>CM069455.1:45266935-45397473 GCA_035610835.1 Ophiura sarsii
AGTCCCCTTGACTCTCCAGAGGGCGTTATCTGCGACCTTTGACTGGGTTCGCGGGGTTAATCATATTAATTAGCAAATATGCAAATGAGCTAAGTGTCCCCTCCTATTATATATACTCCTTGATGTAGTTTGAATATTTTATGCATGTATACATGAGGCTGATCGGTTTGTCACGGACGGACGTTTGTGCAAAACATGAGCGAAAAAACAGTTTGTAAAAAGCAACTACTGACATTTATTCAACTTTTTATGTTTAATGTTATAGAGAATCATCAACTTATTGAAATACAAAAAAAAAAATAAGGTGTGGTTTGTTACTAAAATAGAACGACGGAAATGTTTGTGTCACGGACGGACTAGATAGAATAGGGTTCTCTACCTTTTAGTGCTTCTTTTAATTTCTATCTAGTCAACTCCATATTCCCTAATGCTTTCCAGGTCAAATAGTAAGTAAGATACATGGTTTGAATATCTGATACACAGCATTTAAAAATATTTCTTATTTTTTACAGGGGTAGGGTAACAAACTTTGTCATGGACGGACATTTTTGAGCGTCACGGACGGACACAAATGTTAACTACATAAAAAACTTTGAATTGCCACTTATTTACACTTTAGTATGAAAAAATGGTATCAAATACTTATAAAATAGTAAGAAAAATGTTAAGTCATGAATTTTCAGTCTTAGTAATAAAAAGTAGTCAAGATATTAGTCTTTTTCCAACACTACGGACAAGATGGAAATAGGGTTCTCCGGACCTTTAATACTTCTTCTTAATTTCTATTTAAACAATTCCATATTCCTCAAGCTTTCCAGGTCAAATAGAAAGGTTGCAGAATTTGGCACTTTGATAGCAGAGGATGATCGGTTCAAGGTTCACATTGGTGTGAAAAAATTACTTTTTGATATTGATATTGAAATGTACCTCACAATATTGGACAACATCTTGGCTACTGAAACTGCATTCGAAAAGAAGAAAAAATGCGGAAAAGTTTTCGGAACAGTCGATTATTGCCCAAGGAGTAGAAACAAGATACGTCATGGACGGACATTCTTAGTAGAAGTTGACCTTGCCATATTTTATGTTAATGAAACATTTTCAATTGTTTTAATTAAAAATTGATAGATGGCACATTTATCCATTAAATAAGAAATATATTTTAGAAAAAAAGTTCTGGGAAGTAATTACCCTGCCCTTGTGATAACTTTTTGATGCAGAGCTGTCCGTCCGTGACGCAAAAAAAGTTTTAAAGTTTTACAACTTTTTTCAAGGAAAGAGAGAAAAAATCAAAACATAGTGAGCTATCTCCTCTATATACCCCCTTTCTCATGTAGAAATGAAACTTAACAATGGCGTCAATAATAAATTAAATCAGTGATTAAAAAGTTGTCATGAACGGACACAAATTTTGTCACGGACGACATTATTCAGTTCTGAGTACAAATGCCAAACTGAATCCTGCCCCTCTTACCATAAATGGCAAGAGATAGACCTGCTGCACCATATAAATAGACTGTATGCTGTGATACAACTTTGTAAAACAATTTTGACCCTTCTTTGATAAATTTTGTTCGATTAATTGTGTAAAAGACTGTATGCTGTGATACAACTTTTTAAAATTTTGACCCTTCTTTGATAAGTTTTGGTCCAATTAATTGTGTAATTAAAGGTTAGTGATAATGGATACATGTAGGCATCCAACCGTGTTTTGAGTTTTTCAAAGTTTCATGAAGAAAAAGCCTGCAACTTTTGATAGTGCAAAGCTTAAAATTAAATTTGTGCTAACATCTCCAATGATACTTTCTGATTTTAATGCTGTTACTTGCTTTTATTTTACATACACTTATTATATGGGGCAGTTTTAAACAGTGTCTTTTAACTGATCCTCATGCTACCCCTTTTATTTGCAAGCATTATTTCAGCATGTACAGGCAGTAAGGTTAACAAGCGCAGGCTATACTACAGATTCAACAAAGAAGATCTGCTGAGGGTTCACAAATGCACAAATAAGCAAATGACTTCATTTGACTTCAAGTTTTTTTACAGTGCACCTGGTGAGCATCATAACATGTGCTCACTGCTGTAGCAAACCTACTCATTTGCATAAAGGGCATACCTGTATGGACTAGTTCATTTAATGGTAAGAGAGGGGTGGTATTCAGCTTTGCTTGTGTGCTCAGAACTGAACAGTAGCTAACAGTGTCCGTCCGTGACAAAATTTGTGTCCGTCCGTGACAACTTTTAATTAAAGATTTAACTAGTTTATGCCTGCCCTAATTAATTAATACTCCTGCATGGGAAAGAATACATATAAGGGAGATACTTCACTATGTTTTTATTTTTTTACTTTGTCCTTGAAATTAGTTTAAAAACTTTTAAACTTTTTTTGTGTCACGGACGGACAGCAAAACATCAAAATGTTAACGCAAGTCTAGCGATATAACTTCCCCAGAACTTTTTTCCCAAATATTTATCTTATTTGATGGAAAAGTGTGTCAGCTATCAACATTACATCACAAAACTCTGAAAATGTTACATTAACATAAAAATATAGCATGATGAAGATGAACTAAAATGTCCGTCCGTGACGCATCTTGTTTTCACCCCTTGGACAACAATGGACTGTTCCGCGAACGTACTGTACCACATTTTCTTTTTTTTAAATGCAGTTTCATATAGCCTAGATATTGTCCAACATTGTGAGGTACCTATCAATATCAAAATCAGAAATTTATTTTTTCATAACCATGTTAACCTTTAACCGATCAGCCTCACATAATTAGACATAATTAGGAAATTACCTGGCTACTAGACAAATTTTGAAAAAATAAAGAAAATAAAAAGAAAGTTGTTGGTTTTATTCCTTCTTTGACCCAATACATTATCTCTGCAACCGAATGTCTGATTGAAATGAAATTTATAATTCCAGAATCTACACACCAAGGGCTAAAACATTTTTGATTTTTAAGGAAATCTTATTTTTGACTCTGCCAATATAGCCACCATAGCACTAACACTGCCAAATCCAACGAGCCAGCGTGTTTGTACGTATAACCTAGAACTGATATCGGTCGCTGATGTCGGCAGACGGCCTGTCCCCACAGCGACCTGATAAATCCACCAAACCTGACCAAGCAAAAGGACGGGGCAGTCCCCATTTAACATCCAGATCATTTTTACATTTTAATACATGGGCCCAACCATATACTATTCCACGCACATTGTAAACCAACATAGCAATTCTAACAGTTTGTGTTTGGGCGGCGCCCTTACATGTAGATGTCATACAAATTGATGGACACTAACGCGTGCTATCAGCATGGGGTGTTTCTTGCTGGTAAATTTGTGCACAAATATTCGCGGTATTACTATTTTAAGTACTACAGGGTGTATCAAAAAAAACGCAACACTTTTTGTCGCGAGCTCTCCGATTACGGCAAATCACAAATCACTCTGAAATTTATATATTTTGTATAGGTGTACTTATTGGCTATCACATAGTCAAATTACAGCGATATCGATTATTGATTCGCTGAGATATCAACGATACACGTAGACAAGTGCAAAACACGTTTTACATCGTTTATAAATCCTGTATGCCTGATTTTCTTGTCAGGTGAATATTAGCAAGACACTTTAATAACTCATTGTACTTAAATAATTGGAATCAAACTCGTCATTCTGAGAAGAAAATGTCATGTTAAAGGTATCAATTTTCTGGCTTTTACAGTATAATTAAGTCTGGCAATCCGACATAACATGTATCGCATCGCAAAATGCTACACAAAACAGCACTGTTTGCTACGCAACTGTAAAGTGGCGTCGCATTTTTTGCGATGCAGTATTTTGACTAAGAAGTTGCTTTCCAACGATATCTGTACATGTGTGGGTAAACTTAAATCTAAATTTTGAAGGACTGAAAATTCACAGTTAACCCACATTAATATAATTTTGAAGCAGTGGTACACTTTAAAGTATTAATATTGACAAACTAACAAATCAGTGAATATATGAAACATCAAAAATTATGGACATACTTTGACCTAGATGCATCTTTTTACTTTTAGCTGGCAATATCCCAAAAGTTGGACTTGGAACTTCTAAGGGTCATCAAAGGGGTAATTACTTTTCAGTATGTCCAATAAGTGGGTATTTTATGTTTATAAACTACAAATAACTGATAGTGTCAACATGTAAACTTGGCTCTTGGGTATTGGAGGTCTTGTGAGGGAAATGTTTCAATTATCGCCACATGGCGATATCGTGATATTTGATTACCATATTATTGCTATTGGCAAAAGACTGGCGATATCCAAGCCTAATCTCCTTGTTATAATTTAGTAAAAATAATATTTATGTGCGCTATTTTATTGCCTATAAAAACTGCGACACACAATTTAGGAATTGCTACACAAGTCAAAAAGTGTGTAGCAGTTTTTGCTACGCAAAAATAAAGCCGAACATCTGACGTTGGTTGATAGTTAATGACACCACTTGAAAATCCAGATTACAAAGTCTGTTTGCAAATCCTCTCTTTTTCTCTCGTTAACGTCATAAATAAAACAGTATGGCATATTATTTAAAAGATAAACAAATGGAATAGTCCAGTGAAGGTAATTATTGTCTTGTAGGAGTGGGCTATAGAGGGTCATAGTTTCAGATCATGCTTGCTACATGATTTTTTGATGACTTTATACGTACTGACAACAAAATCCAGGGTGCCCCGGCCAAAAAACCACAAAAATTCGGCCATTTTGGAAAAACAGTATTTTGATCATAAATCAATCATTTTTGGTCCAATCAATTAAATTTTGGTGGCAATACCCATGTTTGTGGAGACACTGAATAATCTTATGCAACTTTTATCGCATGACGATGTTTCGTTTTCCTGTAACTGGCATTTTTAGTGAAAATAGCCCTGTGGGGGCGCTGTTTAAAAAATACCTTTCGCATCGTTGCATCTCAAATTCTAATGTTGAAATATGATAGGAGTTACATTTTAGGCATTTACTGAAAATCTGAGTAAAATACCATTTGTTGTTTTAAAGCTACACCATTTTGAACATCTTTGAATTGTCTCCATTCAAACGCGCACTAATGAAAGTTCGTTGACCCCTGTACTATCCAATGGAAGAGCTTTTAACACGTTCTTGTGATTTTAAAATGGATGCCACAGTAAAATGAAATGAGGTTCCATGCTCACATCTTCAGACAATGTTTCTTGACACACTCATAACATATTTCATGTATTCAAATTCATTTTTATTAATGCGATAGCTACTTTTTTGCAAAGCGCCCTCACAGTCCAAATTAGACCAAAATTAGCTGTTACAAGATAACGAAGGAGTTATATGAGACGAAACCAGCATAGAATGACATCTTGTACCCTTAAACATGGGTATTGCCACCACAATCAAATAAATTAGACCAAAAATGACTGAGTTATGAACAAAATACTGTTTTTTCCAAAATGGCCGACTTTTTGTGGTTTTTTGGCCGGGCACCCTGGATTTTGCATTTTTTTTCAATTTTTTTGTTGAAAATGTTGTCAGTACGCATACAGTCATCCAAAAATCATGTAGCAAGCATGATCTGAAACTATGACCTAAAAATGACCCTCTATAGCCCACTCCTACTTGTATGAATCAGTCGTTGTGAATGGGAATGGGACATTATGCTGCTCCTCGGCCCTCAAAATGCTGTCCTTGTTTTAAGATGCATCGATTATGAACTTTAATTTATGAAAGAACGTACCAATCATACGTTCTTTCATAGCAATCGGTGGTTCAGAACTTAGAAAGGGTGATTGACGTATTCAAATGGTCGAATGATTATCAGATTACACGATTCAATGATTTTATGTACCACCTACTGAAACAAAGGAAATTAAGATAAACTATTCCAGACATTAAGGTTACATAGTTCCCGGGACATAGTTATTTTAATAACTATGTCCCGGGAACTATGTAAAAACTGTTAACCCATAACACTAATCGAACAGGAAAATCCAAGTTTTTAGAGAGAACGATGTAAAACGTGTTTTGCACTTCTTTACTTATACCTTTAATATCTCAGCGAATAAATATTCGATATCGTTGTAATTTGACTATGTGATAGCCAATAAGTAGACCTAACAGAATATATAAGTTTTAGAGTGATTTGTCTTTTACTGTGACCGTACAGCTCTCGACAAAAAGTGTTACGTTCTTTTTGATACACGCTGTATAGAAGTGTTGAACTAATTAAACTGTGAACATATTTACCAGAAATTTTTAAATAAGAGGAAACTATTTATAAATGTCAGAACGGTATTACAATTAATTAATTGAGTATTTGTTTTGTTCGGCAACTTTTCTTTGCATGGAAGCTCCCTTAGGAGTCATAAAACGTAGAGTGGATTATCCTTGGGGGTCGCAGCGATATTTTGGGTCACTTTTCGCAGCGGGTATAAAGATTCTGAAAAAAGTGGGCGGCAGGGTTAGGGTTAAGCACAAAACTTGACAATTGTTCAAATCACTCCTATAGACTCAACACCTATAAATATCACTTACAGAACTCTCAGCTTGTCCGTACACATCATGCCAGAAACCAAAGTTCTCTTTGTCAAGAGCATAATCCCTGGATTTCTCCAATGTCTCTTGGTCCATCACATCTTTCAACGGACCGGGTACCTCTGTTGTGTTCTTGTAAACTTGAGCCTGTAAAGGAAAATTTAATGAAATGGTCGTTAAAGGGGCACTTCAGAGATCCTCCGGGGAGGGCACCCTCAATTTGATTTCTTCAGAAGTTGGGTTTTTCTCGTGTGATGTTTACAACACATACATGTAACTACCTGACGAAACCATAGAGCTTATTTTATAATACTATATACCCGGGTACCCGTGTACCAAATTAGGTAGGCCTACCCGAATACCCGAAATGTAAAAAAAAATGTTTTTGTTTTTTGTAAGTACAAATTTGTCCCCAAAATGACACATAATGGGGTCAATAGAGGTCATATGGGGGACAACTATGTACTTTAAAAAAAAAAACTTTAAACAAAACTTTTAAAAACAAATTTTCTTTTTTTAGAGTATATTTTCGGGTACCCGGGTACGAAACTACCCGTGCATTCACAGCCTTAGTTTTACTTGCTAGTCCTATATAAAAAATTCCAATGCGACTTTTCTGAACACTTTGGCTATAGGTGGTTACGGACCTTCAATTTGCCGTTGACTACAAAGCATCAAAATCAAGTCTACGCTCTACTCGACCATACAGAAGAACGTTCCTAGTGACCATGTGTAGCTGTGTAAGCGACCGTTGTTTACATGAGCAATATTTCCGAAATTCGTAAAATGTTTCACTCGATTTTCAGACTTTGACTTGTAAAAAACATGTGAAAACTTGCATTATGTGTAAATATGATAACATGAGTATGTAGAGGAATCACTTTGTCAAATATTCTGTTCGATGGTAATATTTCACGGGAGTACAAAAAGGGTTAAATTTTGGCCGTTTTGGTGATGGTGCAATCTGAATTTGTTTGAATTCTCGTAGTTTGTGGTCAACGGCATGTGACGTCACTCCGTAATCACCTATAGCTCTTAATTTCATAGCAATGCCATGAATAAATAGTGAACATCCAAGGACAACTTTGAGTCTCCAAAAAGGTGAGTGGGACATAAAAACGGAGGATTTTCAGGTGACTAAAATTTCATTTAAAATGGTTCCCTTCAACATTTGAGCCGATACCCAAATCATAGATTTGGTATCTATATCGAGACTAGACTAGTCCTGCTAGCACTAGCAGGACAGTTTATTTTCACTGTAAATTCACACTAAAAGTTAAAACCATGATTTTGAAGTAATTAGGAATTGCATCTCTCTGTAACTCGGAATATATACATGTAGCCTATGATTTATAATCAGAAATGTAAATCTGCAAGAAAATCTACTTTCTAAAAAAATCATGAATAAAGCGTGCCCGCACTTTCAACTTTGGAAAAGATCATAAAGGCCTAGGCCTAAATAGCATCTGAGGCTCTGAGCTGAGCAATAGTTCAGTCAGTTCCAAACAGCGTCCGAATTAAGGAAAAAAATCTGGTTGCCCGCCGGGCAACCAAGCAGGAAATTATGGTTGCCCGGCAGATTTTTTGGTTGCCCGTTCTGTAAAATATTTAAATGCATGTGTTAAGTGTTTCACCGGGCAACCAAATAAGTACATGTTGGTTGCCCGGTGCTAATTTTGGGTGTCCCGGGCAACCACTTAACGCGAACGCTGGTTCCAAATTGGCGAATCCTGTTTACAGCAGCGAATTAATTCAGAAGAGCGTCTCGCGCAAAACGCTTGCATGGCGCAATATGCAGTGGGAGTGATATGCCGGGACTTGATATGACGTGCAATGTCGCAGTGACACGCTTGCTTGCCAAAATTGTGCTTACGCTTGGTCTTGGATTACTTTTGCACACGGATAGAATGATAGAATAGATCATGGACTTATTAGACTTGTCTGATAAGTCCATGATCATGAATGATATCATGATTGATAGGCAACCATCAATCATCATCAAATTGTCATCATCATGATTGATATTAGAATTATTTTAGATTTAGGCCTAGGCCTAATTTTAAAATAAAAACTGAATATTTCTAAACAAAAACTTCTCTGCAATTGTATAAATATTATATGTATAAGTGTTAAATAAATAACATGAATGATGAGTGATGAATGCTTTTGCTTTTAAAACCATTTTTTTTATCCATGACAGTTTGTAAGTGACTGCAAAATTCAACTCCAATTTCTGTTCAGGTGCCGAATTCTGCAGACTTGTTGCTGAGTGAAGTGAAAGCAACATATGATTCAAGTATTACTCTTATTTAAATCGTTACAGTATACCTGTCTATGGCTCAAATACGTCTCCCAAACGTACATCACCCACAAGAAGACAAATATGGACCAGAAAATGGTTTCCGGTTCAAAATAACCGATTTCTTCCATCTCAATTTCCACCATCATGAATCTTTGTTCCGAAAACAGAGCGCCCGATCATCGACAGAGTTCTCCGTGCGAAAGAGGAAATTAAAAACAATCCTGTGATGTGCGGAAATTGTGCAACTTCTCCAACATCTGTCTTGCTCTTTTGAACGTAAAAAATACACAACAACGATGAGTGGTCGGCAGAAACAACGCACCAAAGGCAACGTACAGGTAACATTCACTAGATGATAATTTTTGAAAGATACGAAATGGCTTGATGCCGGTATAATCAAGAAGTTGGTTTTGTTTTGAAAGTTGAGTTGCCGAATTCGGCAGTCATGGCAGTTGCACAGACATGATAATGACGATGACAGTGTGTTACGTGTACATAGTACATGCATGTACATGTATGTAGCCTGCCGTAACATTTTCTGAGCTACTCGGAATAAACCGCATACCTCATGAATTGGCAATGTCTTGCTAGACGTCCCGTAACTCAAGTGCGCATGCTCAAATCAATTAAAATACGTCGTTGTAGCTATCACGGTTTATTATTTCGTACGGGACGTCGTAAACGTGAGGCAAGATTAAGATATAGCCCATGAATTGACTGTCTGTATATTATCGTCAATAGTAGCCTAAGTAGGCATGATATGATCATATTGGGTCAGGTTTTTTAAGTTGGGCACCCAAAAAAGGTGGAATATGCACATTTTCGGTAACATTTAACATTGGTTTTCTAAATAAAGTAGGCCTACTGTTATAAGCATAGCAGATGCAAATTTGGGCTTATATGAAAGCCCAATTATCCCTCTATCAGTATCAAGAAAATTAATATCAAATATGCATACCAAATAATTACTAAAGCTAATTAAACACAATTAGTCAGTGGTGGAAGGGGTGGTTGTTGCGGGGGTGGTTGTTGCGTGTGTGTATTTCCAATGGAGTAACGATTCTAAAAGATTCAAATGCTTGTATCTCTGGTTTAGTACAACATGGTATTGCAAGTTTGGTCTTATTTTACAGAGAATTTAATGCTCTAATCATACAAATTAGATAAAACATTTAAATGAAGCTTAATCAATTTATGTAACTCGTTAAACATAATTAGTCGGCATGGTGGAGGTGGGGATGATAAGGTTGCAAATGATATTCAAATGAGCTTTTAGTAGAAATTTCATAGAAAACCCACATTTTCTGTAAAAATAGTCATGATGTTGAAGTTTACAGTCACTATCATGTCTGTATTTAGTGTAAAAATACACTTTTTAATGAAATAAACACTAATTAATTAAAAACTAATTAAATCTTATAAACGGATGTGATTAGGGTAATCCTGGATAGGCACATTGACCTATAAAATGGGGTTTTGCATTTCAAAATGTATGATTTATGAATTTCATAAAGTTGATAAGGGTTGTCATCTTCAACCTTAAGTTAAATTGTCCATTACACTGTACAATCAATCTATCTAATATAATGTTACAATGAAATGAATCAGTGCATGTTAAACCTATGACGATTACATTTTGTACCACCCTGTATACTAGCCTGCTGTGTAACAGTTCAAACTAAATATTATTTAGCCTTTTATTCCCTGGAATAAAGGTCTAACACATGCTTGAAACACAGGCCTACTTCTACATTGTATAACCTTTTCATTCTGTATACAGTCTAACCAACCAAGTCAATAACACATTGACAGAAACTTATCTTAAATTTTGAAACACCCTGTATAATCTTTAAAAAATAACTCCTAATTTTGATGGGGTATATTTTTTTTCAAGTAGGAAATATAACAATCCTTCATCAAATTTCAGATTCTGACAAGTTATTGATATGTTTTGATGTATTTTGAGCTACTTTGAATATAGCTAGCTATTTTCTATAATTAATGAGCGTAATAATGTTTACTTTTTGCACACCCTGTATAGTATTACTGTAACTAAGAAACCCCCACAAATTATACATTTATGGAAAGGGAAAATCATATGCTTTCTCATCAATAAGTTAGATTTTAATTTCTACATACATGTACTAGGAAAAAATGTGAGTCATTTTAAAAAGTTAAGTATTTCATGTAAATTTCTTTTGTTACACCCTATATGATTTTTTGGCCACCCTGAATATCAGGTTAAAATTAGTGCCATTAAAATCCTTAGTATATCAGCTTTCCAAAAATGTATGGTTATACATACTTTAGATGAACTATGCTTGTGATACAGTTAAAAAGGTGCCAAGAGAGGTGATTTTCACCAAATTGCTAAATGTGCACCAATTGGGTCCCAACTTAAAAAATGTGACACATTTTGAAAATAAAAATATTGAAAATGGAATGCACGTAAAATGGAATACACGTCTGGCAGGTACCGTTTTTCAATCAAACTATCAAAGTGTTAAACAAACTCGAAAGAATAGGCCTACAACAAAGAGCAGCACGCTTCTGTACGGGGGACTACACAAGAGAGAGCAGTGTTTTACAGATGCTACTTGAGCTCAAATGGGAACCGTTAAAATGCAGAAGGGAGAAAAACAGACTAGCTATGATGTTCAAAATTCAAAATGACTTGGTGGGAGGAATTCAAAAGGACCAGTATACCAAAATATCACCTACGGCAGGGAGTAGAAGAAACCACACTAAACACCTTGAAATCCCATATGCTGGCAAAGATGTCTACAAAAATTCTTTTTTCCCAAGGACAAGTAGGGCGTGGAACGATCTAGACCAACAAGCTGTTTCATCAACATTATTAGGATTCAAACACCGGCTCAGTAAAACACACTAACATGCACGACGACACAAACAAGTTAGCGACATGCGATGAATTTCGCCCTGCTGACTGCAATTTCAGAAGAAGGTTAATTAATTCCGATCCAGAAGATTCCTCAATTCTACTTAGTCGTTTAGATCACACTGTAAAATGCCTGATTTTTTTTTAAAGTAAATAAATAATAGGAAATCGACAAGTTTGTTTTGCAAACTGAAGCTTTTTGTAAAATCACCCCACAAATGACGTCATTTGGTGCACATTTTCCACAATTTTAGGCTTAGGTAGGGACACGCTAGCATAAGCTTCAAAGTTTAGCAGAAAGTGATGGGCGCATCAAAATTGATCACAAAACAAGTTTCGATCATTTCAAATAAATTGTCCATAATAAATGATCCAAGAACTAAAATCACATCATCACGCTGAATACCGATCTGTTATACAACATGCAAGTAAAGGCTTTGCGAACGAAATAGTGAGACAATCAACTCTACTTGCAATTGAGGACCCTAGATCTAAAAGGGGGTTAAGTCACATTGAGAAAAATGGCAAAAACTGGGTTTCATTGTGTCCATGTGTGGACTTGACCCCCTCGGGTTTTATCTCCCATGGACTCTTACACAGCTTTACCGCATGACTTAACTTTAACATTTGAACAGAGGGTGCAGAGATCCTCCTTGTAGCAGAAAACTGATACTAACTACAATTTCACAAGATTGTGACTTAACCCCCTTTTAGATCTAGGGTCCTCAATTGCAAGGTCAAGGATCTCTCCTTTCAGGCTCAGCGTTCACCGTTTAAATCATGCAAATTCACGCTCAGAATTTAGGATATACACCACCAATGCACCATGGAATATCACGTCCGGTAAAAGTTTATCAGCAAGCCTCCTTTTTTCGGTACAAATTGTGACATTTTTCAATTATTTCGATTGCTTTTGGGTATTACGCATTTTTATGAGTGTGCACAGTAAAAATCTCAAAAGAAATTGCACTAGTTTAGTTTGAAGATTTTACAATTTTAAACTACTTAATCGGCGTAAGGTCCGTCCTGAGTTTTGGGGCGTAAATGAAGGGCTGAGATCGATACATCAATTAGTTAATCACGAAATATTGACAAATCTAGTCAAACACTTTGTGGTATATACTTCTGATACGTTTTGTGTACATCCCTCAAGGAGGTATGGGATAACTCAAGTTAAAGCCGATTGTTTGACCCCTACTTTGCATTACATGTAGCGTCTATGGGGAGTGCATTGGTGGTGTATACCCTTGAAGCTTTTGAACTCTTAATTGATACTGGAACGATAAACTATTTTTATGATTCATAAAATTCAAAACAAGTAGGGTGACTAGGGTCACAAAAGTAGGGTTACACAAGTGGGGTCACAAATTGTATTAACACTCCAAATTATGAGCGTTTACTTTTGGACAAACTAGTAAACGCAATACTAAACACTTATGTGAGCCCAACAACTAAGCTGTTTTCCACCCAGGCTTTAATCAATACCATTACAAAAACATAAAATTCAAAACAAGTAGGGTGACTAGGGTCACAAAAGTAGGGTTACACAAGTGGGGTCACAAATTGTATTAACACTCCAAATTATGAGCGTTTACTTTTGGACAAACTAGTAAACGCAATACTAAACACTTATGTGAGCCCAACAACTAAGCTGTTTTCCACCCAGGCTTTAATCAATACCATTACATCACAGATGGTGGAAACATCTGTGATATTCACTCACTTGGAGCATGATTTGCAGTCAATTCGGTGCAAAATGCAAGAAATGTTTAGTTTTGCGTTTACTTTTACGTTTACTTTTGTGTTTAGAATTGCGTTTACTTTTGAGTTTACTTTTAGTTTGTCCAATAGTAAACGCTCATAATTTGCTGTGTAACCCGCAGAGCTTGCCCTGGGCCACCCAGAAATCTCAATTTCCTCAGACAGGACCAGACTGAAACTTCAATATGTGGTGAAGAGAATTTGATGCCACCTCAACAGATTATAAGGAAAAAGCTTGTCCTGGCTCTTATGACTATAAGTGCATGGGACATAAAAGCTGATTTCAATTAAAAATGTTGTAGTAAATCTGTTTACTGCTTATTATTGATACATTCCAGCCTGCCAGCAGTGGCCGCACAGCGGAGCTGATGACAAGAG
Organism: Ophiura sarsii; assembly: GCA_035610835.1. NCBI lineage: Eukaryota > Metazoa > Echinodermata > Ophiuroidea > Amphilepidida > Ophiuridae > Ophiura > Ophiura sarsii. Next base: position 45,280,830 of record CM069455.1, read on the forward strand.
AAAGCGGGGGCGCTACAGGATTCATCGGGTTCGGTACTATGTCAGGGGACTTAGGCTATGTACCTCAAGATGACCTGGGCTCGGGATTAGACGCAGACTTCCGGATGCTGCTCAGAAAATTAACAAAGAAAGATGTTGTGACAAAACTAAAGGTAATGTTGTTTAAAAGTTGTCAATATATATAAAGAGAGTAAATGCATAGTTTGTTAAAACATGTTTGGTCACTTTTTCCTCAACCATGACTTGCTAAATTAGACGTCTCCCTAGTCTTTGTCAAAGACACCTCGCAAAATTACCTGTGTCGACCGAGAAGGTGGGAGGCCAAGCGGAGCGAGGCGTCTTTGCGCAAATAGCTATTCTACCGTGTAAGCAGTATGTCTCGATCAAACACCGTCATCCATCATCCTAACACACGATTAGCTCCGCCTAATTCTATTGACGACAACGTTAAAAGATAGCACTTGATATCGATGACGTCTCCCGATATATCATGACATCATTCAACCAATCAGCAAGTGCAATATTTCCGGGAGAAATCTTCCGTAAAACAATACAAAACATTTAAACACAGAGATTGTTTGAGAAAAGGCGTTGTATTATACTATTTGTATAGAGGGCGCTCTCAAAGTGGTCACAACACCTTGATGAAAGGCTACATCTCCCCAACCCCCAAATCTACATTTTAGCTCTGACCTCTTGAGTTCTAAAAATGCTTTGCTGGTATCAAACCTTCCTGGTCTTGTATAATCATGGTAAAAGTTGTTTGATGATCTCATCAGTTGCCCCATAGTCCAAATGTGCTGTATTCATTCTGACTTGCATGCCTCTCTCCATCAGGGGTAAATTGAGGTTCTATTTTCATCCCAGTGCATGCAAAGAATCTGTAAATGGGGGTGAAAATATAGCAACCATATGCTGGCCCAAAATTTGGAGGTCTGATTTCACCCCAAGCTTTCAAAAAGTCCCAATATATGTGGGGTGAAAATTTAATTTTTAGGATAATTAACCCCCATTGGGGGTTAATGCTACCCCTGCTCCCCACCTCATGAGTTGCATCATCAGGATCATTGCCATAACTTCAAATGAAACATAGCTTTATATTCCTTTTTGGTAACAACTTTTTCAGGCACTGCAAGAATTTGGCGTATTATGTAAAGACAAAGATACAGAAGCCGTCAGCGCAACTCTACCCCACTGGTGCAGGCTGTATGGACGACTGGCAATTGTAAGTCTCTGCTCAGTTTATAACAATGCTTTGTGTTTTGTAGGCCTGTGTAGTGTTAGTCTTAATACTCTATCCCAGCCTTTCAATAAGATGCTGTAGATTGACAATAAGCTTAACCTTTCACCTGATGTATGAAAGGGGCATTGAGAGATGCATGGGAGTGTGCTCTCAATTTTTTTAATGAAAATTGGGTTTAAATTTGTTGCACCAAAGTAATACTTAGGCATACGGGGCATACTACCATCGGAAATAGTTTACCTTAATTCGCAGTACATGTATATCATGTAATATTTCACAATTTGATAATTTTTATGTACAAAGTAGATCACATCAAAATTATCAGCAGAATTCGGCATATATGACTTCACAATGTCTATAGCAAGATCACTTCAACCTTTTTCTCATGAAATATTACGTTTCAGGGTTCTAATTATTATACCTGATCTATTGAAACTTTTTTTTCTTCTTCAAATTTAATTTTTATTGTCAATCTCACATCACAATGCCCCTTTAAAGAGATATTGCATCAGAGTTGCAATCCAATATTGAAATTGAATCACAATGTATCACAAAGAGAGAGAGAGAGATATGTAGTGGGATGGGGCATTTATAAAATAGTGACTACAATATAATCAACACCAGTCACCCCTCCCATGGTCCTCAATAATGATGGATTGAAGGAATTCTAATTAAATTTTAGTCAGTTTTCAAATCGGCAAACCCGCTTACAGTAGCGAATAAATTCAGAAGAGCATGGGCATCCAAAACTCTTGCATGGTGCATTATGGCGCATTGTAAATCGTATGTGTAACGCTTACTTTTCCGCACGGAGAGATCACAACCGCATATTTCTCGCAGATTTGAAACTGATTAAACTATAGTTATAGCCAATATATTATCCTGTTAATATTCTTTGATGATCTCATGCAGGACCATGACAAAAGAGTGAGGGAAGCCACCCAGCAGACCTTTGTGCAACTAGTGGAACGTGTCAAGCGCAATCTAGCACCGCATCTACGCTCCATCATGGGGCCCTGGCTGCTGTCGCAGTGCGACACCTATCCGGGAGCTCGCAACAGCGCGAGGGCGGCGTTTCTTGCTGCATTTCCGCCCAATAAACAGCAAGATGCTATCGGGTATTGCAACATGCAGATCATACAGGTAAGACAAACACTGGAAATGTTTGAGATTTTTGCGCAATTTTCCGTATAATATTGGTTATGTACTTCTCTGTGACATCAATGCTATAAGAATGGGGCTTGTCCCCTTCTCATCCACCACTAAACCTCCTGGAATGCCTATAATTTTGGTCTGTAATAGGTGAACCCAAATTCATAACCTAATTGTTATATATACCATCAGTTGCTATAGAAAAGGAGTCACCTGTAAATTATATAAGACATGAATTATAAAAAGGTGTTTTTTGGTGAGTGTTATTTGGGTGCATGGAATTAGTCTTTGTCAAAGGAATAACATTCTTATATTTTTTACAATGCACACATTTTGCAATTGATCATTAGATTCAGTACACTATTGTTGGGCATGAAGCATCTCATTGAATATATTCAGGATAAAACAACCATGAAGTTCCATCAGTGATTGTACTCTTAACACTTTCCACGCGGCTATTTGTTTTACCAAATACAAAACAGATTTTTCAGAAACCTTTCCCAACTTTCAAAGCCTATCTCAAGGATTACTGAACCAATACTAGGCATGTTTGTACTTATGTCAATGCATTTCTCATGGTGATTCCAAATATGATAATTAAATTTAATACTTTTGACATTTTTTAAACATTTTGTGAACATTTGGAATGTGGTCTGCAGGTGCCTGTCGCGTGAAAAGTATTAACATGTTCAGGCCCGAGTAACATTCAGGTGTGTTTTTTCTGCCCATTAATGACATGGATTTTGTCACTTCATTCCATTGCACTTAAAGTATAAACATGATGTCAGTGTGTATTCTATGGAGTTATGCGCTGGCGTATGTTCTTGCACGGCCATAGAGAAATTCCAGCATTCAAATGTTAATGGTAGGCTACACGGAATACACTGTGAGGTCATGTCTGTACCTAAGTTGCATGAAGTATATGCTACATAACTCTTGCACCATCTATACACACACTAACGGCCAGATTATCAGCGTGAGAATTGTCCTTTTTTAATAGGAATTCGTTCTTGTTTTGGTCCAAATGTCCGCACTTTCTTTAATTTCAGCCTGTTTGGCCCAACTTCATGCACATTTTCAGGGGTTATTTTCATGTTGTTGTTTTTTCATTCTCATTCCTGGATTATGTATTAAAACCTTTTCATTACAGTATCTACAAGGAAATCTTTTCAAGGAAACCCCAACAACTCTCAGTGATGCAAGGTAAGACAATGAAGGTTTTAATTAGAGAATAATTACTGCGTAACAACTGTTTTCGTGAATTTGTTTTAAAATCAGAGGTTTTTGTTCTGGTCTGAGGAATTGTGCCCCTCGGGACAATTCCGAATGACCAGCAGAACAAAACCCGAGGATTTCAAAACAAATTCACGAAAACAGTTGTTAAGCAGTCATTATTCTCATTCATTACTGAAAAAATATGCATATTTTATCCAAATCGTTGATTTGTACCGATATAATCTTGCTAATAATTAATTAGTTTTCTGTTTATTTTGTCCACCCCTTCTTAGTTATTGAAACAGTCCAAGTCGGGTCATCCCCTCATTAACATTTTTATCATTCAACCAATCAAAAATAAGCTTTAATCGTGTATCCTCATAACTCGTTGAATATTCAGTTTAGGGGCGTGAGGCGTTAATTTGATTGGTCGGTCAGTGAGCAAAACAATGGAACACTTTGGTGCAGTACTTTCGGGCAATTATTAGTAACCCGCGCTCGGCGTGCGCGTTCTCATCTAACGATTAATTTGATTGGAACGCACTTGGTACGCAGCTATCGCGATTATTCATGAAGTAATGAATAATAAATTGTTTGGTGTTTGTAGCATGGTTAGAGGAGATTCAGTGGGGGGGGGGGGGGTGAAGTCTTCTAGTAACATTTAAATTGAATGGAAAAAAGTCTTATAGCAACATTTAAATTGAATGGAAAAAGTCTTATAGCAACATTTAAATTGAATGGAAAAAAGTCTTAAAGCAACATTTAAATTGAATGGAAAAAAGTCTTATAGCAACATTTAAATTGAATGGAAAAAAGTCTTATAGCAACATTTAAATTCAATGGAAAAAAGTCTTATAGCAACATTTAAATTCAATGGAAAAAAGTCTTATAGCAACATTTTAATAAAAAACTTTGTGGGAAATTTGTAAAAAGTGTGTATTTTCTGTTTTCTTCCCCTCCCCCCCCCCCCCCCCCCCCCCCTCCCCAATTCACAGTACAACAACAGCAGCAGAACAAGAAGAGAAGTACCTACGAGTGATCACATCTTCCCTGCTTGCTCTGGAACAACTTGTTTCCATGGTAACTGAAAAGGACAAGACCATAGTGTGTGAGCAGATGGCGGCCATTTTGTCTGATGGTAAACTGTGGAAGTTGGCCAAGCACAAAACACCAATGGTAAGAACGCTGGGGTCTTAAAAAGTGACAAATAGACTGTTTGAGAATTGCCTGTGCCTTCAGAAGTGACCATCACCTCCCCCTATTTTGTCCTCCCCCCCCCCCCCCCCCATTTTCCCCCAAATGTTATGTTGCTGCTGGTGCCATCACTGACCTTCAGCAATTTGCAAACCTGAAACTATTCAGCTTTTAAGCTGATTTCAGCTTCTTCTTTTTTGCTAAAAAGTACGCATTTCTTTTGTTTCCAGCACAATTTGAGTTATTTTATCCCAAATTTTCAGCTTCCTATTTTGCATTCTCAGCCGTTTTCACTGAAGATCAGTTTCAGGTCTGAATTTGTCATAAGGCAACGGAAAAAAGGGTGTTTTACGGGCCCGACCGACCCACTTTTTCTCAAATCATGTAAAATCAGCCATTTTTTTTGCCGAAAATCTGTCGGAATTTGTTTTCCACAGATGTTTAAATTAAAAAATGTGGCCTAAAATCTGTCGAAATATTTTTTTCACAAATTGTTAACAAAAATAAATTAAAAAATTTAATAAATTAAAAAAACCAGACCGATCGACCCTACTTGACAGATCCGTCCGCCCGTAAAACAGAGGGGGGGGGGGGGGGGTTCGTCGCCTAAGGATTAAACATTGATTGTTGATGGAGGCAGAGGAAGGATCATTGTTAATGTTTTGTTTAATCATTCATAAGTTGACATTCCCGACTCAGAAATCCTTCCTTTGTTCATGTCAAAACCAAAATGATTCCCTAAAAAACATAATGCAATTATAATCAACAAGTCTGGGTGAAATGCAGAAAATTGATGCTATTTACAATTACATCCATTTTGTTTTTCAGGTTCGCTCTGCATTATTTACACTTCTTGGTTCAGTTTGCAGTCACATGCCCACGGTTGCTGACAGCCATATTGCGCGTATTTCACCAACATTGCTAGGCAACCTCGATGAGATTGAGTCGTCTGCAGCACCTGAATTGTGGAAAGCTGTGCTATATCTTGTGTCACAGTTACCGGTAAGTATCTCAGTGAGCAGAAACAAATATTGTATGTGCGTTCCTTAAGATTCGTAAGAATCACAAGAACCCAAGACTGAAATTGCATTTTGAAGCGCGCAACTGACGGCGGCGCAGTCTGATGCAGCACAACATGCTTGTTATTGTGGAACAAGTGGTACGAATTCACATACGATAATGTAAACGCATTCTCATTAGCTGATTTGGTACTAGGTCCTAGATGCGAGACTACCTCATTGTGGTGGTCTCAATGCTACATACTGGATGTAGGGTTGAGTTCACTTTAAAAGCATTCTTATTATTAGGCATAGCACACATAACATTCAAATAATTGAGACATGTACAAAATTGGATTCAAATGAAAGATTGCGATAAAAGATTTATTTTCCAAAAAGAATTATGACAATCGGTCAATGCATTCTTGTAGTACGGTGTTTTGGGATACTCGGAAAATGGCCGAAAACCTGCCAAAAACAGTAACAATGCCCACAAATATAATTTATCAGGATTTAGAGAGCTCAATTTGTTAATAATGTAACATTCAAAACACCATTTACACATATTTCTTTAACAATTGAATATCTATATACCATGTTAAATTAAAAAATATGGTAAAATTATATTGCATTAAGCTAAAATAAGCTAGTGAAATTGGTCATTTTGACCAGTTTTACTGACCGCAATCAAAAAAGTGACTTAGTCCAGCTAATTAATATGCGTAAATGTTATAAATCCAGATGTGAATGGTGTATTGCAATCAAACTTGGTATTATGGCTAACTGTACGATACCCAATCTTTTAAACTATAATTTAGTTTCATAAGCTCATTAAATATGCAAATTAGCTAATTATCTATTCAAGTCATTAATATGCAAATGAGCAATGTCCGACAATTTTTTCCCATCATAAGAGTGATCGGTAATAGATATATAACATGTATACCCAATTTGATTGACAAATATTGATGGATTTAGAAATTAAACAAGCTTTTCCATTTCTTAAATACCCATATTTAAATTCTCAGTCTTTTCCTCACAGTAGGCACTCAAAGGATGCAAAATCTGAGCATATCACTAAATGGATTGAAGTGTTTAGTACAATATCTCAGGTTAGGTTTATTTAAATTGGCCCAATATATTCAAGTTCAGAGCAAATTTCGAAAATTGGTAAAAACAGTCATAACTAAAAAAACGGATGATAAGTATTTATACCTGGATCAAGGTTATATAGTCCAAGGTCATGACTACCCATATATGGCAAGTTAAGGGAAGTGTCAACCCTATTATTTTGATGATCAACTTTTGCTTCTAAGTTTGAGAATATTGAATAAAAGTACATAAAAGTATACATTTTTAGAAAGGAAATTTGATACGGAATCCGATGGTGATATCAATGTGATACCAAATAAACTAAATTTTGAGAAATGAACCAAAAAGCTATTTTTTTACCCCACATTTTTCAGACAGCATAACTATAAAATAAAAAATGTTAATTTGTTCTAATATACGTTTTTGTAAACAAAACAATTTTGTCTAGGAGGCAATTTTTTCTTTTTCCAAAATAAAGCTTGGTTTTGGAAATATTGCTAAAAACATCGGAAAAGTGTAAAAGTCGTGTTTTTTTGCATACATTTCGCTAGAAATGGATGCATATCTCGAGTTTAAAATCCATAATCGAAAAAATAAAAAATTGCCTCCTAGCGCTGAAAGTCCTCTACACAATGGTAGTAAAAGCTTACCTGATAGCTTGATATATTTTTAGTTATGTTGTCTGAAAATTCGTAAAATTCCTTCAAATTTGAACTTCTAGAAAACATCGATTTAGTAAAAATATTGACATTTTCCACCATTTAAAGCTAAATGTTCACGGAATACACGGGCGTGTGACCTAAAAAGCGAGTATACTATTATGAACAATCATAATAAACTATCAGATTCAATTTATATTGTCACAATGTGAAGAAATTGGAAGAAAACTGAAATTTAAATGATCGTAAGATTGGCCTTTGTTTACATTTTTAGACATTGTTTTGCGCTCTTTTGTTTTTCGCGTCTACGGCGCGGATATTAAGCGGCGCGTCTAGTATTACGCGCGGGAAGTTTCAGCGCGCGACGCAATGATCGAACAGCTGTCGCAGCATTTGAAAAGCGCGGAACTCCGCTTAAATTCCCGCCAAATAACCATGCGCCTTTTCCTGACTCAAACTTACCAAAACAACAATTTAAAATCACCCAAAAGAACGGGAAATAATCGCTTTCGATTAGTTACTTATGATGGTAATGATAGAATACATATAAAAGTATTAAATAATAGAGAAATATGAAATTCAATTTTTGAAACAAGTGCCGGGTTGACACTGCCCTTAACTGCCCTACATGGAGTGCCTACTGTGAGGATAATTAATTTTATATAGGGGTGTTTTTCAAAGTGGAGCTGCATACATTATATGAAAAGATTGTTTTAAATAAGGGCTTACAGACCACTCCTACATGTTACTCATTTTGCATGATTAATTAATCCAAATATTCCATGGCTGTCTTCATGACTTGGATTAGTTCATCCATGCACGCCAATTTAGGCAACATTACAAACAACATTCCACATTGTGAATAGCCATTCATTCAATAATGCAAAATGAGTAACAGGTAGAAGTGGATGTAGGGCTTTATGCAACACAGCTCTTCATATGTTGTTGTTCACTGGTGTTATACTCCCAGTGGCAGACTCTGTGTGTGTGCATTGCTATGCCTATTATTATGCTCAGAAGTGGACTCGATGTAGCATCTAGTCCACATCCTGGTATCAAACAGGCACTATGGGAACGCATCCTAAGTATGGCACTTACTGCAATTGGGTCACTAAGGGCGAATAGCCCCCTCACTACAACAGTACAACTTTATCTACGGTTCATAACCAAGATGGAGAGTGTCACAAAAGTGAACTACCAAATCTATTCAAACATTTGTCATCAACATCAATAATATTATTGGCCGAAAAGAAAAGCCACATCAAATAACTGCCCAGTTAGCTGTTCTGATATTTGAATTTGTTTGATATTTTTCATGGCACCTCACAGGATTGCTGGACCCACGTCAATCCTAGGAAAGCCGTTCTACCCAAACTGTGGTCGTTGCTGCGTAGTGGAGGTCAGGGGTGCGCCTCCATCATCTATCCCAGTCTGCTGCCGTTACTGAGTAAGATCCCGCCGGATGTCATCGGGGATGGTGTGGCGTTCTATCAGGAATTGTTCAATCACTTTAAGACTGGGTAAGTGGCTTGTATAAGGTTTTAACTTTTATAAACATTAATGCGCCTGACTGTAAAATGCTACTTGGCATGTCATCGCTGCTCTGCCAAAACCGTGTATGTTTTTCCAGCCCTTCAGTATGTATATGAAAGCAAACTGCCCAGCGGTTATACATAGGAAGTGTTGCTTAATACACGTTCAGGGGCAAGAGCGCTTGTATGAGGTTTTGATTTATGTGTTTTTGGCCCTTGAACATGTTTAGAGCAGACTGCCCAAAGGTTATACATAGGAAGTATTACTTTATACATGTTGAAGGCCAAATGGAGGTTCAAGGTTGTGACAGAACAGCTACGATGTGCCATCACTGTGTGTCGCCCTTGGCTCTGTACTTCATATCTTTGATATGTTATCTCACCATCTATCTATCTAGCCTATTTCACTCCACTGCAGAAGGAAGGCCTCTTCATCAATTTTCCATTTCACTCTGTCCTGAGCTGTCCTTTTCCAAGTAACGTTTCCATACTCTATGATGTCGTCTATCCACCGTCTGTTTAGCCTGCCTCTTCCTCTGGTAAATGCTCTGGGGATCCAGTCTGTTAAATTATGAGTCCATATGTTGTCTTTCCTCCTGGCTAGATGGCCAGCCCACCTCCATTTTTTATTTTTTATTTCCAGTATGATGTCCCTCACTTCTGTTTTCTTCCTTAAATCTGTGTTGGTCACCCTGTCCCTTCTTGTAACACCAATCAATATCCCATACTGTAATTTATTATTTTGTATTATGTGTAACACTATCTTGTTTTCTTGCAGTCTTTCAAGCGACAGTGTATCAAAGATGGCTACCGAAACCGAAGCCGTTGTCAAAGCTTACACGGAATGTCTACGATATGTCATCTCACGTAACTTAACAATAGAAGAGGATGGGGTGAAGATACATACTCTTCTCATAGATGACCATGTAAGGGTGCTTTCTTTCTTACTCTTTGTTTGATATTACTCCAAGATGATTTTTTGGGAAATTCCAGTATAGCGTGGTTTTCAAACTCTTACTGCAACATCATGGGGACATTTTGTGATTTAATCAAGCAGAATGAGTCGGAAGTCAAATAAAAATAGTTTTCTGTCAGAACCCAACAAGAAAAAGGGCTTACCTTTTATTTTATGTATAAATACATACAAGTAACAGCACAAACGCAAAAAAGAGAGAGAGAATTCATTATGATTCATTAAAACTTTAAAACCCTTATTGTACCAGACCAGTTTAAGTATAAATACCTACTTTATCCCATTTCATGTAATGAAATCCCAGCTTCCCTCTTTGTCTCGCTAGGGTCCCCTCTAGTCGAGCAGTGTCTCTGATTACTATGTCAAAGACATCGACCAACAGAGAGGACTCCCTATATTTGTAGATGCAATATATCTGCTGGCCATATAGAAGCTGGTTCTTCATTAACTACTCATCATCATCATGATTAAATATGAATCCAGCTTCCGGCAGCTTGGTGCTAAGCATTGGTTTCCAGTTTCCGATACGATTTATTCCGTTAAATATATACTACCGGGTTCCAAATTGTCGGCTCCTTTCATCTATGCTTAGCACCAAGCTGCTCAAAATGAGATTCATTAAATATACCGAACAGTTTTTCAACATTAATGAGATTGTCAAACAAATCATTCCACTTCTGTTTTAGTTCATTCCTAAATTTAACAACATCAGGGCAAGTGATAAAAATGTGGTCAAGAGTTTTGATCTCAGTTTTGCATCTCAAACAATTGAGGTCGCAAATATTGATGTTGAAGTATACCCAAACATTGGATAGAAATTCTGTTGATTTCTATTGTTTTGAAAACCCTTCAATTGCTTATTGGAATAAATTGTCCAAACATTGGATAGAAATTCTGTGGTTTTCTATTTGTTTTGAAAACCCTTTCAAGTGCTTATATCTTTGGAATAAATTGTCCATTCTTTGTGGTGTTTTCTGCAAAATGTTGCGTTGCAAATGACCGATAAAATCAAGCAGAAAACTTAAAATGTGATATTTCCGACAGGGAATATGTTGTCAGCAAATAAACCACTTCATGGTTTCCCTGGTTTGTCTTCAATATGTGCTCAGAGGCCTCTTCTCCATGATAAAGGGATCAAGATAGAAGTAAGTCCCCCCCCCCCTTAAATGTAATCACACTTGTTTGCATGGCTCTACAGAATGTTTCCCCACTGTCAATATCGTTTTTACTTTTCCCAGATTAGTCACATTTCTCCAAAATGATGTTTTCAGAAATAGTGGCACTTTTCAAAATCCTATACGAGTTTGTTTGCATAACTCCACACACAATTAGATGCTTTGAGAGATTGAAACACTTAGCTACCCACACAACGTTTCCCCTTTTCAATACCATGTTTACTTTTCCCCAAACAGTAGTAACATTTCCCGAAAATGATGTTTTTGAAAAGTGGCACTTTTCAACAATGCAGGGAAGATACGGACACTATTGGCTATTCATGCATGAGCAAAAATAATTTTATTTTTTATTTCAAATAAAGACAAGCTAAAGAAAGTTTTTAATTGAAAATAAAATCTCTGGAAATGAATTTTTAAAAAAGCACTGAAGACATTTTTCATAACTCTTTCGTATAGGATTTTGAAGAGTGCCACTTTTTCTGAAAACATCATTTTGGGGGAAATGTGACTATTTGGGGAAAATTACATGATATTAAAAAGGAAAAACTGTCTATGGGTGGCCAAGCATTTTCACTTTCATGAACTTTTCAATTTCTCAAAACGTCGAATTGTGTGTGAAGTTATGCAAAAAAATGTGATTTAATTTTAGGGGGGAGGAGGATCTTACTTCTTTTGAACCCTTAATTAGTTTCCCCATATTTTTTCATTGATGTTTTTAAATGTTGTCTTTGTTTTTTGTCACTGCACAGCTTCTTGTACTTCTGGAATCATCGATTATTGAAGGCAAATCTAAACTGTCCTCCACCTCGCTCTACTCCCAGACAGCCATGTTGATATCCTACCTGCAGAAACAAACTGGGAACCAACCAACAGCTGACCAATCAGCCAGCAGTAGCAAGGCAGCAGACCATATCTTAAAAATGCTTTGGGATAATGTCACCAAATTGTGTCTTAGTCAGCTCAAGGTTGAGCCTGTTGCTGAGACATCACAAGTAGCGCTAGAAAGAATCACAACTCTACTCAGAACGTTTATTCATCCAAAGAAATCGACAGACATATTACAGAAAGGGAAGCAGTCAGACGTCAAAGTAAAATTTGCCCTGTCAGCTGTAGGTGATGACAACGCAGAGCAGGAAAGGGATGCTCCTATGGGTCAGCAGAGGTCAGAAGTTCAAGAGGGGTCAGAATCTAAGGATGATGCCGCTGAAGGAAGGACTAGTTTTGAAACCAAAAAAGGGGAAGAACAAAACAGCCGGGAGCGATCTGCCTCGTGTGATCTTGCAAATATCTCTGCGGAATTGAGAAAGCTTGCTTGTCAGGTTGTCAACTTGTGTCTGAGTTCAGCAACAACGCACCGATCTCAGCCACATCTCAAGTTATTATCGAAAACAGTATCTATTTTTCCAATCTTGGACGTCTACAACGAAATACTAAACGTGAATAGCTCCCTGAAGGGAAGCGAAGCAACCATTCCCTCGACGGAGCAGGAGACCGCTATGACCATGTATGACAATGTCCACGAGGCAGCTATAGCGTGCTTTCATGAAGTCTTTCTACCCTGGTTGGTTGATTTGGACAGCAGTGATGACATCATCAGAGAGAGGACTCTTGACAAGAATGTAGATATGTTGGTGGATATGGTGTATGTTGTGTTATGCAGTACTGAGGATGAACACAGGGCAGCTATATTGAATGAGATTTGCACCGACACAGGGAGCCCTGTTGTGCTACATAAGCTTGTGAAAAAGGTACGTTCACTACAACATTGAAATAGTCCAGGATTAGAACTTGGGTGAATACTATAGTTCAGTCAGTTCCAAATTGGCGAACCTGTTACAGCAGCTGTTACAAGAGCGTGCACATGCAAAACGCTTGCATCGCACGACATGGCGCAGTGTCATCGTATGCGTGACGCTTGCGTATGCCAAAATGGTGGACGTACGCTTTGATTACTTTTGCGCACGGATAGATAACAAACGCATATTTTTCGCCAATTTGGAACTGATTGAACTATAGAACATGTGCTGTAATACACCTGTTTTATCCTCAATCATTGAAAGTCCAGGATTAAAATGGGATGTAATGATCAGTGCATAATACACCTCTGTGCAATGTCAGTTCCTATTCAGATAATGGATTTAGTTAAGTGTTATTAGTCTGTGATCATGTAAGACAAAGATCTGTGTGTGTATTCCCTGTCGTAAGGTAATCGACCAAATTCGCACATGCACCGTTGGATTAATAGGGTCAGAAACTGGAGGAGAATCCATTCTCATAAAGATTCCCACCGGTAATGTTGCGAGAATCCAAGTTGATTCTTGTGAATAATCTGTCTAACAGTCTAACACACTATTTGAATTGAGGAGAATCCATTTATTCTCGCCATATCCTTTGGAAGAATCCAAATGGATTCTCGCACCCTTTGTCAAACTTCTGACCCTGATGAATTTCAGTGCGCACTTAGAACAAACATTTGTGCAGGGATTTTTTCAATGACTGTGCAGGGATGTCTCCTTCGTTTTCTATCAGTGCCTATATCCCAATGATAATTTTGGATTAAATTTGATCACATGCGGGTACACACGCTTCTGTGCCATGACAATTCAAATAATGATTATCCATTGTAACGATAGAGATATGTTGTTGTAAAATGTAAATTCAAAACTAAGCCATAATATGTTCAATAAATTTGTCAAAATTCCATATTACCTAACCAAAAGCATTGGATAAAAAAGACAAATTTGAAGATTTCTACAGTTTATGTTATTTTTGAGGCAAGCTAATTTTGTTTGTATTTCAATCATTTGTTCTTCCTCTGTTATAAACAGATACAAAGTCAATCGGACAGTGGATTTTTGTTGAGATGGCTGAAGTCGCCCAAATTTGGTGAAAAGATTGTCAGTATAGCAGACAGCTTGTGTCACATGACCATGGACAGCCAATCAGTGATCAGAAAGAGAAGTTGGGATCTGATTAGCCTGGGGCTATCAACGAATGAGCATGGAGGTAAGAACTTTAATAGTATAATCCCTACCTCTAGGCATGACCACTATCTCGGAAGATTGGTTAACACTTACCATGTAGCTATTAGTTTTACCATTATACAAAACAGATTTTCAGAACACCAATACTAGGCATGTTTGTACTTATTTAAACACATTCCTCATGGTGATTCCAAATATGGTAATAAAATTCCCTAATTTTGACATTTTTGAAACATTTTGTGACATTTTGGAATGTCGCCTGCAGACGCCTGTCATGTGGAAAGGGTTAATTACACTATACTTCGTTTAATCAAACTCAAATGCGGCATTCACTCTTTAAGTGTGGGGATTTGTCTCTTGATTGCATGGGTACTCATCACTAGCACAACGATTGGACTACTGTGATGTCACTGCACAGAGATGAACACAGGGCTCAAATTACTTTTTTGATTAAGGGGGCTATTTTTATAAACAGAATTGATAAAAAAGTAGCTCTGTGTGTACTTTTTGGCATTGATATTTCAGGGGCTATTTTGTCAAATTTGGGGGCTAAATCACCCTTAGCCCGTCTATTTTGAGCCCTGGATGAAGAACATATAATATCAATAAAAATGCCACATTGTTATTTTGACACATGGTTCACATTTCACAGACTGCAGATTTTTCAAAGAGTTAGGGTCCACAGAAACATAGAAATGTGTTTAACACAACATGTGTGCTGTCTCTCGCGCGCATTTCTCCCGCGCCTCTAGTGTAAGTGACACCCAGGAGAGAATGTAAAACCCATCTTTTGAGCTGGTCATTTTCATTTTATACCTTTTAGAAGGTTGTTCATAAAGGACATTGGGGCTTTTCTGTCCTTTCTTACACCAAGGATAGCCCCAATGTGGTTTATCCTTGGTGTAAGAAAGGACAGAATTAACTTAGCACAAAATCCTTTATTGACGGATTAAACGATTATACACCTTTATTCCGTGAGTATTGACACTAGACTAACTTATGAATGTTTTACACCAAGGATATACCCTATTTGTGATACCTACAGATAGACATATTGTTATTCTAATTATGCACAGAGCCCAAGATGAACACTGTCTATGCGGAGAAGGTACTTCTCAAGTTTACAGAAGCCCTGCAGACATCAAAGGTCGAAGGTCAGCGAGTTGACCAAGCACACAACGCTGTCAGTTTCATCTGTGATGTGGCCTCACATTTCTTCAGTGGTGTTGAGGTATTTTCTTAATTCTTTATGTAGAATAGGTCTAAAGCAAGGTCTAGGTAGAATTTGGTTACTGACATCATAAGGATAAAAAATATGGCACACAAATATCAACATTCTAAACTGCTAATTAAGTATACAGGGTGCTGTTCAAATTAGCACCCTAACACAGACAAAAAGTATTATTCTAAATATCGCAATTACCATTGAAACTAAATTATGTCATTCTAATACAATGGGATTCAGAAAATTGACACCTATTAAAAGTAATTTTGATGGATGTTTTTCAGTGGTAACTGTTGCGTACTTTTCAAATGCAGTTTTTTAAGGCTCTCTAAGACTTTCTGTCATTATGAAAGCATCAATTGCTTAACACTTGTTTGCCCGACAATGTAGATAATGAGCCAAAATGGTTCATAAAATGACATATTTATATAACAAAAAGTGTCATATAAACCTAAACATATCTCGATTCCTTGCTTAAATGACCATTTAGTTCCTTATTTCAATAACATTCAACCTTGGTTTTGGCCTACCTATGAAAGCAGTCATTTATCACTGAGGCCTCTTGTCAATTCAAATCTATGATATTCTTGTAGCATAACTTCGCTGTTCTGTCAAAACATTGTATGTTTTCTACCCCTTCAACATGTATAAAACTGCCTAACGGTTGTGCATATAGGAAGTGTTGCTTTATACTTGTTCAGGGGCAAGAGCACTTACATGTACATAGGAAGTATTACTTTATACGTGCTAATGGGCCATGTGCTAATGGGCCAAATGGAGATACGGTTTTGTGACATAACAGTGAAGGTAATACATTTTAGTGGAAGAATTAAACTGTTGAATTCTTCTTGTGGTTTTGTTAACAGGGATGTATGTTAATCAAGTCGACTGAAAATCTACTGTTTGCTTTGTTTGAAATGGGATGCAGTGATTCAACAACATTGTCAGGTAAGCTGCTGGAATTTGACAACCCTCTCTCGTTGCTCAATCATAAACAATTCAATATGTGACCCATCACGTCAAAATGGACATGTTGGAGGCCCGAGTCAATTCTGAGTTACTGGTATATATTGAAAGAGCACATTTTAAGCTTTGAAATGATACCATGTTGAAGGTAATCAACCTTTGTAATCACAAGATATGAAGTGAAAAAGCATACTTTTGTTTATTATTTTCTTTATATTTCACTGAATATATTGGCCTCCATCTCTAAACTGTGTTTATCGACAACATGACCTTGTTTATGTGATTGGTCACATATACCAATCACTCAAAGTCCACAAATGACTGCCCTACTGTAACGAGGCATTCATGTGGACAATTGATCAGCCCAACAGACAGCCTACACTGGCGGCGTGTGTCGCAAACGGCAGCACATGTGCCCTCTTTAGACCACGGCTCACAACAACATGTAGCCCAATCTTTGTTGATCCCATAGATAATACATTGGTAGCCCAACTTTTTGCAAGCCTCAGCACCTGCTTTTTGGCAGTGGTGCAGGGTCAAAAGTAGCCCAATTCAGCGTGGCAACTGGCAACACTGACTGGCGGCCTGGGTCAGCAGACAGGCATCGTTTTGACACCATAATATAAAACTTGCTATTTAGGCCAAACAAAGAAGGTTTGTCTCAGAAGCCCGCCCGCATTGGTTTGTGAAATGAGCTAAGGCGCGTAGGTCTATGCGTTGAGGCCTTAAAAAAGATGGGGGTTTGGATTTTTTGTGGTGGATTTTTTTGGATTTGTTAAAAAAAAGTAAAAAATGAGTTCTCTGTAAGCTTGGATTAGCAAAAAAAAAAAAAAAATCGCATACCTTATAGCCTATTTTCTAAAATAAAAAAAATGTCATAGCAGCTTTTTTGCAAAATGTTTCTGAGACAAACTTTCTTCTTTGTTTGGCCTTAGGGATACCTTATTTACATATGGCCTTGCATTTCTGAATATACTTGTATGACGAATATATGACGATAAAAGGATGCTTATCTTGCTATAATTCTCTTTTTATCCCTCTGGTTTGTAAAACCAGAAGGGGATTTTGTCATCATGTAATGTGCGTCTGTCTGTATGTATGTGGGTCTGCGTTGACAAATACCTGCGAACGAGGACGCACACCCGTCTTTTACATTCCAACTGAGGACACACCTGCAAACGTGGACGACCTCGGTTCCTTGATACGTGCAAAATATTGCAAACAACGTTAAAACGCTATTTAAACGAGGTCCTCGTATCACCTCTACCCCCCTTAGGCCTCAGTGAGATAGTACACAGTCTAATTGGCGGTTTGTCACCCGTGTAAGCCGCCATTTTGGTCCTCGGTGTGTGTCCAGGTTGGTGGGTCCTCGTTTGGATAGTGCCAAAACTGGGTCCTCTTTTGCAGGTCATTACAAACAGGGGTGTGTGTGTGTGTGTGCCTTTTGGTTAGCCTTTTTTTCCAAATGCTGTATCTGTTGAAAGGATGGACGGATTGACTTCAAACCTTCAGTGATAGGTAGGCCATGGTCAAACACTGTAGCTGCTTGTTTGGGGTCTAATTTGCAAAGGTCATCTGAGGTCAAAGGTCATCTAGAGGTCAAATCGTAAAAGTTGCCCGAATGCTGTATCTGTTGAAAGGATGGACGGATTGACTTCAAACCTTCAGTGATAGGTAGGACATGGTCAAACACTGTAGCTGCTTGTTTGGGGATCTCATTTGCAAAGGTCATCTGAGGTCAAAGGTCATCTAGAGGTCAAATCGTAAAAGTTGCCCGATTGACGTCAAACTTAGAGAAAAGAAACATGAACACCGGGTGAACATGTCCAAAATAAATTAGAGGTCATCCAAGGTCATCTGAGGTCAAAGGTCATCCAGAGGTCGAATCGTAAAAGTTGCCCGATTGACGTCAAACTTGGAGACATGAACACCAGGTGAACATGTCTAAAATAAATTAGAGGTCATCTGAGGTCAAAGGTCATCCAGAGGTCAAATCGTAAAAGTTGCCCGATTGACGTCAAACTTGGAGACAAGAAACATGAACACTGGGTGAACATGTCTAAAATAAATTAGAGGTCATCTGAGGTCAAAGGTCATCCAGAGGTCAAATCGTAAAAGTTGCCCGATCGACGTCAAACTTGGAGACAAGAAACATGAACACTGGGTGAACATGTCTAAAATAAATTAGAGGTCATCCAAGGTCATCTGAGGTCAAAGGTCATCCAGAGGTCAAATCGTAAAAGTTGCCTGATGCGCGCACTTCACATGAGGTTGAGCTCGCGTAAAGTACGCCTGCTCAACCTCACCCCAAAACGGTCCCCTGGATCTCTGTTGTGCGCACTACGTCATCTCGACCTCAAGGCTCTGATTGGTTGGTGCTCAAACGTGAGAACTGAAAAACTCATGAGCTTTTCCACGCGCCATCGCGCCCCACTGCGTCGGTGGTTATGGCGCAGCGGGAGCACTGCGTTGGTGGATACGGCGCAGCGTGACGATCGTTAAAAAGGCTTCAGTTTAAATTTGACCAATCAGGTGCTTTGGTGTTGTTGGTTGGCAGTATTTTGAGAGTTCAAGCATGCGTGCGCAGCCTGTTCGAAGTGCGCCCACGTATGTCGAACTGTGGCCAGGAGATTATGTGCCGTAGGTCCATTGACGTCAAACTTGGAGACAAGAAACATGAACACCGGGTGAACATGTCTAAAATAAATTAGAGTTCATCTGAGGTCAAAGGTCATCCAGAGGTCAAATCGTAAAAGTTGCCCGATTGACGTCAAACTTGGAGACAAGAAACATGAACACCGGGTGAACATGTCTAAAATAAATTAGAGGTCATCTGAGGTCAAAGGTCATCCAGAGGTCAAATCGTAAAAGTTGCCCGATCGACGTCAAACTTGGAGACAAGAAACATGAACACCGAGGGAACATGTCTAAAATAAATTACAAGGTCATCCGAGGTCATCGGTCATTAGAGGTCAACCAAGGTCAAAGGTTAACAAGGGGTTAATTTGTGCAATGAACACCGTGGGAACATGTAAAAAAATAATTAGAGGTCATCTAAGGTCAAAGGTCATCCAGAGGTCAAATCGTTAAAGTTGACCGATTGACCTCAAACTTGGAGAAAAGAAACATGAACACCAGGGGAACATGACCCATATATGACCGTTGACCTCATTTAGTTGATCTCCCAGCCAGGGGGATTCGCAAGTCGTGACTTGCAGTATTTTTTCATTTTACAATAACAGATATTTAACCAGACGTTGTGCATAGGATCTTGCGTTAGAAGGGATGCATCACATATATGTCCATACCAATTTGTTTTGGGATTGTAACCACGTATGTTTTACGCTTTATTCGCAGACTCATTAAGAGACAAGATTAATGCGGCGTGGGAAACAGGGGTGAAGGTGTTGGTGGCACAAACCGGAGGACTGCTGAGTGACGAGGGATTCTTGTACAAAGTGACCAGCTGGATCAAGGACTCATTGTTAACTAGCACACATACGTTGCAGTGGTAAGGGGCTGTTTTGGGTGGTATTGGGGGCATAAACTGGGAGGTTGGAAAGTGACAAAGGATCTTTGTACAAAATGGCATGCTGGATCAAGGATTCATTGTTAACTAAAGCACACATACGCTGCTATGGTAATTAAGTGTCTGTTTTGGGTGGTATTGGTGGCATAGACTGGACGATTGTTAAGTGACAATGAATTCTTGTACAAAATGGCACGCTGGATGAAGAACTGGTTGTTAACTAGCTCACATACGCTGCTATGGTAAGGGACAGTTTGGGTGGTATTGGTGGCATAGACTGGGCGATTGGAAAATGACTATGGATTCTTGTACAAAATGGCACGCTGGACGAAAGACTCATTATTAACTAGCACACATACGCTGCTATGGGTATTGGTGACAATAGACTGTAAGATTGTTAAGTGACAATGGATTCGTGTAAAAAGTGGCCTATATGTTCTCTTACATACAGGTGTGATCATCTAGCCCAAGCAGCCCATACATTATGTGTGACCGTTATGTCCAGCCTAACTATGCATGATAGTGAGCGTAGCACCTCTACATTACATACACATATAAAGCCTGTATATATGTTCTCTTACATTCAGGTGTGATCATCTAGCCCAAGCAGCCCATACATTATGTGTGACCGTTATGTCCAGCCTAACTACGCATGATAGTGAGCGTAGCACCTCTACATTACATACACATATAAAGCCTGTATATATGTTCTCTTACATACAGGTGTGATCATCTAGCCCAAGCAGCCCATACATTATGTATGACCGTTATGTCCAGCCTAACTACGCATGATAGTGAGCGTAGCACCTCTACATTACATACACATATAAAGCCTGTATATATGTTCTCTTACATACAGGTGTGATCATCTAGCCCAAGCAGCCCATACATTATGTATGACCGTTATGTCCAGCCTAACTACGCATGATAGTGAGCGTAGCACCTCTACATTACATACACATATAAAGCCTGTATATATGTTCTCTTACATACAGGTGTGATCATCTAGCCCAAGCAGCCCATACATTATGTATGACCGTTATGTCCAGCCTAACTACGCATGATAGTGAGCGTAGCACCTCTACATTACATACACATATAAAGCCTGTATATATGTTCTCTTCCATTCAGGTGTGATCATCTAGCCCAAGCAGCCCATACATTATGTATGACCGTTATGTCCAGCCTACCTACGCATGATAGTGAGTGTAGCACCTCTACATTACATACACATATAAAGCCTGTATATATGTTCTCTTACATACAGGTGTGATCATCTAGCCCAAGCAGCCCATACATTATGTATGACCGTTATGTCCAGCCTAACTATGCATGATAGTGAGCGTAGCACCTCTACATACATACACATTTATATATAGTCTATATGTTCTCTTCCATGCAGGTGTGATCATCTAGCCCAAGCAGCCCATACATTATGTATGACCGTTATGTCCAGCCTAACTATGCATGATAGTGAGCCTAGTAACTCTATACATATTATAGAACAGTTATTATCTCTTATACTACCGACTGATGAGGAATGGAACTCCCACAATGCAAAGCTAACAACACAGGTACTACTACAACCTTCTGTATCTCATAATTAGTTACCCCCCCCCCCCCCCCAAAAAAAGGAAATAAATAAATAAAATGTGTCGTCCTTAGCGACTTTTTTTGATTCAAATGTTACCCAAATTGACAAAATATGACTATTTTCTGCTATAAATGAATAAGTTTGATTGAATGAATAGTGTTATAGTTTTAACTATTATCACACTTGAAACATTAGTAAAATTGACATATTTCATTCTGTATTTCTGATGTATAAGGAGACTCACCGATTTGGAGCTGTATATTTCAATTCAGTAGATATATGCATAGATGAATCGCTAGTTTGGATGACTTTTAAAATTGCCAATAAGGAGAGAAAAAATCATGCTTTTCAGTTCTGACCAACCTATTTTGTTGTTCTGTTTTTCGACAACAAACATTTTTACAAATTTTGAGGACATTTTATGAAATTTGCTGACATTTTTTTTGAGAAAATGGAAATTGATGAAAATGTATGGACATTTTGAAAATTGTTGAAAATTTACCATTTGCACAAAATGTGTGTAGAAGAAAATGACCGACCCTACTACCTGAGAGGTATTTCTCCCCGTAGTACAGGGTGTTTTTCCATCACCTAATCACAGATTATTACTTACAAAAATGTTTGTATTCCCTTGTTTCATCAGTGGCAAATCTCCGTGTTGCTGGATAACACCCTGACATATCCCGGTGCTCTGCCAACCATCGATAATGATGCATCTGTAGCAGATACTATGCCCACCAGCGCGATCACGACTGTCTTTATAGCATCTCTTCTCCGATGCGGGGATTCTGCAGAGGACCAATTGTCTTGGCGGTACTCCTTCATGGAATCGGCCATCTTGGAAATGGCTCATACGCTACACTGGTGCAAGGGCATGATGGGGCTGAAGGCCAGCAACAAGGTAGGGATTTTGTCTTTCTATTTGTTCACATTTTCTTTCCCCTTTTCTTTTCGGCGGCGGAGTGTCAGGGGATATTTTATTATCACAGCTATGACTGAATCGCGTCTTGTTTTTGGTTTTTTGGGGGGGGTTTTCGGGGGGGTTTTCGTGTTTTTTTGTGGTGATCATATTTAGGGTATAAAATCAAAATGTTGATATAAATGTTTATTATTCTGATAAATGGCACTTATCTCCTGTGTGGTATGTTTCCATATTTTCCATTCTTTAGAGATTTGTTTAAGCCATTGTATGGTTGTTTCCTTTTCTTTTTAGTTGGATATGTGCCTACCTCCAGTAAGCCATGTTCCAGAGTACTGCCAGCGAGTAGCAGTCAGTCTGAAGGCAACCTTAAATCAAGTACTAAGCAATCTGAACCCTGAAGAATGGCAAGCACTCCTTGGCAAAGCCATACAACGGTAAGTTAAGTAATGTACAACATACAGGCAACCTTAAATGAGACCCATCACATCAAAATGGACATGTTGTTGGCCGGAGTCAAATCTGAGTTATTGGTATGATTTGAAAGAGCACATTTTAAGCTTTGAAATAATACTATGTCGAAGGTTATCGGACTTTGCAATCACAAGATATGATTTGAAGAAGCAAAATTTGTTCTATTATTTTCTTTATATTTCACCAAATATATTGGCCTCTATCTCTTACCCGACAACATGCCCTTTTTGATGTGACTGGTCACAAATCAAGTACTAAGCAATCTGAACCCTGAAGAATGGCAAGCACTCCTCTGTAAAACCATACACCGGTAAGTTAAGGATTAATTAGGTAATGTACAACATATAGGCAACACTAAATCAAGTACTAAGCAATCTGAACCCTGAAGAATGGCAAGCACTCCTCTGTAAAACCATACACCGGTAAGTTAAGGATTAATTAGGTAATGTACAACATATAGGCAACACTAAATCAAGTACTAATAAGCAATCTGAACCCTGAAGAATGGCAAGCACTCCTCTGTAAAACCATACACCGGTAAGTTAAGGATTAATTAGGTAATGTACAACATATAGGCAACACTAAATCAAGTACTAAGCAATCTGAACCCTGAAGAATGGCAAGCACTCCTCTGTAAAACCATACACCTGTAAGTTAAGGATTAATTAGGTAATGTACAACATATAGGCAACACTAAATCAAGTACTAAGCAATCTGAACCCTGAAGAATGGCAAGCACTCCTCTGTAAAACCATACACCTGTAAGTTAAGGATTAATTAGGTAATGTACAACATATAGGCAACACTAAATCCAGTACTAAGCAATCTGACCATACACCATGTGAAATATTAAGTGATCTGCCAGGAAACATTGATCCAACCTGTAGCAGTCAGTATAAAGGCAATCTTAAATTAAGGTCACACATTTTCTGCTTTGCAACTGTCAAATTCCGCGTTTTTCCGCTTTGTAAATTTTGCATTTTTCTGTGATGTAATTTTCCCCAAGAAAGCTTAAAATTTACGATCTATAAAACCAAAATAAACACACTTTACAGAAAAACACATAATTTTAGATTTTTAGGCTTACCTTATTACTGTAGCGGTAGTTCAGCGCGGAGTTTTATATTGAACTTTTTTTTATTACGTATTGTTTTTTAATATTTTATGTTGTTTTATTCAAGACTATTTATAAATTTTGTGTTTTGGACGTTTTTGTGCATTTTTTTTCTTCTTTTCATCAAAATGTCGTTTTCCGCGTTTAACCTCAATTCCGGAAAATTGTGACCTTACCAATAAACTAAACTTGATCTATAAAATTGATCAATAAACTGGGGATGAAGTGTTTGAACTAAGCAATGTGAACCCTCAGCAATGACAAATACCTAATAAGGGTCCTAAGGATTGGTCTGAGAGGAACCGTCTTGCGGTAAAAAAAAAACACTGTTAATTTGCATTTTGGTTCATTGCAGATACTTAAAAATGATGAGAGCCATCCCACCCCACCTATCTTGCTGTACAGGGTGTCTCAAAAAAAATTAGGACTCTGTTTCATGACGGTGTAATTCTTATTGTAATCATTGGACCATGACCAATTTAGTCTCAATGTAAAGCCCAATTAATTATTATGATATCCTGAAAATATAAGATCAATCCAATGCAAAATAAGAAAACTAGCGTAATTTGCGTAAACCATGTCATTTACTGGTTTGTACAATGGGATCTACATACAAACCAGTAAATAACATGGTTTACGTTTCAATACATTATAATAATTGTCAACATAGTAAATAATCTATCAGTCAATAGCAAAGTTTATTTTGGTAATCCATTTAATTCTGGCACAAATCAATACTTGCTAAAAAAATCCGCAAAACAGATGCATGCATTTTCTGTGCAAATTAAAAAAAGTTTTGTTACGCAGTTCTCGAACCCACTGTTTGGATGGTTCATTGAGTTACAAGTCGAGCACTTTCATGTTACTCGACTGTTACTGTGTGAATTCCCATTGTACAAACTAGTAAATGACATGGTTTACACAAAGTACGCTAGTTTTCTTATTTTTGATCGGATTGATCTCATATTTCCAGGATATCATAATAATGAATTGGGCTTCACTTTGAGACTAAATTGGTCATGGTCCAATGATTATAATAAGAATTACACCATCATGAAACAGAGTCCTAATTTTTTTGAGACACCCTGTATAGACGCACTAACCAACCCTCCTAATGAACCAATGTTATGCATCATTTCTTATTTCATTTTCATAGATCTTTGTGCGAAGGTGGTCTGTGGTCTCTAAGTTTAGGTGGTCTACTGGCAGCCTATGATGATTGCAGTACTTCATCCTCGACACCCAAGTGTAACATATACGACATGATTGGCGGACCTGATAGGTAAATATATAGAGGGTTATGTAATCTTGTCATTGGATTGGTGGAATCGATGTCACATGACAGTTAAGTCCACACCCAGGTCTGATGATGTTCCTGCCATTTGATTGGTGGAATCAATGTCATATGACATGTCTACACCAAATATGGAGGGGCTGATAGGTAAATATATGGAGGGTTATGTAATCTTGTCATTGGATTGGTGGAATCGATGTCACATGACAGTTAAGTCCACACCCAGGTCTGATGATGTTCCTGCCATTTGATTGGTTGAATCAATGTCATGACAAATTTTGGAACGGTCGTCTGCTGCAGTCGCCGGCTGCGTGGAAAGTGTTAAAGAACCCATTTTTTGAAGCTGTCTACAGAATTCGTAATGACAAAAAATGTAACATTCAATTCTTACCATATTCATTTCAGACATTGATTTACATTTCAATGTTGATTTTCTTTTTGACTCACACTGTAGTTTGAATTAACCTCTTGACCAATGATGTTCACTTGTTTGCATCAGGTTAACAGACATGACAGAGACTTCATTGCATACTCTCGAGAGTGTGATTACCTACCTCGGAGCAGATCAGATTTTGGAAATAATCCAAATCAGCACGGCTGTTATGATCACTTCTGAACCATCGTTTATACCAAATATCAATGGTAAGCTTAAAAATGCATCTTGTAAATAATAGTACAACAGAACCAAATCTATAGTTTAATCAGTTCCAAATTGGCGAAGCCGCCTTACAGCAGCGAATGATTACAGGAGGATGCGGGCTCGCACTGTGCATCATATGCGTGACGTGTGCATGCTGCCAAAATAGCTTGTGTGTGGCCATAAGGCAAAAAAAAAAAAGTTGATTTGCCCTTTCAGGGTCAAAGTCAGGGTCAGACGGTCGGATATTTTCTTCTTCTTTTTTTTCTTCTTTTTTTTTTGAAATTTTTTTGAAAATTTACTGCACAAAAACACGTTTTAAAGATGTTTTTTTTTTTTTGGACTTTTTTTTTTGATTTTTTTTTTTGATTTTTAAACAAGCAGGTACTACTCAAAAACACGTTTTCATCTTTCTTTATTGTTATGTGCTTCTTTCAACAACAACAACATTCAATCTTTTTTTCTTTTCTTTTTTTTGAAAAAAAAAAAAATAGCGACCCTAGATTTCCGAAAATTCGGGTCGGTCGGAAAGGGCAAGTCAACTCTTTTTTTGTTGTTGGCCTAATCGTGTGCGTACGCTTGGATTACTTTTGCAGGCGGAAGATGATAATATTTCTCACCAATTTGGAACTGATTAAACTATAGTCAATATCAATAGAAATTATCCTGTAGTGGATCGTCAGTCAGTGCGTCACCCTCCGAGCCTTATTTCAGCCCAAAGACGATTTATTGTCCAAAATTATCGCCATTTTCACTTACGTACAGAGCGTACGAAACTTTTTACCCCCCCCCCCCCCCCCCCCCCCCCGAGTTACGTACGCAATAAATGGCGAAATTTTATTTTATTTTGTACTTTAAAAAAAAATCCCCCTTCTCAAGATCGCCATTTAAGTTACGTACGGTTGGGGTATATTTCGACCCCCTCCCCCCTCATACGCTTTGTACGTAACTGAAAATGGCAAAAAATATGGACGACCCCTTAGCATCACAAGTGCCCACATCACATTAGCTCAGTTGGTAGAGCACCAGTCTAGTAATCCGGAGGTCCCAGGTTCAATTCCTGGATGGTCAGTGATTTTTTGTCACTGGTTGTCATTTATGTTGTGTGGAGAAAACAGAATTAATGTACAGCAAAATGTAATATTGACCTCCAATCTCTAGGACATGGTAGAGATTGGACCAATTTGGTCCCATCTATCACGAAATTGGAATGTGTTATTCAAATAAAAGATAGCCTGATGTAAAAACATGATAGCACTAGATTGAACTCGCATCAATTAATCAATGTGTGTCAAGATTTACTGAAAGTATTCATTTGCACATACACATTTTTTTCAACCATTTCTAAAAAAATGGGTCGGTCAGGCCCGTAGAACAGGGTTTCCGTTTGTCATCGCCTTATCGAAAAGAAGCAATTCATTGAAATTGGATTGTTCTGGGAAATATAACATTCATAGAGACATTGTTATATAATTCATATTACAGGAGGTCTAGGCCTGTTAGCCATCTTAACACGCTGTCTACAGCACCCTGAATGGCAAAGGATCACTCGGTATAATGACCTTATTGTGAGCTGTGTAGAACAACTGATCTCATGGAGGGACCAGTGGGAACAGGGATTCCTCTTTAATTGGTGAGCACCATTTTGTTTTCTTTTGTCCATAGGTGAGAGCTAGGGTAAAGGCGCGTTCATACTCGTGTCGTTGCGCATCGGCTGACGTCGGCAAATATTGGTGCCCGAGTTAAAACAATGTCAACTTTTATCTGCCGACGTCGACCAATACGCAACGGCGTGGGAGTATGAACGCGCCTTAAAGAGAGCTCTTTTGAAAATGAGGTATTGTCTGAAGACTCCCCCCCCCCCTCTCTCTCCCCTCATTGCTAACTAATGTATCAGTTCTGCCTCCCATATCCTCAGTACGTAATAGCAGTGATAATTTAAACGGTATATGAATTGACCATTACTCGGTGCCAGCACATTTAGCATCAATATTTTCACTTTATTAGCATCATAACATGTACAAAGCGATACACAATAAAGGAAAAACATGTAAATTCCAGATCAGTTCTCCATTTAGGTGGACAAGCACCGGAATAATGGGGGAACACAGCAATGAAAATTAAAAAAACCAAAACAGACATGTTAAAACCTTAAAATAGATATCCATATAAAAGGGACCTGCCCTGCCGTAAAACATTGTGATTGCACGTTGAGAGTTGGATAATTGTCCCAGGTGGGTTCCTTGTGAGCATGAAAAATTGAGAAAGATGATAGAATAGACAATTTGGTGATGTTGTTCAAGAATGTTTTAAAAGTAGTAGGATTATTGAATAGTTTGAGTATATATAGGTATAAGTCTACCAAGATTGTGGGGGTATGTATACCACAGCTACCAATCTCGAGGGCGACCAACTCACACTCAAAATCATTGTTCTGAATATCAGCAACCATAGCGGCGTATTGTCTGATTTTCTTCTGAGGGCTTTCTCAAGATTGATTTCAAAGGGCACTGTGAGTTCAATGATGACCAGTTTCCGTGAATTCTCCCAGAACACGCAGAGATCAGGGATTTAGGTTTGTGAAGGTGCAAACCACTGGAATGGTGGAGCCCCTTTTTAATTCTGGAAGGTCATACAAAATTTGAGGGTCTTTTGGAGATAGGAAACCGGTCATCATCAAGATCCCAAATCCGCAATGGGTCAACAAGACCCCAGGTTCAGCGCTAAAATGAAAGTCGAGTACTGCAAAAGTGGACATCTACATTTATTTTCGCGCTTTTCGCACTCAAAGCAGCTACCGCGAAAATAATAACAAATGAATATACTGTAAAGCAACACAATTTTGCTAGCATTTTATTTTCGCTAATTTCGCTATGGATCTCTATTTCCTAAATTAAAATGTCGCTAATCCTGATTTTATTCATAGGTTAACGTAGCAAGATGACTCAAATTAGTGAAATTAAAATGCCACTAAAAGGTGGTGTTTTGAAAATTCGCTAAATGTTGATGCTGTGAAATGTTAGTGTTTTACAGTATTTCTTTTGCATAGGTCTTTGTGACAAAGCGTGAAAAATTAATTGTGCGAAAATTAATACTTTTACAGTATTCCCTAAAATAAGCCTCTGCTTCTACCATAATGCTTGACAAATCTCTTCTAATTTCTGTTATACATTGTATGTATCTATTATTTGTCTTAACTATATCAAAATAGCAACCTTTCCGAGGCAGATTCCGAATTGTTCCCTGTCAATATCAAGCTGATTGGATTTTTACAGGAAGTTGTTGAGAAGATTCCTACATCCCTGTCCAGTCATCACTGGGATTTTGTACTGTGCTCTCTTGTGTCATGGATACAGGTAAGGTTAACCCTACCAACAAGAAATGAGGCAACAAATATGGAAATGATTTTTTTTTCCCCATTTTTTTTCTCCATTTGCGGAATCGGATGATGATATTTCAGCATAAAGAGGCAAATATTGATTTTTGGGGGTGACAAGCCCCCATAACTGTTTGATTATGTGCGCAAACGCTCGGGCCATCTAGCCAAGTCTGTGTAAAATGGTCAGAAAATGGATTAATCGCCCACTTGCATCATGTACCAAATACCACGCTAAAGACTCCCACGCATGTGTGGACACTGTTTTCAGTGACTCAATCAACCAAGCCTATATAGTGAGTGTGGTATACTGTGCAAACGTGAATCTGATAGTCGTAGCTTGATTGGAATATAGTACTGCAGGTCGTTATAGCAGGTATTGGCGGAAATATTCCACAGAAATATGTAAAAATCAAAGGTTAGATTGTTTTGGTATGCATATCTGTTGGAACCAATAACGCTACACTTGCTTTTCAATATGCTAATGCTAATATCCTGGAGTTAATAATTTTTCAACTTTTAAACACTAACAAACAAAATTGTTGTACATAATTCTGCCATACCAGGATTGTTTTTTATCAATTTCTCATAGTTGTTCATCTTTTAACCATGTTAACTAGAACCTTGTGTCATTGGTGTCAATTTTATGCAGTATTTTAACTTTGTTATTTATATTTGTACTATTCCTTTTAAAGCATATCTTTAAGCATTTTCATGGTTTGTGTAAAGCGCCGAGAAGCTTTTTGTGTTATGCGCTATAAGTTGGTTATTATTCGAACCAGGTATCTTTCATTTATGAAACCTAGTCTCTACCCACTAAACCACACTGACTCTCCAAAGCATTTTGACTTGACTTGACCTGAGGTAAAAATGACTTGCTTGACTGCACAAGACACAAACCTGCCTGTGACTTGACTTGATTGAAGATTTAGTGACTTGATCGCAACCGTAGCAACATTAACCTACAGCACAGTTTGTAGGAAAAAAGCACCTTGCATGATCTCCAGTATTGATATAAAACCAAACATAAAAATTAGTTTGTTTCCAGTAGTGCACACATTTAATTTTAAGAGTAACAAAATGCACAGATTTGACTAAATAAACCCATTTCAAGTGAATCTCCGCTATACATTTGCATTAAATAATAGTGATTTAGCTGATAAGTTTCTTTTAATAAGCTTATTATTATTTTGTCGATCTCAGGTTTTGCAAAAAAAAACACCTCATTTCGCATTTGACTCTTCAGGCTTGCTACTGGAAACAAACTTTTTTGGGGGTAAGGCCTAATTCACAGATATTAGAATGGAATAACCAAATCGCCAATCATTGATGGATATTCTCACTTTATCTCATTTTTAAAGAGTTGCACCGAGGACATCGAAGCTCTTACCTCAAATAGCTCCATTGCTGCCTTATGCTGTGCCGTGTGTGACCTTTTGACCTCAGCCACTAATCTCCTAAGCAACAGTAACCATAGCAACCTACCAAGTAACCTAGCAACAGAGTGGAAAGAGTTTTTCAGCGAAGCTGCATTTACAGTTCTGCTGCCTGTGCTGATGACACTAGTCGGTAAGTTTGTTGTGTACACATTTATTGCATCTATAATTGCAATTGCATGGCACGTAACTGCATTGCCCATATGTGACCCAACGCGAGTAAATGAGGCTCAATGAGAAAAATATGAATATTGAGTTATTGATATCATGATAATAAGTATATGTTAAGGGACATATTGGTACCAAAGTCAATGTCATATCACATTCCAAGCCAAAGTTACAGATGATTGAAAACCAATTTGTCTCAAAACATCAAATACAAATTATAAGTTATGGGCAATTGAAGTGTTGGTTTTGTTAATAAATAGAGTAAATGAAATAAAATACCTCCAAATGTAGTTTAACTCTCTATTTTCATGAATTTGAGTCTTTGGGAAGATACAAGATGTATCAAAGATCGGAAATAAGACTTGTTCTAAATTTGACCTTGTCCCACATTTGTGCTCTTAAATCAAATTAGCTACTGCCGCGTTCCGCCTCATTTACTCATGTTGGGTCACATATGGTGCGCATCTCTTGGTGTGTTTGTTACCATAACAGTCTGGATTCATGATATTCACAATACTTTGCTACCGTATTAAAGATATGAGGGAGTTGTTGAACTGTGGTTTAATATTTTCCATATTAAACCAAAATTCAAAACCAAAAAAAATTCAAAAGCTGACTGTTTTCCATCTCAAACCAACTGGTTTTAACTAGTTTAACTTGTGTTTAACTGAATTTTCAACTGGTTTCCAGTTTAACTCAGTGGAAAACCAGTTCAATATAGGCCCAATTGAAATTAAGACCAGAGTTATCAATTGCAATTTGTATCGCTTATTTCTCCACCTCATTCTAGAAGACACAGACTTCAGTCAACTTTCCATCACCCAGCACCATCTTCTCCGTTCACTGTGCCAGGCTGTCTCACTCACACCAGAAGAACATCTTTACGAGAACAAACTAGAGGAAAAGTTACACCCTGATAGTTGGTTGCCAGATAATCTGCAGACGCTGACCAACACTTTGTGCCCAATGCTTAACAAGCCCTTGAGATGTGTGCAATTGGCCGCCTATCAGATGTTAACACAGTAAGTGGGTTGCCAAAGGTGTCGTTATTAATCAGCTCAATTAAATATGTACCACCTTGTTACCCAATACCGTGCAGACAAATAACAACTTTTGTTGTGCCCGATTCTGAACAAGCTATTACGATATGTGACCCGGCACATCAAAACATACAAAAGTTAAAAAGGAATGCTTAGTCTAATCATCATATTTCCTGATTCTTAAGGCTAAATTTAAATTATGAGGTATCAATTTAAAGCTTGATTTTTGCATGTTTTTGATGATGTTAAAATCAGACATTGGGTAAAAGACCCCAACAGGTGTGTTTTGATGTGACACCTATCGGATGTTAAAGGGCATTCAGAGATATGTATAGGAGTGCACCCTCAATTTTCCTGATAATCAGGTTTTTTGCACCTACAGTATATATACTTTGGCATATGCCCAAGTATATTCCGTAGGTGCAAAAAACCTGATACTATCATTCAGATGGTTGTATATCTACCATCTGAAATGGTTTACCTTAATTTGCCGTCTATCATGTCAAATATTATGATTAGATTATTTCGATATATAGATCCCATCAAAATTAATAAATTGCTTCAATCTAATATCTATCTAGCGCCATTATTCTAAACCATTGTCCGATAAATTATTATCATTCAGGGTTCCCTCGTACCTTATCTATTGAAACAATTCATTTTTTCCAAATTTAATTTTTCTCTGTAATCTCTCAGTGCCCCTTTAACTCGGTAAGAGTGTTGTTAATGTTGTTATTTATAGTCATGCTATAAGCATAGCCATCCAACATTGACCAACACTAACCAAAACACTTGCCCAATGCCTAACAAGCCATTGAGATGTGTGCAAATGTTGATACCATTTAGTCAATTATCTAGGAAACCCTTTTTTTTTTGGCTTAAATTTTTTTAGTTTTGAAAATATTTACCAAAAAGTGCCAAAAAAATGTTTTTTATCGCAAAAATCACATTTTTGGCACTTTTTGGTCAATATTTTCAAAACTAAACATTTTTAAGCCAAAAAAAAAAGTGCTTCCTAGATAATTGACTAAAGATGATTTTGGTGAAATTTTGAAATTTTTAATAAAAAACTGATTTTGTTAGGTTGTCCGTACATTTTTGGCGCCAAAAAAGTGATTTTTGGGCAAAAATGTAGAAATCACTATTTTTGGCGAAATTTAATACCAAAAATGGATTCTCCGACTCATTTCATTTGAAAAATTGTATACTTTTATGTACATTACATTATTAGTTTAAAAGTTACAGCGCTTGATAAATTTCATATATTTAGGGTTGACACTTCCCTTAAAGTGAATGATTTAGCATCAGTTTGTTTATCCTATTCCTATATTGTGTCATTCCTTTCACTACTTGCAGGGTAATGCCATCAGTCACCAAACATGATGAGGAACATCTACAGATAGGAAGTCAAGATAAAGATGAGGAAGATATCATCTTGTAAGTTATCTCTTTAAGGGAAGTGTCAACCCAAAATATATGAAATGTATCAAGCACTGTAACTTTTAAACTAATAATGTAATGTACATAAAAGTATACAATTTTTCAAATGAAATGAGTCGGAGAATCCATTTTTGGTATTAAATTTCCCCAAAAATAGTGATTTCTACATTTTTGCCCAAAAACCACTTTTTTGGCGCCAAAAATTTTCAGACAACCTATCAAAATCAGTTTTTGATTAAAAATATCAAAATTTCACCAAAATCATCTAAAGTCAATTATCTAGGAGGCACTTTTTTTTTTTGGCTTAAAATTTGTTAGTTTTGAAAATATTGACCAAAAAGTGCCAAAAAAATGTTTTTTATCTCAAAAATCACATTTTTGGCACTTTTTGGTCAATATTTTCAAAACTAAAAAAATTTAAGTCCAAAAAAAAAAGTGCCTCCTAGATAATTGACTTTAGATTATTTTGGTGAAATTTTGATATTTTTAATCAAAAACTGATTTTGATAGGTTGTCTGAAAATATTTGGCGCCAAAAAAGTGATTTTTGGGCAAAAATGTAGAAATCACTATTTTGGGGGAAATTTAATACCAAAAATGGATTCTCCGACTCATTTCATTTGAAAAATTGTATACTTTTATGTGTATTACATTATTAGTTTAAAAGTTACAGTGCTTGATAAATTTCATATATTTTGGGTTGACACTTCCCTTAACACTTTCCAGTCCACACGGCTATTAGTTTTACCATATATACAAAACAGATTGGTCAGAAACCTTTCCCAAACTTTCAAAGAATTACTGAACTAATACTAGGCATGTTTGTACACATGTAAATGCATTTCTCATGGTGATTCCAAATATGGTGATGAAATTCAATAAATGAATCATTTTTTTGAAATTTGGGAACTGTCGTCTGCAGACGACTGCCGTGGAAAGATTTAACCTTACTGCCCTGAATGTTAAAAATACCTGACGGCCTTTAATGCTGAAAAATGTACTCTACGCTTTGCTGGTAGTCCAAGCTTTCCCTTTGTGGCACGATCGTGCTGGGCTATTGCGCTTAATTATCTTCAAAGCTGACTCTGTAATATGCTGATATAGTACTCAGACTTGGGTTTGATTCCCATTGCCTTTGCCCCCTTATTTGGCCTGTTTTACGTTTTACCTCCTTGATAGGCTTTATGTTCAAAACCATGCCTAGGGGGTTAGAGTTATGAACGCCACTGATAGGTTCCACATAACTTCTCAAAATGGCTTTTCTCAACTGATAGAATTGAAATCTGTGAGATAGACAACATTCAGTGCAAATTTCAAGATAATCGTAGTGAGATAATGCATCAGTCAATAATACAAGACGTAAGGCCAAATTAAATTAATTGTTTGTCTCAAAGCTCCTTTCCGGTTTTTTTTTAATTTTTTTTTTTTTTTTTAAATATAAAATATTGAAATCCTTGTAAAAGTGAACTTTTGTATTTAAGATGATGTGATCAATGAAAATCTGAAAAATCAGTGAACTTTTTGGATTTTTTTTTTTTTTTTTGAAAAAAATTTAAAAAAATTAAAAAAAAGTTTTTTTCAGATTTTTTTTTTCTTCTAATGCGCATCAATAAACAAACGCGCGCGGGAGCTTTGAGACAAATGATTTTTTTAATTTGGCCTAATGGAAAAGAAGGAAGAAGCACAAGTTTTACGAACATGTTTATGTCATCTATTGAATCAAGAACACTCTATATTGAATTAAAGAACGAACAATTCCGAAACAAAAGTTACAAAAGTTCCTTCTCTGGAATATATGGGATTTCATTTGAAAAGTTAACCTTTTTAATATTAACATTTATGACTTCCACTTAGTTTCTAGATAGTACACTATACTTATTAACTTGTCCTTATTATACACATACTATTTTTTTACCAGAACCCCACCACCAGCCCTCAAAGTCCTCTTAGACTCCAGCGCAATCTTGATGGAGACACTATTAGGCGATGTGCTGATCGGCGAGTGCGTGACCATGGAACCAGGCAGCGAGGCCTACCACGACACATTGGTGTATCTACTGTGTTGGAGACTAAACTTAGCGGTATTTAAGGCAGCTTCTCCTGAGGTAAGATTGACTTATCAGATGTAGACTGGGTCTACCATGTCCCTCTATTTTGGCTACCATTTTGAGGGAATGGGGGAATAAAAACATGGCTATAAAGTGTGTAGCCTCTATCTGGAATTCCACGAAAACTGAGCATGCGCATTTGGTTCAATTCAAACTGCATAGCGTCGTACGATCGACACGTTGCGTACCCTGTCGTGTCACGCTATGTCCAACGCTGCATAAAACCACTGATACAGTGTGGCGCTATGGTGCGTGAAGATATGCTCATGTTTACTCATGAGTTTATCAGCGCACACTTTTAGCACTGTCTGTTTGCCAGTCAGTCTACACATTGAGCACCCTGGCAGGGGCTGTGTGTTAATTGTGAAGACTGGAAGGATTCAGACTAGACTCGATCCTCTTGTCCCTCTATAGGTCTTCACATTGAACCCCCTCAGGGGCTGTGTGTTAATTGTGAAGACTGGAATGATTCAGTCTACATCAAATGTAGCAGAATGTTCAGGTTGAAAATGTCCCATATGAGACCTGTCACCATAAAATGAGCGTTAAGTCGCCAGTGTGCATTAGGAGATATGGTCCAATGAACATGCCACAAATCAATAGAAAACAAAGGAATTTTTACATTTCAATTTGATTTTTGACCAGGAAAACATTGAGAAATTATGACATGTTGCATATCATTTTAAAGCTTGTTTTCAGAGCATTCTGAGTCTGGACAAACCTCAAAATTCAATTTTCCGACTTACTCTCATTTCGTGATGACAGGTCTCATATGTTCACCAGTATATTGCCAACCTCTTTGGGGGCAGTTGGAATCAATTAAAAAAAGTAGACCATGGGAATTTAAGAACCCAGAACTTTGGGGTCAGAGAACATTATAATCTTGGGCAGAACCTTGGTAATTCCTGGGCAATGGGCAATTGACCAGTATTGCCAACCTCTTGGGGGCAGTTGGAATCAATTTCATGGACACCCGAAATTGATGTTTTGTATAATCACAGGCAAAAAAACAAAGTCCAACTCATTACAGAACAGGTCGTAACTTTGATCATCTTATATGATAATGTTATCATTTTAAACTTTTGATCAGGTTTTTTTAGATTTAGATTTTGATGCCTGGTTTGCTACCAAAGATGTTGAATTGTTCCAAGATTTACACCGTTTAATGAAGAATCACACAGTTTGTCAAATTTCAACTGTTCGTTAAAAATGATAAACTGTTACATTGAAATGCATAGTATTAAACTGCTATACACATTATCAAATAGTATAGTAAATTCTGCAAAGTGTTGAGCATTTAGCAATGCGACACTGGGTAAATCGTACCCTGAATATTATAAATTATAGAAGGTTATGCACCAAAGAAAATGTTTAAGGTTTTCCCACAATGCATTGCTCAAACGCCAGCCAACTAAAGCTTTTTTCACACGATGCATTTGTCGAGCTCTTAAGTTTTAGAAATAAGAAAAAGGAACACTGATAACTAATTTATTCATTGATGTAAACCGTAGAACCTAAGAGCTCCAACAATGAACGCGCTATAAAGCCATGATGTATACATGTTGTGTGCATATGAACCGAAACAAATTGGAGACCAGAAACGCAATGCATTGTGGTGGTGTCTTTAAAATCTTCTTTGGTTATGCACACTCCAATGCATGTATGCCAAGATTTGAATCAAAAAGGTTTTTCACGGTTTCAATGTCACGATATACTATTGTTTAATCAGTTCCAAATTGGCAAAATTTGTGAGGCGGATATTGATATATCTGTGGGCCTAAATAAAATACTTCTTGCTCACCGCTCGCTGATACCTGCTTATTTATGATTCCGAAACGCACATTTTCACCAATAAATATGCAAAACGACATGGATTCTTTTTGCGCGGACAAATACAAGCATCACAATTCTTGCCAATTTCAAACTGATTATACTATAACAATCATACCATTGTGATTCCAGGTGCGTGCCAGCTACGCAACCTATATGCGTGACGCCAAGCTAGTGGAGCACCTATTAGAAAATCTATTCTGTCTGATGCCAAAGTCGCCTATACTAGGCGAATCAAGCAAGGAATCAAGCAAAGATGCAGAATCAAGCAGGGAATCAATCGGTAAATCTTCATCGACCAAGTCCAAGTCAACGCAGTCCAGTATGTTAACTGATGAGCCGCAACTAAGGATTAAAGGTTAGTTATATTCAACATTAACCCTATCTCCCTGTGCATGTTTTTGTGAATTTTGGAAGAAAAACAGTTCAAATTTGAAGGGGGGAAATCATTATCCTCATGAACCGTATGCAAGTCTAGAGACTCTACCTACTTTACTTAGTGTTATGGGTCAGCTTAAAAACCATACATTTTTTTCGTAAGTTGAAGGTCGGCAGAGTGTGGCACGAGATAGATGTGGGGGGATCGCATAGTATAAGATAGTAGTTGAATCAGGTTTTGTAGTGTGTAGGAAAGTTAGGGTTATGGGAATATGAAAATGGTGTGTTTTAACCATAACTCCTCGGGCATGTTTGTATAAACTAAGCTATCAGAGGAGAAAAACAGGTCAAATTTGAGGGGGGACAATCCTAGTACAGGAAACCCATACGTTGGTGTGGGTTTTTTTCCCCCTACCAACGTATGGGGAAATTGTATTGCTAGAAACCGTCAATTTGATTTACTGTACAAGTGAATGGTGGCGCCAATCGAATGACTGTCGGGGGAATTACAGCAAAACAGCATTCCCGTTGATTTTCATACTAGTTACACACCTTCATAAAGTCCTCATCTTTCTTTTCAGCCACTTTTT
Organism: Ophiura sarsii; assembly: GCA_035610835.1. Lineage (NCBI taxonomy): Eukaryota > Metazoa > Echinodermata > Ophiuroidea > Amphilepidida > Ophiuridae > Ophiura > Ophiura sarsii. Next base: position 45,319,164 of record CM069455.1, read on the forward strand.
AAAACATGAAAATGCTAAATTATTCCATATTTAATCATAAATTCTCCGTCGTGTAAACGCAATGGCAGAATTTTTTTCTTCAGATTTCACGAGTATCCCGGTAGGCAACGCGGTCCTGAATTTAGTCTCATTCCCATCGCCAACGTCTATATACGCACATCACTTTTTTACGAACTTACGAATGTATTGAAACGAGTCTATTAAATAATAAAACATGGCGCCGATTTCGATAAACATCGCGAGTGCCGTTAAAGTGAATTGGCTTAGAATTTCACCTCAAATTTCAAGGGAATATTGCATTTGTACAAAATATTAAACGAATGGCAAGATAGATGAGAAAGAGTAGATATGAACAAGCACAAAGAAGTGTGTTTTGAGCTCTGGTAAGCGATACAGAAATTAACACGAAAATCATATTTAGAAGGAGTCATACTTAGGATGGGGACAGGCGAAACATGCAAAATACCCTATGATGAATAATACCAACTGATGACAAATAACACTAAGTATGATTTGTTGTACTAGGACAATCCTGTGACTATAGTATACCATAGGAGATAGAAAGCAGCTCACACAGTCTATTGTTATTCGCTATCGATCGTTTTCTTGGTCTACCCCAGCTACAACAGTTCTCAACGCTAGCGGCGCTGTCGGTATACAGACTGTGATAGATTTCAAAAATGATTACGCATTTGAATTGCTAGAATTATGGCATTTCAGAACAAGTATGCTAATTAAAACCTACTAGTGCCATACTTCCATGCATAAACAATGTATGATGATATTCAAAGTTCATGGTTTGTGTTTACAATTTAGAATTAATGTGAATTAAAACACGGATATTTGTATGCATATAGTTTATTAGCGCAACTAGATCTGAATATTTGTTTTTCAATTCATATTAAATCTAAACACAAACCACGATCTTTGAATATCATAATACATTGTTTATGTGTTAAAGTATGGCACTACTGCATGCATGGATCAAACCTGAACCAAGTGTTTAATTTCATATTTTATTTCAAAAATGAAGAACAAAAATATAAGGTTTTTCCTTTTGAGAACTTACACTAGGGGCAAAAAGTGTGCCAGGACTAAAATCTTTGTAAATTCAGGCCTCTATGTGTACATAAAGTTGCCATAGCAGTTAAGAGTATTTTCATGAACTAATTATAGTATCCAAATTACCTGAAATATTCAATCTCAGAATACAGATTGGATTCTACCAATTGACCTTTGAATAGACTATATGCTACCCCCTCCCCCTTTCCCAGTCACGGCTGTTTGACTGTCCGATTTATAATTGAAATTATGGAATAAAAAAAGATTACATAGTGGCCCCGTTATGGTTTGACCTGATGTAGGTAGCGCTAAATGAATTATCGGCATTTTCTACTTTACACACATTTTACATGTAACTCAATGGAAATGTGGCCGATGAGGGCGCTATTATAGTAAATAATAATATTCAAAGCTCTATGTCTCAGAAATGGCACCAACAAATGTTCTGACATTTCTGCAAAAGATGGCCAGTATATTCAGGTACTTGAATCAGTTAAAACCAAAACCGGGCCAGCAAGTTACGGTGTTCTCAGAATAAAACGAACAAATTATGTGGGATCAAACAGCCGTGCAGTCCAGTGGTAAAACATGTATAAACAATCCTAATGAACATGATCTCTATATTTCATCTGCCAGATGGTGTCCCTAGCTCCCTAGAGATTCAGCACCAGGCTTGTGCGGTTTATTTGAGTAGCTTGGAGGAACTTCCCGCCATGGTGAGGCAATGGTGGAACGGACAGGATAAGAGAGTGGTGCCACTTGTGGAAAAGTAAGTCAAGTTAAACACTAAAGTGAACAGTTGTCTTGTGAAATGTTTGGTCAAGACTTTTTTCCAGTTATGCATTTATAGCCAGTTAGTTTTTGCCTTGGAATCTAACAAGTTATCTTTTAAAAATCTGATCAATTAAATATATGAAACAATTATATTGAAAAATCAGTTTCACATGTGAAGGCCAACAATTGTAAGTTTTGTGCATCAGTGTGCATGTTTCTGACTAATTAATATATATATCTTATAAGAGTACTAGGTTTTGCTAATGGTATACCGTTTACTGAAATAGAATCACTTCTGGCACTATGTATTGTGATGTAATGTAAATTAAAGATGTTGAAAGTCATTTAAGACTGCATATTTTATCGGCAGGTTTACAGCCAAGTATGTCAGCCCTGTACTATGCAGCCGTGAGTTCCAAGATGTGCAATGTCAGCCCGCCGTGTTTGATAACATGACTGTAAAAGCTCGTCCAGTGACGTGGGAGGTGATCGCTACGTACACCATGGAGGAGTTATCAATGGACCTTGTGATTCAGTTGGCGACCAACCACCCCCTGGGCGCCATCACAGTGGATAGCGCGCGCAAGGTTGGGGTCAGCCAGTCACAGTGGAGAAATTGGATGTTGCAACTCACTACATTTTTAACACATCAGGTAATATACTAAGGCGACGAAAGAGAAAAAACCCTGTTTTATAGGCGAACGGACCTGTCAAGTAGGGTCCGTCGGTCAGGGGGGTTTTTTTGTGTGTTTTTTATTATTACATTTTTTTAAACTTTAAAAATGTCACCAAAATCTACAAAAATCTGGATTTTGTGGAAAAATTTGTGGAAAAAAATTGTTGGCAGATTTTCGGCCAAAAAACTGTTGATTTTACATGATTTGAGAAAAAAGATTCTACAAAAAAAAGGAGCGATGTTGAAAGTGGATTTTACAGCTAATGTGCTGATAAGATAATTGGATCACACAAGCACCATACTTAGGCCAACAACAAAAAATTGTTTGTTTGGCCACGTCTGACCGACCGTGTACCATGGTGCCGACCGTATTATTTTTTATTTTTACGATTATTTTTTTAAAACAACTTTTATAGCAATTTGAATGGCCAAACGGACCGTTTTATCCATGACTTCGTATGACATTTCCAATCTGGTCATTATAACACCATCCCCCAATGCGCAATCCCGTGTAACATGATGTTTATTGCATGAAATTGACACCCGCTGGGACTTTTAAAAGGACTTAATGAAAATTGATCGCGCGTGCAAGCGATGTCATTTTTATACTAAAAACGCAGTGTGAGAAAATATGAAAAATCTAGTTACAGTTAATATTTCTTCTAGTAGGAGCCCCAGGCCTCAAATTTAGGAGTTGACCCCTGACCTCCGAACATACTCTCAAATTTACATTTTTATGACAGATACATATCTTATCTACACGAATAAAGTGTCCTGCTCTAAAGATTCTCTTGCGAAATGTTGCTATGGCGATAATCATTCTCCCCATGTATTCACATAGCAGAAATGTAGTAATAGAATCTCTCGTAAGGGTTTGAGTAGTATATTGACCATAACACTGACAGGAAATCTAAAAACTACATAAAATAATGTTCATGAATTTAAAGAAAGAACTACTTGACACATTATATTAGCTTTTTCCATTTTGATGTCATTGATATCGGTCCAAAATGTTATGGAACAATTGAAAAAGATTGAAAAATAAGCATTTTTGACCCTTTTCTGACTTTTTCCAATGTTCTATTTAGCTATGTTACCTGTAACATTGACATTATAACTAATAATAACTATATCAACTTGTGAAGCAGTTCTTTCCCATAGTTATGATGTATAGTTATACATACTTTAACATTTATTTCAACTTTCTATAGCCATAATACTACCCCTACCCCTAACATGAGTTGTTTTATGTCATTTTGCCTATCTGAATATATAGGGAATACAGGTATTGCCAGTAACATGAATTCGCAAGAGAATCATAAGAGCAGGACAATTTATTCTTGTAGACAAGATATGAATCTATCATAAAAGTATTTATTTTGGAGTATGTTCGGAGGTCAGGGGTCAAACCATTTTAAAGCCGAATTTAGAGCTTTGGGGCTCCTACTATTCCCAAAATGTTGCTCAATGGCATGAATATTAATTTCAACATAGTATAAAACAAATTTTGGGGTAGTTAGTACGGGAAAAAATAGGTTTAATAATACTTTAATGTATATACTGCTAACAAAATTTCAACACAATGTTCTTTTGCTTTGTGCAACAATGGCGGCAACCTACGGTATCTTGGCGTTACAAACATTATATTTGACCGAGTTTGCAGTGTTGCAACCAATGCGACAATATTGGAGATCGAAATCAGCAGTGTGAAGGTGGCCGAGAGTAAAGCAGCAATGTTGCAAACTCATGAAAAAGAGTTCCATACTGTCAAAGTGATGTGTTTTGTGTTTGGACTTTAATTCACAGTATTCATGCCGAATTTATATTCCCAAAATGCAATACATGTATAAAAAAAGATTTAAAAAAATAAAAAATCTGACCTACCGACCCTACATTTTGAGGACCCTCAATGGACAAACAAACAATTTCTTTTTTTTTGCCTTAGGTGAAACCGATGCGATTATGAGGATCCAATGAATGGTAGTTATATTAAATCTCATTGAGTATTTGGAAAAGTGTGCTGCTTTGATTTGAAGAGACATAAGGCGACGGGGAAAAAATGTGTTCTTTCCGGTATGGTCGGCCGGTTAGGCCATTTTTCACAGTCACATTTCAAATTATCATCTTTAGGTTGCTTGTTCGATTCTGGCTTAAATCACATGTAATGGGCTTTTCTCTGTTCACCTTATTCAGCACTGTGGTGAATGTGATCATATTTTAGCTTCCATTCTGTTTTGCCTTACAACTCCTAGAATGGTTCTATACTGGACGGCCTCAAGCTTTGGAAGCGTAACGTCGACAAGAGATTCGAAGGCGTAGATGACTGCATGATCTGTTTCTCCGTGATTCACGGCTCCAACTACTCACTGCCAAAACTGCAGTGTAAAACGTGCAAGAAGAGATTCCATTCAGCGTGCTTGGTAAGTTTATCAAAGAGTCCTCTTTGTTACCCCAAGATGGGTAAGAAGGGATGCTTCTTTACCCCACCAAGGGTAAGGCAAAAAAAAAATTGATTTGCCCTTTCAGGGCCAGAGTCTGGGTTGGACGGTCTGATTTTTTTTTTTTTTTTTTGAAAATTTTTGAAAATTTTAATTCACAAAAACATGTTATAAAGATTGATTTTTTATTTTTATTGATTTTTTTTATTGATTTTTTTAAACAAGCAGATACTACTCAAAAACACGTTTTCATCTTTCTTTATTGTGATGTGCTTCTTTCAACAACAACAACAACAACAACAAAATAGCGACCCTGGATTTCCGAAAATTCGGGTCGGTCAGAAAGGGCAAGTCAACTCTTCTTTTTTTTGGCCACCAAGGGTGTAACAGGATTCCTCTTACCCCACCATAGGTAACAGGGAAGATGCTTTGTTGACAAGAATGTTTATGAAATCTATAGCGCGAGTGAGAAAGAGCACGCACTTGTTTTGGCATAGGTGTCACAAAGGTTTCAGACGTGAGCATTGAAAATAACTGATGTTGCAGGAAATCCTACTATTTATCTTTATAATTTTTATTAGGGTCACATGAGGGGTCACCTGGGGGTCAACTAAGGTCAGGCCCGTAAGCAGGAATGTTTTAGGGGGTCGTTTTTTCTGGAAAAGGTACATTGGTACCCAAAAAAATCGTAAAAGGTTGCCCAAACAAAATTGTCTAGTCATCTCAGAAAATGAGAGTGGGGGGGGGGGTTAGGACATATTTTAGTCCAAAACGGCCCAAAAAATGCTCTACACAATGGGGGCGTCTCGGAAAATAGGGGTGGGGCTGGGCATTTTCACAAAAAAAGGTAAACATTTGTACACAAAAAAGGTACATTGTTATAAAAAAAAGGCCGCACCCTAGTTACGGACCTGATTAAGGCCATATACGTTGTAAAAATAAAACGTGGACAAACAAACAGTTTTTATTTTTTGACCTAACATCCTCTATCTGTGTTTTTTCCTAGAAACGCATCTTTTTCTTCTCAAATTACATTTATAACCGTGAAACTAAAATATCTCATAAGTTACAGAGCAATATGTTTCCTGATTACATCAAAATCAAATTTTAAAATAAGTTTTTTTTTCATTTATAAATAGAATTCCATGGTTCTGGTAACGACCGCAACTGTAAGCCAGTGAACACACCCCTACAGAATGCTTTATGATGAAAATCGAAACAAATATGTTGGAAAATTCCTTAAATTGGAAGCAGATTTGCATTATGATTTAGTAAAGTTCTGTGATGGGTTGTTTACAGAAAATGCTGTCAAAGTAGATTCCAGGAAAGTCCTTTCCTGATAGTCAAACTTCATTATAAGAGAGAGAAAAATATGTGTAAAAATTTAAAAAAGATCACATATTTGCTTTAACTCAAATTGTCATTAATGTTATGTCATTGTTATATCTCCCTTTTTCAGTATAAATGGTTCAACACGAGTAACCAGTCCAGCTGTCCATTGTGCAGAAGTCCATTTTAGAGATACATCGCTGAGAGGAGCTATCTGATTAAATAGTGAAATAAAGACGTATTCGCAAGTGATTGGGAAGAACAACATTGTTAAGCCAGACAAACCAAGCTATACACTTAAACTTGTTGCGAAAAGGATCAACATCATTATCCGGTCAAGTAGTTCATGGTGTAGATATGTATTGTACGCATACAGTTACAAAAATCTGACTAAATAAAATTAATGAGACAGGTATAATATTATGCTGGTTCCTTGCACCAATGGGCTCCACACAACTGATCCATAGATGCAGGTACATGCAAATTATGTCATCCCATCATGACAGCGTCTGACTTCACATGCATGATGTAGTGAGCTCCCTACACTGCATAGAAGCCATGGCAGCGAGACAATAATAATAATACATAGTATTTAGGCCAAACAAAGAAGAAGGTCTGTCTCAGAAGCCTGTCCGCATTGGTATGTGAAATGAGCTACGGCGCATAGGTCTATATGCGCTGGGGGCTACAAATTGTTTGTTTTTTTTGGTTTTTTTGGATTTTGGATTTTGGATTTTTTTTGTTTTTTTTAAATTAAAAAAGTTCTCTGTAAGCTTGGATAAGCAACAACAACAAAAAATGCAAAAAAAAAAAAAATTGCATACCTCATAGCCTATTTTCTAAAAAATAAATAAAAAATCGTACAGCACTTAGCTTTTTTGCACAATGTTTCTGAGACAGACTTTCTTCTTTGTTTGGCTTTATAAAGCGCTTTACAACAAGTTCTCAAAGCGCTACAATTGCACTCAGTATTTAATGCGTTACCTCAACTGCAACTTGTACTTTTGTGTTGATCGATATATCCCTATCTAACAACAGAGCGATAACGTAATGTATGTGTAGATTTGATTCTCATAAGTCATGAAGAAGCCTATACCTCCATCTAAAGGATGAGTTGGTGCAGACATTCAGGGTGCAGGGAACCAGCATGTTGGTTCAACACCATTACTGATCATTTTGTAAATAATCATGCAAATATCATTTTATCATGGCATAGAGCATCGTTGGAATAATTTGTGCAATGCAGAATATTTATTTTCAGAGCAAAACTTGCAAGGGTATTTTTTATCATAGATTAGAACTCAATTAGCATGATTGCATTTTGTAATGATGATCTACACACGATGGCCGCAGTAAATATGGTATCTTAGGTGATCCAAAAAGCCCTGTTCAACAGGATCGGCCGACCCATTTATTTTGTTAAAAACATTTTTGAAATAATTGTTATGAAATATTTTGAAAATGGCCTAGAAATAATTTCCTAACGGCACACTGTCTGTTATCGAGCTCCTACCCCCATCCCCCACCCTGGTTCTTAAAATTTGACTCCGACATCCATCCCCTCTCAAATTTCAGACTCATATATTTGATTGAAGGGGAAAAAAACGACCGACCGAACAGGTTGTTTTTTCTCAGTTGCCTTAAGTCTTGATTTCGAGTTATGTAATTGTTTAAATACTGTCAAGTTCAAGAATTTTTTGTTGTTGATAAATTCACATAATGTAAAAGTGTGCCGCGAGAAGGCACACGCTTTTTATGTGCTGCAATTAGTAGAAAACGTGGTTACATCACTGTCTCGTGATGGCCAAATAGACTATAATTATATAGTCCTCTATCAAATACACTTTTATCCCATTAAATGTCTCCCCTTAACAGATCCCTTCAGTAACAAGAGTGTGAATCCCACTTTGGCCACTTTTATGCTCATACTTCAACTGAAAAAACTGCCTATGAGATTCAAATGATGATTTGTAGGATACATCAATGTATTGTGTATAATATATCTAATGTTTAAATATTCTGTGGTTTGTCACGGATCTACCTGTCATGATATTATGGATGAAAATGTCTGGAGTACCGTATTATCCCTATTAAGTGCCCAGGACCTTATAAGCGCCCACCCCAGTTTTTCTCATATACCAACAAACAATCCCGTATAAGCGCCCACTTTTCAAATGGTCAGCATCCTCAAAAGACCACTTGTACATATTATTTCATTTAGTACATGAAATAGTCAGCCTCCTCGAATGACCAATCGTACATTTTCGTTACACTAGAAGCCTATCGCGTCTCAACAATTTCAAATGCGTCAAAATTGTTGAGACGCGAAGTTGAGACGCATTTGAAATTGTTGAGACGCGATAGGCTTCTAGTGTTAGTACGTCAAATGGTCAGCCTTCTCAAATGACCACTTTTACATTTTATTTAGTACGATAAATGAGTTTAAAAAAAGGTAACATAATAAGCGCCCACCCAAAATGAATTTGCTAACCGCCCTGGGCGCTTAATAGGGATAATACGGTAGGTAGTTTATTGTTGATTTGATTGATTATATTCAATTACACACTGAATGATGATTGTAATAAAAGAGTTCTCTGAACATGAAAAGTGGCCAAAGCTGAATGTAACATGCTGAGTAGACATGCCATAATTTGATAAAAAAGCTCCAAAATGTAGGAAAAATAAAACATTGTATGACACATTAAAGATTGCTGAAAATTATTATTATTATTTCATGTACAATTTTATGTCAATCATGGCCAAAAGTAAAATTCATAATATAGTACCTTTAAACTATTTGATATGGATTTGTTATAGGGAGGAAATTGAAAATATTATTTTTCAAATGTATGTCTAGGGTAAAGTCGCCAGTTTTCGGTCAGCGCCTATTTTCGGTAACTTCGCCCAAATCGTGTAATTAAAAATGACCTCGTCGTTATAAACTGACGGCTAGAAAACCGCAGCATAGTTGATGCCCGGTATTGCTTTAAAATAGCAACTACACGATTTTGGCGAAGTGACCGAAAATAGGCGCTGACCGAAAACTGGCGACTTTACCCTAAATAATTTTGAATTAATTGTTATAAAGGAAATAGATGAAATAAAATATGTACAGATCGATTCTTGTGCAATGTAGTTGTGTTTATTTTGTGCTCAAGCAACAAAACACCACTCTGTTCTATTAAAGGAGAACTTTACAGTGCTATTCATGAAACCAATCATTACATGGTAGGAAAATAATTATCTAATGTACACTCGTCAAAAGAAGTTCCTTGCCACTCATTGAAGTTCAAATATTTCACATAAATATTTAATATAAATTAAACAATTGCATGTCAAAATAAGCAGACAATAATTCTCTATCATGTCTGTATGAAATTAAGATGTACACATTCATGCATGGCTGAGCAAATTCATTAAGCAATGGTAAGGTGCGTAAAAGGAAATTGCAAGAAATGAGCATTTACAGTCATTTGAATGGAGGGATTATCCAATTTTTTGCAATCTTCTATCTACATCTATACAACTACTTGTCAACGCCTTTCAGCAACTAGACAAGGTATCCCTGGAACCTAGGAATACAAACATGAGCGTACAGACACAGATGATCCCCTATACTCTTTACGAAGGAGTCTGTGACCTTTTAACGTGCTCGGGGATAGCTCTTCTGATACACGGGACCAACATTTCTACGTACCTTCCGAAGCACGATGCGCCATGAACATGCCAACTTCAGTCTGCACGGTCTGAAGGAGGCATGGGGACGAGGCTGTGTTGGTGTATCGTTTTGAACTCTCACGCAAACGATCCACCAACAGAACTACGGTGCGCAGCAGTGTACGACGCTCTAACCGACTGCGCCACCTCGCCCCTTCTTGCCATTGGTCAAGTGAATAGGATCTGCCATGCATGAGTGATCATGTCTAAATTCCATGTTAAGCTGTTAGAGGATTACTTTCTGCTTATTTTGATCATGGACTTGAATAAGTCCATGTTTTGATATACAATTATATATATAATCATATATATAATTATATATATTCTATTAAATATTAATTTAATTTAAGTGTCCAAGAACTTCTTTTGCCGAGTGTATATTGACCAGTTTAATTGAACACATAACTATAATATTCAATAAAACGAATTTAAACTGCACATCCCCAATCTGTGATTATTTGAAATTCGCACCCGGTTGTAGGTGTGTCGAAAGTGCTGATAGGATAGCAATACCTAATATTGTGACGCCATCGTCACTAAAACCGCCTCATCAGCAACAGGACGCTACACGTAATCACGCAGGAATTCAATGCAAAAGTCGAAAAAATCAATGCAAGAAAAGGAGATGTTGAAATCTCGTAACTGTTGCGTCATAGCTTCGATCAATATGGCGACGTCCATACAGGTGATTTTTTCTTCTTTCTAAATCCGATTTGGTCTTTAACGCGGAACTTATAAAATTTAAACCTACGGATGTGGTCTGTAAAATAATAATGCTACGTATATGAGCGTTAAAGTTCCATGGCAAGGATTTCCTGAGCGGCCGTAACTTTCACATTGAGATGGGTTATTTTAAAGAAAGTTTCTAGGTGCCAGTATGTAGACGTAGAAATGTCGTGTTAAAGGTATATCAAATGATCTTTCCAGGGAGCGCCCTCAACATCGAAAAAAAAAATTGAAAGCAGATTTTCTTGCAGATTTACATTTCTGATCATAAATCGTACATGCATTCCAATTTACAGGGCGATACGATTCTTAATTACTTCAAAATCATGGTTTTAGAGTGAAAATAAACTTTATATTTTCACTCTAAATTCACTCTAAAACCATGATTTTGAGGTAATTAGGAATCGTATCGCTCTGTAACTTGGAATGTAAATCTGCAAGAAAATATACTTTCTAAAAAAAATCATGAATAGAGGGCGCTCTCTGGAAAAGATCACATAATATGCCTTTAAATATGTGTTTGTTAAAAACATAGTTTGACTCTCATCTATACCAAAAAGTTATTTCGGAGAATAAACACCATACTCGGGGAAACTTGCACAAGTGCAGCGCATGGGTAGTTTATTATTATTATTAAAATCTGAAAAAGCAGGGTTCTGATGATACCATGCTCTATTCAAAGCTTTGTATTTAAAAAAAGTTGACATCAGATTAGTTCCCGGGATTGGTCCCAGTATTTCACTAATTAAGTTCAGATATGCATGCCGTATTGTATTGAAGCATAATGACTCTAAACGAAGCCGCCGTTTTCTTGAGAACCAAGAACAACTTATCAACTCGCAATTGGGCGCTTGCAAGATTGATACAGTGATAATGGATAGTGGTTGCATCACGAAAGAACAATCGTGTTCAGGCCGAATCGATCACATCACTTTAGATACGATGTTATTCTTCACATGATTCATTAGCTCAGTTGGTTAAGCTAGGACTTTCATGATAGTTGGTTAAACCATGGACTTATCAGAATGATAAGTTGGTTAAACGGGTGATTCGATCGATTGCCTTGAGACACTTTTCAACATATTTTTTTCCCTCTTCAAACTAAATAGTGTACACCTAGCACATAAAGTCCCTGCTCAGGTGCTTTGAGGTTGACTAATTCAAAATATATAATCGGTACCAACAATCTGAGATATACATTAAATTAGCAAATTTCTTCTCCGCAGTTTGATACCTCATTCAACAAAATCGAATGGATACTCTAATAGTTATGTCGATTTCAATGACCGCGCATGCAACAGAAATGTTGCACTAGGTATAGGAAATCATTGATTTGTGTGTGATTTACCATAGACGGTAAAAATCAATGTTTTACCCGTCTATGGGTTTACGCACTGAAAAAACTCACAGCTTATCAGCTAAGACTTGTATTCTTCACAGCCAGATACACCCTTTGTCCCGCACATTGCGGTTATCACTAAAGACCCATTCATCTGTCTCGTTCACATAGCACACAGTTATGAGATGACAGTAATCACACACAAATCAATGATTCCTATACCTAGTGCAACATTTCTGTTGCATGCGCGGTCATTGAAATCGCCATAACTTTAAAAGTATCCATTCGATTTTGTTGAATGAGGTATCAAACTGCGGAGAAGAAATTTGCTAATTTAATGTATATCTCAGATTGTTGGTACCGATTATATATTTTGAATTAGTCAACCTCAAAGCACCTGAGCAGGGACTTTATGTGCTAGGTGTATATTGTTCGATTCTATAATATTTCATTTTTATTTTATTTCCCCCCCCCCCTTTTTTTATTTATTATTAACACACATGGGCAAACGCGTAAAGTTGAGCAGTGATAACGCTTCACCAAAGTAAATGCCTTTGACTTTCATTTTTAACACAAAGTGAGTAATAAGTAACAAATATGTCATCCATTCAACGTTTAATTAAAAAGTTTCAAACTTCAACTTGTTTTTGAAAACCAGATGGCTTTTTAGTGGAATTTAGGTCCATACTGTTACTAGTTTAGCTAGTGTGCAATTTGGATGTCAAGGCCTATCCAACTGTGCGGCGTTGACGTCGGTTCAACGTCGGAACGTTGTATATAATGGTTGTCATTTGGTTGGATATAACTTTGTTGACGTCATGGAGTTGGTGTAACTTTTTAGTGATGGTGTTAGACATTGCACCGTTAAACCCCTGAACGTCAAAAATGTTAATATCTAACCATAAGTCCATGATCTAACCAAGTGTTAACTTATTACTTATACAGGGTGAGTCAAAAACAGTGTACTCAAGTTATTAAAAATATTATTATCAGAATATGAAGGCAATTCATACGCTATCATCAGCAAAAAGAATCATGACATTTCATGGTACCGTTTACCAGATATGACTATTTTGGTAATGTTACTGCATTTTGAAACCGAACACAATATTGAATATTTTACTCAATAATGCTTGATACTAATGAACAAGCGGATGGTACACAATAGTTAACTAATAAAGACAATTGAAACATTCTCAGTTATTTTTTCAAAACATAAAATGTGAAATAATGACAAAACAATGTCATTATTACACGAATTTAGATACAACAACAACAAATTTAGCTTTTGTGATAGTCGGACTCAGCTCGGACTAGAATGTGGACATAGTGGAATTCAATAGATCTTATAACAAAAGATATCGCAAATCTCGTTCGGTTTATAAAATGTTGACTTTTACGCAAATGAGCATTAAACTATGTTTACCACAACCAATTTCAACCAACTAAAATTCTTTAGAAAGCTAATGAAACAACCCGTCTGTTTTATTTTTTTTTAAATCTATGCAAGTTTTGCACAGATTTTAAGATACAAATTCCGAAAGTTGAGTACACTTTTTTTGACTCGCCCTGTACAACGTTCCGACGTTGTAAATTTGACACATAATGTATACGCAAATCTACAACGTGCCCACTGGACGCTTGACTTTTTTAACTTTCTGAGAAGATGCCACAATTTCTGGAAGATCGTAGTCGCAAAATTGTGTTGTCATTCTTTGACTAGGTTTAAAGTCCTGCAACGTCTTGTTTGTTTTTGGACATTCGGTATCTCGCAGTTGACCCATAAAGTAATCGGCCGACTGGTAATTGGGTAATTGATATAGTTGTATACCTAAAAATAACCAAAGGAAGTTATTTTAAAACAATGCCGCTTGATTGGGTTCAATTGGACGTGAAATCGTTCGTTAATGGATGAAAACTGAACAGATATTTGATTTTAAAGGGGTCATCGTCATCAAACTTCGGCTGCATCCATATTGACACACCAGCAAAACTAGAGCACTTAGTCCTAAATTACATTCATTTGCGAAATATATTCAAGACGCCATCATAGAATGTATTAAATAGTGCAACAATAGCATTCAGCACCCTATTATAGATGGTGTGACCGGTGACGTCATGTATTTACAAATGGGACACCCTCTGTTGATTCCCTCCAGGCAGAATATACAGTAAAGTTAATGAAGATAACATGAAATGTCTTTCTAATGAATTGTAAAACTCATTTATTTTTAATTTTTTTTTGTGAAATGCGATAGCTTATATCATTCCTAAGCAAGTTTAAAGACAGTTTTGATAACAATTTGCTGTGACACCACAATCTAGTTAGAAAACCTGATCTGGCCTATGTAAACTATAGGAACTCTTGCCCGGTGTGTTTTGTCTCAAATCAACAGAGGGCGTCCTAAATGTAAACAACGGTCACCTCATCTATACTATAGCTTGATCTTTAAATCCCGTTCATTTGCGAATGACGTTCAACATGTTTAATTAAGACGCCATTATTATTCAGAATTGACTTGTGTTAAATGAGGCAGGTTTATTCTGCCAGCAGCCTATACAGGGTGTCTCAGAAAAAATTACAACGCTCCATTACGTGATCGTAACTTTCAAAATAATAATCAGAATAAAAAAAATTAAACTGCAAAATTAAGTCCAATTAGTTGGCTATAATCTAAAAAAAACGCATTCAATTCAGCTCACTGGTTACGGGGAAATTAGCGATTATATAGATGTAGGTGAAGAACCCTCCCATCCAAGTTTGCGTATACTGATTTTCATTTGCGCAGGTATGGTTTTCTATTCTCAAATAATGTAGATAGCACCATTGAATATCTTGATTAATGCAATTCTTCAAATCATTAGAGTACTTAGCAATAATCCATCGAGACATTCATAATAAACACAATACAACAACAATACAACAACAATACAACTTGTTGTATCGAGGGCCCACATTTCTTCCCTGGAAATATTACAGCAGCTGCATATCTTAATATGCTTGATCAAATTGTGACACCTGAACGCCACCGTTTGTATGGACAAGAGCGTAATGGATCTGTTCCATGGCACGGTGGTGCCAAGATGGAGCTCCTGCCCATAGGGCTAATGTTGTAAGGAACAGACTTCTTAAAATCTTTCCGAACCGAGTCATCGGCTTAGGACATGCTGTTGAATGGCCTCCACGTTCCCCTGATTTAACGCCGTGTGATTACTGCTTGTGGGGCTATCTCAAGGCGAAGGTTTATGTGACTTCAAGAGCTACAGCAAAGAATCCAGAATGAAGTAACAGCCTTACGCAGAACCAGGATAGTCCGTCGTGCTGTTCACCATATGGCAGAAAGAGCACATCGCTGCATACGTCTTAATGAACATCAAGTGGAAGGCAGGTCTGCTGGACAATGAGCATTTTGTTGTTGCTCCATAAACTTTTGGGCAAAGTTTTAAAGAACTTAAATATTCTAATATGACCAAGTTGAAAATATGAGGAAAAGAAACCTCGATAAACCTATGCGCAATACTTTATGTTGAATAATTGACAGTGTGCAATTTAGTTAAATAACCTAACTTACCATCATGTTATTCTCAATTGTGATTACAGATTGAATTATCGCGCAAAATAGGCGATAGAAAATTTTAACAATTGCAACTTTTATCAAGTTTTAAACCTTAGTGGAAAAATAACCACAATAACTTTCATGTGCAATATTATGTTGAACTTGGTTAGCAGCTGGCATATTAAGAAGAATGACAAACAGAGAACATTAAAAAGTTATGATCATTATCTTCGAGAGAAGTATCGATCAATTTCTTGTGTGTGCTGTCTGAATCACTCAATTTGAGCAAACTTGGATGGAAGGGTTCTATACCTACCTTTACGTAAAAGCTCATTTCTCCGTAACCACTGAGCCGAATCGAATGAAATTTTCTCTCAATTATAGCCAACTAATAGGACTTTATTTTGCAGTTTAAATTTTTCTGTTTCGATTATAATTTTGGAAGTTACGTTCACGAAACGGAGCGTTGTAATTTTTTCTGAGACACCCTGTATAGGCTGAATTAGGTCAATACATGCGTATGTTTTGTTTCTCGAGAAAAAAAAGAAAAATCAATGCACTGTGCGCAAATGTTGATATGCTCACATTATAGCACTCCCTCTATGGGGTTATGCCATTATTTTATACATCAACAATAGCGTGCATGCAATGATCATTCCAATTTCTCTGGAAACAACACATTAAAGGATTAAAATTGCACTTTGCTTTTCACGACGCAGTCAGCTTCTTTTTTGAGTAGACATATTATGAATTATTGACTAATTGACTGGTAGGCCTATATAGCTAGGTAAAGACAACTCACCGGCTGATATAGAGTGAGGGATCAAAATTGTTGATCGATATACGGCCTACATACACACACCTTTCAGTCAGTAGGGAGGTCACGCTGCATGTCATATTTTGTTATACGCAAGAAAACAATGGAGTATCAGTGACTGCAATATTTGCTAGATATAGCTTCGGAAAATGGTCTATTTGGGCATCTCAAAAACTGAGAAACGTGCTAAAAATCAGGTAGAATTTTAGAGGAGGGTCAATAACATCTGCAGATCGGTAAAATGTAAACTGCTCACAAAAAGTATCGAAACACTTAGAAATGATCCAATATATAACGGCTCGAAAAGGTATGCATTTATAGAAGCAAATAACCAAGTGCATAATGTTGTTCTGCGTATTTTGACACCTCGATCGATGAGATACGATGTTGCGGAGCCGAGTTATTGTCATTTCAATGGTCGTGGGTCCAGTTTTAAAAGTGACAATCATCCTATAGAAAGAGGTTTGCATTACTGTTTAGAATGATCAGATTCGTGCTTATGGGGATGAGTGTCACTTTTGAAACTGGACCCACGATCATTGAAATGACAATAACTCCGCTCCGCAACATCGTATCTCAACGTTCGAGGTGTCAAAATACGCAGAACAAAATTATGCACTTGGTTATTTGCTTCGATTATTGCATATCCTTTCGAGCCGTTATATATTGGATCATTTCTAAGTGTTTCGATACTTTTTGTGAGCAGTTTATATCATATACGAGGGTCTACCCCACACTCATAACATCTTTAACACAAAATGTCAGCCTCGTGATAAGTATAGCTCTAAATCATGGCTACATATTGATAGTCTGTTAAAGAGATATCATCTGAAATTTACAACGGTTATAGTTCCGATAATATCGATGTAATGTTATGTTATGGTCACACATTTCTGAAATATAAAGGTATGCTATTAAACTGCGCTTCAACTGCTCACTCGAAACACTTAGAAATTATCCAATATATAACGGCTCGAAAGGGTATGCATTAATCGAAGCAAATGACCAAGTGCATAATTTTGTTCTCCGTATTTTGACACCTCGATCGATGAGATACGATGTTGCGGAGCGGAGTTATTGTCATTTCAAGGGTCGTGGGTCCAGTTTCAAAAGTGACAATCATCCTATAGAAAGAGGTTTGCATTACTGTTTAGAATGATCAGATTCGTGATTTTCAATAGGGATGAGTGTCACTTTTGAAACTGGACCCACGGTCATTGAAATGACAATAACTCCGCTCCGCAACATCGTATCTCAACGATCGAGGTGTCAAAAAACGCAGAACAAATTATGCACTTGGTTATTTGCTTCGATTAATGCATACCCTTTCGAGCCGTTATGTATTGGATCATTTCTAAGTGTTTCGATACTTTTTGTGAGCAGTATATAATATTAAACACGTTTTGTGACCAAATTTATGTCGTAAAATTTTGGAAAATTCACGTTTTGAAAATCTGTGGTCTTCGAAATTACAGGAATCCTAACTCATTCTAAACCTCACCAAATCATGAAATGAACCCTCGTCTACAAAAAATTCCGTGTACGTATTGCTCTATCTGCTTGGAGATAGCGAAGACCACGGAAACTTCATAGCTTCATACCACGGAATGAAATCCGCCATTAGGCGCCATAGACATTACATGGCGAACATCGTATACAGATTTGCACTGCAGTCCTCTGTGTAGGGAGTTTTGACAATAGCAAGGTCGTTCGACTATTGTGTTTGTGCATGTTTGTGACTTTGTGACTACTGACCCCGTTTAACAATCTTCATAGCTTTCATATAGGGTTTGGGTGACCTAACTATTGACTGCCTTTCACATTTAATACAGTAGGCCTTAGTAATCCGCATGTCGCGGCGTGTTCATAATTAGTTGTGGTGATGGCGTTGAAGTTAGGTCTTAGAATTATGATCATATCATTACCTATGTTACTTTTCATGAGCACTGTCATGACTGGAGATTAACTCTATCTAGGCCTAAGTAAATTATCGGCCAAAGTTTTACATGAAAATAAAATCATCAGTTACTGCTGAGTAGCCTAGGCCTATAGCTTCCTCTTGATTCAATATTAACACTTTCCACGCGGCTAATATTTAACGGGACCATATAGGCCTAATACAAAACAGATTTTTCAGAAACCTTTAATTCCCAAATTTCAAAGTCTATCTCAAGAATTACTGAACCAATACTAGGCATGTTTATGCCTATTTTGATGCATTTCTCAAAGTTATTCCAAATATGGGGATGAATTTCAATAATTTTGATATTTTTGAAACATTTGGTGACATTTTGGAACTGTCGTCTGCAGACGTTAGCCGCGTGCGGAAAGTGTTAAGACTCAACACGGCAAAAACTGTGGTGTTAAATTTAACACCAGTACGGATTCACTATAGGACCACACCACTTGGTGTTAAAATGACACCATCACTAGTGTTACAACGTTGGTGTTAAATAATAACACCAATGGGTGTTACAATATGACAACACCAGTAACAATTTTACACTTTCTGGTGTTAAAACATTAAAAACTTTACACCTTCTGGTGTTAAAATATTATTTATTTTTACACCTTCTATAGTGTTAAAATATTAATGTTAGATAAGTTGAAATCAATTGATAAAATACTTGCAAATAACATATTTCACTGTTCAACAGTTCAAATTTATTAAAACTTGAACGTTTTTGTGAATTAATGTTCTTACTTGCCATTTAATTATGGAATGGTGCATGTTGCAGATCGAATCACTAGATCAAATGTATAAATATACAATCCAAAGTGTTAAAAAACCAATATAACCCACCCCCGTGCGCATGTGTGGAATAGTGACACCCATGGGAGTTATTCTTACACCAAGTTTAACACAAGAAATGTAACACCATGAGAAGTGTTACATCAGTTATTCCTATGGTGTTGACCTAACACCAACATTAACACCAGGAGCGTACCGGCTCAGTGTTGCAGTTTAACACCGGAGTTTTTGCAGTGAACGTGCTACAAGGGTCAAGAACTATTACAATAATAATGCTATTTACAGCGACTCCATGTCTTTGTAATCAAATCTAGATTGCCATTTTACAACCCTTAACAACCCAGATTGTTTAGTCTTATTCCTATGTTAATATTGAATGTCCAGTCTGTCTTTGTTTTAAAAGAGGACATGAACTCAAGCCTGCTTTATGTACGCTTCAGAAAGTTCTGGTATCTCGATGACCAGTTGCCAAGTTAAGCGCATAATGTATACATATCGAGTTACCAATACTGCATGTTTGTGAAGGCAATGCTAGTGGATACTGTTACCGGTTTGTGCCGGGTAGAGTTTCGTGAGAGTTACCGGATTTTCAGGTCAGCGTAAACACGGAATTGTTCTTTTAGTGAAACAATATTATACAATGGTATTAGAAGTCTTTGAGCAAGTATAGACTTATAATACAGGAGCGAAGGATGGATTCCATTTCACTGATTTTATTTCAAGTTTGAAAAGTGATTGCCCGGAAAAATAAATAAAACAGTGCCATGTGACGTTTTTGACAAACTAATGACACGTATTATAATGGGCCCTGCGTACGCACGAATGATGCGGTAAAGTTTGTAAGAAATAGACAGAGTCATTGATCCCTCTGCTGTGGACACTATCTCGTATGAGTCCATGCGTAAATGATGGTGACAGGTGGGCCAAATGTAATATCATAGTCTCGATGAACAGTCGTTTTTATACATTCAACATCGTCACCCCACACGGTAACAGCCTGTGTGAGTTATCCATTTATCTATGTATTATTCATGCTTTGGAGTTAAGTATCAGTACAAGGATAGGTGAGGTGTATTACACTGACGTAGCTGTATGATAAGAATAAAAGCACTGTTTGTGTAAACTTTCTTCACGCAACAGTCGAACCACGTCTTGGTGAAATGAAAAGTAACTTTTATGATATGCATGACGTGAATGTTGGAATTTTCCTGGCAAGGAGCCATTTCCCTCTGCAAGTCTTCAGTTTCAAGCGCCGTTCACCGTGGAATATAATACTTCAAGACCAATCCAACCAGCTATCAAACATTGCTGAGAGGAGATGTAGGTCCACTCAGACTGTTGATAAAGCGAGGACTTTTAAATGTTAAAGTTAATTTTGTAACACTATTTGACTTCCTGTGCACATCACACACAAGCAGCTTAACAAATAGTTCTCGTTTTCATAGTGAGAATTACTGAAACTGCTTCTCCTGGCGACGACTTTTTGGTTAATCTTGTAACAACGTATGACAGTTATGCATGTGACAACACAGCAGCATAGGCTTCACTAGTATTGGTAGCGTTTGGTTACTTGGTTTTATATAACGAGACTAAGACTGCTTCTGAAGGCTTCAGTGATAAAGACTTCAGATAATGTAACAACTTGAGTCCCACGTGTCCATAAAACTTCGTGCGATATCTTGTAAATCGACCCCTATAATAGGCCTAGCTGATGCTGTGGACTACCGCAATATTTCAGCACTTGAAGAATTAGTGTTGTCCGTCCCATTTAGGGTCTGGAGAAAATCATACCAACAATCTCCAATTGTGACAACTTTGCCCTATATGATAGGTGTAATGGTTATTATAGCCTTACAAACGGCAACTTTTGACAATAGAAAGCACCTCGTAATTCAGCATCTGGATATTGAAGAAAACTTGCTCGACCAATCCTCACTTCTAACAAACCTGTCTCCATTATAGTCGTTTAAATATTATAGCATGATACTTTTTAGTACAGCGGTTGCTCATAGGATGTCAACTTCCAACGTACACTCTGATGTGGATTATCATTAATAGTTTCAGGAAAAGTCGACCACGTCCATAAACCTTGGACATTGAAGATGACTCGAACCACCAATATCTTCATTGATGACTTGGCTGTGTTGGCTCCATATTATGAAATAGACCTTAGATAGCCTAACTTCCGGCAAAGCTGCATGTGGTTTCTTTGAGCATAATTGAGTATAACATCTGGACATTGACTTTTGTCGAGGACTCACACCACCATATCTATCTCATAATGCCACTAATAGACACCCTCAATGAGAGGTTCCCGAATCTGGACCTGACTCATCGAGACACAATCCACCGCCTGGCAGATCGTCTCGGACGCGGGAATGCTCCCGGAGATACTCCAACCACCAACGGCACCGCTATACCAAACTCTAAGGGGAATTCTCGGCCTGTGAAAACGACAAAGTCGTGGGATGAGACGGGCAAGTATCCCCATAGTAAGAGAGTCGGACCGTATCTGCTGGGGAAAGTTCTCGGAGAAGGAAGCTTCGCCAAGGTTAAAGAAGCTATGCATAGCGTGATCGGAGAAAAGGTAAGATTGTTTGCAATTTGTATCTGTTTTCAGGAGGACCCTTACAGAAAATATAGGAAAGATATCTATCGAAAAATATACAAGGTGTCCCAAAAGTAAGACACCAAAAATAATGCTGACAAATGAAATGTGTTCAAACAAGGCATTCATATAGTATAAAAAAATGGTTGTATTATATATTTGATATGATGGTAGACTTGAAGCTGACGATTTTCTTTTTTCGGCATAACTATGTAATACAACTAACACAAAGAATCGTGACCGGGTGCTTATATGTCATCAACCTTTATGAATGACGTATCAAATTCCGGGGAAGAAATCTCTGGAAGCACCTGGTCTGAATCGCAACTCACGCCACAAATCTCGAAATTCAGATGTATTATCAAGGTCTTTACATCTGGGTGACGAAAATTGATGCTTTAGTATCAAGGTCTTGCAGACAAAAGAATACATTACATTAACTTATGTTACCAAAACACTGCACGTCTTTGTTATCGTATATGGACCTGTTCATTACCATTTATATGTGCTTTCCGATCATGAATATTAATTATGCTCATTGATTTTGTAACAATTGTGGTTGGCTACGTGTGGACTAAAATCATTTTTTGGCACTTTTTGGTCTATATAATTCAAAAAATAAATAAGATATTAAAAATTAAAAAAACGTTTTTAGGGAATTTTATTAGGATTATAATAAAACTATAGGCCTAGTATGACAAAATTTGACAAAATATGTTTTTGGTTATCTTTTTCCAAACCTAAAATGGGTAAAAAAACCGGTGTTTTTATAATTTTCTCCAAAATGGTCAATTTCATTATCATGGTTGGATTCATTAAACCCTTTTCTGTAAGAAAATGTATACTTTTATGTAGATTAAATGAATAATGAAGGAGTTACAGCAGTTTTACGGAGGCTATGCTGAGGGTCCACAGCCCCCTTAAGCTAAGGGGGCTGTCAACCCTCACAACATAAAATTTATCAAGCTCTGTAACCTTTGAACTATTAATATGATGTATATATATAAAAGTATAAATTTTTGGAAAGGAAATGAGTCGGAGAATCCATTTTGGTATCAAATTTCGCCAAAAATGCTGATTTTTAAACTTTGGACAAAAAAACACAAAACAAATCGGCTCAAAATGTGCTGCATTCGTAGCAAATTCAGTTTTTTGTAAAAAATAATGCTGAAATTGCACCAAACTCATCTTAATCAAATTCTCTAGGAGTGGTTTTTTTTGTTTTGAATATCTAATTTTTTTTTGAATTATTGACCAAAAAGTTTGATTTTGGAGGTAAACATTTTGGGGGCACGTTTTTGGCACTTTTTAGTCAATAATTCAAAAAATAATTCAGATATTCAAAACAAACAAAAAACCTCCTAGAGAATTTTATTAAGATTATAATAAATTTAGAACGACAACATTTGACAAAATATTTTTAGTTATCTTGACAAAACTTAAAATGGGTCAAACACCGTGTGTTTTATAATTTTCTCCAAAATGGTCAATTTCATGTTCATGATTGGATTCATTGAACCCTTTTCTTCAAGAAAATGTATACTTGTATATAGATTAAATGAATATGAAGGAGTAACATCAGTTTTACGGATGCTATGCCTGAGAGTTCACACCCCCTTAACTAAACACAGGGGTGGGGGGGGGGGGGGGGGGGGGCAGATATACACCCTATACAGGCTGTCCCAAAATGATTAGTACCCATCGATGCCCAAAGTTCATTACTTTTTTTCATCGTCAAAATCAAAGAGATGTAGGTCCATTGTTTTTTCATCATCTTTGACGTACTGTGCCCTTTAATTAAAATTTCAGATCATGCATATCGGACTTTATCTAACTGAGGTTACACTCCATTGTGTAAGACAGGGTGATTTCACCTTTTTGGCAAAGTGCAAAAAAAATGGGTGTGTGTGTGTTAAACTTGTTTGAAAGATACAAAAATTATCTCTCAATCTCTTGTCTGCTATTGTTCCTTTCTATATATTTTAAACTGTTAGTTGTTTTTGGTTGTTCAAATCATTAATTATTATTCGTTTTGATTCAATTTGAGGAGTAAATAAAATGGATGATCACAAACGTTGTTTCTAAATTAGCTAGTGTTGAGGCTTAACTTGAGGCTAGACATTATAGGTAAAGAAGTGGTCAGTGGCTTAGACTTCTTTTTCATATTGGGATGGAGTTTCTTACAGAATTGGTAAAATGAAATAGTCTCTTATTTATTAACCTCACCAAATTCATCCTCCAATGTGAACATTAAATCTAAAAGCCACTGCTAATTCCCCTACTACCACTTCATTAGCTATCTAAAATCCTCGAAACACTTGTCAAATAAAACAATGCATGGGGTCACTCAAGTGTTACAAACTTATTTTACTCTTCAAATTGAATTAAAATGAAAATTTATTTAGGACTTGAACAACCAAAACCCATAACAGTTCAAACAGAAAAAGGAACAAAACAAAAGATTATATTAGTGGACAAGAGATTAAGAGAATATTATTTGTTTCTTTCAAATAAGCTGTTTAACACAAACATGTTTTTGCACTTTGTCGAAAACCTGAAATCACCATGTCTTACTTAATGGAGTGTATCTTGAGTTTGATAAATTCCATGTTCATGATCTAAAATGTTAATGAAAGGGTGTAGTATGTCAATGATGATTAAAAAACAACGGACCTGATCCCATTGGTTTTGATGATGAAAATAATTAATTAACTTGGGCATCGATGGGTAGGCCTACTAATAATTTGTATAGCCTAAGATTGTACACCGGTAAATAGGTTCTCTATACTGTAAAATGGGGTCACGATTTACACGAAACGTCGACTTTTGAGCTTATCACTGCTTATAAAGCGACAAATGCGACTGGAATTTTCTTCAAATTTATATATTCTTCTTAAAGTTCATGATGTGTGTGATCTTTTATGACGTACAATATTACACAGTGACGTACCTAGCTTTTGGAAACTGGGGGGGGGGGGGGGGGGGGGGGTGGTGGCGACCATAGTTGTACCGACGAAAGGCATGATGTACAGTACCGACAATTTTGTTTACATACTCCCCAAAAAAATATCGTAAAACTGGCACATTTTTCTCCCCGTGAGCAGCTGAAATCTTGATAAGTGTGTGTGTGTTATGGGGGGGGGGGGGTGTTAATGGTTAATATAATTATTAACACCCCAACATGTTTCTTATTGCTGATATAAACATGTTGGTGTGTTAATAAATATTACAAAATTACCTCTATAAACGTGTTGTAGTGTTTATGCAAACGTTTATCGTATGCAATGCCTCCTATACCTTTAGGCCTACACATAAAATAAACGTGTTGAAGTGTTTATTAAGTGTTATCAGAAATATAAACGCTTCTTTTTGCAGTGTACTATACCAGTATCGACCGATACTGGCACATTAAAATATACCAGTCATGCCAGTATCTGTCAGTCTGGTACAAAATTTTGCTCCTGTATCGGGCAATACTGAAACAATGAATTTTTATCAGTATCGAACGATATATTGTACCAGTATCGAACAATACTGTGTGTCAGTATATCGAACAATACTGTGTGTCAGTATATCGAACAATACTGTGTGTCAGTATATCGAACAATACTGTGTGTCAGTATATCGAACAATACTGTGTGTCAGTATATCGAACAATACTGTGTGTCAGTATATCGAACAATACTGTGTGTCAGTATATCGAACAATACTGTGTGTCAGTATATCGAACAATACTGGGTGTCAGTATCAACCGATACTGGGTGTTTCTGTATTGGACAATAAGTAAATTCTAGTATCTTGGACCTAAAGTACACTTTTCCACTATTCTAAACGGCTTTTTACGTTAATTGAAGTCTGGTGCCCTTAAAGGGGGGGGGGGTGGACTCTCAGGTACAGCCATCGTAAAACTGCCGTAACTTCTCTTCATTATTCATTTAATCTAAAACCTAGGGGGGGGGGGGGGTGGACTCTCAGGTACAGCCATCGTAAAACTGCCGTAACTTCTCTTCATTATTCATTTAATCTAAAACCTAGACATGAAATTGACCATTTTGGAAAAAATTATAAAAAACATGTTTTTGACCCATTTTAGGTTTATGCAAGATACATGTTAAGTCAAAATATATTCTGTCAAATTTTGTCATCCTAATAAAATTCCCTGGGAGGCGGTTTTTTTTATTATCTTTTTTTTTTTGAATTATAGATCAAAAAGTGCCAAAAAACGTGATTTTTTTTAATGATTTTATTCCCTTCTGAAAACAGGTTGCGATCAAGATCGTCGATAAAAAGACAATCCGAGACGATGTTTACCTGCGCAAAAATATGCGCCGAGAAGCGGCCATCCTGCAAACTCTTCACCATCCCAACATAGTCCGCCTGTACGAAGTCATGGAAACCGACAACAACTTCTACATGGTGCTAGAGTTGTGCACGGGGGGACCACTCCTAGACAAGATATGTCAAGAGGGGAAGTTGAGAGAGGATACCGTGCGTCGTTACGTCCGGCAGATGCTGTCAGCGATTGATCACATGCACCAGGCGGGGGTGCTTCACAGGTGAGGTGAAACGCTGCAAATTATCACTTTCCACGCTGCTATTAGTTTTACCATATATATACAAAACAGATTTGTCAGAAACCTTTCCCAACTTTCAAAGTCTTATCTCAAGAATTACTGAGCCAATACTAGGCATGTTTGTACTTATTTTAATGCATTTCTCATGGTGATTCCAAATCTGACATTTTTGGAACATTTTGTGAAATGTTGCAGTTAGTATGGTCATCATTTGCTGAAGGCACACCCTCGGCATCCTTGGACCCCCATTCCCTGGACGGGTAGGTGGGTCTGACACCCGCGAGATCCGACCGGTTACGCCATTGTTTGGAAAGAAACTGGCAGGTTTTAAATTTCTCATCCCGGTGTCTGTTTCTATGTATAGTATTCCGAAGCTTGTAACAAATCCCGAATCCCCATAACAGAGTAGGCCTATCAGTCTAGCTTCCAAAGATAGATGTACACGACATGAAGTGTGACCCCGGGGGGGGGGCACTGACATTGGAAAAGGGTATAGGTACGTGCCGCGCTGAAGACCCCCTTTTTCACCCTCTGCTGCTAGTTCTTATGACCCCCTTTTGAGCCTGCATCAGTTCTTAAGAACTCAATTTGATTGAAAATTCAAAAATCGCGAAATCTTGCGTTCCAAAGCACCAATTCTTAAAAAAATTGCGTTCTAAAACGGAAACAAATCGAAAAATTGCGTTCTTGCTAATCCAAATTGTATTATAGGCCAGTTCTCAAGACCTACTTTTTTGAAAAAAACCCCATTTCCTAAGACCCTATTTTTCATCATAAAATCCACTCAGTTCAGTTCTGTAGCCCCCCCTTTTTTTGAGACCCTGTGCGGCACACCCCTACCAAAAAAAAAGTTGAGTGCCCCCCCCCCCCCCCCCCCCCCCACCGGGAGTGTGACTAACCAAAACGATGTGTGCAATGTAAAAACACTGAAGGGTATGGAATACCGGGAAAGGCAGGCATAACCACCAAAAGTTTCTTTTATAGCTTCTTCTAATCCGATTGATTGTGGTTAACCAATATCCCACTCTCCAATTCGTATATCATTTTGAAGACTCACTTCAGATTCATTTAAAGTAAGGGAGCAGTTCCATTTATACGCGATAAATTTATCGCGACTGTACCGGGGCCTGATATGTTTTGGACCCGATGTTTTTCAAGTTGATACGCGATAAAATAGACATCAGGCCTCGATAAAATAGCCATCGGGGCCCGATACGAGGCCTCTGCCATACCCTGAGATATGTTTAGCAAATAGAGCGGGACATTGTTTAGCAAATACACGAGGATAATACAATTTACGTTAAACATCCAAACCCCGCGCCAAGATGTCGCCATGATCAATAAATAACCCGAAGCTCTATTTACATACCGACCACTTATCTTTCGTTATATATTTAAACAAGCGGTAATACGCTACTCGATAAATAATCCTTTGCTACTCGCAACTGTACGCGCTAAAAATCTCATCGGGGCCTGATAAAAAACTCATCGGGGCCCGGAACATTCTCGCAATTTTTATCGCGTACAAATGGAACTGCTCCCTTACGTGCTCATGCGTCCGTCACAGGCTTCAACGGTTAAAGTTACTGATACATTTACCTATTGTTATTGACAGGGACTTAAAGGTAGAGAACCTGCTTCTAGATGACACTGGGAATATAAAAATCATAGGTAAGGCTAAAGATTAACTTATATAAGAAGCCATTAATTGTTTGTATTTGACGATGATACAGGGTATATCAGAATAAACTGTACCGTGTTTCTAAAATACATAAAAACTACAAAATTATTATTGTTTTAAATTTAAACACTTGCAATATAAAGGTGAACATGTTTCCTATATTATATGTTAATTTCATTGAGATATCTCTTTTTGTTCTTGTGTGGCAAGACATAATCGAAAACCGATCAATCCTCTCCCCCAACATTTCAAACAATGTAGCCCACACCACATAAGCAATATTCAAAACTCCTGCCAAAGAAAGGAAAAAAAAGTTAAAACCACTCAAGCAGAACAAATCCCGGTTTATTAGCGGATTAAAAATCAAAATTTATCTCCAAATTTCACCCACAAAAGTATGCAAATAATAAATAAGTGATGTGAAAAGTTGAGATATGGCGACCAAAAATAAACCCTGTCCTATGGACGGATGGATATCTCAGGTAGGGTTAGTAATTTCACAGATTTTTTAAATTGATCATTTCGACCAAAATTGAAATCTACCATCTTTATCAGAAAGTCAGAAATGTCCGATTTTCAAAAATTTAAAATTCTCATTGAAATGACAATAACTCCGCTCCGCAACATCGTATCTCAACGATCGAGGTATCAAAATACGCAGAACAAAATTATGTACTTGGATATTTGCTTCGATTAATGCATACCCTTTCGAGCCGTTATTATATTGGATCATTTCTAAGTGTTTCGATACTTTTTGTGAGCAGTTTAGTTTGGTTGGTTCTGTATAGGGGAAGTTCGTCTTTTAATATTTTGTATAATGATGATTATTTGTTTGCTTGCCTCCATTGTTTTTGTTTTGATATCAGATTTTGGATTGAGTAACTTCCTTGGCAGCATATCTCGCAATGGTCGTTTACGCACAGACATGCAGGCAACGCAGTGCGGAAGCCCTGCGTACGCCGCACCGGAAATCATTGCTAATAAACGATACGGCGCTAAGGTGGACGTGTGGAGTGTGTAAGTGTAATATTATCCATGTTACAGAAATTATCAAGTTGAATAGTTGGAGCAAGAGAAGTCTATTCACAACGATCATATGGTCGGATCTTTCGACGATCGATCGCCTAAATGGACCACCGTGACGAATGATACGATGACGAATCGCCTTATTATATGATCGATCTATCGTATTTAATACTTTCCACCCGGCAGGCGTCTGCAGAAGACATTCTCAAACAAATTTCACATTTTTTTAAAAAAAATGTCAAAATTATTGAATTTCATTACCATATTTGGAATCACCATGAGGTTCAGTAATCCTCGAGATAGACCTTGAAAGTTGGGAAAGGTTTCTGAAAAATCTGTTTGGTAGAATGGTAAAACCAATAGCCAAATGAAGAAAAGTGTTATGCATGTATTTGAACGCGTTAACACATCTCAACATCGTTGGCTCGTTGTGAAATTGCCGAATTATCGAACGATTGGTCTAATAATCACATGTTAATCTTTGTGCGCTTATATGTCACACTTTACCTGTTTTGACCATCGATCGTCCTTTAATAAGTCGATAATCAGGTTGCGAGACGAACACACTGATGACTTGAAAAGCTGTTCATCATTCATCACTACCGAAAGTGATGACGAAGTCGATAGCGCCCGTCATCATCGTTCATCATAAGCAAATTAAACTAATATTGTTGGGGTTTTTTACGTCAACAGAGGAGTAAATACATTTGCGATGCTGACAGGAACCTTACCTTTCATAGTGGAACCCTTTAATATAAAAGTGCTACTTCGGAAGATGGTCACGAAAGACATGACACAGATGCCACGAGACGTATCAAAAGGTAGACTTTTTCTAGCAGTACTTTCACGATATAATAATTTAATTACTGTGCTTCTATTTTATCGATTTTAATTTTTTTTTAAACTATAATTATAATTGATCCAACTACCAAAGAATAATCTAAACTAATTTGTCATCATGTTCCACTGCCTAATCAATTTAATTCCGGCGATTTAGCTATTGGCCGGTCATAAATTCTCCAATTCCTAGATTAGGCAGGCCAGTGGTCATTTCCTAAAGCACTGTTTTATATAAATCCCAAGCGTGGCCTTGGTTTATAGTCAACAATGACAGCGGATTAACAGCTTGAAAACAGACACCTTATGGACTCAATGTTTTGATCTAGGTAATACGAATGTGTTAAATGGTAACGGTAATGGTCAGAAGTCACAAACGGGTCCAAAAAAAAGTTTCACTACTAATAATGTTGAGAAATGCACCAATTCTGATTAAACGGGACAAAACTTAAGTTTTACATACTTAATGACCCACAAACTATATATTGTTGGAAAGCTTAAGATTCAAGGTTTTTTATTTTTGCAAAAAAGAATCAAATTATACAGGGTGTGTACAATTTTTACAGGGTGGAACATAAAAAATTTGATCGTTTTTGCTCCTCACAAAATAGTTTGATAGTTTGTACAATTAGGGTTTAGCTGAAAATAGTCACCAAAATCAGAACAACCGCAGAAGGTGCTACCAAATTTGCTAAGAATCATTTGCCCAAAATGTACACAGGAAAAGTACAGGGTGTCTAAAATTATGATGAAATAATGCATAAAATGAATGTTTGTATATAATATTCTATGAAATTTAGTTAGCATGGACCATTTAATTTAAAAGAAAATGATTATCAAAAATAATGAACTACATGAATATCGTTAAAGTTCCTTTTATTTTGAATACAGGGTGGTCCAAAATAGGTCTAAATAGCAAATTTTTCATAAATCTATGAACAATTCTGTGAAGAAACACTTCTGGCTTTTTTAGTTAAATGTTTTACTACCCAGGGTAGAAAAGGACTGAAGAGTCACACAAATGAAATAGAGAGACTGCGATTTGGCCATTGTTTAATCAATAAAATGAATAAAACTGTGTATTTTTTACATTAAACACTCCCTGAATTGAACATCATATTCTAGTAGAGAATGTCTAGATAACAATTCAATATTAGTATTCATAGTAGCAGGCACATGTTATTAACACATATGAGAAGTTTGAAAACTTTCCTATGTATACTTTTAAAATGGCATCAATTTCAAAAGTTCTAGTTTTCCGCTATTTTGTGTACAAACCTATGGGCTCCTCATCCACCGGCTCCTCATCCACCGCTCCCACCCTTGACTCACTCGACCTTTAGATTGATAACTTCACTGTTGCTAAACATGTGGCTTTAATTCTTTTTTTATTCGGTAGCCGGATAAATTGTCTTTAATATGATACCAAAAATGTTATGTTTTTTTGACAACCTCTATTTAAAATAGAGACACGTATCACGATTTTAAGGATTTTTTGAAACGATCCCACCTTATTTGATATTAGTGACCTGTGACCTAATGGAATATAATGCAATTGTTAGCAATTCTAACAGTTATTTCGTAAAGTCCTATCACCGCCGTTTCTTATTACGGCTTTTGTAATCATGTTTGTGTGTTTATGTGAGCGACTAATTCGGTCGCAGAAGCATTTTGGTCACCACTAGTTATCGGAGACAACAGTATATTATCAACCATATATTTCCCATCATCTGTGCATTTTCTATCATGGTTTAATGTTGCCGCCGTTATTGCTATCCATTTTTCCCCGCAGAGTGTCAAGATTTCATCAAGAGCCTTCTTCAGCCAGATCCAAGAGCCCGACCATCTGTTCGTGACGTGATGTCGCATCATTGGCTCTCCGACGGCCGATCTAAATCCTCTTCTCGTCCTAGAACAGCGACACCTACGGGCAGACTGAGTCGCATGGAAGTGGACACCGAAATAGTGGACTTCATCTGGAACACTTACGGTATCCAACCTAGTCACGTGTCGAATTCAGTCATATGCAAAAGAGCTGATGAATATTCAGCGATATACTTCCTACTCATAAGATCCAGGGACCGTGAAGATGCACAGCGCATGCGTCAGGAATTCAATGGCAAGAGCAAGGACGGCAACATCGTGCTCGAACCGAAATCGGCAGAGAAGACCGGTCAAGTAGAACTAGATGAAAATGGAATTGAATGTGATACAGATATTCTCGCTGAAATGGTAAGGTCATGCTCTTTACCCCGGTCCATTACCTAAAACTGGAACTGCTAGTCTTGTTTGCGGGTGGGGTGTGGGTGGGGGGGGGGGGGGGGGGGGGGTGGAGAAAGAATGCACATGTGATCCACGCTTGTACTTAGGTACACTGCAAAAAGTGCAGAACACATGACGCGTTCAGAACATGTTCACGGTGTGTTCTCCAGGTGTTCCAGAACATGTTCAAAATGTAACAGATTTAGAACATGTACTGAACGTGTTCTGAACGTGTTCTGAACGTGTTCAGAACACATCAGAACATATTCAGAACATGTTCTCAATATGTTACATTTGAACACGTTCTGCAGTTTTTGCAGTGTACACGTTTCTCCAATACGGTATTATATACCTATTTGTTTATAAAATACATCCAGTGTTTGCCATCTGGTCAAATTAGTATAGGTACCGGTATTCTTGGGGCATTTTTATTGAATTTGGGCTGAGCTCCTCGAGAACCAAATTTACGTTTAACTTGACGGCGGCACGTCGACAACCACTGTTATAAACCAGTTGCAACAATTTAAATTTAAGTGCAAATTGAGTTTCGGCATTTAGTTCCGCGCCAAAGTCACGCAGAAGCAAGTTCGTCATTTCACGCCTCGACGTGGCGGAAAGGGTGTTACTGTTTTTGGGAAATGTGACTATGAAATTCTTACATAAGAGATTATTTACTTTTTTGATATTTCCTCTTTCACAGACGGCGCTACAGTTGGCGGGACGACAACACGGAAGTATGCATTTCAAAGTGACAACTCTAGCTTTAAATGGAGAATCAGACGCTGAGGAACCTCTCGACGACGTTACCGATAATGGAGATGACGCAGGTCGGCCTTTCTTTAAAGTCCCAGACACTGATGCGTCAATTGCGGTGGTGGCTGCCGATAACACTTGTGGTGCTAAAACCGACTGCAATGTTAAGGTAAATGCAGTGTACAAACAAGGGGATACACCATCCTCGCACACTAACACTAATACGAAGAATCAGCCTGAGCTCAATCAAGCGAATGAACAACAAAATACCATCGCTGCCACCATGTCGAACAATAATAAACATGTCGCCGCTGCTACTGCTAATTCCAAAGAGGATGGCATTCTTACGACTGCCATACATTCCAATGTGAATAACAGCTCTACCGTCGCCACTAATTTCACAGAGAGTAAAGGCTCCAGCATTCCGACTGAGTCCAAAATGTCCAATATAAATGCTCAAACTATAAATCCTGTCGTTGGCACCAAATCCACAGGAAATGATCTGCAACAAGATACTACCACTGTCAACAGACGTACAGACAAGGTACGTCAATTCAGACAGGCATTTGCATCAGCCAAAACAAGCACCATCGCGAAATGCCAACTAGACCGCAGGATAAGCGATATCAGAGCTGGGCCGTTTCACAAACGAAATCCAAAAAGACTACCTCGCCGGTCTATCAACCGCAACGAAGCTGAAAAGATGGTGAGCTGTGCGCACAAAGTCAATCTGACTTTTCGCCAATCTGATCCAGGTTCTAAGGAAAGTTTCGCGGAACACTTTAACTTTCGACAACGGAAACGAAATTCCAGCCGGGCTGAGATTAAGCCTGGCGTTCACGGTGCCGTTAAACTCAACCTCACACCCGTGTACTCTCCTATCACGTCACCAAAGAAACCGCTGCATCACAAAAAGGACTTTCCCGCTAGTGACATAAACACTGCGCATACAATGATTACTATTAAACACCAGCAGACACCCATTAAAGCCAAACGGAAAACGCTTTCTAAGCTCATTGATGATGTTCAGGTTGCCAATACGCCGGCTGTATGTGACGTTATTTCGCTCTCGCAGGCGCAGAAAGAAGCAATGGAAACTTTTCGAACAACGCGTGGTCAGAAAAAGACT
This sequence comes from Ophiura sarsii, assembly GCA_035610835.1. Lineage (NCBI taxonomy): Eukaryota > Metazoa > Echinodermata > Ophiuroidea > Amphilepidida > Ophiuridae > Ophiura > Ophiura sarsii. The sequence continues at coordinate 45,353,221 of CM069455.1, forward strand.
AAACACGTACCGCCAGAGTTTCAAAAATGTGAGAGTTCCCGATGGGTTAAGGTTTCTAAAAGGAAGAGCATCGATGTGTCCGCTATGTATAAACTGCAGCGCAAGCATGACAGCAACGGAAAGCGAGAGTCTCCCCAACAACAAAAGCACGACACATCTGGTCAAACCTCGCGACCGCATCGTCGTAAGTTAAGCATGGAAGAAACTTTGGAAAGGTACCGAAGCCGCGTGTCAGCTCGATCTCCTTGCATGTGCCAACCACCCAAGACCGATGACAAGATACCCAATGCTTGGTCGTCTGAGAAGCAGTCCAGTTTGATAAAGGCACTCCCAGATATATCCCCGCCACTCGTGACGCGATCACCACGGTTGAAACCAATAACGTATCAGTCTGTATAGACAATAACAGATAATTGCTCTAAACGCGTCGTAGCCTACAATCCTACAATGGTTCCTTGTGGCAGGTGGCCTTCACACATATGTAACCATACGAAAGTGTACTTACGAAAGGTGTAGGCCCACGATTTCTCTGAACGCGTAGTACCCTACAATGGTTCCCTGTGCCAGGTGATCTTCATATGGGACCATGTGAAAGTGTACTTACGAAAGGTCTAAGATTACTCTGAGCGCATCGTACCCTACGATAGTTCCCCGCGCCTGGTGATCTTCACATATGCGGGACCGTGTGAAAGTGTGCTTACGAAAGGTCCACGATTGCTCTGAACGCGTCGTGGCCTACTAGGAAAATGTAAATGACACAATTGTCACGGATAGAATTCATGTTTGGCGCCCTCACTCGGTTGATAGAATTCTGCACTCACACTGGTGTATTTACTGTATCATTCAGAATTTGTTGGAGCGCCGACCAACAGCCCTTTTATGGCAAAAGAATGTATCTTATATGTAAAGTTTCCTAACAGTATACTTCCTTTTAACATGATCAAAGTTAGCTTTTTTCTCCTTAAAACATGCAGTGGTAAAAGGCAGTATATTACTTTTATTGTCTTTACAAGTTGCAACCTTTTCCTAAGTGAGGATTATTGAACCAAGTTAACACAATCCATGTTAAAAGGAAGTATATCATTAGGAAAGTACATATAAGATACATCCTTTTGCCATAAAAGAGCTGAATTACAACACACGAATATTGAACAGAGACGAGGTTACCTTGTCCGAAAAGATCCATTGTAGTCAATCTTCACGGATGTTTGTACGCTGAATGGTGCGAAATACTTACTATGATCTCATCGGAAATGTATAAAGCAAAAGTCATTTTTATTCTAAAGGACAGCATATTAATCTAGCAGTTCCGCCTCAGAACCATCTTGTACATGATGTGTTTGTACTGTAAACTCCTCCTGTGTTTGCACTAAGGCCACACTGCCAAACTAGTACGTATCGTGGCTCATACGTATCGTGACTTATATATGCAAGACTTAGTAAAGGGTTCAACAAAAGAAAGTATACCACTTTGTTAACGTCATTTTGAGTAACATTCATATTTGTTTTGACCGAACAGGCTAGATAGGCATTTAGATGGATCTTTTAGGCATAATTTGATACCAAATTTGCCCCCTAACAACAAAGATAAACCATGATTAGCACCATTTAAAGAAAATTAGTCACTTTTTAAAAGTCACATTTTCAATACACATACGCGGGAAGAAAAGACTACATATACCTGTTCATAATCAAATAGCCCGCTCGCTCAGGCACAACCCAACGCAGTTGCACTGCGTGATCAATATCCATTTCATTCCTGGCCATTCAAAGTGCCACGCACAGCATTTTCTCGCGGCTTGCGTGCGTTGAAAATGTGACTTTTGAAATGTGACCAATTTTCTTTAAATGGTGCTAATCATGATTTATCTTTGTTGTTAGGGGACAAATTTTTGTATCAAATTATGCCTAAAAGATTCATCTAAATGCCTATCTAGCCTGTTTGGTCAAAACAAAATTGAATGTTACTCAAAATGACATAAACAAAGTGGTATACTTTCTTTTGTTGAACCCTTTATAACTCTTACGTATAAGCTCGTATATAAATCCCTTATGTATGAGCTATAATAATATGCACTAGTTTTTTTTCTTCTGTGCGACCTTGGTGCGCACATCGACAAGCCTTTTGTTAAGCATGTCTTGACCAGGAGCTATTTTTTGGACAACAAATGGCTCCTGGTCCTATAATTGTGCAGAGTTTGGAAACACCAGGAGCCAAAACTGGCAACCAGTGGGTAAAAATCTCCTGGGTGCCCGCTTAACAAAGGCTTGCACAAAGGAGGAGTTTCTACACTGCAAAAACTGTAGAACACATGACGCGTCCGAAAGAACACATGACGCTTCCGAAAGTGTTCATAATGTGTTCTCGACGTGTTCAAAGGCCGAGTTAGTTGTCGCCAGAACATCAATAGAACACGTTCAGAACATATTGACCTGTGATGGCTATTTTGAGAGCACGTCCTGAACACATCCAGAACGCGTGAACCCTTATGTGTTATATCGTAGAACACTATCAGAACATTAAGCAGAACACGTCCGAACGAGTCAGAATGTGTTCCAAGGCCAAGCTATTTTGTCAGAACATCAATAGAACACGTTCAGAACACATTGACTTATGATGGCTATTATGAGAACACGTCCTGAATGATTCCAGAACGCGTGGACACTGATGTGTTCTATTGTTGAACACTATCAGAACGTTAAGCAGAACACATTACGCGTCCAAACGAGTCAGAATGTGTTCTCGATGTGTTAATAGAACACGTTCAGAACACATTGACTTATGATGGCTATTTAGAGAACACGTCCTGAACACATTCAATACGCGTAAACACTGATGTGTTCTATTGTTGAACACTATCAGAACGTTAAGCCGATATATAGAACACGTTCTTGGCATGTTCTAATTTTAAACATGTGTTGAACATGTTCTAAACATGGAACACATGCAGAACACATTTTAGGTGTTTAAATTGTAACATATATAGAACACGTTTTGGGTGGGTTCTAATTTTGAATATACGCAGAACATGTTCTGAACATGGAACACATGCAGAACACATTTTAGGTGTTCAAATTGTAACAGATATAGAACACATTCATGGTGTGTTCTAATTTTGAACATGTGTAGAACATGTTCCGACTTAGAGCATACCAAGAACGTGTTTTCTATATCTGTCACATTTTGAACTCATGTGTTCTGCATGTGTTCTTTTTTTGCGTCCGATGTGTTCCGCAGATTTTGCAGTGTACTACAGTGTGAGTCAAAAAGAAGTTGTAAGGGAATGAATATTCGTTTTAACAAAGATCAAACAAATTTGACAAACCATTGAAGCACATTTGAAAGATCATATTCTTCTGCTTCCACTCATCCTCCCTCTGAAATGGCTGCTATTCCCAAATTACGGGATCTCCCTTTTGGGAAAATGCTTTGTTTTTGGACAAATATTATATAAAAATAATTAAGTTTCGGGCATACTGGCATGAATTAAATTAACAAAGACCTTTAAAATACACGGTCTCGAACCCGGTCCCTCTCGCTATCGCCATGATCGATTGGCGAAAGATTACCCAATGGACAACAGCGACTGTGTTTACGTGAGCACCAGAAATACGAGCGCTAATGTATACACAGTCTTTGTTGAGAGTCTCAAGCGGCCAAATTACAAGAAGCAAATATAATATGATATATGTATTAATAAACGATAATTTATTATATATACGAACTTAACTTACTTATTAGAGGGCGAACAATAACAAATGTTATCTTTGGGTGACAGACTGGTTAAATTGTCAAAACAAACATGTGTTTGTCTGGTTACATTTTTGTTAAACAAAATGGGGGGATCTATGGGTGACAGAGAGGCTGACATCAATATAAGCTTTAATGCAATTATTGTTCTTTCTTTTTACAATTCGGGATATGTGTACAATGTATACTTTATAAGTATAGTGATATATAGAGTTTTCTTATGTAGGTATGATTGGTATGTGTTTCATTCATACAAATATTATACAAGAAAACATGTTGAGAATAAATATTTCTCACTCTTACAACGGAATTGATAACCATATAATTATTATAAGCCCACAATTGGGGCTTTTTAATTTGATTTGTCAATGTATTCATATTTACCGTTATTAGCTGCACGTGGTAGCTGGTAGAGTTATCTTTTAAGCGACCGTCTGGTATGGGGCATGTAACGGCATGAACGGGGGGCATGAACCAATATTGAAAACCCGGGGGGGGGGAGCAACCCATGATACGCATGACAGCTAAACAAAGCCAAAACTCGCGACTGAAGCTAAGCGAGAATTTTGATTGGCCAAAAAACTAACGACGGGTGGGGGCGACAACTGATGGGTGGGGGGGGGGGGCTTATATAACCAACCATAAATAAAAACAAAGCAACCCTAGTACATGAGCAACTCGGAATTATTATTCACAGGCCAAATAATTCTGTATTATTCAAGGGGAAATTCGATTATCAGTTCGGGTAAATTTGAAGATCTGGAAACATTCCAAATCTGAACAGGTCTAATCCAACGAAGAATCACAAGCGTGTTTGAAATGTAGGCCTACCTGTTGCCATTCTATTTTTCTCAATTTGTCTTACTGAACACTTCTTCCAAATGTGTCACCGCCCCTTTCGAGATAAGCCTATGCGGCGTTCGTGAAGCGAGTCTTGTCTAAAAAGTGAAAACCTCTATATTTTTTAACGTCAATGGTGTGGTTAGCTTTCGATAATGCATGGCATCAAACGAGTAATAAATAAATAACCATGGGGTTGAGAAATTAGGCAGATTGTAATTAAATACCATGTTTTCGGTTTATCGGTTTACATCAAGTGTGGCTCCCTCCTCCGTGACGATATTTAAAAACTGAAATATACAAATGAGCTTACGATAGTTGAGCATTAATCTCTTAACGCGGCAGTCGTCTGCAGACGACAGTTCCAAAATTTCACAAAATGTTTCAAAAATATCATCATTATTGAATGTCATCACCATATTTGGAATCACCATGAAAAATGCATTTAAATAAGTACAAACATGCCTAGTATTGGTTCAGTAATCCTTGCGATAGACTCTGAAAATTGGGAAAGGTCTCCAAAAAAATCTGGTTTGTATGGTAAAACATATAGTCGCATGTGAGCAAATTCATCACAAAACAAGATGACTAAACGTCATCAATTCCTTGTGTAGCCATTTCCTGACTACCGTCGGCATATTTGTTCAGAAATGCCAAGAACTGTGGAAACACATCTTTCGCAGCATTTTTACCCATGATGCAATCGATATGACCATATCCAGGTACCGTGAACCTCTCATAGTTCTGATTAGGATGGGCTTCCTTACAACGGTCATGTGCTCGTCCAGTCGAAGCAGGATCAAAGGCGCCGTTGTTCTCCCCGCTACAAAACTGAATAGGAATGTCCAGATGTGCCACGCCCTTCTTGTAGGCATCTGACTTTAGACCTTTCGTGAAGTCTGGAAGATACGTATCATTTCCTTCTGCGTCCACGAGGTGCTCCTTCGCAAAGCATGTGGCTAAGTGCTTGAACAGTTTGGCATTTCCGTACCCGAAGTGCTCGTGAAGGGTCTCGTGCGTTGCGACGTTGAAGTTCTTATGCTCGTAGAGCAGCCCATAGAGAAAGGTTATTCGATGGCACACGTGATTGTCGCAGTGCTCACCGAAGGCAGTGGTGATATCAGCGGTACCCTCGAAAAATTGGTCGCAGATCTTTCCCATCCAGTTCTGCTCCGAGTCCGTGTACGCCGTGAGTCCTTCCACGCCTATACCATACAGGATCTGCGGCAGCTTGAGGTGTGCCTTCCACCAGTTGATTCTGGTCGGCACGCTGCAGAATCCTGACTGGGATATCACCATAGAGCGAACCTGTCCGCGTAGTTTACCCGAGAGAATAGCGGCACAGGTTACAGCTGCGCCGGCGCAATGTGTCAACAATTGTAGATCCTTATGTCCGGTTACAGCCAGAATTTCTTTAACACCGGTGGATATATCGTGCTCGCCACATATGTCAATGGTCATCTTATCGGTGTGAGACGGTAGTTGAATGGAAGCGCGCCACTCTAACAACCAGACATCATATTCTTCAGCGACGAGGAATTCCACTAAATTGGTGTCGACTGTATCTAAAGTAAATATCGATGACGACACTCCCATGCCATGAACTAGCATCACCGGACCTTTTTGACCGGCTTGGTAGCGAGTAAGAAACACTTCCACCCCATCCTCGGTCTCCAGTGGATAGACTTCGGCTACTGCGCCATTCAGTCGTAGGGGTCGTTTATTTCTACTTGGAGCCGTAGGGTCAAAGGGAGTACTTCCGGAAGTGAACATCCCGTATGCTTGCCACATATTGCTAACGTAGAACGACCAAAACTTTGATTTCCACTTCAAACAGTCTAATCGGCGCGTGGAGTTTGTGACCTCAAAAGTCCCTAGTTTCTTGATTATGTCTCCTCCACTAACGCGTAGCTGAGCCGTGCCGACCTCTGGGGCCTTCTCGTTCTCGCCCTTATGTATCCTGACCTCGAGACGCGTGCACGTCGACTTTCCGACTTCAAAAGCTGAATCTTTGTGAATCACCTTTGTACCTGTCAAGTAATACATAACGCCCTCTACGGTCAACATCTGCATCGTGTATGTCATTTCCTTTGTTTGGACCTTCTCGTCACTCTTGGAAAAGTGTGTCATCTGACCGGAAGATACGGTGAGCGGAGAACTTGATATCATGTCACATGTAACGGTTCCGTGGACCTGTGCCGTGTGGTCAACGTCCCGCTTCATAAAGTGTTCCAAATCTGGGATTTCTATGGTAAGAATTAGTTCACATGGACCCGTTTTGTCGTCGATAGTCATCTTGCCTTCGAGACGTTCCGTATATCTCATACCAGGTCGGGATCGAATGGATTCCAGATCTGCAATTGATTAAAGAAAATAAGACGTTGCCATGGTTATGTTTGATTTTAACTGTACGACATCATCGTAATAATCTTATAATAACGGTATTTTGCTATCGATGGGCAGTGATAATTAATAGGCTGGCTTTGTCCTTATGAATGTATGCTTCATTGAGGAATGACTATCTGGTGGCTGTTTTGAAAAACCGAAATAATGTTGCCTTACCTATAACTTTAGAACTCTCCAAATCTATATGCCACCCGTGCTGTTCGGCCATGAGCTGCATGCCTCTTTCCGCAGTCATCGAGATCGTCAAACTCGGATTGATGCCCAGACTTCGTGGTATAATGGAGCCACCTAGGACATAAAGACCCGGGTGCAATTCCTCCGTATCACCAACAAACACCTGTCCAGCGTGGTTCACCACTCCATCAGCGCCTGTCTCACCCATACTACAGCCACCTAAAGGATGAGCGGTGATGATGCATTTTGTGTTTCTTATCTGGTCGACCAATCCACCCCAGAACGGATTGCCTACGTATGTTCCATTGAGAGCTTTCGCCGCGTTCTCCATCGCCTTCGTCACCTCCTCGGTATTCCTGCTTTTACGTATGTCCGGGTAATGTATCCATACCCTTCCGGTACTCTCTTCCAGCTTTATCGCTCCACCACCGGTGAGATCATTACTCATCGATAACATCGCCAAGGATTTCTCAACCCCTTTTTTGCTAACATCTCTTCCAGGTATCACCCAGTCATCGTCTAAAGTAGAGGCACGCTTTGTTGTCGACGACAGTCTTTTCAGAACTCCCGGAGTTCCCGTCTCTACCCATTTCATCAGGAATTTAAACGACGCCTCGGCCGATGCGGGCGCTGCACAATCTTCAAGAACGAAGCTCTCTTCCACGCTCTTCCCTTGCCGATCTCGCATGTCTATCATGGAAGTCACGCATGGCCCTGGTGCTTTGTCGGGTTTATTTCTCAGAGTGTTCACGTCTTTTCCAATAGGTCGCACCACGGACTCACCGTTGTAGCTAAACCCAATGGTATCTCCATTAGTCGTGAAACGATGACCGAGTTTCGGTGAGACGGCGAGATTACCCGCGGCATGTGATTTCATAAGTATTTGAGTTGAGCCCAGAGTGCCGGCTCCCAAAATGACGACTTTCGCTCGGACTATCTGTTCTTTCATTTCGAAGGATTTCTGCCTGCGAAGGTGTCGGATGTAGGTAACTCGCCAACTGTCAGACTCAGACTCCCGAACAACCCCAGTCACCTCCACCTGAAATTGACAAAGGTTACCATGTTTACAAAACTGTAATGGGAATCTTCGTGATTGGAATTAAATAACAAGGATAGATGACAGTGTTCTGTCAAACATCGTGAAACCTGATAGATGAAAAACAATCCCAATGGATTTATCATGTAGATGCTCATTTACGTCATTTTGTTGTTTTAGTTTTATGATCACACAGTCATGCAAATGATAATTGTGACCTTTTTCCCATTATTGTGTTTCTACTATGTTTCAACAAAATGAACCTGCGAAAATATGGAAAGCCAAAGGTTATGACCCAGCCATACCAAGTAATCAATGTCAAAGGTTAAACGGTTCTCGTCATTTCTTTACCATCATCAATCCTATAAGTCTAAATCCTTCCGGTCATCAGCATTTATCATGTTTATACGCACAGCCTCCTCTACGGGCTCCTAATGACAGTACTGTTTTGTGATTTGGTCCGCCACTTGACAACTATCTACAAGAATGTGGGACTTAGTTTATCATATTTACCAGTGTGAATATGTCCGCTCCGTGTGCCTTAGCATCGGGCAAGTAGTTCATATTCAGGGTGTTCTTGGCTCCAGTGTTGCAACCAGTAGAACAGTTACCACAACCAATGCAAGCTGGTTGTGGGATGCCAGCGTGGTTCTTTACCGTGTCCGTGAAACTCACGTAAACCGGTGTCCTAAAATTAATGAGAGAGATGCAGAAAATAGTTTCGAGAATAAAATTAGCGGAATTACGAAGTAACACCGTATTTTGGTATTTATAAAGCAACACTCCTCAATGGTAACCGCTGGTTATAACCTGGAGATCTAAACACATCTTATCAACTATGGTAGCACAACCAGTGTTTCGAGTCTCGTCACTAGAGTCGACTTTGCTGCTCAGAATTGAGTTGACATCGAGCGACTCTATATCAGCACCACTTTCCTCACCGCCGTCGTATTGAGCAATTCTGTAACCATGGTAACATGATGACTTGGGTTCTTTCTGCAGAAATGAATCAACCTTACCACTCTATTATCAGCAATGTGTGACGTACACCTCCTTTCTCACAACTGCGCAGCTATCCTGTCTGCGTACTCCCACCAGGTGCTGACCTTTGTACTCACTTTTCAGACTCGACCTTACATTTTAAGCGACTTTAATATCTCGACAATTTGAATCGCCACTTTTCTGTCCAGAAGGTGACTTTTACCACTTACCTATTTTCAGGATTTAATGAACATATAGCTAACAGTCTATATCTGAGCAATGTGAACACTGCTGCCCTTATCTGCTCATTGCGTACTTCCGCCGGGAACTGCTGATTTTGGTATAGGGCCTACTCACTTTTTCAGAATTGAGTTGACATCCAGAGACTCAATATCGGCGATGTAAGTCGCCGCCTTCCTCATCGCCACCATTTTGGGCAATTCCGGCAGGTGATTCGGGTACTCTGAGGGCGCCAGCATCTCTACGACGCGTTGCTTGTAGACAGTGGTCAGGTTTTCCAGGTCGTCTCGGAAGGCTTTTGGCCACACCTGCAAGTATTATAGTTTGAATGTTGGATGATGTCACATACAGCGTGATTGGTCTAAGCTGTTTCGGGGTTTCACGATTTGAATGTGTTGAATAAGGTAGTGTCAATTATCATTAGAATTAGACCTAAATGGCCATTGACCTATTTTATGTATTATATAGGCCTACTGCTCCTTTGGGAATCATACATCCAAGATTTGACATTATTTGTTCTCATACCTGATCGTTAAAGATCCGTGGCTCGCATTCCATGGCTACGCCAGCATTTATGAGCGACGACCCGCCCAGGCCACAGCCATGGAAGACAGTCACATCCGGGCCGATCGTGACATGAAAGAGACTTGCGGGATCTCCTGACACAAAAGACACACGAATATTCGAATTATGATATGATGATTCAATACATAATGGCGGATCGTCGGTGGTATTACATAGTGACGCATAGTGCGTACGTCACTATGGTAACACAATATTTTGATTAGCTTTTGTGTACTCCAAAACAAAATTGAATTAATGTATTAATCAATTTGGGTCTTTATTACTTTGTAAAAATAAACGATATTATAAAAACAATATTACAAACAATATCGTTATGTAATAGCACCGACCATACATCACTATGTAATAGCACAGACCATACGTCACTATGTAATAAGCCTATTCGCCATTAGCCGCCCGAAGTGCATGCTGGGTAATATCCGCCAAATTTATGGGAGATAAACATGCCGAGGTTGCCGTGCTTTCCCAATGTGGCGAACTTTGTAATTATCATGAAAATGACTGTACTTGCAGTTTTTATTACCGTAACACCTCTATTTTTTGATATGTATTGCACCTTGGAGTATTGATTATTATGCGGCTGAAAATAAATGAAATGACTACTGATGGCACAAACAAATCACAGGGGATTCCCAAAGAGTCGCAGTTCATCACATGGCCGTCTACGGTCGAGTTTGTCTTGTTTATCTCCGGGGATTTCCGGAAGTAAAACTTCTGAGCATGCGCGGTTGTAATGGCGAATAGGCTTATACCACTGACGGATATTTCATATTCCCTTTCATGGGAAGTGTATGCAGAAATGAATGTATAAAGAGAACATTCTGCAGACGATATGAATTTCAAATATGGCGCACGGAGCGATATTTACGTTCTGCAGACGATATGAATTTCAAATATTGTGCACGGAGCGATATTTACGTTCTGTAGACGATATGACTTTCAAATATGGCGCACGGAGCGATATTTACGTTCTGCAGACGATATGAATTTCAAATATGGCGCACGGAGCGATATTTACATTCTGCAGACGATATGAATTTCAAATATGGCGCACGGAGCGATATTTACGTTCTGCAGACGATATGAATTTCAAATATGGCGCACGGCCGGAGCGATATTTACGTTCTGCAGACGATATGAATTTCAAATATGGCGCACGGAGCGATATTTACGTTCTGCAGACGATATGAATTTCAAATATGGCGCACGGAGCGATATTTACGTTCTGCAGACGATGAATCGAAATGTGAGGTTCTTGTAACCAAGAAGCAATGGTTATCACAGGGTTATCATAGTTGGGTATGTACAGGGGGTTCCCGTGCCCTGCTGTGCACCCCCCCCCCCCCAGTACTCAACCAAACCAACTTTTTGGGGTGCCTTTTAGGGTCCTTAAACACATTTGGGAGGTTAACAGTGAAAAAATCCGATGCTCTCCAGAAATCCAAGATGGCTGCCGAAAAATGGTAAAATTTAAGAAAATTCATATATCAGTTAAATAATATGATAAAAGAATGAATAGAATGACTAGATACATGTGTTAAATTCATTTCCAGCATTTGTATGTTACTAATGTTCATCAATTTCAAGATGGCGGACAAAATGGCCGCTAAAAGTGGTTAACTTGGGAAAATTCATATAATGTCGGCTAAAATATAAGATAAAAGCACATATAAAATGTCCAGATACATGTTATTGACCATTGTGAATTATTTACCAGCATTGTTAAGTTGCTAATGTACATCAAATTCAAGATGGCAGACAAAATGGTCGCCAAAAGTGCCTGCAACAGTGCCATCAAAAGTGGTCAAACTGAGAAAATTTACATTTATCGGCTATGAATCAATGAATAAGCAATGGTCAATAACATTTTTATATATAGTCATTTTATATTATGCTTATGTCTGATATTTTAGCTGATTATTGTAAATTGATTTACATTAGCAACATAAAAATGCTGGAATTGAATTCGCAATGGTCAAGTAGCACATTAGTCAATTTATATAATATATTCTTTCATCATATTGTTTAACTGATATGGCTTTTCTCAAATGTTACCCTTTTTGGCAGCCATATTGGCGGCCATCTTGGATATCTGGAGAGCATCGGGGTTTTTTCACTGACTCATCCCACTTCTCTTTAATTATTAATTATCATTAATTACATTATTCTAGGTATTTTCATTAGTTGTAATTTAGACCGCGATGTTTTTAAACCGGCAACACTTCGCGAGCGCGGTATTTGAAATCTCATTTCCTGTACACGCTGTTAATTCCGGTTAGCCCGTCGCATTGCTTAGATCTCCCCGTGGTCTAGTCTGCTAACGTTATGCCCAAGTAAAATTTATAAATAAGGCGTTTTTCCGTTCTAAACGATAACGAGTGATTTTTCTACATCTTCGAAACTCGGATTGAACATGTTGAAGCGTGTCGGTTTTAGGGTTCTAGGTTTTCATTCAGGACGCTTTATGTAAATTTCACGTAAGTGATTATGAATTAATAAAATAAAATACATGTAAATATGAAATTTTGAAGCTTTGTCAATATTGTACTTTTCTAGCGTGTTCTGCCACAACCCTCTGCCATGCACCTTGACCTACCAATTGATTTAGCTCCTCCGTGTATCGTCGTATGGATATCCTTAGAGGAATTCACCTCTGTCTCCGGGAAATCACCCGGTCGCCATTCTCGTCCTTTCTCGAGGACGCACACACGTTGGCCCGCCCTCGCCGCTCGACTTGCTGCAATAGCACCGCCATAGCCCGATCCTATAACTATGACGTCATATTGTGGTTTCATGTCGGCCAGTGGTGAAGCGAGATAGTAGGCATTGTAGATTGGCTGAAACTGTGAAATTAAAGAAGAAAAGTTCAAACAATGTGTTATTGCCGGATATTTCACGAACCAAATTCCGGAGTAAAACCAATAACAGGAAAACGCCAAGGTCTGTATTACAGATAGCTGTTTACTCAATTGAGAGTAGTTTCATTGTGTCAGGCCGTCACAATTGACTAGGCAACATAGCACTTTCCACGCGGCAGGCGTCTGCAGACGACATTCCAAAATTTCACAAAATGTTTCAAAAATGTTATAATTATCGAATGTCATTACTATATTTGGAATCACTATGAGAAATGCATTCAAATAAGTCCAAACATGACTATTGGTTCAGTAGTCCTTGAGATAGACTTTGAAAGTTGGGAAACGTTTCTGAAAAATCTGTTTTGCGTATGATAAACCTAATAGCCGCGTGGCAACGGTTACATTTTAGGTATGATATTCGCTCTCGAACAGTGAAAAAAATCGTGTCCGCCACCCCTTGGGATCGGAGCACAAGCAATCAATAAACCACACATTCCGTGGACAGCTTGCAAAATGAGTACCTTTATTAAAATAGACATAACTCCTCTTAGCAATGCTCAATTTGTGTCATTCCTTTTTCCTAATAAGCAGGAGAGAATGCTTGTTAAATATATGCTTTACTGAACTCTCGAGTGTCATTTGTTTGATTTTTAAAACATCACCAATCCGGGTAAACTTCTTTTTGACTCACCCTGTATTCCTGTTACATGAATTTTGATCACATATCCTCCGTTTTGGGAACAATATTGAAGTGAAAAATAGCACAACTTTAACTCATTGTGAAAAATCAATGGGAAGTTCTGATACCCTATGGTATCTATTGAGACTATAGTCTAGTGCTCTATGGTATCTATTGAGACTATAGTCTAGTGCTCAATAGCGTGTAATTTGAGGTCAGGCCTCTATCTAAAGTGCTCAACAAAAGAAAGTCATAGACTTTGTTTAGGTCAAGGGTGTATCCTTGGTGTATTTCATTCATGAGTTAGACTCTATTACTGAATATAGCTGTCTATCCTTTAATCTTTTAACACAGATTTCGTGCTAGGCTAATTCCGTGCAGAATTACATGAAGGATAAACCCTTTAAAGTTACTTTCTATTATGTCTTTACCAAATAGGATAGATAGACATTTGGATATATCTTTGTGGCACATTTTGATACCAAACATAACACCTAACAACAAAAAATAAACCATGATTAGCGCCATTTAAAGAATATTAGTCACTTAACAAAAGTCACATTTTCAATACACTACGCGGGAGATGAGGTTCACCCTCTGTGTGTCACTGTTATGACTTATTTTCTATAAATGGTGCTGATCATGGTTTATTTTTGTTGTAAGGTGTTATGGTGGGTATAAAAATGTGCAAAAGAGATTCATCCAAATGTCTATCTAGCCTGTTTGGTAAACAAAAATCGAAAGTTACTTTAAAGGACCTAAACAATGTGTATGACTTTCTTTTGTTGAGCACTTTATATATAAATAGACTATGCCTATGTTGTGCAAAACGTGCCTGACATACAATACAATGTGGTCCTGCATCAAGCAGCAAATATCGGCCTATCTTACAGTGGTTCTGATTGGTTTATTGAAAGATATACTCATTTTAATAGCCAATTAAAATGCAGCTTGTAAGATATTTCACTCCAATCTTTATCAGGGATACAATTATTCTAACACTGTCTCTGATTGGTGCAATAAATGATGTATTTATCTTTCTGACCAATCGGCCGGTAGTTCTCAGGGGGTAAAAGATCTAACGCCCGATTTAGCATCTGTTTGGGCGATTATAGAAGGGGTGACATATGACGTCATGCCGGGCATTTGATCGGCAGTTGCCATTGTTCTTTTCCCGGCGGAGTGCGCGCGCATCCCGTTTTCTTTAGGACCCGTGCCAAAGCATTATAAAGGGCAAGAGGGATAGTGGGCAGTGTTGTGGTCATATGCTGTTCTCTCAAGCATTGACAGTCCAGTCCCTTCGACTGTTGCTTTTGTTGATAAACATTGCTGTCACCCGGCCCCATTTATACGGAGGTCAGTTGAATTTCCCGCCTATACGCGTAAACCGCATTTTATATAGTAGTCTATTTAAAACTGCATGTTTTCTTTACAATGTTTACTGATTTTTGTAAGGAAAGAGAAATCATGTAAGTTAACACTACATTATTAACTACAACATGCTACAGGCCTATGTAAATTAAAGTATCATAATAGGATGGTTAGTAAGTAAGTGAGGACTAAGTAAGGATCCCTCTAAAAATAAGCGTGGGTTTTTTTCTTCTTATCATCACTATACGGTACTGTATAATTTCAGTGACACTGCCTGTGTCCAATTCAGAGCATAGGTTTCATCATGTGCACTATGATCAATGATAGGCCTACCATGTGATGTGTAATTGATATTTGACGAACCTGTTGACAACGCGAGGAATGATGGGCTTTAAAAAAAAAGGGTAATTTGATCAGTATTATCCTGCAAACAAGAAATTTCGGCCCTCTATCATGACCCTGGACCAGATTTACGGTAAGAGTTTTGACACCACGGAATGGATATGCGAACATTGTGTAAGGCCTATCTTACAGTGGTTCTGATTGGTTTATTGAAAGATATACTCATTGTAATAGCCAATTAAAATGCATCGTATATTATATAAGGCTTAGCCCATATTGGATAGCCTATTAATTTAAACGCGAACTGGAACTAACGCTAAATACGAGGGGCATTCAATAAATACCTGCAACCATTGAAAATCTCTGAACCGTGACACGTGTCAGTAAAATAAACTAATGATACTTAAACTGTAAGTCTTACTCTTTTCTCACAGAAAATTTCGAACGCGTAGGTCATTTTTATCATTACATTTCAGCACTGTGAATACCATGATCTCAGGGCACTGGTTAGGGAATTAAATGTTACAATGGCGGGAAATTTGAAAGACAAGTTTATGGCATGCATTAAGATACGTGAGTTTAACAGTGTTAATATTGGTGCTTGATTTATAATGCTGATTCTTGTCAATTTTCAGTGCCCAGAGACCACGATGTTTATATTACTGAAATTACATGATAAAAATGACCCACATGTTTGAAAATTTCCGTGGGAAAGGGGTAAGACTTACAGTTTAAGTATCATAAGTTTATTTTATTGACACATGTCACGGTTCAGAGATGTTTTAATGGTTGCAGGTATTTATTGAATGCCCCTCGTATATTATATCAATCATGCTTCACTAATCCGTATAAATCTGTTCCAGGGACATGAAAGAGGGCCATAATCTTCTGCGTGCGATATTGTCCTTACAGTTACACCTCCTTCGGTAATACTAGAAGTGGCTCCCATCGTCACCGGATGAGATGCTTTTGTATCCTTGTCTAAACTTGCCCCTGTACCGTTTGGCGATAGTCGTAACTAGTAACAGTGCACCATTCGCTAACCTGAAAGACATTAAAGAAAACATTGATTAACAATGCACATGCAGTGTCACATATCTTTTTTAAGTAAAAGTTCGTCTGTGTTGGTAAAAATAGAATGATTTGAAGCTAAACTATAACACGAAATAAAATTGTCAGGGTAAATGGCCCGATTCTGACGGCACATTTCATGAAAGCTAATTCAGCAATGATAAATTCTGCTTGTGTCCCACATAACCAAACATTTTTTGAACGTGTCATAAGAACGGGATTCTCTCTACATACAGGGTATTTCAGACTCTAATATTGCAATCTTATTTTTACTTGGTGTGGGATGATTAAAAACGCAAATTTCCTAACTCCTTACTTCCTAACACCTTTACCAATCAAATCGTAATGGTATCCTTATTAAGGTTCCTTAGGCAGTCAGCAATACGGATTACATTTCTAGAGTAAATTTAATGGACACGTTACTAAATGGAGGCCGCCAGTGCGAGTGCAGCGGAGAAAGCTGCGCTCCTCGGATGTGGAAGCTTTACTGTACAACAGCATGAGTATATACAGGTGATCTGGTTGTGGCTACGCGTGACTAAATGACAATAACAACACCAGCTTTCCTCCAATAACGTTACGTTTCACCGAAAGCCAAACCTAGTCAAGGTGGCTAATCCTAGTGGGTCCGTATAAGAGTACACACCACCAAATCATATTTTGCATTCTGACATTACACGGCAGTGTTTGAAATTAAGATTGACCCCACCATAAGTCTAAATTTAACATCCTAGAAAAGGTAATAAATGCTGTAAATGTACCTAAATGTTTCATAATTTTGTATTCGTAGGTTATTTCCTCCACATCAGGCCCAAAATATCTATAGCTTTTTCTTGAATGGTATCATTTTACACGATTTCACTGTTTCCACCAATTTAGAACTAGAATCTCTGATCTTAGGATAAAGGCAGTCTGTCGTACCTAAGATAGATATCATTGGCTCGTAGCGAAAACAAATGCTGGTCATCCCCCACAAAAGTGATTGTTTTGAAGCAGAAGACATCTAGATCTTCAATAAAAACAATGATTTGAATGAACCAGTTTGCTCTAAAGGTGAAAAAATTAACACAAACTTGACCTCTTTTAAACCACACAAAGCAATAGGGAACTGATTTGGTGGTGTGTGACCATAAGTAGGCAATTTGAGTCATGGTCACCAATCAAAATGAGTCCAGGCTTGACTCGGCAAGATGAGAAATTTTGTCTGGAAATTTTGCTGCCATTTTACGGACGTTACTTTTTGGTTCCGGCAGCAAAATTTCCAGACAAAATGTTTCATTCCGTAAAATAAACAGAACATTAACATGAGTTTTGACATCTTTACATGGTTGTTGGTGGAATAACAGTGTTTAATTAGATGTACGTTATTATGTGCAGGTGTTTGGGCCAATGTGGTTGATTGTAATCACGCTAATTAGCATAATTAGTATTAATTTAACGGAAAAATCCGTATAATTACGCAGAAAATACGGCATATTTCACTTTACGGAGTCCGTAAATTTACGGATATTTTTAACAGTGTAGCATTTTTGAAAAGCCCGGTAAACAGACGGGTATTGATAGTCTATTGCGGCAACTACAGATCTAATACTAGCTAACGGGATACATAAAATTAGTTTGATAAAAAAAGCAACGGTGAAAGTTAAGATACTTCTAATATTTTAATACACGCATTCACCGATGCGATAGATGTAACGCTATTTGTGAAGTTTATAGACACTTATTTCACCCAATTTCTATTACACGTAGGCGAAAGGATACATCACGACCTTGGTCCAAAACACATAGCTTCAAACAAAACACCCACTTAACCATCCCTGTGTCGATTATTTATGATTTGACTCGCCAATATTGATCCCTGCACATTTCCCATGCGCGGGCTAATTCAAATTCAAACTCTCATGCATGGATAGTGCAATGCATACACAGCATTTTTTCTAGATACGATGTGTTATGAAAATGCAAATTAGAAAACGTCAAGGATTTTCTTTAAATGAGGCTAATCATGGCTTATTCATTCATTCATTCATAAAAGGTTTATTAACAATTGTTATAGCAGAATAACATCTGAATTGCAACAATTTTACAATATAAAAACATGTATAAATATCAAAATACAATTGCACAAGCCCATCAATAAATATTTAAAATATAATATCAAGAACAGTATTTAACCAAATAAATGAACCACACATTACATACACACCTCACAAACCAATCCACCCCACCTGGCATACCTTCTACACACACCTACATACAACCCACCCCCCCCCCCCTCCCCCACCCCCTCCACTACCCCCACACCCCAACACACAGACAGAAACACCTTACGCCCAACACTTGCCAACCACGTCCACATAGATTCAAAGCAAACTTACAACTCACATTAAATAATTTATTTTAAATGATCACGATATTAAACACAGCTAAAAGGACGAAATGTATGCACAGGATAAAAGTTGAATACCAACAAGTGACCAGTTCATTGCACTAAAAGAGCAGTATTGAAAACACTAATGAGTTTTATTCCAGAGATCGGCCATATGCAAAAGAGGACTCTTTCTACATCGTATTGTGTTTACCCTTGGGATACTTAATCTGTCGGAGTTCCTAAGATTTCTTTGATGCACAGAGCTTCTGGTAGGTGGGACCCAGGAACAAAATTGCTCAGACTTCATGAGAGAATTCAAGAAGTTTAGACTTAGTTGCTCTCTTCTTTCTCTCAGAGAATCTAAACCACACTCTTGAAGAGCATTATCATAAGATATGTAATGCTTGCCCATGATGATCTTGCACGCTCTTCTTTGGATTCTTTCCAAGGCAACAGAGTCATGGATCGTGAGACCAGGGTGCCAGATGGGGGCAGCATATTCTGCCAAAGGTCTAACAAAACCCGAGAAAATTGTGACAAGATCATCATGAGGCAAGTTGAAACGTTTTAGTAACTTAAGCATATAGAGTCTACCATTGGCTTTCTTAAGAATTTCAGACACATGAACATTCCATTTCAGATCCGCACTGATCTTAACACCCAGAATTTTAGCCACCTGAACTTCTTGAAGAGGAATGTTTGATATTGTAAGCGGTGGGTCCGCAGAATCTTTCTTTAAGAATGACACTTTCATTGAGGCACACTTTTTTGGGTTAAGTTTCATGTTATTTGCAGCAGCCCATTCTTCAAAATTGCTGAGATGTTCTTGCATACAAGATGGCTTTGTGACTGATCTTGGTTCTATTAGCGTAAGGTCATCAACATATTTTAATGCCACAAACGGAGTGTCTGTAGCGGCGTCATTTGCTATCACAACAAAACCGAGTGGTCCCAATTTGGTACCCTGTGGCACACCACCATTCAGTCGCTTCCATTCACTAGTAACACCGCGGTAGCGAACACATTGCTCCCTTCCATCTAGGAAGCTGGCTATCCAAGTAACAACAGATGGTCTGACTCTTGGAGTTGTTGCATGTTTTGTTGCACGTTTGGTACCGGATTGTGCCTAAAAGATTCATCCAAATGTCTATAGCCTGTTTGGCCAAAACATAATTCGAAGTCTGAAGTCACTCTTAGGACATGCTCATCACAAAAAGTATTGAGACACTTAACAAATGAGCCAATGATGATTAACGGCCCGAAATGGTACGGATTAATCGAAGCAAATAACTCAGTGCATAATCAAATTGGGGGTTATTGTTATTTCAATGGTCATAGGTCATGTTTCAAAAGTTACAATCATCCCTATAGAAGCATTTTTGTACACGTGTGTAAAGAAGAGGAGAAATCGTAGTTGGCAAACAATGCACTATGTTAAACTGTGACAAACTTATTATGTCCAACAATGCATAATCAAGTGTGTTCTTCAGACGTGTCAGTTCATCGTGAGTACAAAGTATCTTCTCATAAGTCATGTGATCTCTGCTATAGATCCTATGTTTCTACACACACTCTTACAGTGTTAGCTCTTTGCCCATCGTCATGAACAATTGAATGACCACGCGACTTTAAATATCAGGTGTATTCATGCTGTGCGCATTCAAACTTACAATCATAAGCGTATTAGCCGTACTCGCCTTTAATGAATGAATAGATCGAGGTCATGATACTATTGATTGAAAAGGTTTGTCGGCATACAAAATAGTTTGCTGGATTCGTGTAACTTTTTTTCATCAAATCCAGGAATAGGTTGTTTCATATTGGTTGAAATTGGTTCAAAACAGTGATCATTAGTGAAAAGAAAACCAAATCTGGAGAGAAGAAACACAGTCCTCCCCAGTGATATAGATGAATCCACTAATGTTCAGCAATTAGATTGTCAAACCCAATGCTCAAAACTGCATGTTTGTATAGGGAACCTGTACAACTTGATTCACATGTCATTTTGATTTTATTGCCATGTTTTTAAATCGTGGTGCATTATTTGCCGACTACGAATTCTCCTCTTTGTGTAAAGCATAAACCTGATCATTCTCTATAGGGATGATTGTCACTTTTGAAACTGAATCTACGACCATTGACATGAGAATAACTCCGCTCCGCAACATCGCATATCAATAATCGAGGTGTCAAAATACGCAGAACAAAATTATGCACTGGGTTAAATGCTTCATTAGTCCATACCCTTTCGGGCCGTTTATTATTTGCTCATTTTTAGGTGTTTCGATACTTTTTGTGAGGAGTTTAGATAAACAGACTGTATGACTTGCGTACTTTATCAGTTCCCTTGCATGCCTATCATGCCTATGATACATAATGTATGTAGGCGTGCACAACGGTCTACAATGGGGAATTGCACCCGGCTTTAAAACTGAATTGGTGCATGGCGTCCAATTCATTGCATGAATCGCGTTACCAAATTGCTATACATACCTAGTCCTAACATAGGACCTGCGAATCTCATCTATCATTAACATCGGGACATTATCAACTACTGGTACTATAAGTCCTGAGACACATGTTACTGCGACTAATACATACCCTGAAACACAGCAAGATGGCAGCTTATCCGTTACATGGATAATCTCTACATTAAATGTAAGTCTGTATGTAAACAAAACTTAAACACCCTAACCCTACCCCTGAACCAAACCCTATTACCTTTATTCTAGGCTTTTAACAACAGATTCAAAAACGGGAGAGGCTGGAACAAAATGATGTTTATTTACCTTAGACCGTAGATTTCGCTGCTTGTGTGTATTGTATATAATAAGCTGCTGCTGCTAGTGCTGTGCCTCCAACCGACCGTGTAACTAACTGAACTTGAACTTGAAAAAGACTGGCTTTCTACCACTACCAGTACTGTTTTATACGTTGTGTGTGTCAGGCTATGTGTTTACAATGTATTCATGGATTTCTGAAAGGTTAAACCTGTGAACCGTACCCGGGCTGTAAACGTTTTATTCCAAATTTGTATGGGTGCTTTAGTTATTTCGGTTTTGTTCACGTCATGATCATGATAATAGGACTGTGGCTTGCGTAGGACGATAGAGCCATCTCTGAGCCATCCCCGGACGTACGCGTACCTTGTCCTTGCTGACGTCAAACAAGGTATTTTAAGGGTGGTTGGATAGTTTTAATAGATACGATTCAATACCTTTGTTTCTGGCACTGACATGGCGTGAAATGTTCTAGAGATTCCCGTATCTTCAAACCAATTCTAGGCATTCGATGTCCTTTTATGGTTTTTTTATGTGCGCAATGCAATGTTATCGCCGGTTCAGTGTTAGGGGGTTTGGATAATGTGCGAGTTGCGAGTTGATAGTTGCGAGTTCGAGTTGCGAGTTTGATTTTGCGAGTTCGAAATGGGAGTTGCGAGTTGCGAGTTGAAATGTGCGAGTTGCGAGTTAAATTTTGCAAGTTCAAGTTGCGAGTTACGAGTTGCGAGTTGAAATGTGCGAGTTGCGTGTTAAAAATGCGAGTTGATATTTGTGAGTTGTCACATGCGAGTTGCGAGTTCCCTATATTGATAGTTACTTTCATTTCAATTTCAGTTCAATTTCAGTTCAATTAAAGCTCAATTAAAACACTTTGATAATTTAAAGCGCTTTGATGTTTTTGTAGCTGTTCAAAAGAAGACATAATATTGTTGCAACATTTATATCACTTACCTCTATACCCCTGCCTCTCACATACCTGTATTTCTAAGTATGTGGAGCCGCATATTCATATGTGATCAGCCCAATTTTATTTGTTTATACTTGTCAACAACAACATTTTTAAAGCAAATAATACATTATAACTACCGTATAGCTTTCTTTGCCAAATGTATGTGAAACAAACTCCCCTTTTTTGCCTGTTTTTTAAAGGTGTATGTTCCGATCACTTTTGTGGGGCTATGATTTTGTTTTCACATCAAGATATTTTTCTCATTAGGGACCGTTCATTTTTTCTACCGGAGGGGGGGGGGGGGGGGGGGGGGGGCAGTAGCTGGAAGAAAATGACAACCAAAAAAAACATGGCCCCCTTTCCTAGATACTAAAAAGTTATGACCCCCCACCCCCACCTCTAGAACGTACAAAAAAGTTATGACCCCCCCTTTTTGTACACACAAATAAAAATAAGCAAAAAATAAGCATACACAATTGAAGGGGTGGGTGCAATAACTTGGCACTTTAACTTAGCACATCCACCCTTTCAATTATGAATCTTTGAGAATACTATAAAAATAAACAACAATTATATTATTATAACACACTTTTGATTTTTTGAGAGGTGTATAATTTCACAGTGCAGAAAAGATCAATAAATAATGAAGTCCTCTAGTTCTCTTCTGTTTGATATTCTTCCTGAGCGTGTTGAGTTGGTGCCGCTATCCCAACTATATCACTTCTTGCATTACTACTCTCCAAGTTTTCACTGTCATCAACTGCATCACTACTTGTGTAATCTTGTAAACTCCTTGCATCTTCAACTTCGCTGTCAGATTCAACATGCACTTCCATCAGCACCTATGTCCTGCTCTTGCTAAATGTGTGTGCTGATTTTTCTCAATTTGTCATTCTTTTGCCACTTGTAGATAAATTGTGATTGAGAATTATTTTAGTGGGGCATAAAGAAAAGAAGATGCGCATCAAGCACGCATTTATTTTGCCATTTTACGCCAACATTGTCAAATGTGGTATAATATGAACTAATTTTGTATTAAAATGAGCGCTTTGCGCACCCAATTTAGCTGTTTCATGCTAAAATTGTTAATTTTGGTCTAGTTTAACCCTTTAATTTCCTTAAAAAGTTATAACCCCCTGTTTCATGGCGCCCCCCTTTTTTCCGGTAGAAATAATGAACGGTCCCTTATGTCTGTAAAATATAAGGGGCCAGACATGTTCCAATGATAGTATAAAATGTGGTGAATTACTGCTAAAGGTGGTTAACCACCCGTCAGTTTGTGTACTACTCAATACGCACATTTTGTGTGACCTTGTGCTTCTAAAATAAGAACCATTTAAGTTTCAAACCTTTGAATGTGACAATTTTAAGGATGACCTTTCATGTAAAATAAAAAACACACATTAAGTTGAAAATCTGGCCAGCAATCAGAAATCTACCTTTAAATCTGCCAACACTTTTAATAACAAGCGTGAATTACTGCTAAAATAAATAGACTAGCCTCCACTCCAATGGTAAGTAAATATCAAAAAAGTTATAATAACACATTTACATAGATCACAACTCGCAAATATGAAGAACTCGCAACTCGCAATGGACAACTCGCAAATATTAACTCGCAAAATCCAACTCGCAACTCGCACATTTGAAATCGCAACTCGCAATTCGAACTCGCAAAATCCAACTCGCAACTCGCACATTTGAACTCGCAACTTGCAACTTGCAACTCGAACTCGCAACTCGCACTCGCAACTCGAACTCGCAACTCGCAACTATCAACTCGCAACTCGCAAAATACCTTCCCCCAGTGTTAGGTGTGAAGAAACAGAGTATCATTATGTCCGAAATTGGATCACGCTTATGAGCCCTGAACCCCGATCGAAATGATGATCGTCAGTCGTCACATAAACCTTTTGGCGTGTTTCATAATCATTATGCTGGAAAAGCGAACCATATAGTTCGTAACCTAGCAAGGGATTGTAGCACATGTTCATGATGTTAGGGTAAAGCATTAGCATCGAGACGTTTTTCACTTGTAAGCTACTTTAAAATAACACCACTCTGAAAGTAAATTATATGGAATACGTTAATGACCTGAGAACTACTAACCGATTGGTTAAAAAACTTAAAACGATGGATACATCATTTGCATCAATCAGAAACATTGTTCGAATAAGTAGACCTCATGAAGATCGGAGTGAACTATTTTGCACTGTCGGTTCATTTGACAAGAGGAATCATGGAATATGATGGTCAAAAGTACATACTGGATAGAAATACTTCGCGCGCTAAGTGCATGTGTCCCCAAAAATGAAATATTTCTTGGTACAAGCTTGTTTAGAGCCAAAATGTACCTCAATCATAGCAAAAATAAGTGTACAGTCAAAATATTTCGCGCGCTACGCACACATTTCATTTGTCAAAACATTTTGTCGGCTCACTGCTCCCCCCCCCCCCCCCCCCCCCCCATATGAAAACCTAGTTACACCACTGAACATCTTAATTGGTTATTCAAATGAGTTTATTCTGTAAATAAGTGTAATTAACCATCATAAACATTGTTAGATATGCAAGTAGTGCTCACCGTCAGGATTCAACCGCTGCTGGTACTTCGAGTGAACTAATTATAGGCCTAATAATAGGGACACGGTGCCCTTAATATTACACTTGCCTTGTTATTGTTTACCAGTTTTATTGTCCACCTTTTGGCACCAATGACCTGGCGAACGTCTGCTCTTTGTTGACATGACAGTGGTAACTTGTCAATTTCGAGCATTATTGTACTTATTACCTCGTTAAATACTGTAATAAAATGATAATAATAACACGACAATTCAAAAATTTCACAACATTTACATTTTTGAATTACATCATATAATTATTTGGAAACACTATGATAAATGCCGCGTTGAAAACATGCTTATTGGTTCAGTATTTCTTCTTCTCTTAAAGGGGCATAAGAGATGTGTTGGAGGATGCGCCCTCAATTATGATAAAAACTGGGATTAGTATATTTTTATAATTGTATTACATGTATGAACTTACCCCTATAAGTATTAAGAAAAATCAGCCCTCTATGTACAAGAAAACGTCGATTCAAAAAATGCTCGTCCCGCGGGACGAGCATTTTACGTCCGACAGTATCCCCCTGCAGTACGCGTGATACATAACGTGAACCATATTTGCATAGAGGGCGTTTTTCAATAAATAGCGATGATATTGTTTTAATCAAGTTTTGCTGTGTTTTTGCTAGTAGAAACAACAGTAATGGCCATTTTTAATGTTCATCTTGAATTCTGAAGTAAATTTTTAAACATTTTGAGTTTTTGAATATTTTTCTATTTGATTGTGTTCCGGCTCTCAAATTATTTAAATCTGGTACAACTGATCACTCGCACATAGTGAAAATCACTCTTTTCGAGTGACAATAATTTTGCTCTGAACTCATCAACCGCACAGAGTGACAAGTCACTCGACACAGAGTGAAAATCACTCTTTTTAAGTGACAGTAATTTCACTCTGAACTCATCAACAGCACAGAGTGAAAAGTTACTCGACACCGAGTGAAAAATCACTCTTTACGAGTGATAATGACTTCATTGTGAATAACGAGTGACATTTTCACTCTTTTACATTAAGAGAGTTGAGATACAATTTGAAAATTGGGAAAAGTTTCTGAAGAATGAAGTATGGGACACTTTCATCAAAATAAATTGTTTGCCTTATTTCGCTTCAGAGGCATATACATTCATGTTACAAACATTGTGGAACCAGAAACCCCTTCAAAAATATTGCTTCCTTTTTGTATACAGAAAAGAGAAAGGGCAATTAACGAAAACCCACAAAAAGGAAGTATTGGACACACAGTTTTGCATAATTTAAATAATTTGATAACATAAACATATAATTTCCCTCATCCTTTTGACGTTTCCTACTCTAGCTACACATTAACTAATATTATTATTAAAATATAATTAATTGTTTGAAAACTATATCAAACAAGGTATTTACAAAAAACTGGTCAACATCCTAAAATGAAATTAACAGACGACAAAGGAAATATGGAAAAAGAAGATTTAGACATGTATTTTAACAAATACTCTTTGTTTTTATGCTGAGCCCACTTTTTTTCTCTGGAACCCTCCATCGTCTGACTCATACGGTATATCCTCTGTGCTTGTTCACCCCAACTTCTATCCCATGAGGCCCACCTGTGTATCACAACTGTACCAACATTTGATGGGGTATGGTTGAAAATTAACCCAACTAAAAACACTAAGAATGTTTTAAGGTTATGAATATTAAGCTTCGGAAAATAGTATAGCAGCTTCCAAGAAATCCATACCATAATCGCGGCTTCCCACCGGAAGACGATAATTTCCACTCGATAGAATGACGTTATAATTGCTGGTTCCCAATTTTAAGTACGTATCGTATTAAAATTGGGAGCCATATTTAAAACTGAGAACCAGCGTCCTTCTATCGAGTGGAAATCATCATCTTTTCTTTCCACCACGTTGTTATCCCATAATAATCACTCTTGTACCCCGGTAATTAGTTAGTGTTGGACAGTGTGTGATGGGAAGACCATCAGCGCAGACCAGCGTAACCGTCTGCTCGCAAAATTGTATAAAGTTGCCGTTCTATTCGCAATCCACTATATTCAGTTAAACACGACGAATGTCGCAGATTTTACAAAACTCTATCATTTGTTTTATATTATTTAAACCATTTCTCCACAATTGTAACAACATGTGTTCATATTTTCATATCCAGATCTAATATACATTTTAAAGCCATCTGGGTACAAATACTGATTAAAGATACATGAAAGCAATTCATAGACTCTACCACAAGACCTAAATCTGAATTCAAATGTCAACATCCCAGGATGTTGACAAAAAATCCTCAACAATATAATAAAGTGTCACATACTTCCTTTTGTCGTGGGCGGGCATTGTTATCGTTATGACAGTTCTCTGTGCGTTTCCCAGGGTTCCAAGATGAAGCTGATGCACTTAAAACTGTAGTCATCGTATCTGTTAGTGTTAAATGAACTTCATTGTTTATTTAACAAAAAATAATAACATTCCTACTGACTTCTAACTATACACGGGGCTTGTTTTTAATCGCAGCGTTGTTGTTCCGTGGTTTGCCATAATCTAGGCCAAATTGTTCCGGTTGTTGGCAATATCAGGTCACCATCTGAATGACTACAGTACAGGGTGTGTCAGGAAAAGTGTCCCGTGGTGCTTTTTTTTTCTTCATAAAATTGGTAAAGCTCTAGTATTAGTCGTCTATCAAATACACTTGATCATTTACAATTTCACCACCTAATTGCCGAGATGTGACCAATTCAGTAACAAGAGTGCGAATCCCAGTCTGGCCACTTTCGAACAAGAATTGGACTTTCAACTGAAAAACTGCATCTGTGATTCCAATGATGATTAAGGGATATGTCAATGTATTGTTTAAAATACATCTAACAAAAATTCAAATATTTTGTGAATAATATGCGTAAAAAAAGGGGGTTTTTTTCTATTCAAATTCAACTCACTTTTAACATTAAGTAGGTATATTATTATCGATTTTATTGATTTTATTGATTTTGTTCAATTACA
Organism: Ophiura sarsii; assembly: GCA_035610835.1. Taxonomy (NCBI): domain Eukaryota; kingdom Metazoa; phylum Echinodermata; class Ophiuroidea; order Amphilepidida; family Ophiuridae; genus Ophiura; species Ophiura sarsii. The sequence goes on from CM069455.1 coordinate 45,381,276, forward strand.
CACCAAATGACGATTCTAATAAAAGAGTTCTTTCACATGAAAAGTGGCCATGCAAAGTTGAATTTGACATGCCTGATGAGATTTGCCATCATTTCATAACGAAAGCTCCAAAATGGATAGAAACAATTACCGTCACACATTTTAATAAAGATTACTGAACATGATTATTAGTACTTCACGTCCAATTGTTATATTTTCCATGCCTACAAAAATCATGTTTCACAGGACACCTTTTTTGACACGCCTTGTATTAAGGCCTAATTTCCGGAATAAGTCAATCCAACCGTATACTACTACACCATTTACCTGCTATAGAAGACTGCGGAAAGTCGATTATTACGTTGTTTAGAAGATTTCATTTCACTTTAAAGGCATATATTATGCGATCTTTTCCATGGGACGCCCTCCAGCATTGATTTTGTTGAAAGCAGATTTCCCCCAGCTATAAACAGTCACAATATAATGCTGGGCATAACGCTGCTTTCGTCGTGAGTTCGTGAGTGGTAACAGCAAAAATGACTATATTAATGTTCATCCTAAATTCTGAAGTAAATTATATACAAAATAAATTCTTCAACACCACTGTGTATCCTTAGGCTTGTATAATGGAACAGTGAAACAAATTCGCGCACAAATTTGCATTTTAACACTAGGATGACGTTAAAGGTAGATGACCCGATCACATTTTCGTAACACAGAATTATTTCACAGATACGGAGATTTTCATATCATATGAAAGCTCGTATTTTTCTCATCATCATACTGAAATTTGACGGCCTAATTCGGTATAATGACAGAGAAATCGATGAAATAGCGTTGAATTACCGCGAATGGTGGTTACCACCGATAAAGTTTGTGTACTACTCAATGGGTAGGCCTACAGTTCACAGCATCTTGTGCGTCTAAAATAAGAACCATAATAGCTATGCATCTCAAATTTTGGGACACGACGTTTTTAAGGATGACCTTTCATGTAGAAAAGAAAACTTCAAGTTGAAAATCGGAACATCTACCTTTAAATTCGAGTCACCTGTTATTTGTTTAGGGGGTCGTCCTCCTCCTTTTCTTCCTCCTCCTTCTTCCTCCTTCATTTTTATGTTACTCTTTTGTCAAGGGGAGGGGGGGGGGGGGGGGGACGTGGCCCGCTGACCCCCACCCTCGGTATACGTCACTGACGTCCCAATCAAATGCCGTCCTTTCCTTTCAAATAAGCGCCGGTCACTAACGGAGAATCATCGAATACCAATTACATCAAACAACAAATAAATAAATAAGTTAAATATATAAATAAAAAGAAATGACACGAACATTAATTGGAAAAAAACCCCGTAAATATAGTTAAATGGATAATAAATATAGATATATAAATAAAATAAATAAAATAACAAAATTAGTTAAATAGATAACTACAAATGTATAGGGCCTAACTAATCAATTTGAAAATAAATAAATAAATAATTAAATAAATGAATAAAAAAGAAAGAAGCTAAATAAATCAATACAAATATATAACTATAATATTAGCGAAATAGATCAATGCAAATATTGCTATACCTTGAGGTTGGTTACCACAAAACTTGTTTAAAATGCATCTAGGAAAGAATCAAAGCTGTAAGAAACATCTCAAACTCAGTCTGAAATACCTGAACACAAAAGTTGTGACTGAAAAAGTGAAATAAAGAAAAAGAACAGCAAGTTAAAGCCGACCTAAAAGAGGAAGCGGGAGGGGACACTAAACATGTTTAATTTTTAATTTTGCCTAAAGATGATTAGGAGTTGAGCTTATCGCTTTACCTTTATGACCTTTTTATTCAGCATTAATAAAGAATCCGACTATAAAATATCCATTGTAAATTCTTTTTACCACTATTAATGCTAAAGGAAGTCATGCGCCAACAATTCAACCATTCATTAACCACTTGAAAGCAAGCACTGATATTACGTGAGACGGCGTTGTCTAGAATTTCGCCCAAAATACGCCCCTAATTCGCTCAATGTTTGCTACTTAATGCATACATGGTCTAATAAATACAGGGTTTTGAGTCAAAATAGTCAGGTCCCGATTTCACCAATTGTTTAAACCAGTTGCAGTGGCGTAACAGCCGGGGGGGGGGGGGAGGGGGGGCACAGTGCCCCCCCCCCCCCCCCCCCTGAAGGTGCTCAGCAGGAAATTCAAACCTACCCACTAGGAAAAATGGGGGGGGGGGAAGGGAAAAGAGGAAAAGAAGGGGGAAAGGGAAAGAAAAGAGAGAGAGAAAGGAAAAAGGGAGGAATAGGCCTAAGAAAAAAGAAAAGGAGAAAAAAGGGGAAAGAAAGAAAAAAAGAAAGGGAAAGAAAGAAAGAAAGAAAGAAAATCTCGCAGTACAAAAAGCACAACAGTCAACAAATTGTTGACTGTGCTAAAAAAAAATTGTGACCTTGCGTAATTTTGTGACCGTGCGAAATGTTGTGACCGTGCGAAATGTTGTGACCTTGCGTAATTTTGTGACCGTGCGAAATTTTGTGACCGTGCGATTTTTTTGACCCTACCCTGGGCCGTCGCTAGATGTTTATTTTTGTGTGGGGAGGGGGTGTTATTTAAAGCCGGTTGGTAAAAAAGGGAATTGTTGTACTGATGAAAACTAATTGTTTGACTGTGCAAATTTGTGACTGTGCGATTTTGTGACTGTGCGATTTTTTTTGCTGTGCGAAATTTTTTGAACGTGACGTTTCATAAATTGACATGACATGACGTGACGTGAAATGACGTGACATGAAGTGACGTGGTGTGGTGTAATGCCATGCATCATATACCTTGATTCAAGGCGTTATTGCTTGATGTCACTTTATTTATAGCCTATGTATCACATAATAATACTACCAGTATAAAGTGTAGAAAATGCCCAACCACTCCACACATCAGCCCCTATCCACCTGTTCAACTTGTCAACAGGATTTTGATTTTCCCATTGCCCTTTTATGCTAAAATTTCCTTTTTTTCTAATTTGAACTAATTAGTAAACTTTTTTTTAGGGGAGAGTGGGGGTGCTGCCACTTAATCCATGCATGTCAATATTATTATCATAAGATCATTAATTTAAATAATTAGGTTTCAATATATTAAAGCTAGTAGGCCTGCATTTTTATCTCGCATTCTAGACAGGTAGTTACACAATAGCGTATGCGCCCAATACAATAGTAGCCCAATTCGGCTATAAATTCTATACAAAAGTAGCCCAATTCGGCTATAAATTCTATACAAAAGTAGCCCAATTCGGCTATAAATTCTATACAAAAGTAGCCCAATTCGGCTATGATTCTCTGGCCCGTGAGAACTAACTTTTAATTTGATCTTGTATACACACCGTGCACCCGTAGCATGCTTACTGTACCATGCATAGGCAAAATAGCAGTAGAAGTCCATGATGAAATATAATGTGTAATGAACTGCGGAAATGAACTTTAACTATATAAACACGGATATTACTTGCACTTGCAGCGTTTTTTCTTTCCTTGTTATCGTTACTACTTTCTAGTTAGGCTTACGTTAAACATACGTGACGAGCTCTTCTTAATCTTATCAAGGCATTACATACATGCCTTATTATCGTGAATATGGGTCATTATTAGTAGGCCTACGTGCAGAGTAGGATGCAGAGGATTCCGGTATATTACATGGACGTAGAAAGCGATTGCATGTACAAGTGGTAAGTAAGCTTAACAACTACCAAACTTAACATACATTCTTCAAAAAAGTAACTATACAGGTAATAAATGGGCTTCTAACTTTAAAAATATAATTATATCCTACTTAAAAATATTGAATTATAAGGTTGTTAAAAAATCCATCTATAAGATATCGCATGCTAGGATCGGCTGATTATTGAGGAAGTGACACTCCAAAATGTAAGGTGAAGTCTGATTTTCATTTTCACATTTTTATTTTCTACACGCGGACCCATCTACGGGTACGTACCTTATCGCGATTACTGTTAGTTCAATTGGGGGATGCATGCGCAGGTTAGACAGTCAGCCGCATTGTTCCAATGGATCAATACCGCCACACACACGCTACCTGTCATACTCTCCCCCGTGTTGAAATGTAAAATGTGAAAATGAAATTGTGACTTGACCTTACATTCTGGATTGTCACGTACTTCTTCAATATTCAACCGATCCTAGTGTGCAATATCTCATATTAAAGAAGATAAATTTCTCAATAACTTTATGATTTAATATTTTTAGGTAGGATACATATTTCATATAGTTAAAAGTCCATTTATTATCTGTATAGTTATTTTTTTTATGACTGTATTAGTACAGTATTTTCCTGGTACCAAAATCTTGGTACTTACCCGGGGTACTTACTCAGGCAAGTGTGTAAGGTGGAAGCTAACCATCTCTTGAAACACAGACTTAATCAGTCTATATTCTATAATATGTATATGGTCACGCGTTATATGAACTCGCCTCCCAATAGGGTGGTGCCGTTACATTTTTTAGTTTCATGCTGTCATTTTCCTCAAATATTTTTAAAACCACAAAAGCTATCTCAACAAATTTGGTATCATTTTAAAGCCCTAATAACAAGCTATCTGCCTGCAAAATGGCATTGGTATAGCTAATACAGAATGGGAGATACAGCTGTTTGATGTTTGGGGACCAGGGGTGGTGCTGGAAGGCGTGCCGCTGGAAGGGGTGCCGCCTGTACAAACTCAATGGGGATAATCCCATGTTTTGTTCTTTTTACAATAACTAGTCATCTCCTAATGTTACAAACACCATTCTGGTCCCATTTTAAATGATAATTAGTAGTCTTTAAGTATGTAGTTCAACAGACTTGTCAACTATTTGTAACAACTAATTAATTATGGATAAGACCATGAACATCAGCTTTCTTTCTATTCGCTACACAGTAAACATGAATAATCAGCCTCAATTTACCGGATTTATAAAAATGACTATAACAGAAAAGTGTTTAACCTATGATAGCAAAAGTATACATTTTTGGAAAGCTTGTAACTAGAGGAATTCAGAAATGCAGTTTATATCAGGGAAGGTTTCATCCTTAAACAAATATTTTTGAAAATTCTAAAAATATATAAAATAAAAATTGGAGATATTCACTAGCCGGTATAATTACCATACCGACGTAGTAACTTTGACAAATATATATCATCTAATGGGTAATTCCACGAGGAATTCAAATATGTAAAGTAAATAATGATAGGGGTAGGTATAACAAAATATATGGATCTCGAATTAAAAATTAAAACTCTGATATTTTCCCGGACATTTCCGATCATACCATTTTAGTTCTTGGTCGTACTATAATTTCAATGGCATATTTGGTTTCCTCGTGCAATTTCCCTTCAGAAAATGTATACTTTTACTACCTCAGGGGGGTATACAAGCAAATATAAATGTGTAAAGTTAAAATCATGTCGTGAAAGCCAAAATCCGTGTGTAACGCGAAAGGAGGCGACCATGATATAAGTACGCTTGTAAAAAACAAATCTGTGGCAGATTGCGTAATCAGCATCCATCTCATCTTGTGAAGGCATGTTTATGAATAGAAGTTATTGATTGCTCCAGAAATGCCCGAAACGATAAGTTTGGATTAGGCCTATGTTATCCATGCATGCCCAACATAAAGACATCAAAAAAAGTAACTCGGCTGTTGTAAAAGCACCTATAATTTTAAAATTGTTACTCATATCCTAAAAATGAAAATACCAGGAGACGGAAAATTTAATTACGGTGATTTTGACACCTTGTTTGTTAAAATCGATAAAGTATTGTTGTCGCGGTATGTGCTTACAGATGTCTTTTAAGCTTGAAAAGAATCGAAAGAATGCGTTGAAAAGAACAAAGACGAGATTAACTGATGTGTGTGTGTGTGACTTAATCATTTTGCTTCTTGCTTCGTGCATTTTAAAAGCTTTACTTTCATACAGCGTGTTTTTACTGAAGAAAAAAAACAGGCATATGACTGCTAACGGATTAAAATCCCCCAGTAAAAACACACCACCACCGGCATTTGCCCGCTCATACCGGTTTATTTCTCCTGGATTTTAGATGCCTTTTATCCTTCGAAACCAAGGATAATAGCTTTCGTCAGTATAAAGGATAATAGCTTTCGTCAGTATAAACACGCACGGTTCCTGCTCAGCGCGTTTGCCTGTGGAAAAGCGGAAGTGGGCACACGATGCACGATCACCTGACAATTAAATGCAAACAGATGTGTATGACCTTTCGCAGGCATTTATTATAATGAGGTCAGCGGCGGCCGGCAAGTTTGTTTATCGAACTGCAATAAAAACACGTCTCTCACACGAGCAACCGGCTTTTATCCTGCTTTTTATAAGACGGGTAAAAGCCGGTTTGCTTAATAAAAACACGCTGATACTGAGGGGATTGGACCAAGCCAATGTTTGCTGAAGCATATCTCCCGTTCTATATAACCAATTGGAACGCAATAAAATGCATATAAAAGCTTATTTACTCAGCTTTCATAATACATCAAAGATTAGACCCGTATAAATATATTTCTGTCCTTTTTAAGATATCTTATGTGCCCGGAGTGTTAACATTTTTTGGGGTCACCCTGTATAAACATGTTTGTTTGTTGTTACTTTGCCTTAGAAAAAAACCTGAGTATATAGATGAGGTGACCGTTGTTTACATTTATGACGCCCTCTGTTGATTTGAGACAAAACTAACCGGGCAAGATTCCTATAGTTTACATAGGCCAGATCAGGTTTTCTAACTAGATTGTGGTGTTACAGCAAATTGTTATCAAAACTGTCTTTAAACTTGCTTAGGAATGCTATAAGCTATCGAATTTCACAAAAAGAATTAAAAATAAATGAGTTTTACAATTCATTAGAAAGAAATTTCATGTTGTCTTCATTAACTTTACTGTATATTCTGCCCGGAGGGAATCAAGAGAGGGTGTCCCATTTGTAAATACATGACGTCACCGGTCACACCATCTATATGACCAAGAACTGGACATAAATTAATAAGAAAAACTTAGCTGCAATGTTCGCTCTGAATGCGAAAATTAGAGTATAGGAACCACACAAAATTGAGAAAAAAACAGCTCTGCAATTATTCGTTTGATATGTAAACTTGTATCGATCAGTATTTAATAAGCCTTAGGTAATAGGATGATTGACACCGCCCCTAATATTAGTATACAACTTCATTATGTTGTGTGTGTATGATTGCAATATACAGAGTTAAATCGTAACTTTCTTTATAGCGACGGGCTAAAAATAAATATAACATTTAAAAAAGAACGCTCGGTTTTCACGGTTATTTTGATATAAAAGATCAAACTCAATTTTTAATGTTTTGATTTTATTTCAAGAAAGAAAAATGTTTCTTGTTTTCGCTTTATATTCCCGCTGAGATTAGGCCTATACGCAATACATTTTGCTGTAGGGCCTACCTATAATAATCGCTTTAAAGATACGCAAATAATGATGAATAGCCGCCGTGGATGGATTCACCAGGCATTTTATTTAGGCCCTAATCGATTTATCATTTTGTAACTTTCACTTCGTAACATCTATCAAGGTAATAATATGTCTATCTAGACTAATTCAAGTATTACAATGCCATTAAATGTTGTATCTGCTGACTAACGTATATTTTTCGAATTCGCGGCCATTTTGGAATTTGCGCTATAAAAGAACGTTCCCGTCACTTTTGAGAAATGCATGGGAGCTCATTTTGTTTTAAAATGGTTCTAGTTGACAAATTCACTAAGAAACTAAGGTAGGAAGAAAATGGTCACGGAATCCAAGATAATGACTCTACTATTATATATATGAAGTGCCACACTGTGGCAAGGGTGAGGAGGCTATTCGCCCTTAGTAACCCCATACTACTTCTAACAATCATCTATACTGTACCTAGCACATACAGTCCCGGACCAGGTGCTTTGTGGTTGGCTAATTAAAAATAGATAATCGGTACCATAAATCTGAGATCAACATTAAATGAGCAAATTTCTTCTTCGCAGTTTGATACCTCACAAAACCGAATGGATACTTTTAAAGTTATGGCAATTTCAATGACCGCGCATAACAACAGCCAAGTTGCACTAGGTATAGGAAATCATTGATTTGTGACTGCTATCTGAACGAGCCACCTAGGTATCTGGATGAGTGGGTCTAGAGTGATTGCGGTATAGGGTACTCTCTTAAATCAAAAGATTGAAAATGTCCGTCTTTTATAGATTGACTTTTTTCTCAATCTATTAGATTGGATTTAGATTGAAAACATGATAAAAACTCGTGACAATGAGTAGCTTTGAGTCAATCTGGAAAAAGATTGATACATAATACTGCACTCGACGCGTGTGTTTGTACCGTCAATCTCGACTAAAGTGTCAATCTAGAAAAAGATTGAATTCAACACATGCGCAGCTAGGTAGGTTATATTGGTTTCGAAACACTTTGGATTGTATATTTATACATTTCAATAAATGATTCTATCTGCAACATAAACTATTTCATAATTAAATGGCAAGTAAGAACATTAATTCACAAAAAACTGTACACATGAACAATTTTTTGAGAGAATGTCAATAAAAAGCCCAATGATATTGTTCTTCCAATTGCCAGTCATTTATTCGTGTGTACGAAAATATCAATATGTAGACTTGAAAATATCAATCTTTTACTACAGATTGAAAACTTTTAATCGAAAAACGATTGAAACTTTCAATCCAATAGATTGAATAGTTCAATCTAAATTCTGGATTGGAAATGTTTTCAATCCAAATTAGATTGAACTTATTAGATTGATACCTTCAATCTTTTCCAGATTGAAACCTTCCTATCCAAAAAAAAGATTGAATGTCAAACGTAAAAGTGTGTTCCTTCACGGCAATCTATGAAAGATTGAAAAGTCAATCTTTTAGATTGAATTTTCAATCTTTGGAATTAAGAGAGTGTGACTACATGTAGCTGTGAAGATTAAACTCTTTTGCTGATTAGCTGTGAGTCTTTTACACACACATTTTTAGTGCGTTATCCACACATATATTTCCTATACCTAGTGCAACTTTGGTGTTGTTATTCGCGGTCATCAAACTCCGGAGAAGACATTTGCTCATTTAATGTTTATCTCAGTTTTTTGGTACCGATTATCTATTTTGAATTAGCTAACCTCAAAGCACCTGGTCCGGACTTTATGTTCTAGGTGTATATTATATCATACAGCGTGTTTTTATTAAGCAAACCGGATTTTACCCGTCTTATAAAAAGCAGGATAAAAGCCGGTTGCTCGTGTGAGAGACGTGTTTTTATTGCAGTTCGATAAACAAACTTGCCGGCTGCCGCTGACCTCATTATAATAAATGCCAGCGAAAGGTCATACACATCTGTTTGCATTTAATTGTCAGGTGATCGTGCATCGTGTGCCCACTTCCGCTTTTCCACCGGCAAACGCGCTGAGCAGGAACCGTGCGTGTTTATACTGACATGACTGACGAAAGACTGCTTTTCCTAACCGGTTTCAACCGCTATTATCCTTGGTTTCGAAGGATAAAAGGCATCTAAAATCCAGGAGAAATAAACCGGTATGAGCGGGCAAATGCCGGTGGTGATGTGTTTTTACTGGGGGATTTTAATCCGTTAGCAGTCATATGCCTGCTTTTTTTCTTCAGTAAAAACACGCTGATATAGACAGTGTACTATAGTACCCATCTTACTTCTTCTACCTGTTAAAACATGTATACGGTTCTCTTTTATTACAGATTCCTATCGGTTGAGGTGAACAAGAAGCAGAGATTTTGGCGAAACTTAACTTTCTACCGTCTTTCTTTTTACCAAGCTCATTTATAACATCAACATGGGAGGAGAGGTATCCAGTCCTAATGTAAGTTAACTTAACTTTATTTGTTGGGAGTGGCTGTTTTTAATAATAATTCAACCAGCATGCTTATATAGGCTTTTTAAGCCTGGCCCGAACAATTTGCTTGAGTCTGGTCCCTTCAGGACCCAAGCGTGTGTCTGTACGGACCGACCGTGTAAACAAACAAACAAACAAACTTCCCTATACTTGCTTAACCCCCCCCCCCCCCCCCCCCCCCCCCCCCCTCTTCCCCGGGGAAGGGGTGTGGGTTGCTCACGTATTTAGCACGGATATGGGTCGCCTTTTTAAAAACAAATTATCGCAAATTTGAAGATAATGTTTATAATTTTGTATAATGATTATAATATTCAACATAGTTTCCCAAAGTTCAAGAGACTGACCTTCTATAATTTACTACTAAAGGACCAAGGATTATCTTTATCTAAAATTTGAATATAATTGAAAACAGCAAATAATACAATTACAGGCATTGAGGGTGACCTGGATCTATGAAATGATGTCTTGAGAATATGAATAATACAGTAGTAATAAACAGGTCAAATTAAAGAAACAGAAACAGAGCTTTCGACCTAAGTCATCGTCAGTGTGTGGTAATTAAGTAGTGTGAGAGAAGGAAAGCAAAAATATAAGTGTGTGTGAAAAATGAAATTAGCATTTAAAATGATGGAAAATGGAGTGAGGAACTGGTGATAGATACAATGTATGGCATTAGTCATCACTATTGAGCCCATAGGGTGCTAAACATTATTATGAGTTGCTGGATCCAGAATTGTTCTTTAGAGGCGGGTGTGCAAATTGGTCAGAGGGGGGATGCATCAATACCAATGATGGTAAGGTGGTTAATGTTGTGATTACGCATATAAAGAAAAAAGGAAATACTAAACTATTAATGTGGGGCCCTGTGATTATTGCGTAATGTTATGTTACATCGGGGGATTATAATTGTGGGGACCCTAATTGTACTCTACATGTATGGGGTGGGGGGGGGGGGGGGGGGGGGTTCTGATGGGCCCATGGGTTTACATTGTTAACATTTGAAACTTGTATCGCGTTTCAAATTTCAAATAAATGTCGGGTTCCTTGAAATGTTGAAATGGAGTTCTTCATTCCGAACACCTCTCAATAATAAAAGTAACTAGAGGTTCATGGTTCTCGGGTTGGGCGGTTCAATCATGGAGATGGATCTTGGATCTTGGATCTTGGATAGTATATCCTCCAAAATACTCTCGTTAGAGAGTTTTGACTGGAGGTGTGGAGAGAGTGGGTTTATATGTGGAGGCAAGAACCGCTATATATAGTCTTTTGTCAGTGACTTTTTGAATATAGCAGTGCTGGGTTGGTCGATTATAGCTTGAGGTAGCGCGTTCCAGTCAATGATTGTTCTTTTGAAGAAGGAGTTTGAATGTGCATCCGTTCTAGTGTGGTCAATCTGAAATTGGTTGTTGTGCCCCCTTCTGGTTCGGTCTGGTTTTGGTGATATGAACTTGCATTGGTCGATGTCAAGATGGTCGTTGAGAATTTTGTAAAAACATGTAAGTCTACCTCTTTTGCGTCTTTCTTGCAGTGGTGGCCAGTCAAGTTTTGATTTCAGTGCTGAGACACTTGTGTCCTTCCCGTAGGTGTTTGTTATAAAACGAGATGCCGCGTTCTGCACTTTTTCATAATCTTTGATGTTTTTAGCTGTGTATGGATCCCAAGCAGCGGTTGCGTAATCCAGGTGAGGGCGAACAAGAGAGGTGTACAACTTCTCTTTGATGGAGGAAGAGGTGTGGTGGAAATTTCTTCTCAGGAAGTTCCCATAATTTATCCCTAACTCTATTTCACCACACGGCAACAGAATTTTTTTCCGACACCCAAAATTCACCAGAAAGGTCACCCCGATCCCCCCGGGATTTGAACCACGGACATCCAGCTTCAGGGCCCAGATCCTAGCCACTACACCACGGCTCCCAGTCGACACTCGGCGAGTATATTCGCCTCGTTATATAGCATGGGTCCGCTTTGTAGCCAAAAAACCTGCACGCCGGTTTATAGAAACACTTTTTCCGCACAGTTGCCGTATGGTGTAGTAGAGTTAGGGTTAAAATCATGTCATCACACGAGCCCTGAAGTAAGACATAAATAGGTATATGGATTTATAGTACAATGCCAAAGTAATGTAAACTGGGCTCAAAAAGAAACTTATAACTTTTCACATGGTCATATCTTGAAAATCTGTCCATCAAAATGACACACAGGATTACTTCAATACTCTACTCTATGACAAGTCAATATCCAAACGGATATCCTCAATACTTACAGAACTGAAAAAATGTCCCTCTGGTCGTAGCCCCGTAGCCCATGCGATCACATCGCTAATACAAATACATGCGTGTTGTGAAAATCAAGTCAACTTGAAAAGGGAGAATTACTACAATCCTATTCTTAGAATGTATAGTTATACAAATCGCGTAAATCAAGCGAACTTGAAATGGGGAATTACTTGTTTTGTATATAATTGTAAAACTAATTACATGTAGCCTTGTGGAAGTGTTAAACCTATAGATGGTGTGACCGGTGACGTCATGTATTTACAAATGGGACACCCTCTGTTGATTCCCTCCAGGCAGAATATACAGTAAAGTTAATGAAGACAACATGACATTTCTTTCTAATGAATTGTAAAACTCATTTATTTTTAATTTTTTGTGTGAAATGCGATAGCTTATAGCATTCCTAAGCAAGTTTAAAGACAGTTTTGATAACAATTTGCTGGGACACCACAATCTAGTTAGAAAACCTGATCTGTCCTATGTAAACTATAGGAACTCTTGCCCGGTGTGTTTTGTCTCAAATCAACAGAGGGCGTCCTAAATGTAAACAACGGTCACCTCATCTATATCTGGACAAAATTAATGTGCATTGTGAAAATCAAGTGAAAAACTGGGGAATTACCTAAAATACCATTCTCAAATGAAAGTGCGAATCGAAAATAAAATAAAATATTGAAAAGAAGCCAACTTGTTTTCAAGACCAAGAAGTAATTGCTACGAATAAGGTATCGTTGGAAAGAAAAACACATCAGGCTTTTCATTGATATGAAACAAAATATATGAAATATCACAAGATATTTGAATAATTGGTTATTGAAAACAGATGTCCGAACTCTTTTTTTAGCAGTTTATATATAATAATACTTTTCAATTCATACATTTAAGGTCATGTGTTTTGAACTCACCACCCAAAAAGGGTGGTGGCGTTGCATTTTTGGTGACGAATCATCCATCTCTCTCTCTTAACTCAACAACTAAATGTGGTAGAGCTATAGGGTTGCGGTTTCATGTGAAAGCCTATTTATCTAGCTACATTGTGTTAATAAATTAGGTATTTCTTTTCTATAAATGTTTGGCTGAGATATGATTGATTATGTTGTGAAGTCAGGTGTGTTGGCGGTGGCGGCGGTGGTGGTGGTGGTGGTGGTGGTGGCGGCGGCGGCGCTGTGTACAATCTCTATGGGGAATATAGAAAATGTTCCCAATTCTACGTTCAATTTACTATAACTCCTCATCCCTCTATGGTACAAACATGATTATTTTATATTCCATAAGATTCTGTTTCAACAAATGTGACAACTATTGTGCAACAATTGTAGTAATCATGAATCGATTGCATTGTCCTTGGCTTTTTCCCCATTCTTTACACAGTGAACTTGCCCTAATTCATCGGTTTTACATACATGACTATAACAAAAGAATTTTAACCGATGATAGCAAAATTATACATTTGTGGAAAGCTCTCAAATAGGGGAATTCAAAAATGCCGTTTAAATCAGGATAGGGTGCATACCCAAAAATTTGAACATATTTACCATTTCAATGTTAAAACAACTATTATGTTCTGATTGGTAATTGCATGAGGAACTTAAATATGCACAGTAAAATTATGATTGGGATAGTATAAAAATATTCTTAATCACAACATGTTACCATTAGGTCTTATCTAAATTCCAATAGCATATTTGGATCCTTTTTAGATTTTAGATTTTAGATTACCGTTTAGAAAATATATACTTTTTATGGGCAGAACAAGTAGTTATGCGATATGCCTAATTCGAATCTCAGATGGTGTAAAATGTAAAAATCTGGACATGCAACGGTAAGGTGGCGAGTTCAAAACACACGGCCTTAAAGGGACATTAAGTGGTGTTGAAAATTTTAAATGTTTAAAAATTTACTTCAGAATTCAAGATGAACATTAAAAATTGCATTATTGTTGTTTCTACTACACAAAAACACAGCAAAACTTGATTAAAAACTATATCATCGCAATTTATTGAAAAAACGCCCTCTATCAAATATGGTTCGCGTTATGTATCACGCGTACTGCAGGGGAATACTGTCGGACGTAAAATCGTCGTCGCGGCTGTACGAGCATTTTTGAATCGACGTTTTTCTTGTACAAAGAGGGCTGATTTTCTTAATCCTTATATAGGTGTAAGTTCATACATGTAATACAATTATAAAAATAAACTAATCCCAGTTTTTAGGTCGTCCGTAGGAAGAGACCTTGTGGCAGCATCCTTCGTTTGTGTTGTCTGTGTCGGGGTGTGTGTGTCAACAATTTGGTATACACTTTTTGTTTTGTCCATTTCTTCTCCATACAATAACCAATTGCAATCATTATTATGCAGTTCGAATCTTCCGTCCCATACTTGCAATGCATTGGTAAAGACCAATTATTCTGAACATTGTGTCACTGGAGTGAACTTGGTCGACCAAGTTCATGCGTGAACTTGGTCAGTTGGCTACCTGCATGAATACACTGTAAGCGTGTATTAATATGCCAATTGTATTCGAGCAGTCACAAAATGCAGTAGACTTAATTTTTTTTAATTTTGTCCTTTTTACATTTTTGAAATATTTTGAAATATTTTTAGAAATGTTTTGAGAAATTTTTGGGAATTTTGAAGGAAAAAAAAAAAAAAATGTTATGATATTTTTACAATAATATGGTGCATTTAAAAAAATTAAAAAAATAATATTTTTTTTAATTTTTGTTGTTGTTGTTGTTACATGTAAGTCAGATTCTCACTGCATAATAATGATAAAATTGGATGGATTTTTTCGCATGATACACAAATATATTGGTCTCGCTATGAGTTTTAAAAATATTGTGCTCGACTGCGTCTCGCACAATATTTTTTAAAACTCATAGCTCGACCAATATCATTGTGTATCACGCTCAATCCATCCAATTTTATATCAAACCTCTGCATACATGCAACATGGACACCTTCATATGTAAAGAGGTCAAAGGTCACATACCAAGGTCAAGAGTCATCTGAGTCAAAATTTAGTACACACCTTTTGTATTGTCCATTTCTTTTCCATACAATGACCAATTGCAACCAAACCTCGGTCATAGATGCAACATGAAAACCTTCATATGTTAATGAGGTCAAAGGTTCAAATACCAAGGTCAAAGGTCATCTGAGGTCAAGATATAAAATTTAGTACACACTTTTTGTATTGTCCATTTCTTTTCCATACAGTGACCCAATTACAACCAAACCTCTGCATAGATGCAACATGGAACCTTCATATGTAAATGAGGTCAAAGTTCACATACCAAGGTCAAACGTTATCTGAGGTCAAAATTTAGTACACACTTCTTTGTATTGTCCATTCTTTTCCATAAAATGACCAATTGCAATCAAACATCGGTCATAGATGCAACATGGAAACCTTCATATGTTAATGAGGTCACAAGGTCACATACCAAGGTCAAAGGTCATCTGAGGTTAAGATGTAAAATTGCTGCATATGTAAAATTGATTACATTTAAACAGATGAAGTACAATTGCAACCAAACTACCCATATAAACGGACGACCTATTTGAGACCGCTGTCCCTATTTTTATCATAATTGAGGGCGCAGCCTCCAACACATCTCTTAGTGCCCATTTAACTGATTATTCATTTATCCAACTTTATAACATGATCAAAAAAAGGACATAACTATTGTATCATGCCTGTTTCTTAAAGATTATTTAGTTAAAGATAATAAAAGTAAAAACAGATTTATTCAGAAAGAATAACTAATTCATCATTTATATAGTTTGGAAGGGTAAACAACGTGTATTATATAACTCGTTTCTTATGTGAGATATAATAATTTTGAAAGGATGAAAGGGCTCAGCAGACTCCACGACGCTTGAACTCTTAGCGCTCTCACTCATGCGTAGTATTTATAATAGCTCCACCACAACAAAACAACGCAGTCTGATTGGTCAACGGTGGTCAACGCTTGCGCTCAGGTGTACAGCAAGATTGGATTAGCATATAGGCCC
>CM069455.1:45400073-45490828 GCA_035610835.1 Ophiura sarsii
GTTCAAGCCGTATGGTTCAAGCCGTATGGTTCAAGCCGTATGGTTCAAGCCGTATGGTTCAAGCCGTATGGTTCAAGCCGTGCACAATTATTTGGATTTATCATCCCTGTACTGCTGTTGACTTTTAATAAAAATCGCATGCTTGGTTTCGTAGGAAATCCAACGAATTTGTACGACCTGAACGTCGGTCCGGAGGTCGCCGTTCTTCAGGGATGTGGTCTTGGCGGTACGTCTCTGATTAATGCCAACGTGGCGTTGGACTGTGACAAAAGAATATTTGATGATCCGGTAATTATTAATTAATTAATTAATTAACTAATATACCATTTTTATAACAGGTGCCTTCCTGCCGTTGATGGGGTAAACAGCTGTAAACATCAACATATATCGAAAAATAACGCGCATCTGCTCAACACTCACTTATTTACTTCGTTAAACACGGGAATCCATCTGTGATAATTACTACCTGGACCAAACTTTTTATCGTCAGGGCTGGCTAATTAATTTTCTTTACTTTTTCGCTCGATCCCATTTAGATTGAAACGGCAACGATTTCATGAAAAAATGTGTAGTTTGAAACAACATTGCCACCTATATGCGTACATCAAATGATGTTAAATTTAGGCTTATTTAAAAGAGGAAAATGGTCCTAGTGTGACCTGTTTAGCATGATCCTTGGTATCATTACTTCCCTGGGGCTGATATTTCAAAAAAAGTGTGTACATGTATAGTCATTGGGTTATAGAGCGAGGCTGAAAAAAGAGGAATCTTAACATACTGGCCTACTCCAAATAATTTATTTTATAAATATCTGCCTCCCGTGCGCTTTCAATGCGCTTTTAATCCAGTATTATACTGGATTGAAAGCGCACGGGAGACAGATATTTATAAAAGAAATTATCACTATTAAATACTCAAAATTATCAGAATCAAATGTGGACTTTCTTTGGTTTTTAGTTTAAAACTGTGGTTGCAAGTGACGCTTATAATATAGTTAGGAAAGGAATCTTTGGAAAGGAATCTTTTTTTTTGGGGGGGGGGGGGGGTGCAGGAGTTTGAGAAACGACTCTTTTCAAGAAAACGACTTGTCTTTAAGAAAGGGACGTGTTTCACAAAATAAATCTTAAGATATGGAGACTACTTTTGAAGTCATAACATTATACTAAGTATTTCAGGTCTGACCGCAGAAGTTGAAGGCTGATCTTGCAAAAGTTTAGCATGCAGGACTGTCAGCGGGAAACGACACATTTGAAATTGAATTTGAAGAAATGCGATGGGTATAGAAAATGCATCTATTGTAGACAAATTAATGTAAAATAAATAGACTATTGATGCGATTTCATACTCCATATGCAGGTCTGGCCGCAGGAACTCAGAGATGACCTGGAACAGTTCATCACGCAGGACCGTCAGCGCGTGTTTGACATGCTCAAACCCAAGCCTTACAGTGAACATCACGTCGAAGCGGAAGAGCTTCCAAAAATAGTCGCCATGCAAGCGGCAGCCCAACACATAGCGGACATAGAAGACCTGGATGTCAAGAAAATATTCTACAAGTATAAATATACCAGGGGGCAATCCCAGAGGTTGATACAATGTAATCCCAGCATGCAGTAGAAAAGCCATGTGCAATTGAATAATGGAACCAATTCAACACACGTTTAGCATTGAAATATACAGAAGAAACATGGTTCATTTAGAGAAAGTAATCCGTGAGACTTTTTATATTTGTGTCAATATGTGGAGTTTGGTTCTATTTCTTAATATAATAATACCCCAAAAAGTCAAAAAGTCTCCTAATTTGTTAAGCTTTCTAAAACAATTTCGATTGAAGAAAAATCATAGATGAAACCAGCAAATCTAGCATTAATGTTGCTGTTTAACAACGTTGACACATCTTACGACCGACATGAGCTACTATAAATAGTGAGCTATAAATATCTACTTACATTATTTTTGTTAGCTTGTTTCAAAAATATGTGGGTCAAAAAAGTGAATTTTGTGATTTTCTAAAAAAGAAAAATCAAAATTTTTGGTCAAAAGTGACGCCAAATTCGGATTCTCTGATCCATTTACTTTCCAAAAATGTATATTTTTATATGCATTTGATTAATAGTAAAATAATTACAGCACTCACAAAATTCAAAAAATCAATTCAACAACTTCCTTGAGTCCCCCCTTAAGTTATTGTTTTTCGAAACGTGTGTAGTTAAGGGCTGCTATGATATCTGGGATTGCATTGAATCAACCTCTGGGGCAATCCTATTATTTCTGGACTGCGTAATAATGAAGGCTGATAAGCCTTTCATTATCAACCTTGCTGGCCCCTAAACGAAAGAAATATCAACCAAAAAATGCACTTTTCAACAACAAAGACGTTAACAATATTGATAACCTAAATAATAATTCCTCTCATTTCAAATTCTTTGATATACAAAAGAAAATACTCACATCCTCATGAAAATTACCACGAGGAGCAGGGGAAAAGTATCATAAAAAGCTACTACTGCCCTCATCGCAAGGCAATAGTACTACCCTCATCACAGGGCAACAGTACTACTGCCCTCATCACAGGGCAACAGTGCTAATGCCCTCATCACAGGGCAATATAACTACTGCCCTCATCACAGGGCAACAGTGCTAATGCCCTCATCACAGGGCAACAGTACTACTGCCCTCATCACAGGGCAATAGTACTACCCTCATCACAGGGCAATAGTACTACTGCCCTCATCACAGGGCAACAGTGCTAATGCCCTCATCACAGGGCAACAGTGCTACCCTCATCACAGGGCAATAGTACTACTGCCCTCATCACAGGGCAACAGTGCTACTGCCCTCATCACAGGGCAATAGCACTTTTAATGGGAACTTCTTTTTGCCCTCCTGTGAAATACTGGGAAATAAGTCCGAATAGTTTATGTCACATGATGCCAGTACCCACCAATCAAATGACAGGAATATTTGTATGCGTTATACAAATTGAAATAATATTCTCTGCTGTCTATTTTGGCCAGACCACCATTGTACGTGAACTTCAACAACACCGAGTCGAACCATGTGGGAGTCCCTCAGCCATCCTGCATCAACTGTGGGAACTGCTGTGGCGGGTGCAACACGGGGGCTAAGAACACCTTGAACATGAACTACCTACCAGACGCTAGGGCACACGGGGCAAAGATGTTTACCGAGGTTAGTAAATAGGGTTTAAAGGCATATTATGTGATCTTTTTCAGAGAGCGCCCTCTATTCATTATTTTTTTTAGAAAGTAGATTTTCTTGCAGATTTACATTTCTGATCATAAATCATACATACATTCCAAGTTACAGAGCGATACGATTCCTAATTACCTCAAAATCATGGTTTTAGAGTGAATTTAGAGTTAAAATATAAACTGTCGGAGTTATCCGACAGTTTATTTTCACTCTAAAATCATGATTTTGAAGTAATTAAGAATCGTATCGCCCTGTAACTTGGAATGTATGTACAATTTATGATCAGAAATGTAAATCTGCAAGAAAATCTGATTTCAATTTTTGTTTCGATGTTGAGGGCGTTCCCTGGAAAGATCACATAATATACCTTTAAAGGTGGAGCCATCCACTTATTTTCCAAAATGTTTAGACTCTTCCAATCTGCACAGTTTGGCCAATGTGAGCAACAGAGGGCGCTGCAATACGAAATTTGACAAATTGCATCCATTTACTCTTGATGATGTCGATGTTCATGATCAGATCAACAGACGCAATATGTCCTTCCGAAAAAATACTTTTAAGCATATACTAGGGTATATTCAAATATAATATCCAGCAAAGATATCATGAAATTTAAATAATGTAATTTAAGTTCAAGCTGATGATACATATACAACACCATAAATGACTTATCTTCTATAAAATATGTAGTAAAAAACAGAACACTCAATTTGAGCACATGCTAACAGCTTTCATGGTAAAAGGCGTTATATCAGGCCCATAACCAGGATTTTTCGGGGCGGATTTAGTGTTAAAAGTGAACTCCCCCCCCCCCCCCCCCCCCCCCTCCCCCCCCCCAAAAAAAAATGTGGACCTTTTTACAATGATGGGGGCGGGGGACATTTTGTCAAAAGTGGAGCTTTTACCAAAGTGTCGACCTTTTGCATCACAAAAACGTTAAAAATCCAACATTTCTGGATTTTTTTATTTTGGATTTAGGGCCCATGAAAATGTCCAGTAATGTGTCTAATATAGTAGTTAAAATACTTCGAATATTATAATTTACAAGTTACAAGAGATCATGGAGTGGGCTAGATATATTTTTTAAAGATTGAGACATTTGTACACGTTTATAGGATACAATGCACATACGCAAAACCAAATACCCCCCCCCCCCCAATATGAAATACTTAATTTACAGAGGTGATCTAGGCACAGACTGACAAAAAAAGTATACAATTCTAAAAACCTTTTTATTGTTTTATGATTTCTTTAAATACCAGTATGACCAGTTCAAAAAGCTTGTCTCGCTACAATATAACTTTTGTTTCGTTCAAAATAACCAACCCAAATGGACCATGCTACAATTATCTCAACGGACGGAAGTGAATAGCAATCAAGGTCATCAATGCCCACTACCCAGATTAAACGAAATCCGTAATTTGTGGTCGTGACATGGGCAATCTTCCATCTAATCTAAACAATATGAAGTCTGATTTATAAGTAGCCTATATAGTTATACCACCGTGACTGAGCTACATGTAGCATTACATTAAGTTTTCAATTTGGTAGTGATATAAAAGAGTTTTTTCCTTTCCACACGACGGAAGCCGCTGCAGTGAAATAATATCATAAGTCTATGGTGTGATCCTAATGACAACAATAAGACAAAATCTTGCCGGATGCGAGTGGGCGTTTCAGGGCATTCATTCTCACCACGGCATTGCGTGATTATAATGTTGCGAACAGATGGCTATCTTTCCAATACTGTATGTGCTATTCCATTTGAAATCCATACACCCCATGTGTAAAACATATATCTACCCCATATGGAAGACATTATACCTATGTGGTCTTCATAATAATATCTGAGCGCTAAAGATCTGTGGCAATTAGGATGTCCTTTCATGAAACAACGGATAGGAGGTGCCCGAATAGTGGATTTTCATCAAAATTTCAAGCACCATATTTAATGTTAAAATTGAATTATTTCAACCTCAAGTCCGAAGCACGATTTCAAAACCCCAAAACGACAAGTCAAATTTTCGGCCTGTATTTTTATCCCCTTTTGGAAATTTAGGTTGAGGATCCTCGACCCAATTTTGAAAATGGAATGACTATGGGAGTACAAACTTTAAACAACATTTATACATTATAAATTATTAGAAAGATTTGTCATTTCATTAGTGTATTGTGTTCTCTTAACAGTAAAAACAATTCCGTGCGCTACAAATTAACTTTATTTCGTTCAAATCGGCGGTAGTGTGGCCAATAGCCAGTCTAAAGTAGTCAGTGGTAGTGGCAAAATCACTTAGGTCGATTTGCTATTTAAAAGTTTACAAAATCAATGGCAAACTGTAATGAAAGGATTACACCGTGAACATATACAAGTTTGCCTCTTAAGGGCGCACAGCACTAAATCACTCCTAGTTTTGTGTAATGGTAGTAAGTTCCGGCAAAAACAAAAAACGATTTTGTGATTAATGGGGTCCTTTGGGAATCAGTTTGGCGTGAGGGTAGCATTTCATAATTAAAATGAAAGATGATCTCTTGTACTTTGATCAGGATATTGCAAAATATTGATTTTCGATTGTATTGAAAATTTATCACGTGGATGAACACACGTGATCGGAGGCGGTTAGAAGGCGAGCGTCCGGGCTGAAAATAGGGGTGGCGCTGTTTAAATGATCGTATCGTAAAATCTAATTGGAAGGTGTAACACTTCTTGACGATTTTATGAAATTTGAATGTTTGTTTATTAGAATAAAGCATTCGAGACATTCCAAAAATGGTTACTAAGGGCCCAAAATAGCGACTCTTTTAGCCCTAATTTACATGTAATCCAATGGGCGGTTTATTTAGTGCTGTGCCCCCTTAAATATAGTTGATATTAAAACACAACCAAATAATAAATTATTGTTTTTTTAGTAACAGGAAACAAGTGAACAACAACAGAAAAATACTTTCGCTTCGTCTTCTCTCATAGCTCTGCATTTCAATTAGTACAAACAAACATGTTAATGCTAAAAACCGGTGAAACTGGCCCAATTCATGTCATGACCTCTTTGTTTAAATTGCCATAGCTTTAACGTAAACAATGGTAACAGCTATTATAACCCCAACTAAATTGCTATTGATATAAATAACAATATTAGTCGGGTATCTACAGAGGGTTAGTGTGCACCCCCCCCCCCCCCAGGACTCCCCCAAACCAACTTTTTTTTACTTCCTATTATGATCCTAAGACATAATCAGGATGTTAACAAAAATATTTTCATAATGCTAAGGGGTTATGCAAGATGGCGTCCAAAATGGCCGCCATAGCTGGTCAAATCTCATAAAATGACATATAGCAATCAAATTGTATTGTGAAAGTAAAGTTTTAATAGTGGGATGTATGTATTAGACCACTAGACACTCATATCCAGAACTTTTGCTTTGTTAACACACCTAAATCCAAGATGGCCGCCAAAATGGCCGCCAAAATTGGTAAAATTCCATATATTGGCATATATAAACCAACATGTATGATCAGAGTATAGTTTTAACAGTGGGATGTATGTGTTAGACCACTAGAAACTCAAATCTAGTATTTTTGCTTTGTTAACATACTTCAAAAACAAAATGGCCGCCAAATTAATGGTCAAAAGTGGAGACATACGTACCGTGTAATTGGATAATTTGTTGTCTGCTGGTAACGTCTAGTTAGATTTAAGTATACCTGTCCTTTAACGACCATCAATGGAAGGGTCTATTAGTCTGCTGCAAGCACTGCAATAACTTTAGCCCTGAGGTATGGCTCCCTCATTTGTATAGCGAAAGAAAATACTGCGCCCCATTTAAGAGGATCTATTGAAATGCATTTTTTTCTTCTTCTTCTATTATTGTTTTATGCAGGTAGAAGTGAAATCCCTCAGTCGTGATGACGACAAGGACGTGTGGCGCGTTCATTACATTCATCACGGCCAAGGCGCGGGTGGGTTTGAACATCGAGAACGTATTTTACTCGCCAAAGTGGTGATCCTCGGTGCTGGGTCTTTAGGATCCACGAATATTCTTTTGCAATCTCAAGTGAATGGACTTGATTTATCATCCAACGTGGGAAAACGTTTCACCACCAATGGGGACGCACTTGGGTTCAGCTACAATGGCGAAAAGAAGATAAGACCCGCTGGAGTCGAGCTGCCTACCGTGCGGAAAAAGCGTAAGGGTCCCGGTCCGTGTATCACGACAGTGATTGATATGCGCCGTGAAGATAAACCACTGGAAGACGGTTACGTCATTGAAGATGGCACGCCGCCGTCGTCCGTTGACGCCCCCTATAAGTTTTTGTTGCAGTTTATCGATAGCGGTACAGACACCACACCGGGGGAGGACGACTGGCGAGAGTTCGGCCGCCATCTGACGGGTAAAGGTTGGAAGAATTCGATGGCATTTTTGTCGATGAGTATCGACGACTCTCATGGCGAACTGAAATTGGACAAGAGCAACGGACGCGTGTGGCCGGACTTTCCTGGTGTCGGAAAAGGTCGTAACTTTGATCTGGTTAACGAGGGGCAGCTGCTCGCCACAACGGGATTGAAGGGACATTTCGTTCAGAATCCGTTTTGGAAAGGGCTGATGGCGAAACTACGGAATGCCGAAGGTATCGTTACGGTGCACCCACTTGGTGGATGCGGGATGGGCGAAGACGGGAAGAGTGGTGTTGCCAATCACGCAGGGCAAGTGTTCAGGGGCGAAACAGACATGCCGTACCCGGGATTATACGTTGTAGATGGAGCGGTGATGCCACGATGTCTCGGGGTCAACCCATCCTTAATGATCGGCATGGTGGCGGAGAGATGTATGCGATTGATGGGTGAGCAACTCGGATGGAACATCGACTATGATAGCAGGAAAAAGATAGGTTAGTTGTGTTAGTTTATCTAATTAAATAGAAATTAAGATTTTCAAGAGAACTACAAATGGCGTCTAATACTCCACACGCTCGGCCGCTGAGCGCAAGTGTTGACCACCGTTTTCCAATCAGGTTGCGTCATTTTGTTGTGGTGGAGTTACTTTACGCATGTGTGAGAGCGCAAAGAGTTCGAGCGTAGTGGAGTATGCAGAGCGCTTTACCACTGACGAAACGTTATTGATATTGAGCCCTTCTCGCTGCATCGGGGTAAACATTGAGTAAAGCACAGATAGTCCCCATGATAATGTAAGGGTACGAGCTGACCCGTTATTCTTTGGAACGAAAGCGAGGCATACCAGGCCAGCTCGTCACCACTCGTCACCGATCAAGGTAAAGTGAAGGATAACAGGAAACACCTCGTCCTCTATATCGTGGGGACACATCCCTTAGAAATTTGAAATTTGGGACATAATAGCAACCGCCCTCTGTTGATTTTTTTATCACAAACAACTTCAGCTGTGTTGGCCTGGTGGCGTTATTCATGGATTGACAATATATACGACCACAGGCCTACATGTATAAACATAGGTCGCTACAGGTATTGAAACAATGAAAGGTGACATTAAATTAGAGAATTCACCAATGATAGATCTTAGATCATTGACGCATTGGATGAAGAAAATACTGAACTTCAACGCTAAACATTTTCGTGGAGAATTGCTCATCAGAAGAAATACAGCAGCTGCTTAAACTTTCCTAATTTGTCTTCATCAGATTTAATTTTCATGTATTACCATGCGTTGAGCTTCGTCGATTTCTCAGCAATTTTATGTATAAGGTCATGTTTTTTATACTGGGTACAATTTGTGTTACATGTCCCTTTTTCCATAAATTAGGTTCCTTTTTCAGTTAATGCATTATATCTGAAAAAGTTTACATTTTAAGTTGGTAAAAGTATACATATTCTGAAAGCATATACTGTAACGGATGCAAATAGCATACAACCAAGTTGATTATACAGGGTGGCCCGAAATTGTACAGGGTGTAACAAGCAAAATCTTCTAAAAAAGAAGGGTTTCAATAATTACTTCCACTATGCATATGAAGTGATGAGAGAAAAGTTCAGTACAGATTTAAAGTAGTTTAATAAAATACCCATCCACACATATGCAAATTAAATTGCATTATGAATCTGAAATTCTACATACAAGGGTGTCTAAAAATGTGTTTATTTAGTTCTGGAAAATGCTTCTATTACTACATACATACAAAGACTAGTATTTTAACAAAATTCAAGTAGATTTCAAATACAAATGCATCAATTACATGTACACAAAGATTGATTGATTTTAATTTTAAACATATAGGGTGTTTAAAACATTAATTTAGGTATACGTGATTATCCACAAATCATTAAATTGAATGAATTTAAATTTGCATCAGAAACATGATTTTACATTCCAATTTGAAGTGGCAAATGCTTAAAGTGGTATGAGTTTCAAATAATGTTCAATAAAAAGGGGCCCTTTAACTACAGGGTGACTCAAATTTTCCCAATGGCACATGTTTAGTGGCATACAATCAATTGCATTCATCCTTCTTGCACCTTCATGATGTGCAAAGCACATTCAAATGAACAAATTAGGTTAGTTTCCATAATGTTTGAACCCAGTATTCAAATTTCAAGAGTCTGATTTAAGATTGAATTATAAAATGTTATCGTTTTAAGTTGTATTCAACATATAGGGTGATCCAATGTTGATTGGCAAACTAGTAGTCACTAGTATCGTATCAACTTACTTTTCAGTTGCATTCCTAAGAGTTTAATAATTCTCCTGAGTTTACAAGCTTGATGAAAACCAGCAGTTTTTTACTTATTTGGTAACACAGTTAAAAACAAGTAATAACACCACACAAACGCATTTAACAAAATGTGCTAATTAACATCCAGACAATACAGAATACATGAGGTTAATTACATATCTTCTTTTAATTTTTAATTCAATAGTTAAATTTATTTATTCAAAAGGGTACCTCAACCTTTCTATACTTTTAAAATGGACAGTTTGGTGCAGGCAAATGTTTGCATACATTTGCAGACTGCGACCAACTTACGTTTCTTAACAATTTTTTGAGCTTCTTAATGCTAATTAATGATTCCTTAAGAGAGCACCACACCAAATCAATGCGCAATTCGTGTAATCCTGCAGTAGTTCCGGAAAAGCACGAAGACTAGATTTGTTAATGTGTGGTTTTCGGGCAATTTGTTTCTCCGGGGATGGTATGTTTGTATTTAAATGAACAAGTGGGACCTATCCGTTGGACCTACAATGATAAAATACGATATTTTTTTAATTTATCGACCTAAATAATGCCCAGGGCGTAAGCACCTGCCTAAATAGTGAACAGGCATGCGAGAAAACGTGAAAAAGTGAGGGCGCTGTGTGCAGGTCCGTAGCGGAAAATTTAGCTTAATAACCGCTCATGAAACAAGGCTTAAATTAAAGTTGAGATGTTACTGAAAATGGTCATAGGTGACAAGTATGCAATAAATGTAACCGGAGGGTAGAAAAGGTGTCTTGAAATATGGCACTTTTACACGTATTTCCATGAGAAAGATATTTGGTGTGGTGCGCCCTTAATTAACTAATTATATTTTTAATTCAAATATGCTTCAATAATGTTATGTTTTCAATATAGAATTGTACCAAGAGTGAAACAAGTGCATTTTATGTTTGCCCAATGTATATTGCACCATACTTGTTCAACTATGCACTCCTCCTCCTCCGCATACTCCTCCTCCACATACTCTTCCACCCCTGACTAATGAGGTTTAACGAACTATTGTAATTAACAGAACCATGGTAGTTTATATTTTTCTTTTTAAAATAAAGGCCAAATACTTTCTCATCAAAATAAGACCAAATTTGAGTATGTGTGATAAAGAATAGCCAAAATATATGCATGCAAAGTAATAATATGTAGTGCAAATGTAACAGATCCACCTTTTTTGGGTACCCAGTATAAAAAACATGACCATAACTAAATCGTCTATTATAGTGACACCAGTAATCGATTTTGAGAATGTAATACCTATAGATTATAATCTTGCGCTCCTCTGGCAGTTCCCTCCGTAGCTCAATCGATAAGAGCGCTGTCTATGAATGCAAATATTGCTGTGCTGCTGCTGGTTCGAATCCGCTTAGAATCACCTTTTTTTTTAAAGTAAAGCAACACGCAAGTCAAACGAGGGCGTCTTGAAAATAATTCCTCTCTAAGGGATGTGGGGACGAGCTGTTCCATGTTTCCCTCTCACGCGGCAATAAGGGTCTAATTACGGATGACGTCAGTATGTGAAAATAGGCCTACTCAAACCTCTCTGTGCAATTTAAGGAACCACCAAATTGCTCACCTATTGCTTTAACCCTAACTCTACCTTTTCAGATTTTTTTTTTCAACGTGGAAAATCGACCAAAATATCCCCCCGATCCCCCCGGGATTTGATCCAGGGACCTCCAGCACGTAGAGCTTAGGATTCCCCACTACACCACGACTGTCAACGGTAGTCTGCGCAGTGTATTGCGCAAACTATATGGATTGGGTCCATTTTTTCATCGAAAAACTTCCACGCCGGGTGGTACCAACGTGCCCAGTCGTAGTAGTATATTGTGGTATAGATGAGGTGACCTATGATGTCATGTATTTACAAATGGGACACCCTCTGTTGTTTCCCTCCAGGCAGAATATACAGTAAAGTTAATGAAGACAACATGAAATTTCTTTCTAATGAATTGTAAAACTCATTTAGTTTTAGTTTTTTTTTGTGAAATGCGATAGCTTATAGCATTCCTAAGCAAGTTTATAGACAGTTTTGATAACAATTTGCTGTGACACCACAATCTAGTTAGAAAACCTGATCTGGCCTATGTAAACTATAGGAACTCTTGCCCGGTGTGTTTTATCTCAAACCAACAGAGGGCGTCCTAAATGTCAACAAATGTCACCTCATCTATATGGTAGAGTTGGGGTTATGACTAGCTGAAATACTGAGAGGAGTAACCGCGGTGTGTGGTACCTCGTAACAGATATACGTATGCGGAAAAGATGAACAGTAATAAACACAACACCAAAAGTAAGTCCCCCTAAACAATTCGTCATAACATCGTAAGATAAATTATTTTACCAATAAAACTTAGTTAGAAATAATCCTACGACTGTTTCCTAAGTGATGTTCGAAAATGAAAGCTTTCCATTACTTTATGGCTGAATGAGCTCAAATGGAAGACAAAAACTGCCCTTCTCAAAAGTCACAAAAGTTTATGAATTGCTTCTCACTAATGGAAAAGTACCCGTGGCTGAGCAAAATTTACTGTAATGTGTAATCAATTCATGATCATTCAGCCATGTAAATCCCATTCTTGGCTCAGATATCAGCATAGTGAGTTGTGACTCTTGAGAAGGGCAGTTTTGGTCTATTTTTGAGCTTATTCAGCCATGAAGTCATGGACATCTTTCATTTTCAAACACCACTTAGGAAACAGTCATAGGATTATTTCTAACTAAGTTTTATTGGTAAAATGTTTTATCTTACGATGTTATGACGAATTGTTTAGGGGGGGACTTACTTTTGGTGTTGTGTTTAGTAACAAAGAGTTCCACAATTTCTAAGCCATTAGTCGATAATTACAATATCGTCTTTATTTTTATTTTTTTAACAGAATTGTCCGTTGCTGCTGCAAAAAAACCGAAACCGGGAATAAAGTTCACAGAGAGAATGGTAGGTCGCATGAGCATTGCCAATTGCAACAAATCTACAGAGACGGATTTTATCCTCACCATAGAGACCCAAGACGTGGAGCACATGCTCGTCGAAGATCCCACGCACGCGGCGGAAATCCACGGTACCGTCAAGATACCCGATCTGTCCGAGTCTAATCTCACCGTGTCCAATGGACGCTTTAAGCTGTTCAGCGATAGCGAAAGTCGCCATCGAACGCGAGAGATGGTGTATGAGATGCTGTTGCTCAGCAACGAAGGGACTATCTATTTCTTCAGGGGCATCAAGACGGTGAAGAAAGATTCAGCCTTTGAGATCGGTCTCGGAGATACCACCACATTGGCGGTCACTATATGGGAAGGCGAGGACGACACGGGGGATGTGATTGGAACGGGTAAACTCGTCATCAAAGTCGGCGACTTCATGAAGCAACTTCGCACCATGGAGGTCACCAATACGTCCAATAGTTTTGTGCGACTCAAGTGGCAGGCTAAATTCGGTATGTTCTTCGCAGGCTCCTTGTGGGAAGTCTACGGGATCTTCGGAAGCTC
Organism: Ophiura sarsii; assembly: GCA_035610835.1. Lineage (NCBI taxonomy): Eukaryota > Metazoa > Echinodermata > Ophiuroidea > Amphilepidida > Ophiuridae > Ophiura > Ophiura sarsii. The sequence continues at coordinate 45,413,494 of CM069455.1, forward strand.
CGACTCGTCCTTTGATCCGGAGGCCACGCCTCGTGTGAAGCGTGAGCTGAATTTAAAGGATGCGAGTATGGACGTGTGTCAGGTCGTCACGGAGGATGGCACAGAATTGCTGCTCACTCGATACCGCGGAGGGAAGAAGGGTCCAGTGATGTTGGTTCATGGACTCGGCATGTCGTCCAAACAATTCACCATTGATTCCATTGAATGCAATCTGCTTGAGTATCTGATCGCAGAAGAGTACGATGTTTGGCTGGCGGATTGGCGCTGTTCAATTATACTACCATCGAGTGAGAAGAAATTTACTCTGGATGTCAGTGCTGAGCACGATATCCCAGCGTTGGTCGACAAGGTCTTGGAAGTTACCGGAAGTAAGGACGTGCAGGTCATAGGTCATTGCAGCGGATCAATGTTAGTATTTGCGTCGCTGTTGTCTGGGCATCTTAAAGGGAAGATTCGAAGCTTTGTGGCATCTCAATCATCGTTCTGCATGGCTTCAAACATGTCCAAGTGGTGGAAGTCAAGGGTGAAAGTGCCTAATATTCTGTATGGCGACGGACTGACCGCGTACACAGATACCCAGACAAACATCAAGGGGAAGATCGCCAATCATTTCTTTGAGAGCGCTGCTGATTTATCAACAACATATGCCGAGCATTGCACCAGCAAAGTATGCCATCGCGTGACAATAATGTACGGGCAACTCTACGAACACGATAACCTCAGCAAAGACACCCACGAGTATCTCCATGAGCAGTTCGGCTTCTGCAACGCCCATCTGTTGAAGCACATCTCGAAATGTTTCCAGAAGGATCGTCTGGTTAGTGCCGAGGGCAAGGACATATATCTTCCTGACTTCAACAAGAACACACGAATGGAGTCCAAAGCTTACACCGAACGGATGAACAACTTGAACCTGCCCATCATGTTCGTGAGCGGTGATGAGAACAAGGTGTACAACTCTAAGTCGATGTCTTTGTCTTACGATCGTTGTGTAGAAGCTAATCCAGAGCAAGATTATCAACACGAGATCTTTCCCGGTTATGGACACCTAGACAGCATCATCGGTAAAGATGCTTGGCTTGACGTATTTCCGAAACTCCTGCCATTCCTCGAGAAGTACTCATCGGAGGGGGGCGGTTGTGAGACAACAGTGGACGTTGGGGAAGAAGAGGGTTCCCACTACTTTCGTAAGATTCACTCCAGTGGTAAGGACTGGCGTCAGCGAGGTGCAAGGACTAGCCATACCCCTGAAGTACCCGATACACTCAATAGCGCAAGCGGCAAAGGGAATGACACTCCGCCTACTGACGTCACTGATGTGAACGGTAATAGCGACGTTGTTTAAGTATCTTTTGCTTAATCGAGATTATGACGTCGGCACTTATTTTGCTTTTGCGTGTCCTACTAAATTACCGCGATTTTACTTTAACGCACACCCAAAAAATGACGTCATTGACTCGAAGAAGCAAAATCATATTTATTAGATCATTGCAGTGCATTATGGGACGGTTGTGAACTAAAACAAATAGTTAATTATTGACTCCTATTATTGGAGGGTAAACTATAGGCCTATCAGATATGTGAATCACAACTAATAAGACCTGGAGAAATAATATTAGTGTATACTTTCACCTGACAACTTTGATTTTACCAATGACCAGCCAAATTCTCTAGGAAGTAGGTAGTAATAACAAAACCAATACAGGTCTGAGCATACTCTACAACGCTTGACCACTACACGATAGCATTTGCCGGCGCTACGCGTGTCATGGTGGCTCTAACCGATGTATTTCTATGGCGTATAATCGCAGGATCACTGCGTATTGTATCATGTACACTTATACGCATGGGCGAGAACATGAAAGGGCGTTGTGGGGTATGCTCAACCCTATGCCTTTTCGACATATTTTTCTGTGAAATTCGAAGGTCATAGTGCTCCTTGCGTTCCACTCTTGTAAATGGTAGTCAGAAGAAAAGGCCATCATGGCAATACATTATTACAATACAATCTGGTTATCCCACAAAATATCATAATTATCCCACAATGCATCTGTAATAGTTGATAGAGAGGTGTTATGTCATTGTAGTAGTAGTAGTAGTACTAGTAATAGTTAACAAATACAACATGGTTTGAGGGAAAGTAGTACAAACTACTGGTCCCGCGGTGTTGGATGACTGGTGACTCACACCAAGAGCCAGTAGTTTGCACTGCTTTTCCGAAAGAAACCGTGTTGTATTTGTTATATTACACCTCATACATATTTCATTGTGTAAACTAAATTAGAAATCGAAAACAAATCTTACGTTGCTCCCTTGTAGGCTCGTAGTCGTAGTAGTAGGCCTATGCCTGCCTACATCTACAGTACACACAGCGAGCCAAGAAGCGGCGGACTCAATTCCCCTGGCAAAAGAACAATATCATTTAAACCCGTTTCCTAGTTCTTAACAATCATTGCTGCAGACCTTCACGGATTTTGATGCAGCATAATTATCCAAAAGAAGCCTAAATTCTGCGTCTGTTTAGTTCGCGAATTTCTTCGGCAGATGTTTAGCAGACGACGCCATGTTTATTGTTGTCAAGCAACCTCGTACTTGGCGTCACCATTTAACATGTACGAATATTCATAGGCTCTAGAATTGATTCGGGTGACGGTGTTGATCAGCGGGAAGTAGCTCAAACTTTCGCATGTTTGGTAGTACAATAACCCTAAACAAACATTCGGTGGGTATTTTTATTTATCCGACTTGGTTAAAAATGAACCAATCAAAAAAGAGTATACCCTTATAAGTTATAAATATGTATGAGGTGTAATAATACTTATTGACCATTGATACCAAATAACACATTTTGCACCCATTTTGTTTTTGACGTTCCTTGCAGTTTTTACAGTGTTGCTACTGCTACATAATAAATGTACAAAATGTAGTGACTTACTGCCAAATGTGGTTTACCACCTGGACAGTTTGTGCACTACTCAATGGGCAGGTACGCGCAAATAATGTGATCACATTGATTTGCTGGTATAAAAGTCATGTATGCCTGCGCATGAGATGACGTAAAATAAGCCACAAATAATGTCGGTCAATGCCAGCGTCGGGGCCAGCGCACGCTTTAGAACGATAACAAATTTGCAAATTAAAATAAGAATATTCATTTGTAGTCCACTTCCTAAACCCTCAAGTCAATAATATATACATGTACGTAATGAATTCAAAATGAGCCGCTGAATGATGAAAATGATACTAACATCTGTCATTGTATTATCATGATTATAGAAAATGTCTCACCTATTTCGAAATAGGTCTGTAGTCTAATGTATGTCCAATTTATATGATACAGTTCTCTTGTATTATGAAATGAGGTGCCTTAATTGGACTAGCCACATTGATCGCATTGCATTATTGGTAATACTTCCCAAAACGGAAAGCTTCCTGATCAATTTATCGTACCGAAATCTTTATTGCATTATCCTGTGTGTATCATTACCTCACAAAGGAGATTTCTTGAGTTCCGAATGTCTTGTAGCTGGACAAGATCCAACGGTCACTCTGTGCTTTAACCGCCATGTTTAAAAATGGTGGACCAAAATGTTGCATCCACTATAGAGGGCGTGTGAATGAACAGTGAAGATTTTGTGTCAAGAGCAAAGACGAGGGAGGATTTTACCTCATTGAAACACGACCATTCATACTAATCTCTCACCATTAACCATAAGCGTGTTTTTGACAGTTAAACTATCAAGGGGGCGAAAACGGGTCGATTGTTTTGGAAAAATCTCTGTTCGCCCGCCGGTGTGTGGAGGGTGGATGCTTTAGCTGATTATGCTAACGGAGGAGTGCAAACATTTAGCCTCTGGTAAGGTTAGGGTTAACGGAACACGAAGAAAGGGGTTTGTTTCAAGGGTCACAATACATAATGTTGCACACATTGCCATGTGTTTTGAACTCGCCACCCTTCCCGTTGCATGTCCAGATGTTTACATTTTACACCATCTGAGATTCGAATTAGCATATCGCAATAACTACTCGTTCTACGCCCTAAAAGGTATATATTTTCTGAACGGTAATCTCACAAGGAATCCAAATATGCTATTGGAATTTGCATAGGACCTAATGGTAACATCTTGTGATTAAGAATGTTCAAAGAATATCGATTTTTCATATTTTGAAGCAAAGCAATGCATTTTGCTCAAGAAATCTTCCACGTGTCCCCATATTGAACATGTTGAATTGCAATGTTAATTATTCTCGGACATGGATGGATGGATGGAAACTCCAGATATGTCTTTCGTTGTTGTTGATGTGTATTTTGTTATATAGTTTGGATTTTTGGATGTGTAATTTGTATATTGTGTATATGTATCTTTGTTTGGTAAAATATTTTTGTAAAATGTGGGCAAGGGATTTCGATTGCTACAGGTTCAGGATCGTATAGGTATATGAACCAAGCTACGCAGGGATGAGATTATTAATTGAATCATATTGATTGAATCCAGTCCTTTGTTCCAACGCTTACGTGGTTTGTTCATGTCGTAAAAATGTACACCAAGGCCTAAGGTGACTAAAAAAACATCTTGTTCTAAATAAACCCAAAAACATTAAGAACAATTTTGGAACATTTCTTTTGCAAATTTTGGATTTTTATTGTTGAAATTGTTGCAATTTGTTTGAAATTATTGAAACAAATTGGAAATGTTTTGAAAATGTCGGAAAGTTACTGAAAATTGACCAAAATTTCCCGAATTTTTGAAGGAGAAATAATGGACCGACCGATCGACCTTACCTGAGAGAACCGTTTGCCTGTAGAACACGGGTTTTTCGTCGCCTTAACAATGTTTGTGGGTCTTGTCATTCTGGATATAATAAATATCGAAATCTCGGGCCTCTAAAAACGTGCATTATTTTACCAAACAGGCTATTTCATGTTGTTGTTGATAAGTATTTCCTAACACTTTGTATATTGATGTGATTGCTACTAATACATAACCCGGTTGTCTAACTAAATGTATATCATATCTGTAGTGAAAGGTCACGAAATCACGCACTATTTTAGCTCATTTCGCTCCCTGGAGACAAAATTATAGACGAAAATTATTGTTATCGAAGAAAAAACATTAATAGTATTACCAATCTTGTGTGGCCTTTTTGACCCCCAAACTTTGGACATGGGGTCTCGGATTCTGATTCGGACTAATTACATAGGATACGTCATGTAGGGAGTCATGACTTCAATTTTGTGCTTTTGCTTATATATATATAAGTAGTTGAACAATTGTACAATTTTTTTTGGAACGGGAGTAAAAGTTACGCAAAATGTGGCATCGGGATATTCCAGTTGCAATCTAAACACCTCCCGTGGAAAACATGATCTTAATCTTCGACACAGTGTAGATATTTCAAATGCCAGTAACATCATTTGAAATGCACACTCCCTGCGGGGAAGATTAACACTTTCCACGCGGCAGTCGTCTCGCGGCAGACGACAGTTCCAAAATTTCACAAAATGTTTCAAAAATGTCAAGATTATTGAATTTCATCACCATAAGAAATGCTTTAAAAGAAGTACAAACATGCCTAGCATTGGTTCAGTAATTCTTGAAAGTTTTGAAAGGTTTCTGAAAAATCTGTTTTGTGTATATGATAAAACTGATAACCGCGTGGAAAGTGTTAAAGGTAATGTCTTCCATAAGGTGTGTGGATTTCAAATGGAATAGCCCATTAGCACTTAATCCATGCGACTCTGTAACGTACGTGTTCGTAAGGCAATTTTGTTAGATGTTGCACTTTGAAGTATAATTGTATTGTTTTCTTCTTTGGAGTGGAGTGTGTGTGTATCCCGGGTGTGTATCGCTGCATTCATGTGTAATACTAATAATAGGCGTACCATTTCAATACCCGACACCATGTGGTATTTTTCCTCCCTTTTCACAGGTGGCGGACCAACAACATACACCAACAATAACAACATCGGTAAGGTTAACCCACAGGTGAATAACAAGAACAGTGTGGTATGTGGACTGGTGTAAGAGATGTTCACATTGAGAACTAATTCCTTAGACTGGGTCCCCGCGTCCCTCTATATTGGCCGCCATCTTTAAATATGACAGGGGCCGTGTGTAAAATAGGGAAGACATGACGGATTGAGTCTAGTGATTCCTTAGAGAGTGTTCTGGTGTGCGTTTTCGTTGGAATCAATCACCTATCTTTTTGCTATCATGTTACTATCTTGATCTTCAATCTTGGACTTCAATCTTGGAACTTCCATCTTGGAACTTCCATCTTGGACTTCCACATTTTACAACTTTGAAACAATATCAACGTTTATTTTACCAACATATCTACTTCACTTGGATTCAAACATTGTCCATTTGCATTTTGAAGCCCCGTATCTTTAAAACTACCAGACAAGCGATGTGTTCGTTGGTAAGGTTATGATTACAATCCGATATAACTCAATATGACGCCATATTAATAATGGACAATGTCCGATTTTGTACACACAGAAAAATGTTTACATAATTATGTTAAATATAGAACTCCATAATTATTATGTAAACCTTTCACACAGTATTTGTGTATAAAATACACAAGTTATGTAAAAATAACTTGTGTACAGTTATTTTTACATAACTTGTGTATTTTATACACAAATACTGTGTGAAAGGTTTACATAATAATTATGGAGTTCTATATTTAACATAATTATGTAAACATTTTTCTGTGTGTACTGACACACCTGATTGCTTCCAACGATCACGCACTCCTTCGTGGGGCGTTAACACTTTCCACGCGCGCGGCTATTAATTTTACCATAATAATTATATACAAAACAGATTTTTCAGAAATCTTTCTTATTAATTTTCATAGTCTATCTCAAGGATTACTGAAACAATACTATGAGACATGTATAACATGTACAGGGTGACCCAGAAAATGTTGAACCCAAAAATCACAAAATTCAATATTTTATTTACCATTAAAATAACAAAATATTGCATAACTCGTTCATCAGCTATATGCACCATACATTTAACTTTCTGAAACATTTTAGATCATAAAAATAGGCCACACGAAACTTAAAATACGTTTAATTTTGTAAGAAGTGTTGTTTTGTAGTGTAAGAGAAGTGCAAAAAAAATTAATGGTTTCATGCTACATGAGCAGAACAAGTGCCTGTTTGAAACCATTTCTTTCCGATTTGTTTGTACTTTTATAGGGATCTTTTGTTGTGACTGTAATGTAAATCAATAGTATTATTATATAAGAGACTTTGTAAACAAAAACTGAAGTCCCCTTGACTTCATTTGAAAATGTTAATTAGATAAATACAGATCAAAAGAAAAGATTACTTAACTCACCGTACTTAGAACAGAATTAAGTTTCATATCTGAACCAAGTTACAATTTTTTTCACTTTTACAAAATGGCGAAAACACCCCCTGTCACACAATCAAGAGTATCTTTAGTTTGGTAAGGCCAATTTACATGATCTAAAGTTCTCCAGAAAGCTGAATAAATTGTTTACATAACTGGTGAAAACAGAATGCCATATTTATTTATTTTCATTTTTAATTATTTTTTTAAAGATTGTAATTGTTGGGTTCAATATTTTCTGGGTCACCCTGTATTTATGTATACTTGTTTCAATATGGTAATGAGAAATTCAATAATTTTGACATTTTTGAAACATTTTGTAAACTTTTGGAATGTCGTCTGCAGACGCCTGCCGCGTGGAAAGTGCTAAGCCCCTGCCAGACCAGTCAGTATTATCTTTAAAGTACAAAATGGTTATGAGATGTGGTTAGTCATGCCCCAAAGAAGATTTCTTGTGCAGTCCAGCATGCTTTAATACCTCTGAATCCCCAAAGGAATTTTTGACAATTAAACAGTTTTGCCAGATTTCGTCCAAATAACGGCTGGTTTTACATGATTTGAGACGAAAAAAATTCTTAAAAAAACTTTTTTCATCCTCGCCTAACCAATAATCATTCATTGCAATGTTAATATCATGATTATGTCAATGGAACCAGTCATTGTGTGTACACTGGTGACAGAACAACAATACTCGAAATCACGTGATGACACAGTGTGGCATGCTGGTATTGATCAAGCAATCTTCTTTGAACTTGTCCCATAATTCTTGTCCCTTCCTAGACTGTGTCCCCGGCGTCCCTCTATTATTTTGGCCGCCATCTTTAAAAATGGCGGACCAAATCGAGGGTCCCGCGTATGGTCCGTGAGTAAATTGTGCAGACCAGCAGGATTCACAGTCTAGCCCCTTTCTGTTGGAACTGTATCTAGCATCCGGGGATAAGGCCCATATTTCCCTAAAAATGACAAATCTTTCATATTCTTAATTATGTAGAAAAAGGCATGTATGCTTGCCCATTAATTGTACAAATTGATTTGATCGTTTATTTCATAAAATGCCCGTTTTATATTATGATGATAACATATGTTTATACTTATGCTGTATTTTTGCCAGTCAGGTATTTTTAATAAGTAATACCAAAGTTAGTATTATTATAACTGTAAGAATTTAAGATTATTTATCGCCTACGCATGTATGAAATCCGGTGTTAAAGGTTGGAGCACTAACTTGTTTGTCTTTTCAATTTATATTTATGAAATGAATGACAATGATTGCAATTCGATCAAATTATGATTTCTCTGTACAGATTATACGTAATGTTTGGATGCCTAGGAAGCATCAATTACTGACATTGGGCTATAATTATAGTGGTGAACTAATTGTCCAGTTCACTATCTTCTTTATAGTTCTCACTGCTTTTGTTGTCTCATTTGTAACGTTAATTTTGTTGTTTTATTGCACAACCGTTTGTATTGCTTGTCGCAGTGCATATCCGTGTTTTATTGTTATTTGTTTTTAAAAATTTGATAGATTGAGCCCATATGTATTGGTCGAGCTATGAGGTTTTTTTAAATATTGGGCAAGACGCAGTCGAGCCCACTATTTTAAAACTCATTATTATGTTTTGGATCCAATATTATCCATTATTATGTTTTGAGAATCTTCCGTCCTATTCATTTACACAGAGCTTTGAACTCGAGTTAATCATGTATCGGACTGTATTTGTAAGTTTAAAAATCGGTCATCCGATTTTTTTTTACTGTATCGGACAGTTTGGAATAAGAGCTTTTGATTGGTTCAATGTTTTTGCTGGATTGACCCATACATTTGAAGGGTGTGAAATTGTAATTTGTAGTTGGAACTTTTCTTAACTGACGCCGGATAAATAATTGCCATATTTGTATATTTTCTGTAAAGAAACAAAAATATGATGATTGATATATTTTTAACACGAGCCTAGAATGATAATGTTGGTGTTTTTGGATGTGAAACATGTTGAAAACCTATCTTCTTTACTAGTCAATTAGCCCCTACCGTCAATATAATATAACCCCCTATTGAACACAATGGAAAAGTCCATACATCCTGTAAAAAAGTAAACAACAACTTAACAAGATGGCCGACACTGTAGTAACATTTTGTGTGGAGAGAAGTTTCCATCAGAATTACTCATGAAAAGGGTTAATAAAATAAACATGGACCAGGTTATTTAATACAAACAGTGTGAAATACTCTTTAGCTACAAATATTGTACTTTTGGTCTTTTGATAGTGGGTTTAAGGAGAATTTATAGCCTTTTTACTAGGCCTAAAAGTAAACCTCTTATTTTTATTTCCGATTTTTGTGCTGGCATTTTTAGACGTAAATTCCCTCAATATTTCCATGATGATTACACATTCCAATGAAAAAATCAAATAACAATGATATAGTAAGTCATTTAAAACACATTTTGATAGCATTTTTACAGTTTTCTTGTTGTAGTTCCAGAACAAAATACACCCTAAATAAGCTTATTTCTGATTTGTGTGCAGGCCTAAGTCTAGGCTCTTGATTTACCATTCAAAATGAGCCAGTGTCTTATTTATCGATGTGTTAACATTACTTTTGGGTATATTGCAATGTAACACAGATGCAAAACTGCAACAGTCACCCCACTTTTTAAAAGAGAGCTCTGGTGATGATATGATGCTAGCATGCTAGTGTGACTAGGCCTAGCCTATACTTCATAGGATTTTATATTATGGCTATCCTATTTCATATACATTAATGTGCATTTATTTAACAAGCATAGATGTCCCATCTTTAATTAGAGTCAGATTCTCAAAACATAATAATGTAAATATTGGATTCCTTTTTTCGGGCGATACAGTGAAAACTGGTTTCGCCTTGAAAAAAAATCGGACTCGCCTACGGCTCGTCCGATTTTTTTTTCAAGGCTTAACCAATTTTCACTGTATCGCCCTCAAGTCATCCAATATTACACCACACTTGGACACCTCAAAACATAACAATGGTATATCTTGCTTTATTCTTTGCATTTCACATTTTTGGGATATCCTCTTGCATCAGTTTTCCGATCCTTGGTGTGTTTTGTTCCTGCGTCCGTTGGATGCTTCTTTTTACATTTTTTTAATGAATGAATGTTTCATTTAGATGATAAAACTGTTCATCTTTCGTGAAAATATTTACACCATTGCACATAATTATTATATACATGTTTATATATACTGTAAGTGGCTGTATACGGTTTTATAATTGAATGTTTTAAACCTATATACAGGGTGAATCAAATTTAATTGTGCACGAAACGTCCCTTAACCTTGATGCGTGCATTTAACCATGACAGTGTTGTTGTTTGTATAACGCGTATCTAAACTAGTTCATCTTCTGAAAAGGGGGAAAGTTATCGACTGGAAAATAAACAAAATGTGACCAGTTTTGTAATCGAACCAATGGGATAGTCAAAGACATGACTGTTTAACACTTTCCACGCGCGGTTATTGGTTATACAAACTAGTTTTTTTTTCGGAAACCGTTCCCAACTTCCAAGACCTATCTCAATGATTACTGAACCAATACAAGTCATGTTTGTACTTATTTCGATGGATTTCTCTTGGTGATTCCTAATATGGTAATGAAATACAATAATTTTGACATTTTTAAAACATTTTGTAAAATTTTGAAATGTCGTTTGCAGACGCCTGTCGCGTGAAAAGTGTTAAATAGAGTGAAAATTCACTAGCAATGCCAGTTTAAAACTGTAAATTCCGTTGCAACGGTGTGAAAGGAGTCCGCTTACAAAACTTGTCACATGTGCTTATTATTCAGTCGATTCATTTGTTAACAGAAGATGTACTAGATGAGCTACGCTTTACACAAACAACAATAACGTTATGGTTCAATGCACACATCAAGGTCAAGGGCCGTTTAAACCCGTGCACACTTTTGTTTGATTAACCCTGTATATTGTCGTACAATTGGACATGTTTTTACAATTTAGGCCCTTTACAATCAAGTAATACCTATAGTTAGTAAATATTTGTTTATTGTAGCGGACATCTATGTTCGTAGAATACAAAGGTCACGTGGTGGTCGTCTGTAAGTCACGTGGTTTTTAAATCCCCCGCTGTGTGGAGCCGATTGATTCAATACAATCGTTTTCTTGTGTACGATTCTACTTTATTATCACAAAGATAAAATCAGATAGATCGCCACATTTGAAAAGATAATGTTGACACATAATATCGTCTGCTACCCGTATTGTATGGGTACTGAATGCCCAGTACTCGTATACCAGTAAAGTACAACCATATTAACTGCACAGAACCAGCAACAGCTCCCATAGGCCTACAGGTATACTAAGTATACAATGCATGTACAGGTAATGACAGCCGAATAACCTTGATGCCGACTCTGTATCATGACTGGCCTTATGGAATTTTCACATCATATCATATACACTAGTAAAACTGTATGTATGAATGCTTGCCAATATTAAAACTAATCATGTATTTTAAAGTGTATTTACTGAGTGAGGGTAAGAGCATGTATTATATAACGATGCAATCTTTTGATAATTTTATACGATGGGTCTATTTTTTTATATTAAAATTGGCTACTAACATGACTAAAGTACTACCAACGTCTTTATTTTGATAATACAATGTATTTGAAGGATTTATATCATACGAATATTTACTGTTCATGAGGGAAATGGTACAAAGTAGTAGGCCCACGGTCTCCCGTTACCGAGGGGAAATATTTTGCACCATTTCCCGAATCTAGAGCAGTAGATTATTTGTTTTATATAATATATACAAATATTTATGTCATTTGAAATACTTGATAAACAAAAGATAATATACCTAGGCCTACTCACTGTATCAATAAAGTTATGGTACATTTCCGCGATCGCCAGCGGGGAAAAAAGTTACCATAAAAAGGTACTATTTCCCTCACAGCCCCTCATCACAGGGAAATAGTACTTTTGTATGGGAACCTTTCCCGCCAGTGAAATAGTAGGGAAAATCTGGGAAATAGTTCAAATATTTCATGTCACATGATGTAGTATCCACCAATCAAATGACAGGAATATTTGTATGTGTTATACACCCAACCAAATATGTAAGTCCCCCCCCCCCCCCCCCCCCCCCCCCCCCCCCCCCCTAGCATATACTAGAATATTTCCAAAAATATTTGATGGATTTAAATAATTTTCACATTTTGATACCAAATTTGTTGGCCTTGAGACAATGCAACGATAAGAAATTGTGCCATTTATCAATTTTTTTACAGAAAAAAGTGGCACTAAATCTCTCTGGCTATGGCTGGTTTTGTCCATAAAATTGATCTTTCTTTGTGTATTATGTGTCATTATGCTACCGTGTCTTGGTGCACAAGATTATGATCTGCTTATTGATTATTAACCAGCCATAGCCAGTGAGATTTAGTGCCACTTTTTTGCACAAACTGGCACAATTTCTTATCGTTGCATTGTCTCAAGGCCAACAAAATTTGGTATCAAAATGTGCCTAACAATTGGGTGCATCTTTCTAGCTGAAGATTATTTAAATCAATCAAATATTGTTGGAAATATTCTAGTATAGGCCTATGCTAGGGGGGAACTTACATATTTGGTTGGGTGTATAATATATTATATAACACTTGGAAATTTCCTTGTCATAGTTGTATACAGTCAGCACGCAGGCATCGCTTTCAATGAGTGACCTTGCCGATTTCTGACCCACGCAAAGATCGATTTCAGGATGTCAACCTTGCGCTAAAACCTTACGAGAAGTTTGTTTTCCCTGAATTAATTGAGGTAGGGTTAGCTGGCAGCCATGATGGCTAAGTAGGTGGATTGTTCGTAATTTTCTCTATAATATGATGCCAAATCTGACATATTTGGTCCACAAACAGTGATTTTATCGCTAATTTTAGAATTTAACAACTTTCGTGACTTTGCTTCTTGTAACTATTCACTTGACCGGACTAAAATTCGTACGATATTTTAAGAGCAATTTCCGTACTAACGGAATCTTAAGCTTTAATTTCATATCAAAAACATTGATGCCCGACTTCTTTTTTGATAAGAAAAACCGAGTTTGATTTTCACCGATTTTCGGTCAGAAAACGAAACTTACGATCCCCCGTTAGGCCTCGCCAACTTGATTTTTAGTTCCCCGTAACACGCCCGCGCTTCATTTTCATGCCCGCGTTTGAATTCATTATTGAAATTTTTGAAAAAAAATACCGTTTTTCCAATGAAAACGTCCGAATTCATGCATTTTGTGTGATGAAATTGTGAAATGTTTATTCATTTTGACCAGAATAGCCTTTCTGTAAAAAAAATATCATATGACATTGTGCAGAGCAGAAGGATCGATTTCGAACCCCGGACCTCCCGCTCCCAAAGCGAACCCTTTACCATCTGAGCTATCAAGTGAATCTAAATATAAACGTGAGATTTAAACAGTTGATCAACATCCCATCGACGCTACGAAATGAATTTAGATCGAGACAAGATTCGAGGAGCTATATTATAAGCATTCACTTGACCGGACTAAATAATTTTATAAAATTGTAAGCATGTTTCTAGGTACAAAAGACTATGAATATTATGATACGATGGATAAAATTGATGCCTGATTCTTCAGAAGTGACTTTTTTACCGTGGATTTGGCTTTAGTTTCGTCAAGTTTTTCTTGAATTCGAGTTTGTGTGATTGCAATAATTTGCACCGAAAATACAACATGTCATGAAGTTCACAGATAATATTAGATAATATTTTTTGCATAATATGCCTTTTTATTATACAATTTCATGCCAAATGTGTTTGAAATGTGTCATTATAATCATGAAAAGAGCTCATTTACATCGTGCTATCACGAGGTCAACTGTGACTACGAAAGCCGTATCGCTACCGGTGAGTACTTTCGGGTCGCTTTGCTGGGTTAGAAAAGGAACGACTTTTCGCGTGGCTGCATACTGACTGTATATAATGATAACAGGCCATCATTTACAGCCATGTGACAGTATACAAATAATGAATGTTTATGAGTGCAATGATAAGAATGTTTTCATGAGGTGAAAGATGAAATGTTCCATTTCAAGAAGCGAAGCTGAGTTGAATGGAACATTTCATCTTTCACCGAATGAAAATATTATTTCAATTGCACGAATAAAACACATTCATTATTTTTGTTTTGTATAACACCTTCGGTAGGTTATTTGTCATAAAAAATACCGGAAACTGGCAGGCCTACGCTACTGAGTAGGCCTATAAAGCTTATTTAATTTTAAATTCTTTCATCTGCAAGGTCTATTACCTCGTGAGACAGCCAATGGGATGCACTTCTCTTGGGCTTCTCGGGGACATGTTTTTTGGCAGTTTGTTGAATTTAATCCTTGGTGCCTAGCCATAGCTCATCAGGTGTCATTTCGGCTTCAAGGAGCATCAACTTCTCGAATCTGTTACTAGTTTCTGTCCAGAATTGCTTACTGATGTCAAACCTCATAACCATCTGTGAGTTATGATACACTTTAATTTAACTCTTACATCCGCAATAAGAAGCTGGTGGTCACTTACAATGTCAGCGCCTGGCAGAGTTTTGGCTATTTTGATCGAGGATTTCCAGCGCTTCTTTATGAGGATAAGGTCAATCTGATTGCGAACAGCAGGATTTCCTGGGCTTTGCCATGTGTAAAGTCTTCTATGATGTTGGGAGAACATAGTATTGGCAACAGAAAAGTCGTTCTCTATGCAGAAATCAACTAACATATTTCCTCTTTTAGATCTAGATCCTCTCTCTAATCTAGATTAATTAGGGTTCAATAAAGTTTCGGAGTTATCTTGAATCGACAACGGTAAGACTTATTTTGCTCGGCAGCTTTGCAGCTAAAGCTGCCCGAGCAAAATAAACCCGTCTTACCGTTGTCGATTCAAGATAAACAACGACGAAGACCTTGTTGGATAATTGATGAACACATGTGAAAAACTTGTTTTAACCCTAACCCCCGAGGCATCTTTTCCAAAGATTTTTTTTTTTCGCGGCCAAATAGCGAGGGGGAAAAGTGCCCCCGCTCCACCGGGGCTCGAACCCCGGACCTCTGGGTTCAGAGGCAGACGATCTACCGCTAGGCCACGTGGGAAACCATACATGGCGGAGTATATTCCGCCCTGTATATACCCTGGGGCCATTATTTCATCGAAAAACATCGTAGTAATTCGTAGTACTCAAAAGTGTTAGGAGTAATGAGACCAAAATTAGAAGAACAAAATGAAGAAAAAAAATCGCTCCATAACCCTAACCCCCGAGGCACCTTTTCCAACAAAAAATGTTCGGGGCCAAATAGCGAGGGGAAAAAGTGCGCCCACTCCCCCGGGGTTCGAACCCCGGACCTCTGGGTTCAGAGGCAGACGATCTACCCCTAGGCCACGGGAGGGGGGGGGAGGGAACTTCTGAATGGGCTGGGTTACAAAAGGTAAACATTAGAGAAGACAAATTATTTCGCAAGTAATTGTGAAATTTAAAATATTTTGTAAATAGCATTTTATTCACACACACCTTTAACATTCAGAGAAAATTAAATCAGGAATGCGTTTAATTTACACAACACATTTTGAAACATGTTTATAGAATATTTGTATCAAATCAAAACACACCCCTCAATTTCAATAGTGGTACGGTCCACGAGATGAAAGCGAACTCATTTTACCGCGATGATGCAAAATGGCGATTCTCTTGTGCTCAGGTAGCGACCGGTCGGATTAAAATTGTGCCTTTAGGAGTGAGCCGTGACATATTGCCTTCGCCAAAAATATTTTCCTCAGGGATATAGCTATACATTTCGGTATGTAAACACTGGTAAAGCTGTTTGCTAACTTTAAGGATTGCATGGCGAAATGCATTTATACGCCGAAAAAACAAATTTTGCGAACATTTTTGTTTGTTTACAATTTTGCATCGATGCATAATGCATTAGTGGTTCCACATAAGGTTCGCTATCCTAGTAATTTGCATATGAACAGTGGGTTTATCTCAAATCGACAACGCTTTGTAACTGTACTTAAGGTATGGGTGAGTTGTTGTGTATCTCAATCCCATGTATATTTTTATGTACTTCGACATGTATTGGGTGCTCTGCCACAACTATAATGCATCAAAGACAACCAGATTTTATAAGCCAAACAAACTCTGCCACAACTACCAAGTGGTCCATATAATTCAATATGGTTTTCTTATTCCGAAATGAGCTGGGACAAACACATTATGGTACTATCGCTATATCATTTTAATATATTCAGATTCAGCAATGTTATTGATACACCTGTTCAAAACTCCCGCGAAAAGACACGCTACTATTTCCATGGCTATACAAAAGTGGCATTATCGCATTACGCAAAGCTAGGATTATGCTTTCTAAGAATTTAAATAACAATCAATGTTAAAGATCGGCCAAGTGATTAGAGCTTTAATCATGGATCATTGTTGTTCCTTCTGTATCTACTATTTCTATGTTTGTAAATCTAATACCCTTCGCGCAATCGCCATGTAGGCTACTCTCCGCACACACGCAGAGAACGCACTAAAATGTTTACAGTTAAAGGAAGCGCAGTGAGAGCCCGTGAGACTTTAAAGTAGAAACACAATGGGTCGTAATAAGAGCGCAGTGAAATGTGATAAGCGGGATAGGAGCGTACTAAGAGCTTCTTTGTTTAAAAAAAAATATCACTTTTGAGCAGTTGTCCGCGCTCTTCCTGTATGTTACATGGGACCCTCACCTGCTCTAGCCAGTGTCCACTGCATTCCCAATCGGTTCTTATGCGTTTGCGTGGCGCTCTCTTAATTCTGCGGATTGATCATTTCAATCTTTAAACAGTTGACTTTATTTCCAATCTCATTGATTGAATTTAGATTGAATTTAGATTGAAAAGCTCCATGGCCTATCGAATTAAGGTTGATTGCAGTATCAATATGATTGATTATAGCGTCCAATCAAAAACGGCAATAATATCACGTGAACCAACACCATCCCCGCCGCTTCCAAACTGTCAGGTGGCCATTTTCTATTTCTGTGCACGACGCGACGGTGAACTTTTTCTGAAAATCAGTGATCATGTGATGGCTCTTCGTGATCATTTAGAGACACGGGGTTTGCAGATTCAACTAAACACAACACCAAAAGTAAGTCCCCCCTAAACAATTCGTCATAACATCGTAAGATAAAACATTTTACCAATAAAACTTAGTTAGAAATAATCCGATGACTGTTTCCTAAGTGGTGTTTGAAAATGAAAGATGTCCATGACTTCATGGCTGAATAAGCTCAAAAATAAGACAAAAACTGCCCTTCTCAAAAGTCACAACTCACTATGCTAATATCTGAGCCAAGAATGGGATTTACATGGCTGAATGATCATGAATTGATTACACATTACAGTAAATTTTGCTCAGCCACGGGTACTTTTCCATTAGCATGATTAGTGAGAAGCAATTCATACACTTTTGTGATTTTGGAGAACGGCAGTTTTTGTCTTCCATTTGAGCTCATTCAGCCATGATGTAATGGAAATCTTTCATTTTCAACCATCACTTAGGAAACAAGTCATAGGATTATTTCTAACTAAGTTTTATTGGTAAAATGTTTTATCTTACGATGTTATGACGAATTGTTTAGGGGGGGACTTACTTTTGGTGTTGTGTTTAGTTGAATCTGCAAACCCCGTGTCTCTAAATGATCACGAAGAGCCATCACATGATCACTGATTTTCAGAAAAAGTTCACCGTCGCGTCGTGCACAGAAATAGAAAATGGCCACCTGACAGTTTGGAAGCGGCGGGGATGGTGTTGGTTCACGTGATATTATTGCCGTTTTTGATTGGACGCTATAATCAATCATATTGATACTGCAATCAACCTTAATTCGATAGGCCATGGAGCTTTTCAATCTAAATTCAATCATTCATTCATTGTGAGACCAGGATCATAGTGGTTTGCATAGTTACTTTCATTTTGACCAACCTAATATGCATCATCATAATTTGCCCTTAAATCATGATGAAGGAAACGTATAAGATTACTGTGTGAAACATTTAAAATAAGCCAATGAATACATTTTGCTGTGGTTAATTTGTGGTATAAATGTGTTTTAGCTTATAAAAAGGTTGGACTATTAAGATCATTACTTTATACAATCAAATTAATTATGCGCTTATTTTTTGAAAAATAACAATAAAGCTAGTATAATTGAGTAATAAATTTACATTAAAGTTTGCATTAATTTCTATATCACTTGGATTTCAAAAGAAATTGCAAAGGGTGTAGTTGAGAATTGATCCACCAACCTCGTGATACTGAAGTTGACGCTTTACCGGGCGCTTTACCAATTGAGCAATTCGTCTGTCCATGAAATTATTTAGATAGTAATACAACTTTATAATATTGAATATCGAATACACTAAAATCATTCATGCTAATTTCTCTAGATCAAAAGAGGGCGCTCATACCTTTTTTCTATTTTCAGCTTACTAACTATTAGTCAATGGGGGCTTATAGATGAAGTTTAACGGTATTTGTGTGTTCTTTTTAATATTTGTATTGTACAGAGCATCGACACTTTTGTATTATGCGCTTCACAAATGTTATTATTATTAGTAAGGACACGCAATCATCAACAACATCCTTCTTCATCTAATGATGTTCCAAATCGTTACTCTCTAAATGTAAAAGAGTGAAAAACCCCACTCTGAATTCGGACTGAATCTGTTTCAGCTCTTTTTGAGCTGGAATTCACTCTTAAAGAGCCAAACTGTTCACTCGTTCATCTTTGAATTTTCACTCTGGTCAGGGTGGCCCCAAACACAGCTCAATATCTTGGAGTGACTGTTGTTTATTGGTACAAGTCGTTCGTTTTGAGTGAAATTCACTCTTTGTTAAAGCGATTTTTTTCGATCGGTTAAGAATTCACTCTATACTGGAGCGAAGTTTTTCACTCGTTGTCCAGGAGCGATCTCTGAAAAATGTGTGACCTAATTTGACCAATCGTGATGATTTAAATTTTGCAACTCGCAGACACGATGACATGAGGTATTTCGATTACAATTCAGGCTATTTCAAGATTTTGGATTATATAATGTTTTGACTTTAATTCTAGTTTGAAATATAAACTGGTATGTTAGGGGCCATATCCAAACTCTCAGTGCTTTTAAAGCATTTTTCTAGCGATTTTACAACGCTTTTCCAACGGTATTTCGTTCTATTGTTAAAAGCATCGGAAAAAGATCGGTGATTAACTAGAAACCTCTCTACTTATCGGGCGTTAACAATAGAACTATTGTAGTACTCTCGATGACTCAATTAGTGAAGCAGACACATCAAAGCGCGAGGAAGGTTGTGTTATATTCTTTAAGAAATACTATTTATAAGCTTTTTAAATCCGATCATAAAATGTTTACGTTCACCGCCGATCAATGTATCTGGTCGTCTAGAAATATGAATTAAGCTACCGCTCCATCACTCTATTCATCTATTGTTTGGCGCAGTATTGCCAATATCTTGTGAAAGTAGCCCATTTCCCCCTTCATTCCATTGAAATCAATGCTGAAAACATTTTGGCGATAGGTCACGTAACATATTTGTACAATGGATGGGTGATGACGGAGGGGGCGTAATATATTGACCATCGTGTTTGGAAGTATTATACAATATAATACCTATGTATTATACAATATATAATCCAAGTCATTAGTTTAGAGAGGATATTGTTTCCGACTTTTGTCCTTTCGATTTTAGCCTCCGATTTAAGAGATATTTGTATTTTGAACCCTATGTAATGTTTTTCTTCAAAACGTTTATGTATAGCCTTCATTAGCTCAAACGTCAAAGCGCCGGCTTCACAATCATGAGGTCAGTGGTTCGAATCCTGCGGATGGGGATGGTTTTCTTTTCTGTTTTGTTATTACACTGTTTGTTTTTATAAATTGACAGGATTGCTTATCGTTCGCTATATTTATTGAATGTTGAATGATACTTTTTTTCTTTTGCAATTTCACTGCGATAAAGAATGTCCTGTAAATATAATTGTGTTTACTACTCCTAGGCTTACATTGAATGGCCCCTAGCTAGTCTATGAACATGATCTGCAAAGGCCAATTGTTATGTAAATAAGAAGCCAGTCGGCTCATGTCCTTGAATCAATTTTCCTATTTCCTACACCACCGCAACATTATTTCAATAATAATAATACAGGCACATTGATTTGTATTACATAACGGCTGGCATTTACTTTACAAGTTTAGCTCAATCGATAATAACACACAACGAGTTTCTATTGTATTGGCCTGTTGCATAGGACTAGGACAGTTCGGTGGTGTACCGCGGTTCATTCACATTTCATGATGCCATGCACACTAAACAGTCAGTGGAAAATTAAAATGAAATCGTAAATAATTCCACATTCCAAAATAAACTATAATTGAACAATAATGAATAATTATACGAAATGATAAACAATATCGAAAACTAATTTTAAAAAAATGTATATAAACGATTAAAATAAAATTTCAAGACGTGATAGGATTCGAACCCACGACCTCCGGTTTACTAGTCCAATGCTCTACCGCTGAGCCAACTATGCGCTATGTGAACGCAATAACAAACAAAAGTAATAAGGTTCAACATACCACTCTTCTCTAAATTAAATGTTTAAAATGCTTTATATTTCTTAATCTTTGTAGCTTTAAGATAGTTTCTCGCTCAAAAGTTGATTATTTACTGTTAAAGAAAGTAATTCTGATTTAAATGTAACGAATAACACTACTTTTTGAAACAATTCTAGATATATTATATTTCGTTTGTACAGCATTTTGTCGATTTATGTGCACACTTTTACGACTTAGTATTGCATCATGGGCTTTTTGCCGGGCACGCGAGGACTTGGGAGCGAAGCGAGTCATGTGATTTTTGTCCAGGACAAACACTTGAGATGTACACGCCCCTTTAAGAATCGGTTCACAAAGTACGGGATTTGTTATTCGTTAAATCTAATAAATCATAAGTGACTCATTTTATAGACAACAACACCGTGTTGAAAAACCCGTGTGTATTTAGGGAATAGTTGAATGAGAACTATATTTGGGTATAAAGCGCTGAGGATTTCAGGATAATCGAAATAGCTCAGTTGGTAAAGATTAGGACTCTCAATCAGCAGGCCGTACGTTCGAATCTTTGTGGCGGTTTATATTCCTTGTGCTCTATGCTTAGAGCGGTCGAGTCTGGGTAGAGGTCGGTTAGGGTTTTAAGTATGCCGAAATATAATATTTATTGTTGTTCTCTCATTATACGTCCGTTCGGGGTTTTCATTTATATAGTGACATAATTTTAACGTTATTTATTTATTTTGTATTTACTTTCTTAATTGTTGATGTTTATTTAATTATTTATCAATCAATTAATTATAAATAGGCCTTAATATACTATTTTATTGATATAATTATTAATCTATATATTATTTATTTACATTAATTACTTAATTTCTTCATATTTATTATTTATTTATTATTGATTAGGTCACGTTCAGAGTGTATGCAACATTCTTAAATAGTCTAAAAATGCAGAAAAATGACACTATTTAGGGGAGTAAGATTCATAATGCTACTTGATTACACACATTATGCCTATACCAGAAAACAATAACACGTTGTATGTTTAATGGCTCCCATATTGTTTAGTATTCAATGATAACATTATCCATGCTTGTACCAGGGAGGTGTCATTGACACCTCCCTGCTTACTCTAAAATCATCCACGGCTGAACAATAGTCTTTAAAGGCCACTTCAAGGAGGATTATTCTTATGACGTTAACGAGTGGATTACAATAAGCCTAGCAATGAATAGGCGGCTACAAACATATCGTTTGAGTCGGGGTTTGAGGAGTGTCGCGATTAGCCTCTATCACCTGCCATGATAAAACCTGGCACTTGTACCCGGGGGGGGGGGGGCACTCAACTTTTTTGGGGGTAGGGGTGTGCCGCCCAGGGTCTCAAAAAGGGGGCTAAAGAACTGAACTGAGTGGATTTTATGACGAAAAATAGGGTCTTAGGAACTGATTTTTTTCCCCCAAAAATAGGTCTTGAGAACTGGCCTATAGTTCAATTTTCGATTTATTTTGGTTTAAGAACGCAAAATTTGAAAAATTGGGGCTTTGGAACACAAAATTGGTGCTTTGGAACGCAAAATTTCGCGATTTTTGAATTTTCAATGAAAATGGGGTCTTAAGAACTGATGCAGGCTCAAAAGGGGGGTCATAAGAACTAGCAGCAGAGGGTGAAAAAGGGAGTCTTCAGCGCGGCACCTAACTATACCCTTTTCAAATGTCAGTGCCCCCCCCCCCCCCCCGGGACTTGTACTAGAAACCCGATAGGTGTACTATCTGGCAAATGGGTCGCTCTCTACGTCACAACAGGGGTCGGGTGAACACTGGTCAGCTTAATAACACAATCTTCCTCGCGCTTTCATGTGTCTGCTTCACTAATTGGGCTATCGAGAGTACTACAATAGTTCTATTGTTAACGCCAGATAAGTAGAGAGGTTTCTAGTTAATCACCGATCTTTTTCCGATGCTTTTAACAATAGAACGAAATACCGTTGGAAAAGCGTTGTAAAATCGCTAGAAAAATGCTTTAAAAGCACTGAGAGTTTGGATATGGCCCCTTAGGTGAAATCATATCAGAGTATCATTTCACCAGAATATGTTGTCTACAATCATCACTCGAATCGTGAAGAATGCAGTGGTGTATTACAATGACGTGAATAATTCTTCAGCACACGCAGTTACGGCAAGTCAGTATAGCGTTACGGCAAGTCAGTATAGCGCGTTGAAGTGGTTAAGTGTTATGTTATGCAAGTATGTTTCGCAAAATAAAGACCCGGAATTGATCGTCGGCTGCATTTTATTTAGTCTACCACTGAAATTCGGCAGTTTCCCCTGTTTGAGTATTCACGAAATTACCGTAGGTACCTGAGATATGATTATCAGGTCTACTACTCTCTAAATGTAAAAGAGGTAAAAACCACTCAAAAATAGTGAATTCTTTACTCCTCTTGGATCTCTAGGAAGGACAGCTCTTTTCGAGTGAAAGTCACTCTTAAGGTCACTCTTTCAAGAGTGAATAGTCCCACTCCTTTTGAGGAGTGAAATACTTCTCCTGAAACACTCCTTCTAAAGAGCGACTTTCACTCTAAGAGGAGCTGTCCCTCCTGAACTAGAAGAATTCATTCTTTTTGAGTGGGTTTTCACTCTTTTACATTCAGAGAGTATAACGCCATGTTAGCAGGTAGGCCATTCGATACCTGCCCGGCCCAGTCGATCAAATATACTTCATTCACGTTCACAGAGGTCAGTCAAGTTGATCTTTAATGCTTTTTATTAGAAATTCCACATTTTCGGGGATATTTTCAAACCTGCATTGATAACACCCTAATAAAATAAAAGCATCACTTGCCTGTGAACATTTGAGGAATTGCAGACGTGTAGCGAACTTAAAATTTCTTGCTAAATCGAATTAGCATTATGCATCGTAGTTTCAGGACTTCCTCACTTTCAACAATCTCCGTAGAAAAATGCAGTCATCGTAAAGCGTAATTATATTGAGGCACTTGCAAGTTAACGCTAAGTTGGAATAACGGTATTTACCGTTAAATATTTTAATCATCCCGTTTCTACTTGAGAGAACTTACCAGTAAGTGTACATGCCCGTCAAACCAGTATAGTTTACGTTGTAAAACATGATCAAAAGTACGCACTTCCGGGTAATGAGAACTTATATTAAGATTTATCGGGTAGCTGTTTCTACTGGCCAAATTAGCGGTAATTACCGTTACCAAACCTGCTTTTTGCAGAGTTTTGCCGGTAGCAAACTTAGGGCCGTTGTCCATTCTATAGAAGCGCGATGTTTTCATTACTAGGCTTATCGTAATCCATTCGTTAACGTCATAAGAATAATCCTCCTTGAAGTGGTCTTTATATTTAAAGACTATTGTTTAGCCGCGATCGACCAACCGATCGATTCATCAAAAACCGTGATTCCCTAACTTAAAATGAAGACTCCTGAGGCAAAAAACTACTTAATTTTGCGATCTATTTAATTTCGCGAACATATTACAGGCTGAAAGTCGCAAAAATAAATTCCACAAATTTTGCAATTAATGCTTTATGACAAGTGGTTCTGATTTTGACTTGATTAAATTAAGTAACCGCTTAACTGAACATGCAAAAGAAGTTTTTCAATCCACAAAAATAACCAATTGCAAAAAAAGAGCAATATGGCCTGATTTGGCAATATGTTTCCAGATTCGGAAACATATTACAGATTGCCAGATTTGGACATTTGCCCTGACTGCCAAGAAAAATAAATAACAAATATTAAAAAATAACAAAACAAAAACGTTAACAAAACAAAACAAAACAGAGAAATTGGAGACACAAAGAGAAAAATAAGAAGACAGAAACAGACAGAGAAGAAATAATGATTGGTTGAGGAATTGAACCCGGAATTCCTGCGTGGGAGCGCTAGAGCGTGGCCACTATGCTACACTAGACTATTACAGTTTTGACAAAGTCGTTGATAAAGATATATTTAGTATGGGGTTATTTAAGCATCACATTTCTTACGCGTTGCTGATCCCCATACATCTTTCAAAATTTAAAAAAAAGAAGATATTTTCCAGCTTCTTGCGGGTGCTGTGCAATCTATAATCGCTTCAGTATTACGTGCACTAGGGCTGTGAGAATTTCAGCGGAAAATGTCCCGGGAAAATGTCGCAAGTTGTATAGTGGTTCCATGTTCAAAATGGTTACAGGCCAAAATGCTATGCGATGTGACAGTTGACAACCAGCCAAGACCATTATATTCTATTGATAGGGAACATCGTATCGAAAATATCACTTTTTCACTAACAAATCTACATTGTATTCACATTTTCTCATCAAACGGTATGAAATAATGACAAAAACAATCAGGCAATTCTGTAATAAACCGTATACTTCATGAATTTGACTATTATTGACAGTATGTGCAGTCAATTCATGAGTGAAGCATATGGTTTATTCAGTCAAATCGATTTGTTATTTGAACTAACACATTTGAGTAATAAAACACAAGGAAATACAGACTTTTTTTCGCTCACGAGTCGCAATGGATTTTATTTACATCAATTCGAGGCGCTATTGTTATATGATTCCTTTTGTGCCTGTGGTGCACCGAAGGAAGAAATGACAGCTACTCTTATTCCCAGTCATTTTTGGTGGCTCCTTTTCGTAACACTCGGTGGCATGTGTACAAGACTAGCATCAAAAGTGACGTCGTGATTAAAATCTCTTATTATAATTAGCACAGATCGCGGGCATTTTTAAAATTTTAAACCGACGTTTTTAAACAAACGTGTAAAGCAATGGGCTTTTGATCTCTTGACGAAAATAAAATATAAGCTGCCGATACCTGAGGACTTATTATACTTTTTTAAAGTTTATTTGAAGATGAAATTCCATATTTGTAGGCCTAGATTTGGCTTTGAAGGTACGTGATCAAAGATCAAGTAGGGAATCTTTTTGCGTCACACTTTTTGCTACATATTTGTGCAATAGCATCACAAGTCTTCAAAAGTTTGTGCATTTCGCGATGCTACACCGATTAAATTGAACGCTGCATGTGGTTGCATGCACTATACTATGTAGCCCGATGATGGCTTTACTATCGTTCATGCTTCACTATACTATAGGCTATAGCAATTGACACCCGGTCACCATTTGGACTATGTACTATGCAGGTTATTGCGGGGCTTGAGCTCTATTCCCAGTCCCAGTGTGTTTGACTTTAGAGGGAATTCACGGAGTGGGATGGATACCTACGCCTACGCCGGGTAGGCCTACACGTTCGTTACACGCACGTATATAATCATGTACATTGTATAATAGGATGACCCGTGTCACGTAAGAGCAATTACACGGGATAACTCATCATGCCTACAATTGAACCCCCTAAAAACAGGATAGCCAACAATCAAACATATTTTAATCAAAAAAAGTAAGCTGACTGAATAAAATAATATGCACAAAATGAAAATTCTAAATACTGTGCGGAGAAGCTTAATGCATTCACACGTCGCCTCGTTTATAATTCTTAATTCAAGTCAAATATATCTTACCATCACTTGCAAAATCTTCGTAGCTTCCACGAAAACATAATTTATTTGTCTCCCCTCGAATTACCACACATACAATCATGATGATCACACGGGATTTTATTGGATTTGTATCCCGATTTTTCAGTACGGCCTCTTTGATATGGCTGTATGCCGGAAAGAAAGATGCCGGATCGCGTCTTGATCGTCTGGAAAAGTCTTTCCTACTTTCAACCAATCGGAGTCCCGGATTCCTCACACATGCTCTCTTTACACTGTTTTAACACCACAACTGGTGTTAACATCGATGAAAATAATTCATGAATAACAAACACCACACAAATGACACCAGTTGGTGTTATTCTTACACCAGATCTAACACTAGATACCCAACACCATATTTAGTGTTACATTTCCGACGCGGACATTTCTGCAGTGACACCAGTGGTGTTAAGGGGGCTGTAAAGTGTCGTTGTATGAATTTTTCAAGCACTGTAACTTTCAAACTATTTATGTGTTGTACATAAAAGTATACACTTTTTTCAATGAAATGAGTCAGGGAATCCATTTTTCGTATCAAATTTCACTGAAAATCGTGATTTTTATATTTTTACCCAAAAATGCCTCTTTTTTTGCCTAAATTTTTCAAACAACCTAACAAAATAATTTTTAGGTAAAAAATTCTAAAATTTTACAGAAAGCATCTTAATTCAATTATCTAGGACAAGTATTTTTTGTTTGCCTTTAAAAAAAATAGTTTCGAAATTATTGACCAAAAAGTGCTAAAAAAGTGAATTTTGAGATTTTTTATCTCAAAATTCACATTTTTAGTACTTTTTTGGTCAATAATTTCAGAACTAAAATTGTTAAAGGCAAAAAAAAAAGAATACGTGTCCTAGATAATTGAATTAAGATGCTTTCTGTAAAATTGTAGAATTTTTTACCCAAAAATTATTTTGTTAGATTGTTTGAAAAAAATTGTCCCAAAAAAAGGCATTTTTGGGCAAAAATATAAAAATCACGATTTTCAGTGAAATTTGATACCAAAAAATGGATTCATTGAACCCTTCCCTTCAAAAAAATGTATACTTTTATATGGATTATATGAATAATGACGAAGTTACGGCAGTTTTACGGAGGCTATTTCTGACACTTGACAGCCCCCTTAATCTAACACTAAAAGTAACACCAAATGCTTAACACCAGCTCAGTGTTGCACATTTAACACCGGGTGTTTTGCAGTGTGCTCTCTTCATGTAAAAGAGTGAAAATGTCACTCGTTGTTCAGAGTGAAGTCATTGTCACTCGTAAAAAGTGATTTTTCACTCGGTGTCGAGTGTCTTTTCACTCTGTGCGGTTGATGAGTTATACCAGATTTATGCAAGAGTGAAAATGTCACTCGTTGTTCAGAGTGAAATTATTGTCACTCGAAAAGAGTGATTTCCACTCTGTGTCGAGTGACTTTTCACTCTGTGCGAGTGATCAATTGTACCAGATTTAATTTGAGAGCCGGAACACAATAAAATAGAAAAATATTCAAAAACTCAAAATATTCTTTATTTTATTAAATTTAAACATTATTGAAGTGATAGTTAATGATGATATCAATGTTAATTGTTTCTGCAATAATTTTAAAGTCCAAATAATGATTAAATATAAATTACATTAATGAAACGCGTAAAAACATCATAGATATAAACACCATAGAAAGTAAATTTAGATACTTTACATAGAGAAATATCATGTTGATATATGATATCGTTTCACTACCGAAAGGAAGTGATAATGTAACATAGGCAAATGACAGCAGTTGTTGGTCGATTTAAGGTAAGTACATGTATAGTTTGGATAATGACTCTTTGTTTGTTATTCAAATTTTCTATTGAATTGCAAGTTATTCATGTGAATGTGATTAAGGAATTAAAATGTTCCATTATTGTTCACTCTAAATGAGTGAAATTCACTCCTTATATATTCAGTCTTTTTTCACTCCAATGGAGTGATCACTGTAGGCACTCTTCGAAGAATGAAAATTCACTCGTTCCTGGAGTGAACAAAATTCACATTTTTTTGGAGTGAAAATGGTGAAAAGGAGTGACTTTCACTCTATTAGAGTGATCACTGTAGGCAATCCTTTGAAGAGTCAATATTCACTCCATTAGAGTGGAATTTCACTCTTTTACATTTAGAGAGTAGGTTTTCTGGCATTTTGAAGGCTCCGGGAGGGCTCTCCTGGGACATATTTGTTTAAATTAACACATTTTCTTCTCCCAAACTTACCTTCATTTTTATCATATATATCATATATCGTGATTGAGGTACATTTTGCCTTTAAATGAGCTTCTAAAAACTGGAATTAATGTTTTGTGCACATGCGTGCAAAAAATAAGTTTTCTTTGTACTTATTTTTTAAGATTATTATTTCTCACAACAGTAAATAAGCTTGCTTACCTCGATGGGGTAGCTTTCTGGCAGCAACTCGCTTGCCTTTTGTACTTATTTGAACGTCCAATAATTTCAACTGATTCCCAAAGGACCCCAATTAATCCCAAAATGTATTTTTATTTTTTGCCGGAACTTAGTACCAATACACAAAACGAGGAGTGATTTGGTGTTGTGCGCCCTTAAACACGTTTGTTTTTCTGTCCACTGTTTCAGTATATTTTTATCGTATTTGATTCAACTGATACGTAACTTGCCAAATTAATCTATTGTATAAACGGGTTTATTCTTTTACTTCTTAAATACATACAAGATTTGAAAATAACATCGGTAACGCATAGAATAAGTAAGGTAAGTTTCGTGATTTAAAAATATTGATATTAATTTTCGAAAAAAGCCTCTTTACCATTTATACCATTATAAGACCATTTTTCGAATTACAAGTATTCGATTTTTTACAAGATAATGTATAATATTATCGAGGTGCTTCATTGAGTGCATACACATAATTAGCTGGGTCCCGGGGACTATACATGAAGAAAAGGGGGTGTTTAACACTGTCCACGCGACAGGAATCTGAAGACGACATCCCTAAATGTCACAAAGAGTTACAAAAAATAATAACATTATTGAATTTCATTACCATATTTAGAATAACCATGAAAATGCTTTGAAATAAGTACACACATGACTAGTATTGTTTCAGTAATCTTTGAAATAAACCTTCAAAGTTAGGAAAGGTTTCTGAAGAAAAAAATTGTTTTGTATATTATGGTAACACTTGGTAATAGTATAGTAGTAGAATATAAATTAGAAGTATTCATATTAATTATCACCATAATGAGATGAAATGGTAACCAAAATATTGCAATGTGTTTTTATTAATTTGCACACAAAAAATCCTATAAATAAAATTTATCGCCGCAAATCCAGGCATCCCTGCTAATTAAACCAATTAATCTAGCATCACACGGTATTAAAGTAATATGGTATTCTTGACCTCAATTCCATGATAATTAATATGTCAGATATCTCCGTATTATATGTATTATGACGGAATAAACAGCAAGTGTTAATCAATATGATATTCTGTCTGTATTCTAGAATACAGCGTGACATAAATTGCCCGCTTTGGAGCGCTATTAATTCGGTCTGGTAAACCTATTGTTATCAATTACTACGAGAGGATTGCCTGGTTGTATATTTAAATTCGAGCGGTACTTCTTGCTAACTGCATGGGTGAGTTTCCATTATGTTGCAAATTACATCCACGCTCATGCGTTTAAACTACTCATTGGGCGTTGCAATACAGCCGGTTGGTTGCACACGATAATTATGTCGTATAGCAACCAGCTTTGATGGAAGGCGAATATTTAAATTTGGTGCCGGTTTTTAGGGCAACAATTTATGGCGCTGCTAAGCGGGTGTTCTAATAATATAAAAGGTATGTTTGCAAACTATCCCGCCTAAAACACAGATTTCAACTTAATATCGCTCCTTTTATTTTACGCATGAAGCAACTTATAGTGAATGAAGTGTTAATCCAGCAATCAAAGACGATTTTAAGGTCTCCCCAAAATGCATTGCGCGAACGCCAGCCAACTAAATCTTTTTGCACACGATGCATTTGTCGAGCTCTTAAGTTTTAGAGAAAAAGAAAAAGAAACACTGATTACTAATTTATTCATGTATACTAGAACCAAAGAGCTCCATCGACGAACGCGCTATGAAGCCATGATTGTGTGCATATATATATGTGAACCGAGACAAATTGGAGACCAGAATATATATTAACGGGTAGTATAGTAAGGGCGATTTATAAAGATGAATTTTAAATAATGTTTGTTCAATACTTTTCCGAGATCTCATTTACAATTCAAGATCATCTTGATAAGTCGTATAGGCGTGCTTAACACGCATTGCTTAACACGCTTTGTCGAAACTCCCAAAGAGGAACGAGGAAGAATTTTGCGGAGGTGGCAAAGTCGAAAATATAGGATTTTAGATTCCAAGCTTTCCCGTGCGAATGCGAGTAGCTCCACCGTCCAATGGATGTTCTTCAATAGTGTACACATCACCGCCAACAGAAAACTCATTCGCGTACTTTCCTTTCAGCTGCTTCAGAACAACCCTAGTTTTAGGTGGTGAGGTGATGGTATGTTCAACGGTCTTAGCTACTGTATAAGTGGACGACTCTGCGGTCTAAATGTAACAAAAGTCATATTAAATTCGTTCAGTTACTCGGTAGTAACCAAAAATAAGGGTGTACGAAGGCAAGTTGTGTTAGATACAAAGACATATTCAGCATTCTTCAGACCATTTATTGTTTTATTATAATGATGTTGTTCTAAGATTTTAAGACCTCTGTATAATTAGGCCTATGCCAAAAGATAAGAAAATTGACTTGTCCTTTAAGTGCAAACATCTTGGTCGGACGGTCGATTTTTTAGATAACCAAACACATACTACACAAGAACACATATTTAACCTTAACTATTTAACAAATAAGTGAGTAATTGACAATTGGATACGTTTAGGTTGCAGCTAAATATAAACAGAACACATTTTGCTATTATAATCATAACCAATATATGATATTTAAAACAGTTTTGAAATATCAAAAATCGTTTTTAAAACGTACATAAAGCGACCCTAGATTTTCAGATATCAGGGTCGGTCGCAAAGGGCAAGTCAACAATTTAGTGTTTTTAGGCCTAATATCAATATCTGAAAAAAGGTAATTGTGTTTTACTTGATATCCTATTAAAAGACATAATGGAAGGCGCATTGAACACTATAGGACGTAAAACAGCTACCCTACCCTCCTATAAGAAATCCCCCCTTTTCAACGAAACTACGCCACATATTGGGAACTACAACAAATCTATATAATATCTGAAATCATACTAGTTTACCAGTGAAACGTAACTAAAAACGTGTATTCTCTTAATTATTTATTGGATTTGTCCACAACGTATTCCAATCACAGATACATTTAATAGGCCATACATCTTTCTATTTTTATAGAAGTTACATATATCGCCACTAAATTGGACACGGTGATCCTGTATTGCGCAATACCAAAGTTAATATTCATTATTGCTAGCGTATACACGGAATACTGGCCGGGTAGCGAATTTATTAACCGTAAACAGCATTTATTATCAGTCTCATCATATATATAATATACGCTTTATTCCGTCAAGGTATCAAATGTTGTTTACGTTAAATAATATCGCGGCCGGGAAAGGCCCCAGGATCACCCCCCCCCCCCCCCCCCCCCCCCCCCCCCCCCCCCGTTGTTTGTAAAGTATCATTAACTTGACTTCGTTTACTAGAGCACTACGATGTCCGTGTATGTTTCATCATTTTCTACACAAGATTAATTCTCATTAAGAAAGCACATAAAAATACATTTCACTGGTCAAGGGTCAAAGAAAGTTTGTCTCAGAAACATTTTGCAAAAAAGCTAAGTGCTGTGCGATTTTATTTTATTTTAGAAAATAGGCTATGAGGTATGCGATTTTTCTTTTTCTTTTTTTGTTGATGCTAATTCAAGCTTACAGAAAACTTTTTAAAACTTTGTTTTTAAAAATAAAAAAAAACCCAAAGTATTTACAAAAAACTGGTCAACGTCCTAAAATGAAATTAACAGACGACAAAGGAAATATGAAAAAGAAGATTTAGACAGTGTATGATGTAATTTAACAAAAACACTTTGTTTTTACCCTGGGCCCCACTTTTCTCTCTGGAACCCTCCATTGTCTGACTCATTTATCCTGTGTGCTTCTTCTATTAATTCTTATTGTGAAACTAAATGAATAATATAATTGATGACACATTTTATAGAAAAACAAGAAAAGTACACGTCCCGGACCGGGCTCGAACTCCCGTAAATGTTTTAAAAAGGACGTGAAACCAGCGCCTTAACCACTCGGCCACCAGTGCATACAGAATTTAAAAGTGAAAAATTATTTATATACCAAACAGAATATAGTAAACACGACGAATGTCGCAGATTTTGCAAAACTCTATCATTTGTTTTATATTATTTAAACCATTTCTCCACAATTGTAACAACATATATGTGTCCATATTTTCATATCCAGATCTAATATACATTTTAACGACATCTGGGTACAAATACTTATTCAAGATACGTAACAGCAATTCATAGACTCTACCACAAAGCCTGAATCTAAATTCAAATGTCAACGTCCCAGGACGTTGACAAAAATCAGAATGTTTAGGCCTCAGCGCATAGACCTACGCCGCGCCGTAGCTCATTTCACATACCAATGCGGGCGGGCTTCTGAGACAAACCTTCTTCTTTGTTTGGCCTTATACTGTCCATGAATTTGCTATGGAACTCGCGCGCACAGGGGAATTCAGAAGCTGAAAATGTTTGTATTTATGAAAAACAGAATGCTTGCAATTTTGGGAATACTTGTAAAGAAAATTTAGATCAACTTCCAATACGTTGATAATTAACATTAATTAGCATTGTATCATTCACATATGCATACACATTTGGGGGCTGCTTGCATAGGCCATCTCCCTGGTCAAATATCCTCCTCCCAACCGGATAGGCCTCCCTTATATGCACGGCATATAAGAACAAGAAGAAGAAGATGTTCGAATATATTGCATGTGAGGCTCTTATAATTTGCATTTGTTCATTAGTTTCAAAACATTATTAATTCATATTCAGAGACAAAAAGCAGATCACACAACAAACATTTCTTTTTACTTACTGTCCAGGAATTTGATATGGAAGAAGAAGAACTTGCAGAAAATGCCATAAAAGCCCCGCCAATTTCAATTAATGTCGTTTCGGTAACGGTCTCACTTGTGTCATGCATTTGTAAAACTCCGATCGATGTACTGTATTTAGCGAGCTGTTCAGTGGATCCTGTGTTAGTGGTTTCAAAGATTAGACTGAAAATATAAAAAAGTAATTAATTAGTCATCAAGCAAAAAAACCACCATTTTTGCGATGACATTTATACAGGGGCATTATCACAATTTGGATGATGTGAACTGATCCCTATTTGGTGTTTGTTTTGTTTGATTGGATCCTCCCTAAGGAACTCGACAGAAGCGAATTTTCGTCGCTATTTCGTCAAGCTGACCATTACTGGCCAGTTTCTTTACATACAAATTTTACGTCTATTTGGAAACATCATAAAGGATGCTCCTTTTTTGGACGTTACAGTAATGTGGTTTAGCCCAATATGATATGGTATGGTCCATACAATATGGTATGGTTTGGTCCATATTATGGTATTGAATATTCTTAATTATACTAACTGATTGCGTTTGTGTATTAGATTACTACACTTAGTGGAATCGCTTATTGGATTGCGGGATTGCCCCGAGGGGCGGCACGCCCCCGAGGTACCGAAAAACAAAGTCAGCGATTTCAAACAAGAACCTTAGAATAGTCCGTACGCCGTCACCAACCTTAAATTATAACACATCGACCACAACATTCCGAATGCGAGTCGAGCGTGGAAAAAATAAGACGGCTTTGCTTTTCTTGTGTCGTCCGGGGTCAAAGGTCGTCTAGGGGTCGAATTTTCAAAGTTTGTCCGTCGGGCTTAAACTCGGGGACGGGAAGCCCGAATGCGAGTCGAGCGTGGAAAAAACAAAACGGCTTTGCTTTTCTTGGGTCGTCCGTGTCAAAGGTCGTCTAGGGGTCGATTGTTCAAAGTTTGTCCGATCGGGCTTAAACTCAGTGATGAGAAACTCGGTGATCTGTTTGCTCGGTCCCCGCAAGAGCAAGTTCGCATTCGCTAGAGCATACGAGGTCAAAGGTCATCTAGGGGTCAACTTTTTGAAGTTGGTCGGATCGTGCTTAAACTCGGTGATCACAATGCTCGATGCGAGGCGAGCGTGGCAAAAATAAAACGGGTTAGCGTTTGTCGGGTCTTCCGGGGTCAAAGGTCGTCTAGGGGTCGAATTTTTAAAGTTTGTCCGATCGGGCTTAAACTCGGTGACGGGAAGCCCGAATACGAGTCGAGAGTGGAAAAAAATAAAACGGCTTTGCTTTTCTTGGGTCGTCCGGGGTCAAAGGTCGTCTAAGGGTCGAATTTTCAAAGTTTGTCCGATCGGGCTTTATGCATGCATTCTACAAACCACCAAACCCGAGAACCGCCAAACCCGGGTGACCGCCTAGTTGTGTATATAAATGAAAAACTTAGTGATAAAATGTATGGATAATCGAAAATAACAAAAGAAATCATGTTAAAAGCCATTGTATGAGTTTTAGTGTTTTGCCAAAAAAATTGTATTCAATGTATTTTTGGCAAAACACTCTAACTCAACAAATTGTATTGTATCTTCAAAATAATCATATATGTAAACATAATATCAATTTGTAAAAAAAGTACAAAACTACCCCGCGTATTCATGTTTTCATTACATTACAACTGAATAATTTCACAAATAAAAAATGCACTCATGTAAACTTTAAAGCTCAATTTCTCAATATGAACATTTTGGAGTTACAGTGTTTTGCCAAAAATGGGGCGCGCCGGTGGTTGGAGTAAAAGTCAGGAATGCCCTACATGCGTTGTTCACTCATTCACTGTGGCCGTGATCGGCTCCCGTATTATTATCATTATTTACTCAAAATGCTCTCGGATGAACACCAAAGTGAAACACACCCTTTAACATGTCAGCGATACTGACATCAAAGCCACCTCGGTCAAGAACAGCCTCCATATACGCCGAGGGTAGATTTTAATCCAAAAAAAATAATTAAATTTAAATCCATTGGGACTTATTTTGTTAATCCCTTTGGATTAAAACTCCTTTTGTCAATTGCTTTTAAATCTGTCTGTGGGTAGATTTTAATCCAAAAAGATTTAAAATATAAATCCATTGAGACTTATTTTGTTAATCCCTTTGGATTAAATCCTTTAAATCCTTGAAAAGATTTATTTTAAATCCACATTGATTGGTCCTTTCCTACAATCCCTGAAGGATTTGAATTTAAATCTCTTGGGATTAAATTTAAATCCTTGTAATTAAGAGTGTAGGAATTGCTTGATGTGACTGTGTTATTGTTCCCTTAATTGTCATTAATGACGTTTTCCAGCGTATTTGTGTAGGGTGCTTTTTACTAATGTGTTTTGTTGCCATATTATATTCCTTTTTTTCAATTTGGTATGTGTAGGTTAATTTTTTGTGTAAGTTTAAAGTATGATATTATTATAGACATCACTATTAAACTTATCATTAGGTAGTCACTTACTTACCTTGCAGTTACCCATCTCCTGGATAGCCTAACCTTGCTGTTAGCGCTAACTGACAGAGCTCTGGTGGGGGGGGGGGGGGGGGGGGGCAATGGTCAGTAGATCTAGGACTATTGGAGTAGTTTGAAGGTCTGTTGAATTTTGCTTAATAGGTTTCAATCTAAATCACTGAGACTCGGGGAGAATATACTCATTAGCCACAACCACAACTCTTCTTGATGTACAAGATTTCATTTTGAAAAATATGAATAATGGATATGCTACTGGTGTAATATTTATTGATTTTAAAAAAGCATTTGACACTGTAAATCATGAAATTCTTCTTAGGAAACTTAAGCATTATGGTATTAATAATAATGAACTCTTATGGTTTGAGTCATATTTAAGCAACAGATTACAAAC
Source organism: Ophiura sarsii (assembly GCA_035610835.1). Lineage (NCBI taxonomy): Eukaryota > Metazoa > Echinodermata > Ophiuroidea > Amphilepidida > Ophiuridae > Ophiura > Ophiura sarsii. The sequence continues at coordinate 45,450,150 of CM069455.1, forward strand.
GGTCAATGTAAATTCAAGTTTATCTGATTTCAAACCTATTAACATAGGCATTCCTCAGGGTTCTATCTTAGGCCCATTACTCTTCATAATGTTTGTTAATTGTTTACCTGAAGCTGTAGATGGATGTAAGACTGTAATGTATGCCGATGATACTTCATTAATGTATAAAGCTAAAAATATGTGTGATCTCCAAATTCAATTAGAATCATGCTTAAATAACGTAGCTGACTGGTTCAAAGCAAATCAACTTACTCTGGATGTTGACAAGACTAAGTTCATGATATTTGGTACTAACAAAATGCTTGAGCGGTTCCAAGATGTTAAACTAACTTACAATAATTTAAATATTGAAAGAGTATATGAATTTAAGTACCTGGGTGTAAAGTTAGACAGCAACCTGTCTTGGTCGGCTCATGTTGATTATTTATGTAAAAATGTCAGTAAAAGAACTGGTATCATCAAACGTATGAAACATTTTCTTCCATATCAGACTATTGCATGCAATGCTATCAAATGCTCTTGTTATTCCTCACTTTGAGCATGGAAGCACTGTTTGTTCAAATTTTTCTGCTGAGTTTCATAACAAATTACAGGTACTTCATAATAACTTAGCTAGGATAATTCTATCAGCTGATATTAGAACACCAACAAATGATATGATGGATATACTTAAATGGGTAAAACTTGATAAAAGATGGCATAATCACCTAACTCTTTATTGTTTATAAATGTCTGAGAAATTTAAGAAATTTAAGCCCATCATACATATCTGCCCAATTTGAATTTGTTCATAACAGCAATTCACATCTTACAAGAAATCATACCAGTAATACATTGGCTGTGCCAAAATTTAAATCCAATTTAGGCTTGCGCACATTTCACGTTAGGGCAACATATGCCTGGAATAGCCTACCATCAGCAGTCAGAATTGAACTGGAAAACATGACCATGCATCAATTTAAGTCTAAGATTAAAGAACTTTAATTGTGTGCAAAGTACTTCTTAATTATATTATTTTGCTATTTATGTTTGATTCATGTATTATGTGTAAATATTTGAACATTTCTTTGTAAATACTGTACTATTTTCTGCATGATGAGGGCCCGCTTGGAAAGCAGTGCTTGACACTGAAGCTGTTTACCCTCAATAAAGAAAGATTAAACAAACAAAAATTAGCCTTGGCCGGCAAGTATTCTAGAAGAAGGACAACTTTGATTACAAACCATACTGTAGGATTTGCGGCCACAGTATTATTTAGCAACAGAAAATCTATGATGGTACAACTACACGACACTAGGGTTAAAGTCCCTACTAATTACACATCTCCTGGTGCAGACATTAATATAGAGAAATCACATGACGTCTTGTCCTTAAATCCTTCTGGAAGGGGCAAGACTGAATATGGTGCCTGCAGGAGGAGAAACCTAATAAACTGTAAGAAAGTAACTAAGATATCCACCATGAATGTTAGGACAATAAGGGAGCAACGATGCAGAGAGGAGCTAGTTTCAAATATCATAGAACAGAACATTGAAGTGCTGGGTATACAAGAACATCGTATCGTCCATGATGAAACAGTCAGATATGAAAGCATCCTAGGAAAGACACTCATCACAACATCAGCCACCAAGAATAGCATAGGAGCAGCAACTGGAGGAGTTGGCCTTGTATTGAACACTAAATCAAAAACTCATTAGCAAATATACAGGTACATACAGAACGAATACGTATAGCAAACTTTCAGGGGAACCCAGCAACAACAGTCATATAGTCAACTACTGTCCAACTAATGTTGCAAATGAGGACATCATTGAGGAACACTATGACAACCTTTGGAGAGCAATAGACTCTATCCCCGCTCATAATGTGATTATTGTAGTTGGTGATTTCAACGCCAGGGTAGGACCGGAAGATGCTAAGTATACATACCACAGTGAAACCAACCGAAATGGAAAATACCTTGTTGAGCTTGTAGTAGAGAAGAGCCTTATCATTTCTAATACTCGGTTTCAGAAAAGGAATGGAAAATTGTGGACCCACATAAGTCCTGTTGGGAGCAAATACCAACTAGACTACATACGTGTTAGAAGGAAATGGGAGAACAGTCTAATGAATGCTGAAGCATATAACACCTTTGCTAGTGTCGGCTCAGATCACAGAATTGTATCGGCTCGAATCAAGCTAAGCCTGAGGATAAGTAAAGCAATTCCTAGAAAGAAACAGTATGACTGGAAAGCAATAAGCACTGACACAAGCCTGCAGGAACGATACTCAGTTGAAGTACGCAACAGGTATGAAGTATTGGAAAATGAGGAGGAATCTGCATCTGAAGTATGAGCCAACAAGGCCAACAAGGAAGCAGCAGAAATGGTTGTCCCAGTTAAGAAAAGAGCCCATAAGACAAGCTTCTCAAGTGATACTAGGGTCATAAAGGCAAGGGATAACATCAGGGATGCATATGATAAGTATCAGAACAACACCACTGATGATAGAAGAGAGGGTCACAAGTCTGCAAAAAAGACTATGCTGTTATGTTATAACCTATGCTGTTGGAGACATGTACGAGGGAACCATGGCTAAAATGATTTCTCCAGATGGAGAAACAGATCTGTTCAAAATCTTAGCTTGTGTACTTCAGGGTGACACCCTTGTCCCATATAGGGGAATATGGGGCAACTGGACCGTGGGGCAAGTGGTCCGAAATGAAGGATTTTGTAATTGTATGGGCATACTGCTTTCTTTTGAACCGTACGACTTTTGTTGATACTTGACATATATCCTTACCTTCTACAATCCAAAACATTTGGAACTTTAGGGTATTTACACAAGTGATTTTTCTCCAGATCTTTGAAGCCAACTCCTTGAGTGACTGATTGAAAATTCACAGATAGTATGGGCGATATATGAAGATGGGTTTAGATCATGTTTAATGTACTTTATATGATTGACAGATATGCAACAGTAAATATATATACATGCAGTACAGTCGTCTTAAGATTCTAGGTGCATATTGAATTTGATGGGTGCTATATTGCAGTGTGCTTAAGGACTTTCCGAAATATGATTAAAACCATAGATTGTGGTTGAAATGACCGTAAAATGGCGCATATTGCTAACTTGGGACATTAGTGGTTTGTATTTCCGATCAATATTATCATTTAAAGAATGCTTCAACTTAAATCATTATCACGGGTATTCATTTGGTAGAGCTAATAGTTTATGAATTTGCAAATAACAAAGTACACCATTTCTTATTTTATCTAAAGACACTCGTCTACTTGTAGGACCCGAACGCCGTAATATTTGCGAATTCAAAGATACTCGCTGGCTACAGAAATCCGTGTAATGGCTAAAAACAAAAATGGAGTTTTGCCTTTTTTTCTGAAATGTATTGGAGTTATTGATTATTTATGACAAATGGTGGTATATTTTAAAACATTTTGGCGTAAAATGTATTACGTCACAGGCGTGTTTGAATAATGTTTTATCTCGATAAAGTGCTACGTCATTTGTTGGGGCAAGTGGTCCGAAGGGGTATGGGGCAACTGGTCCGCCTGCAAAAACTTAATCAAAATTGTAAAATTCATTTTGAAAATTAGTTGTTAGTGTCAATAAAACTTGACTCGGTATTGAAATGTGAATAGAATATGAAATAATTCACATTCTTTCTAGTTCTTAGACATTTTGGGGCATTTTGGGTCTAATACCACTATTTCTGATATTGAAGGATTACAATAAGACATGAAGTTGCTTTAGAATGGTTTAAAACCTCGGTAATATGAATTACATCTTTATTATATTTTAAATGGTGTCTGTAAAGGTATTTGCTATGACGAAATATCATGATTTATGTATTTTATGCACTGCTTTTTGTGTATATTAACCGTTGGGTCATAATTGTCATATAATACGAGGGGCAGTCAATAAATAATGAAAGTGATCATGGTATAGGATGCATGAGTGATTCTATTGAGGGGATAATGTGATCAATACAAAGTATGAACCTTTGTCTTTTAAACAATACAGTTTTGAATTTTTAAGTGTGAACTATGACGTCATAGCATTGTCTCAAAGTAAGTACACTTGGGACACTGCTAAATCAGTTATTTGGCGGGAAATTTGAATTGTTTTTATGAAACACGTGGTAAGAAGATTGCATAACATGACATCAGAAGCAGGTAAATCCCGATTTCTTTTCGCATAAATATGATACAAAAGACAATAACTTTAATCCCTGTGTAATTTGGAATGTGTAGTATAAGAGGAAAAAATAAGGAGAAACAATTGAATAAAAGGTATACAAATATCAGTATTTCAAATAGCTAATTTTCATTTAAAAAATGCCCAGTCAGTGAATCACTAATATTGCGGAAAATAAAACAATTTAGGAAAAATGTAAGCAATTAACCAGTTTGGAAGATTCCGTATGATAGTTAACTAATTATTTGAACTTATTCGCATGAAACCTGCAGAAAAAATGCGCATGCGCAGACGGCAGATAATTTTGAAACGGGCTCAAAATGGCTAAAATCATGAAATTTACCAGATATAAGCTAACTGTGCCTTCAAATTCTAAACAGAAATAATGAAAAATGCTTAAATCAATGTGTGAAAATATTGTGATAGTCAAAATGAAGATATACATGAATGTATCAATCAAAGATGGCTGCCACAACCCCTCTTATTACTGTTATCTTTAGAGCTACTAGATATGTATTGTGTAAGTAATCGTCATATAATTTCAATGGTTTGAGGAAATTTTATGAACAGCTCCTTTTGAAATCCCCACTATTATTGCTTTACATCCCACAACAATTTATTAAATTATAATCCCTCCATTGTTCTTTATGCTTTGTTGTTTTCTAAGGTATATCATTGCGGATTTTTCTAAATAAAAACGTATTTGAGATGGTCCCTTCTTGTTCGTATTAAGGCATTCAGATCTAAAAAGAGTGTCAAACAGGGATAAGTGTGTATTCTAACTATGTGCCAAGTGATATCTGTTTTTATGCTTGCATTGCCGAGATATACGCAAATGTATCAATCAACCCATATTCAACATATTACATATCCAGCCAAATAATGTTTATGTTAATGACGTTACATAACCAAAGGTATCTAACAATCCAAAAGTGTATTGTTTGAAAGACAAAGGTTCATACTTTGTATTGATCACATTATCCCCTCAACATAATCACTCATGTATCCCATACCATGATCACTTTCATTATTTATTGACTGCCCCTCGTATTGACCAACTTCCCCTGTAACATGAAAAGCTGGCTAAATATCAAGATGTATTATTATAAGTACTAAATGATGATTATATGAAGTAAATAAAATCATTAAAGAAAGAGGTATAGACAAATGTACAGGGCGTCTGAATATCACAACCATGTAACCATTTAACTAGCTTCATACCGTTTTATCTAATAAACTTGCAGTCGAAAATTGCGCTTGCTTTGTACACCATTAGTATTACTGCTTTTTACACGTTTACCACGAAAACTGTATAAAACATGGGTTTCATGAGACCTGTATCCTTTTTACACGTTAAATAATATGGAAATGAGTTTGTAAAGAAAATACTGCCTAGTTACCGTGTTGTCAATCAATGAGTTCTGTGTATTCTAACCGTTGGAACATATAGGACCAGTTGCCCCAATGATGGGGTAACTGGTCCGTGCCAAGTAAAGTTTTTAGTGGTAATTGGCCTTTTGTTTGGATATTTTTTAACATTGATTATATGTAAACAGTTACATGGGTGATATTTTTATAGCAATTCCATAAATATTTACACGAGCTTTAAGCTTTTATATCATGAAATATGCTTAACCAGACAAGTTGCCCCATCCTCCCCTATGTGTGTTATTGTACTAGACTTCGCCCTGAGAATGGCTATAGCATGAAAGGAAGAAGAACACCAGGCACAAGATCTGCTTCAGAGGGTTGAGACATCAGTGGCTAAAGTTGGCTTGACTATGAATTCAAAGAAGACAAAGTTCATGGCATACAACCAAACAAGTGTGGTGGAAATCATAACAAATGATGGAACCAAACTAGATGAAGTAAAAGATTTCAAGTACCTAAGTGCCTGGATGTCATGTCAGCACAGATATCAAGCAACGTAAGGCAGCAGCTTGGAGAGCCTGTGGGAAGCTGAACAAGACCTGGAAATCAACCCTAGCAAGAAAATTCAAACTTCGCCTGTTCGCCGCAACTGTTGAATCTGTGTTATTATATGGCTGTGAGGCATGGACCACCACCCCTAAGCTAGCAAACCAACTTGACGGCTGTTATACTCGTATGCTGAGGGCTGTTCTCAACATTCACTGGAAGCAACATACAACTAACACAGAGCTGTATGGAGACCTCCTCAAAATCCCACCCAAAAGATCAGGGATAGAAGGACAAGATTCTCAGGCCACTGCTCTAGGAGTCAAGAATGTGTGTCAAAGCTGGTTCACTGGATACCAAAGCATGAAAGAAGAAAACCTGGAAGACTTGCCCTAACTTACATCGATGTGCTAAAACAGGACACTGGTTTGGATGTAGGAGACTTAAAGACAGCAATGCAGGACAGGAAGGTGTGGCGAGCCATTGTAGATCGAGAACACAACTCGAATTAAGCAAGTAAGCAATTATTAAACTGCTCACAAAAAGTTAGGAAACTTTTTTAATCAAGTATATTTCTATTATTTATTACCCTCTTTGTATATGATATATATCAATGAAAAGCTGAACTGTTCCTTTTTAAAATTATACCACATTTGCAACTTGGCCACATGAATGAGAATGAGGCAAAGTCACAAATCAAATGTGCCAAAATTACCGTTATCTGTGCTAAACAGTCAATAGGTAATGATCAATAATCAAACCGGTCATGCTTGAGAACCATGAATGGTTTACACAAAGATTTGCACCAGTGAGTACAATACACACAAGTTAAGATTTGTGACTTTGTCTCATTCTCATTAATGTGACCAAGTCCAGCAACATGTCATCATTGCTCATTTGTTATCATTTTAAAGAAGAACACTTCAGCTTTCCATTGATATGCAACATAGTACAAGAAGGTAATAAATAATAAAAATATACTTGATTAAAAAAGTGTCCTTACTTTTTGTGAGCAGTTTATTATCATTAAGTTGCATAAGTTAAACTATTGTAGATTAAGTTGTGCATGAAAATGTCAGTTGTAATGTAAATATTTTTTGTAACGCGCCTCGAGCGCCATTTTGGTGGATTTGTGCGCATTATACATTGTGCATTGTAAATCCACATTATTATTATTATCATTATCATTATACACATGGAAAAAAGTATCGAACCACTGCGATACTTTTTTCCATGTATATAGTTAGCTTGAAAAAGGAAGCGAAAAGTCAACTTAGTTTGGCCACTAGTGGTTTGGCTTAAATTGACCTTTGCGCTGCGGTAGAATAGAAATGTTTCTCGAAGAACTCTACACGAAGATAATTGTACCGCCAACTAGGGTATGTATACGTCGTATGTGTTCCCCGGGTGTTTTATTTGCTATTTGTCAACTTCTCCATCATAGATATTATAAACAGAAGATTTGGTTGATTGATATTCTGTTCAAATTTACGCCATGCCGTTCATAACAAGCAATCTCAGAAGAGGCCGAATTCCAGTCCCTTCTCACATGTGTCTATAGTCATGGGCAACTCCCAAAACTCTCTCCTCCGGCACCATCCTGTCAACCATTAGGGATGTGCAATTACATACACTTCTTCACACTTGCTTTCATTTATAAAAAGAAAATAAGAAAAGGGTGCTTAAAGCAATTCCTTTTTTATGTTTGATTAATTCGGCACATTACTAGTTCTTACTATTGTCTGTCGGTAGGATTTGGAGCGTGAACTCTAAAGTAGGCTTTGTCCCCTTCTTCCACTCCTAAAGTAGCATCAAAATGTCCGCCACCATGTCCGCTACCTCCCCAGTCGTCTGTTATCATAAGGAGCTCATACTTCTCGAATCGTACTGAAACAAATTTGCACTTCTCCAGGGTGTCTGATTCGCACATGATCTTCCAGTGAAAAATATTCTGAAAAGGACAATTATAAACAAAACTCAACCGGTGATTAGAATCACCGGTTGATCACATCACCCACCCGGCTCAATCCGTCTGTAACCAAATTGACAGGTTCAATCGATATGTTGCCCGCGGAATGGAGCTCAGTTTTATTCTTTTTTCATCCAAGTAAAATATACCCATCCTGTGTTACCATGTGTTGAGCACTGCTGAGAAAATAATGTAATTCTGGTGTTCAGTAAAATATTATGATTTCTTGATTCATGTAGAAAATGTTCGCGCCAAAGGTCAGTGTTTGCCATATTGGCCCTTTTGGCAAAAATCTTAAAATAATCTTAATAATTAGCTCGTGCATAATTTTGTTCAGATAACTTTGACTAATTGTCAAATAATATGTCCGTCCGTAAATAATAAATAGATATTTAACGCTGTAAATGAAAATACAAAAAATCAGGTTTTGTAAGAGACATTATGAGCCATTTCCTGTTTATAAATAAATACTTTGATATACAGACCATTATTATTTAGCAAAATACTTCCTGCCACCTTAACACTTTCCACGTGGCTATTAGTTTTACTATTACAAAACGGATTTTTCAAAAACCTTTCCCAATTTTCAAAGTCTATCTCAATGATTACTGAACCAATATTAGGCATGTTTGTACTTATTCCAATGCATTTCTCATGGTGATTCCAAATATGGTAATGAATTTCAATAATTTTGACATTTTTGAAACATTTGTGAAATTTTGGAACTGTCGTCTGCAGACGCCTGCCGCGTGGAAAGTGTTAAGCCTACTCACATCGTCATGCGTGTTAGTAGAATATTTCAATTTGACTGTGTACTTTCCAGACCCGGCGGGAAAACCAGCAGTCAAGTAAAAATCTCGAGATGCAAGACTCTCAAGGCATGTGTAGTTACTATTTCCACACAATGTTGTCTGAAATTTCAAATACATAATAATTAAAATGAATTAATAATACATATTCATACCATAACATAAATTATGTATATAAAGTAAAGATATCTAAACTCAGTACAAATAATTAATTTTTCACTTTTACCGACCAAGAGACTTTTAATCTAGGCCTTTTTTTAAAATCAAACAAAAAGGCTGTTTCCTCTAAATATCTTCATTCGGATTCACCTGTATTATGGATTATCAATTGCTCGCAGGTTCCGCCCGCCTGGTTCTTTTGGATTCAACCCCAACATGAACTTTGAAGCTGCCTCTAAGCCCTACCTGAAATTGAGCCCTTGGTTGGTAGTAGGTTTCGCTCTCTGCCAGGTCGTCAACAAAAAGGTATCGTGAGCCATCTGAATCTGTGTGGTCATTTTTCCACAACCATCGCCCTCGGTGCACCAGAGATTCCACATGAATGACTCTGTTTTTTAGTCGTTCCGTCATATCCGTCCATGCTTGCACTGAGGCCAACAAAGCACAGGACACGAACGCCAGTAGCAAAATGTTCCTCAACATCTTTGCGGTTATTGCCAAGAAATTAAGTAGACACAATCTTCTGTCGTGCAAAAAACCCAACAGATTTAATATTCAAATAACGTATAATTTATGTAAAACTAACGTAGATATCGGATACATTGTGATACATTTGTTATATTGTGCAGCGCACGATGTACAACTACAGTCATTAAAATAAGTATCTATACAGGTAACAAATGGACTTTTAACTCTAAAAATATATATCCTATACCTACAAATATTAAATCATAAAGTTGTTGGGAAATGTATCTCTTTAATATGAGATATTGCACGCTAGGATCGGTTGAATATTGAAAAAGTGACAATTCAAAATGTAAGGTAAAGTCACAATTTCATTTTCACATTTTACACTTCAGCACGGGGGAGAGTATGACAGGTAGCGTGTGTGTGGCGTTTTGAACCATCGGAACAATACGGCCGACTGTCCAACCTGCGCATGCATCACCTAATTGCACTACCGGTAATCAATAAGGTACCCGTAGATGAGTCCGCGTGTAGAAATTAAAAATGTGAAAATGAAAATCGGACTTCACCTTACATTAGCGAGTGTAATTTCCTCAATAATCATCCTAGCGTGCAATATCTCATATTATTAAAGAAGATGAATTTTTCAACAACTTTATACTTCAATATTTTTAAGAGTTAGAAGCCCATTTATTACCTGCATAGTTACTGTTTTTTGATGACTGTATTACTATATCGTTAAGGTGGCTGTGAAATTGGGATTGCAGGGCCGGCTTGAATTCTTTTTATGGTAGCGTTCATACATTTGGTGGGGCGGTGGCTGGCTGATTTTTTAACTGACGAGTTCATGCCGTCATTGCTAAAATTGCCTCATCTTTAACGGCGAGGTTCGTTGGTGTCGAATTGCATTGGATTGTGTGTGCTACACCGGGTTTACAGTTGTGTCTAGGCTCTGGGATAAGCCTATGAAAATCGGAGAAATTTGAGTTGAATGTTTTGAACATTATTTCGAAGATATTTTCGGGACTTTTTTTCGAAATTCACTTTGGTTATCTGATATGCGAATTTTAGTAATAAATTACGTCATATTTAGTGTCATAGTTCATTCATAATTATGTATTTTATATGTTATCGCTGTTTTATCATGTATTTATATGTATTTTTGATGATAATATTATATGTTTTTATATTGTAAAAAATGCGCAATTTGGCCTTTGGCCACGATGTTATTTTATAATAAATTTAATTGAATTGAATTGAATAGTTCATTCGCAATCTGTAGCCGAGATATTAGATCTGCTAAAATGTACTTGTAATATTGTATCAGTAGAATCAACGTGCGCTAATTTGTTTCCTAGTTACTTTCAATTTTGTCACGCTATTTAGAAAATACCAGACTTGTATTGTATGATAATGAGTAGAGCTGCTCATGCGCACTTCGAGCAAGAACGCTGGAATACCTAATACATTATTCATACTTTCATTCATACATTATTTACAGCGATTTGATTTGTCAGATGAAATCATTAATATTCATGACCAGTTGATAAGAATTTTTCTTTCGATCAGTCATGTTCAAAATCTACAGCATAGTTGATGAATTTAGATCGTTATAAATACTGCCCGAAAATATATCATTTTATTAGTTTAAAATGTATTGGAATCATTCATGTTATTCATATTTGCTTGTTTAATATTCATGATAGTCAACTGTACCACGAAAATGATATTAAACAGAATGTATTTGATACCAACCAAACCTGGAACTAGCTATACATGTATATTGAATTGATCGAATCGCACGGTAAAATGCATTGAAGATGGCGACCTCCGCATCATCACACTAGATCACACACACACGACGAAAATAATTTGGTTGAGTGACTGTTAAGTTGTTGCAGAACTTAGGAATAGTTTAGATTACTTGCTAGGTGAAGAGGATGATAGTGTAGCTGATAGTGGAGATTGGTTAGCAATTGAAGAAAACTACTTTTGTCCATGCAGAAAGCCAGCAAATCAGCGCAGAGCCGACCGAGGGCACAATATCAACAAAGCAAAATGTGAAAGGTAAGCTTATTTACATTAATCATTATTATTAATTTCTATTAATAATTTCGTTATGACTGTCTAATTGACATGTCTATACTATGTTGATAGGTCTCAAAATGTATTCATCTAGATGTACGCTACAACTGGCACAAAACCACTCTCATTCTGAAATTTTTTGTATTTAAAAACAGAACTGCTCCACCAATTTTGTTGTTATTCTACTAAAAGTTGCGCATTAATAGGCAATACAGATAAATGAAAATAATAGGGTCACTGACTTAGTTTTTGAGATAATTCCATAAAAAGGACGTATTTTGGGGTTCAAAAGTCTTACAAAGTGAATACCGCGTTATGATAGGGCGTATAAAGCGTCGTAAAGTACGCGGTCTAAACGCAGAACCCCGTATCCCAAGTCTGAGTGTCATTCCCTCTTAAGCATTACGCCTGCATTGGTGCAGCCCCTTTGGTCTGGATCTCTAGGCAAAGTCTTAATTGGAAATGGAAGATGACATAGCGGGCGTAGCTATAACACTAGCGAATTTCGATGGGAAGCAGAGTGCTTCTCAGACGACGCTGATCGGGACGACCGGCTCAAAACTACCGGGCTAAAAGTGGAAGTAATCTTTAAAAAGTGACCTTAAAATGAGGGAGGGGCGCAGGGGCCTCAATTTGAGTCTCGGGTAAGTTTAGATTAGCACTGTCAGTTATATCGAGCTCGATTGTTCAATATTTTCCAAACTAAAAATGTGTAAGCCAAAAAAAAAGTGCTTCCTAGATAATTGACTTTAGATGATTTTGGTGAAATTTTAGAACTTTTTAATCAAAAACTTATTTTGTTAGGTTGTCTGAAAATGTTTGGCGCCCAAAAAAGTGTAGAAATTGCTATTTTTGGGAAAATTTAATACCAAAAATGGATTCTTCGACTCATTTCATTTGAAAAATTGCATACTTTTATATACATTATTATTAGTTTAAAAGTTAGAGTGCTTGATAAATTTCATATATATTGGGTTGACACTTCCCTTAAAGAGTAAAGACAGAAAAAAATCATAAGCATTGATTACCTTCATGCCTATAATATCTGAATGACTCATTATGAGCTGTTTTGAACTTCTTTGACTTACAAATACAGTTTTCACCCGACAAAAGCGAAATAATTACACTAGGCGTTTCTAAACGTTGTTGTAATCACTCAAGGGGGCACTACACTAAATCCTTGCGCGTTTGGTGTATGGTTCGGAGAAATAGTACCTATATCAAATTGATCATCGTCCCAGTGGAAGCAAATAGGAGTAAACATTGCTGATTTTTTATGAAAAACGATAAAATAGAACCTCAGCATTGCTAATGTGGTAAAAACTCGTTGGAATCGAATACGCGCGGGAGCCTAGGCTGCGGTAGGATTTTAGAATTAAACTCCATACTCCAGTCATGACCTACAGGTATTTCAAAGTAATCTTTGGTCTATGGCAACAAACTGTGCTTTTATAACTATTGATACGCTTCTATCAATTTTAGGTGTATCGATTTTTAATCGATTGTAATATTTAAAATCTGATTTCGTCCAACATAAGATAGAGGTCATGTGTTATAAGCTCGCCTCCTTTGGCGTTACACACGGATTTTGGCTTTCTCGACATGATTTTAACTTTACACATTTATATTTGCTTGTGTACCCCCCTGAGGTGGTAATAGTATACATTTTCTGAAGGGAAATTGCCTGAGGGAACCAAATATGCCATTGAAATTATAGTAGGACCAAGGACTAAAATGGTATGATTCACAATGTTCGGAAGAATATCAGAATTTTTAATTTTTAATTTGAGATCCATATATTTTTTATACCTACCTCTATCCTTATTTACTTTACACATTTGAATTCCTCATGAAATTACCCATCAGATAATATATAATTGTCAAAGGTTACTACGTCGGAAAGGTAATTATACCGGCTAGTGAATATCTCCAATTTTTATTTTATGTTTCTAGAATTTTCAGAAATATTTTTTAAGGATGTACCCTTCCCTGATCTAAACTGGATTTCTGAATTCCTCAAGTTACAAGCTTTCCAAAAATGTATACTTTTGCTATCATAGGTTGAAAACATTTTCTGTTATAGTCATTTTTATAAATCCGGTAAATTGACGCTGATTATTCATGTTGACTGTGTAGCGAATTTAGGAAGAATGCTGATAATCATGGTCTTATCCATAATCATTTAGTTGATACAAATAGTTGACAAGTCTGTTAAACCACATACTTAAAGACTACCAAATATGCTTTAAAATGGGATCAGAATGGTGTTTGTAACATAAGGGGATGACTAGTTATTGTAAAAATAACAAAGCATGGGATTATCCCCATTGAGTTTATACAGGCGGCACCCCTTCTGGCACCACCCCTGGGCCTCAAACATCAAACAGCTGTATCGCCCCTTGTGTATTACCTATACCAATGCCATTTTGCAGGCAGATAGCTTGTTATTAGGGGTTCAAAATGATATCAAATTTGTTGAGATTGTTTTTGTGGTTTTAAAATATTTAAGGAATAGCATGAAACTAAAAAGTGTAACAGCACCACCCTATTAGGAGACGAGTTCATAACACATGACCAGAAACATAATATCGGGTCTGCATAGCTTTAGTAGATCGCCGAGGAGTGAGGACGTGTTTTTGACACTCTCTCTCTCAACGCATTAACGCATATAAATCTATCAAATGCATTAATGCGTATCTAACACCGGCGACAGGCTTATTACACTAGCACGACACTAACCAAATAGTACAATGGCAGATTCATCTAAAGACGATCTCGTCAAAACCTTGATAGGGAGCAACAACTTCCGAGTCTTTATGAAGGACGTTATCGCTGAGGTTGTAAATGAAAAACTAACCCAACGACTCGAAATTTGCGAAGGTGAATTGCATGAAGCAAGGGTCCAACTGGACTCGTTACAGGCCGAGACTAAACGACGCTACAGTGAGTTGCGAGAGTTGGGCAGCAAACTGGCCTCAACTACTAAAGACTTGGAGGATCTTCAACAATACAGCCGACGCAATAACCTCAGGATAGTTGGCGTAAAAGAAACCAAAGGTGAGAGCACTACCGAAATTATAAAGACTTTAGCCAGAGATAGTCTCAACGTCGAGCTGGAAGATTGCGATATAGACCGATCCCATCGCGTTGGTAAACCAGACGAAAACAAGACCAGACATATCCTGGTGAAGTTCACAAGCTATCAACCTAGATCGCGAGTGATACGCCAAAGACGAAAGTTAAAAGGTACCCATGTATCCATCAAGGAGGACTTGACCAAAAAGAATCAGGAACTCTTGTACCACACCTCCAAAGCTCCGGGCTGTATATCAGCATGGAGCAGTGATGGACGCATCTTTGCTTCCGTGTCTACATCTACCCCAGGGAAGACGGCGAAAGTCCCTATACACTCATTGAACAATCTTCAGGACATTCCAAATCCAAATCATGTGCACAGAGATCACAAAGAATTCTCACCTGTAAAAACGAGGTCATCCTCAAAATAGACTGAGTGTTTATCATGCTTCATTTTAAACATTTGAATAAACAAATTGGATTATGAACAATATTATAATGCGATGATGATCATATGATTTAATTTAAAATATATGATATATGAATATGTGTCTATGAAATATATTTTGTCAAGCATTATTTACTTGTGATTAATTGATAGAAGTGTCCAGTCGAAATAGCTGTTTGCATTATCATGCTTATCTACACTTTACTAGCGTTACTGGCTTTCTTTCTTTTTGTTTTTACACATTATCATGCCAATCTTTGATATAACGTAACATTTCTAATTCAGAAATGTATTGGTTCTTATCACGTCAAAATGTGTATATAATGCTTGCCAAATTATTAAATTGCATAACCCGTGTCTGTGGTCATAAATTGATGCCTGTATTTTAGCCATACGAACATATTGCATAGTATTATAAAATTATAATATAAATCAAGTCGATTTTTCAGTTGGTGTATAAGCAAGGAGTTATCATAATAACTCCTTGGTATAAGTGATGCTTACTATTAGGATAATTGCATTTCTGTTAACACTTACGTATGCTTATAATAAATTGTCTATTCAAAATATGCTAAACTTGACCAGTTACCTCATCATCCCCCAATCTTCCTTTATATCATTATTATCAGGTAATCAATATAATACATATCGACTTAATGAAGCTTTATGCCTGTCAGCATCAATGGTTTTTCATTATCTGTAACATCATAAGTCCAGCATAACATTCATTGCAAGTTGCAAACTGTCTATCGTGCTCATTATCTCTCTACGCATCCGTGATTACAAATTTAAGTCCATCATACAGACTGAATGCGTTCAATCCAAGTTGCAAACTGTCTATTGTGCTCATTTTCTCACTACGTAATCTGTGAAAACAAATTGTATATGGTTAGTCACTAAAACGTGTATTACAATTGTTTTGGGCCTAACCGCTTTATTGTACGAGCCATCTACAAACTTTATTTAAACCCACTTAAGTTTGGGTGGTTCGACCAGTATATTTTTGTTGTTGTCAGTGTTTATTCATGTCTTCTTGTTGTTCAGTGTGTATCAAGCATGTAAAAAAAAATCATAGGAAGTTGCAATGTACTTTATGTAATAAATACGTCCATAAGTGTTGTAGTAATTTGACAAATAAGGAATTTAAGAAAACTGTATCTATGTATTGGTATTGTATTTCTTGTAATGACAATATAAACTTGCCGTTCAATCATATAATTGATGAAAGGGAATTTTTACTTGGGTTATTCAAAATGTATGAAGACAATAATGTACTAATTGAATACAGCTCAAATAATTTTGAGCACTTACTGTTTGACCCAACTGAGCCTCAATACGATATAGAAGAAGGTAATATGAATAGCTTTTCATCATATTATACTGATGATAAGTTAAAAACTCTACAGGATATATCTGACACTAATTTATCACTCTTAAATATTAACATTAGAAGTCTTTACCGAAACAATGAAACCTTAACAGACTTCTTACACGGCTGTAACATTAACTTTCAGATTGTTGGTCTGGTTGAAACCTGGCTGAGGGACACGCCTGAAGAATATTTTCACTTAAGTGGGTATAACCTTGAGTTCAAAAATAGAACAAGAAAAAGAGGTGGTGGAGTGTGTTTGTATATAAAGGAAAATATGAAATATAAACTACGTAATGATCTGATTGAAAAAGGTAAATGTCCAGATAGTATTGATAGTTTGTTTATTGAAATAGAAAGAAGTGGATCTAAAAATATAATTGTTGGTATTGTGTACAGACCGCCGGATGAGGCTGTAAATGAATTTAATCTATTTGCTGATCATTTGCTTTCAAACATCACAAAAAATGAAAATAAACTGGTGTATATAATGGGTGATTTTAATATCAAACTCTTGAATGAAGATGTTCACACTCCGACAAACGAGTTTGTAAACATCCTTACATCGCATTCATTGTATCCCAGCATCACTAAACCAACTAGAATCACATCTACATCAGCAACCCTGATAGATAATATATTTACAAACTCCTTGGCTCATCAAACTTCCGGTATCATAATGACAGATATCAGTGATCACATGCCAATATTTATTACTACTGATTTAAAAGTTTATAACAGAACCTATTCCAATCCAACTCAAAATGATGTACGCCAGTATAGTGATGACAATATTGAGCTTCTTAAAACAGAAATGAGCAAAGTCGACTGGGATACCGTTTGTTCCTCTGATGACCCAAACAAAGCATATGCCAAATTTATTGACAAATTCAACAGTTTGCATGACAAATGTATTCCGACAAAAAAGGTAACACTTCGTAGCAAAAAGTTAAAACCCAAATCGCCTTGGATTACAATTGGGCTCTTAAAATCGATTCGAAGAAAGAATATACTGTATAAGAAATCAATAAAGAAACCTACTGGAGCAAATATTGACAAGTACAAAAGTTATCGTAATAAACTTAACTCTACTTTACGCTTTGCAAAACAAAGCTATTTTTGCGATTTGCTAGAAAAGGAAAAATACAACATGAGGAATACATGGAAAGTTTTAAATTCAATTATTAGAAAAAGAAAAACAAAGACCCCCCAATCTTTCGTATCCGGAAATGAAACTTACACCAGTCTTAATGATATTGCAATGCAATTCAACAAATACTTTGCTAATATAGGATCATCCTTAGCTTCAAGTATCAGCCACACTGGAAACGATTACTCTTCTTATCTTAATGAGAACATTAGTTCAACCTGCTTTTTCAAACCAACAAATGATGATGAAATAATAACACTAATAACTAAACTTGGTAGTAACAAGAGCGCGGGTCATGATAATATTAAATCAGATCTAATAAAAAAGATATCAACGGAAATAGCTTATCCGCTAACGCTATTATTCAATATATCGTTAAGTAGTGGTGTAGTGCCTGATGATTTAAAAATAGCTAAAGTTGTACCTATCTATAAGAAAGATGATCCTCAAATATTTGGAAATTATAGACCTGTATCTGTATTACCCTGTTAATCAAAGATTTTGGAGCGTATTGTGTATAATCGCTGCTATGATTTTCTATGTAAACATAATGTTTTGTATGATCAACAATATGGATTCCGTCAAAAACATTCTACTTATATGGCAGTTCTAGATGTTGTTAATGATTTGACTAAGAAAATAGACGAGGGAATGTATAATGTTGGTATTTTCATGGATCTATCTAAAGCGTTCGATACCATTGACCATACCATTCTATTGCATAAATTATCTCACTATGGTTTCAGAGGTGTTGCTTATAATTGGTTTTCTAATTACCTTTACAATAGAAAACAGTATGTGTATTATAATGGTATAGAATCTTGTAAATTAAATATATCTTGCGGTGTACCCCAAGGGTCAATTCTTGGACCACTTTTATTTATTATATATATGAATGATATTTGTAACACATCCACACTTTTATCTTGTATACTATTTGCTGATGACACCACCGTACTCTATAGTCATAATGATCTGTCAGTTTTATGTGACACTTTAAATATCGAGCTCCGTGAGGTATACAACTGGTTCAAAGCAAATAAACTGTCACTCAATGCTAAAAAGACCAATCAAATGTACTTTGGGACATCTTATCAAACAAGGAATATAAGCGATCAACACAACATTTACCTTGATGGAACTAAACTTGTTCGTGCGCGTGAAGCAAAGTTTTTAGGTATTACAATTGATGAAAATCTTACATGGAAAAAACAGATTAATAATACGTGTAGATCATGCTCTAGAAACATAGGGGTCTTAAACAAAGTCAAATACTTTTTACCAAAACATGTATTGTATCAGTTGTATTGCTCAATGGTCTTATGCTATCTCAATTACGGTATATTATTATGGGGAAATGCTCCTCTAGAGTATTTAAACAAAGCTTTTCGTCTGCAAAAAAGGGCACTAAGAATTATATCAAATAGCTCCTACCTAAGCGCATCAAAACCTTTATTTGAAAAATATAACACATTAAATGTTTTCAACATGTATAAGAAAGAAGTAACTATTTTTATGTATAAGTACAAACATGGAATGCTACCAAAATCATTCTTCGGTATTTTTACGAACCACAAAGATGTACATACTTACAACACAAGAAATAAAGATAACTATCAATTAGGCATACATAAGACAAAAGGGCTATTAATCACAGGACCAAAGGTGTGGAATAGTTTGCCAAGTGATATCAAAGATGCTACAAGCATTAGCCAATTAAAAAGAAAAATCACAACCTACTTGCAGCCTTAATTATGTTGTCGCGTGTTCATAAGTTGTACATTCACCAGTTAATAGTATTACACGTTTGTACTTTTGAGCTGGGTGTATATTACTATCTATTATTATTATTTATACATTAATACACGCATTTCGTATTTGTAATACCATAAATTAATTAATTAATATATTGATTAATTAGTTAATTAATAGACCGACAGATAATTCAGTAGAATATATTGTATACAGTATACTATTTTAAATATTTCATACCCCTTTTTATCAGTAGTATAAACATTCCGTCAGGATCCGTACTGTAATGGGTATATTGAGAACTTGTGTACAACACTGTGACAATGCTATACTTTATAAAAAAACACCAATCAAGAGCACATACTTTATCAAACTAAACCAATATTATGTCAAGTAACTTAAATCTTAAATCAAAATAACAAACAAAAAACAATCACGTTGCTGCTTCCACGTGGGATATAATGTATATCCATTGCTTGTTTACTTTTTCGTTGTCTTTTTTTTTTTTTTTTTTTTTTTTTTTTTTTTTTTCTTCTTTTTCTGTTATGTTAACTTATAATTTCTGTAATTGTATATTTTGTATATTTTTCTGTATTTGTAGAATGTAAGCTTTGTTTAAGGGGGTGCAACAACGTCAGGCTTTTGCTTTTAGTTGTTCCTCCTCCATCATATTATTTGTTAAACTGTAATTGTATTTTGTCTTTGTTGATATGATGGAAAATAAATATTGAATTGAATTGTAGTGCGCGTGATGTAAGGTAAACACAACTGTTATTTTTGGCTCTTTAAGTAAACTTTTGCAGTCATTTATTCGTGTCATCACCCGCCTATCGTACGATAATGTATGTTTTGGAATACAAAGTTCTCGCACTATCACCATTAAGATAACGACACCGAATCGTTAATCTTGATAAATCAGTGTAATACAGAAAACGAGTTACTTCAGACTAATGTTACGATAACCTGCTTGATTATCGCTATATTCATAATAAGCAAAGATCAAGGTCGAAACACCTATCAATAGGGTTCATTCAATTGTATAATCAAAATATAAACAACAACAAATTGGCAGGATAATCTATATCAAAACAAGTGAAAAGGTTTATCCACGCTAAAGATACAAACAAATACTAGTAGTCATTTTTAAACAATACTCATGTCCTAGAATAAGTAGAATCTTCTGTTCATTCTAAAATTATATCAATCAGTTAATATCCTGACCTGTCCTAAGTTAGTAAGCTTTATAAGCTTTGCATGCATTTCTGGGAGTGTTCCATTGTAGTGCTATCATCTGCGTTGCTTGCCTGTTTATTACATATACCGGTCACCGCTCATCAGTAGTTTGAATAATATAGTAATATAAATGTTTGAGGAGAAGGAAACATCATTTTACGACGGAAGCTGCTGTAACGTTCTCAAGCTATATCATGTGCATCTTTTCATAGTGGCCGCCATGTCATACTATTGAGGGCTTCCTTTCACTATGAACAGATTTCAGTCACAAATCACGTTGCCATAATACCGGGGAGAGAGAAAGAGAGAGAGGGGGAGGGGAGATAGGGTGTTAGATAACCAATATAATCCTGTAGCATACATGACCAACGATTTTTCACACCCACCGAAAACGCCTAGTTTCTGCTAAAACCCAAATACAACCTAAATGAGGGTTTCGCGTGTTAAACGAGTAGGCGTAATAACCATATTTTATATTTTGTGGGTTGAGATCGGATACATTACGGACGTAAGTTAACAATGTTAGGCAAAGCCGTAAAACATACTTTCAGTAAAAAGTCGCTCAGGTAGACTATGACACACAAATTGCTCCCAGCAATTGACAGATCAAACGTTTGCAGTCAAGTACGAGTCAGACTGAAGTCAACTGCACCGATTGGAGCCTAGCGACCTGGTGCGAGCCATGCGCGGATACAGGGGGAGCGACGCCCCCCCCCCCCCTTCACACACACAAAAAAGGGGAAAGGGGGGGGGAGGGGAAAAAAGAGAAAGAGAGAGGAAGAAAAGGGGACAAACGAAAAAGATAAAAAGTGGGGAGGGGAGGCATGCGAGGGACATAAGAACGTTTGGAGTTTATTGGAAATTGGTCGGGATACATACGCGTACGTATATTGACGAGAAAAATGATGTATTTTGGAGGTAACTATATAATATAACTTCTTTCTGGCTTGGGCCTAGGCCTATATAAAAAGCCAATATTGATCGGAAATAAAGTGATTGTTTTTCAATAAAATATTGCTCAAAAGAACATACCAAATCGAACCAAATGAGTTTGAAAATTGAAGAAGAAAAAATCAATTTCTGAGGGGGCACATTCCACTCAGACTCCCCCTTGTTCGAGCTTTGAAACCATCTATACTTAAATAAACAATATATCAGTATATCCTAATTATGCTGAACTTCTTTCGTGCATTGATAAAAAAACAAATATTTATTGGAAATGAAGAGGTGGCTTTTCGATAATATGTTGGTCAAAAGTATACACCAGATCGCACCAAATGAGTTCTACTTCTGAGGGGGCACATCCACCCTCAGACACCCCCTGTCCGAACATAGCTTGGAGGGCGGTGCTGTGCAACGCTTAGATGGTACCAGCACAAATTCATTTTTTGCCCCCCCCCCCCCCCCCCCCCCCCCCCCCCCCCCCCCTACAAATTAGCTGGATCCGCCCTGGTGCGAGCTGTCACGACTTTAGTGAAATCGCCGCTGACTATAATATTAGAAAAGGTTTGCCGGATTAATGCCGTAAAACACGTCATCGGGCGGACGACCTAGATCATTTTAGTATGCAAAACCATAAGGCCTGGGTTCAAGTACATTTTTCAATCGAACCCGTCGATATCAATAATGCTGATTCGATTTGGAGTCGCTCGATCGAGTTGACTATGATACTCGCTCAAAGCATAGTAAATCCCCAAAGGCACGCCATAAAAAAATTAACAAAGCAAAAAATACTGGATACGAGTTACTAGTGGTCAAACACATACA
The DNA here is from genome assembly GCA_035610835.1 of Ophiura sarsii. Lineage (NCBI taxonomy): Eukaryota > Metazoa > Echinodermata > Ophiuroidea > Amphilepidida > Ophiuridae > Ophiura > Ophiura sarsii. The sequence goes on from CM069455.1 coordinate 45,472,551, forward strand.
TCCCTCAAAATTATATTTACCTCATACATTCGATTGATATTATGCTATTTTATGAATTTTGACCACTTTTAACCATTTTTGGCAATTCATTTGGCGGCCATTTTTGTATTTAATTATGTTAACAAAGCAAAAATACTAGATATGAGTTTCTAGTGGTCTAACACATACATCCCATTGTTAAACAGTCAATTGAGGGCGCTCTATTTAGTGACGCACTGCCGTCATTTTTTACACGGCGATTCATCAAGTGACGGAAGTCCGTCGCCCACCAGAATACGAACAAAAAACACTTTCAATAGAGGGCGGCTTGGGAACTGGACTGCGTTCCAAGGGAACGGCCTCACGTCACAGTAGTTTTCAAAATTCATAAAAACCCGAATTTGCCGATTTTAAACAACGAAATAACTCTCTTGTCACAGCGATAACCGTTACAAAGGCATCACTTCTGAATACTATAGGGCTTATATTTAAGGTAAAAATTATCACACTTACCCTAAAAATTCTATAAAATGGTGTAATCTCGTTTAGAAAATGATGGTCTCATCGCAGCAAACCGGTCAAAAAAGACATAATTTTAGCTTGTGTCGTGTGATGTTGGGGTCAAAGGTTAAATTAAATCATCGAACTGGATGTCGCAAGAGTTATGGTACCTTAGGCTGCCCTCAACTCGATAGATAGTTACTTTTTATGCAGATAATTGGGGGTAAAAGGCGAAAATTCAATCATTGCGCTAATTGACGGGTGTGCGTTACCTTGGTTACGTACACCCGTCGTTTTAGAGCGCCCTCAATTGAAACGGGGCCCCGTTCTACAGCTGACTGTTAAAACGATACTCTAATACATGTTGGTTTATATATGGCAATATATGGAATTTTACCATTTTTTTGGCAGCCATTTGGCGGCCATCTTTGATTTAGATGCGTTTACAAACCAGAAATTCTTGATATGAGTGTCTAGTGGTCTAATACATAACATCCCACTATTAAAACTATACTTTCACCATACAATTTGATTGCTATTATGTCATTTTATGAGATTTGATCAGTTTGGGCGGCCATTTTGGACGCCATCTTGAATAACCCCTTAGCATTATAATTTTTTTTATTATAAGGGGGTGTTCATAAATACCTAAGTGGGGGGGGGGGGTTAGAAAAATGGAGGGGGTATCAGAAGAAGAAAAATCTCAAAAATCTCACCAAAAAATCCTATTTTTGTAGGGCGCTTCGCGCACACAAAATTGGGTCCACATGACATTTTGTCCGGCTTTGCACACAAAAGAACACACATTTTAACAATGTTTCGTGCGCGGTCGAATATAATAAAGCTCGGTAACAGACATACGGGGGGGGGGGGGGGGGGGGGGGGGTCAAGAAGAAAAAATCACTATAAAATGGGGGATCAAGAAAGAATTAACGGTGTTAGGGGATCAAGAAACCCCCCCCCCCCCCCACCCCCACCCCCACCAAAGTATTTATGAACACTCCCTAACATCCCTAAATATGTTTTAGGACCATGAAAGTAAGTCAAACAAGTTGGTTTGAGGGAGTCCTGGGGGGGTTGCACGGTTACAGTATAAATCATTCTGAGACATATTACAATGAAATAAGAAGAAAAAAATTGACTTACCTCAATGTTAACTTACATGTAGAATTTGATTTAATCAATCAGTCAGTATTTGGATCGAAAATGTTAACAGTCGTTACGAAAGTTAACAAAGTTGTAAAACATCGTTGAATATAGAATATATCGTGGATGGCCGTAGCATATACAGTGTTGCCAAGTACATACATGTACATTCATGATCACTTACCCTTTGACCATGCTTATTCTGTTGTACTCATTCTTTCCTGCCACAGTAGCAATTTTGTTAACTGGATACAAGTCTAATACATTACAGCAGACTGGGTCCCAGTCTACCTATCTACACATCCACTAGCCCGACAAGCCTTGGGACTTCTGTAATTGATGTCTACAGTGTTTCAAAAGTTGCTGTAGACAAATTGTTGAGCCAAATCCACAGACCCTTTCTCTAGTGTCTAAGGCCAATCATAACCCAGTATGCATTATGTAACTAGTCTCAAGTTCTCACAAAATAACTTGACATCTCCATGCAACAGCCAGAATTCTATATATTAAGGGACAAACCATTTTGTATGGTCAACGTCATGTTTGAGCAGACACTTTGTTTATAGTGGAATCTAAGGCTATGTTTCACTCGAGTACACTGTAGATCCATGTAGCACGGTTGCTGACAAGCAGCTGAAAAGCAAGAACTATTTTGAATACCCTACCAACAATACACAATCCATACAATTAACACAATGATGAATTTACCAGGGGAATTCAAGATAGAGTATTCTAATCTTAGCCAAATAGAGATTCTGTTTTATATCAAATATTAAATTCCAATGTAGATGTAGTGACAAGCCAAGAGAAACGTGAGCCCTCATTAATCAACCTGGCACAATACCAGTCTGTTATCATTTTGGCTGGCATACAAGTAAAATGTTCCATGAGTGCTCGTAGAGCATGGAACAACTATTACTCATAACTCCCCAGTCTAGATCAGCTGAGACCATGTAATGGCGATAGACAGACTGATTATCCCAATGACCAGACTGAAGTGGATGCATAATGGGGCCTAAGAGAAGGACCCAACGCTGACCCGATCGCCCACTCAAGTGGAAGCGTGATGGGGCCAAGAAAAAAGACCTCACGGTTACCGATCGCCAGATGCAGCTACTTTCTCAAGGTAGGAATAGAGCAATGATGGGAAAGCCTATAGAGAGGCTGAGCAAATACCAATAGGCAATAGCATGAATAGGGAGGCAGTGGGTGGGAAAGAGAATCAGTGACCTTCTACTCACAGCCATGAGAGGTCATGCAGAGCTGTTGCTATGAATGACACTCAAACAAAAGAGGGCGCTATTATGAGACTGCTACCAGAAGGGGTCACACGGGGGGTTGGGGTACCGCGCCATTTTGCGATATTTTGCGAAAACGATCGTGGTTATCACGAGATACGTATCGTTGAAAAATAATTTACACTGTTTTAACGAAATGCACTGTGGGATTGTGTTACCAGCCTAAAATCAAAGAGGTCGCAAACCCGGTCGCAAACTTGCTTTTAATTGAGCCTAGCTATAACAAGCTAAAGTGACATCTCTGAATGTATAAACAAAGTGTGCAAAGGAGAAATTGTTGGGCACACTGGTAAAATGGTTTAACAACAAGTTTTGCTATCATTAATCAAACTGAACTCAAGTTAAATCACTTATTTATCGAGCAATAATATAATTGTTTACGCATTTTAATTGTTTAGATACAAAGTTAAATAAATCAAGGATACATTTATAATAGATAAATAAATAAAAAGAAAACTATAAACGCTTGGCGGCTTTATAATTGATAAAAATTGACATAAGAATGATGTTACATTAATCCACCATCAAGTTTAAAAAATAGAAAAATAAAAGGATAACAAGGAATATTCGAAAATCGAACCCGTGATTTCCGATGGCCAACGACATGGCCAACCTATGCACGCCACAGAGATCCACGACTATAATTGTGATGGTTTTATTATTTAACCATATCCATTTATTTATAACGAACGGATTTTTATTGTGCCATTTTTGTCAAATGTGTGTTTTCTCTCGCACAAAATGTGTTTGTAATGTGATTAGACTCCTTATTTTAAAAGAACGGTAATGTGTTTGACATTTTCGAGAGAAAAAAATGGCGTAATTTATACGGTAAACACCAGCAGTGTGTTGTCCGTGTGGGCAAGCATACAGATGATGCCGGCAGGCTAAGCAAATCCAGCATATAAAACAAAAGTGCTCCTAATGGGGCTCGAACCCACAACCTTTCGGTCCCCATGTCAACGTTCTATCCACTACACTAACCGTGCTAATTGGAGAACATCTTTGCAAATAATGTATTTATATCATGGGTCATGGTTAATGCACTGTGTTAAATTATACATTCCTCGCCGCCACTCTGTTCAAAGGCACAAACAAATGGACTTGCTTTATACTTTTTTTTGCAATTCTGAGGTGTGTGGATCGTGTTTTTTTAAAATTAAATTGGTTAGATATCCGTGATATCCGTCCATTTTAGAACATCTGAAATTTAAAGTGCACCCACCCACACGGGAAAGTATGATGCCAAGGGCATATAATTTGCATGTAAATCAAATACAAAGGTTCAGAAAATCGACCACAATATGACGTCATGACCATTGCTTCGGGACAAAATGGTGCGGTACCCCCTCCCCCTCCCCCCCCCCCCCCCCCCATAGGGTCACACACAAGGCTATTCTGTTTAGGTGCACCTCTTGCCTAGTTCAATAAAAATAGTTAATAAAACTTAACCTTCCCTTATTGAACTCCACCAATACGGACCACTAATGTGAAGCCCAAGGGGGCTCACACCAATCCAACCCGGCGAAGCAAGCACTCCCCCACTAAATGCGGGAGACAAGCATACAAGGAAACTAATTTGCCGGAACGGGGGAAGTAGCTGCTCCAACCCCCAGTCTAGATCAGCTGAGACAATGTAATGGCGACAGACAGACTGATTGTCCCAATGACCAGACTGAAGTGGAAGCGTGATGGGGCCGAAGAGAAGGACCCAACGGATGTGGTAATAGGTATGATGGTTATATTAATTGTTATCAGGATGTATTATGACATGGAACTATTAAAATGTGTATGTTTCTTGCTTCCATGAGATGCACTGCCTTACCTGTGTAGTGTACATATCTGTATACACTGGATTAGTTCTATTTCTTTTACATGATACAAACTAATATATCTAGTCGAAACGTTGTTATATCTCCTATTCTCCCATCCATTTTTCATCCCCCACTTTCAGTTGGGATAAGTTGCACTTTATTACATAACGGTTAAACATTGATTTCTTTATCAAAGGTTCACTAGATGACAACATTTTCATTTCAAAACTTGCACTAAAAGAAATATATACATGCTATATGATTTTGTTACAACCCATTGCATAATGGAACTAATTTAGCTTTATCTATTGAGCCTCGACGATCCCTTACCAACGATTCCGATCTAATGTAGAGGGATCCCTCGCGTGATGACAAGAAATAATACCTACAGTAGCACACGTGCATCATCCGTCTTGGAAATGACTAACAAGAGAGACTTAAAGCAAGTCTAACATTAGTGACTTGAATAGACTTTATTTGCCGGAGTGTAACCTTGCATACATAAGCAGTTCAAAGTATTCTATTGGGCTAGTTTATGTGGATTATGGCAATATGTGGTGTCAAGCGATATAAGGCGACATCACCCAATCACAGCAGCAGCCCAGTAAGGCTAAATAGAAAAAGAATTGTGTTGCCATCAGCGACCGATCCTAAAATCGCGAAAATTAGGGTCGGGTTTTTTTGTTGGTTTTTTTTCTTCAATTTTGTTATTCTTCATTTTTTCTTTTTTTATATTTAAATTTGTCCTTACCAGTGTCTAAATGTTACTATTTCTTACTTGAAATGAATAAGTTAGCTTTACTAAATGTTTTAAGACTATTATCACACTAGATACATTAGTGAAATCGACGTAGGGGCATATACCAAATTTGTCTTGACATAAACCATATATTTTTCAGCCAAAAATGAAAAAATCTGACCGACCGACCGACCGACCGACCCAATTTTGAATTTGTAGCACTTGAGGGCAACACAACTATTTTTTGTTTGGCCTAACAAGCATTGATCTTAAATTGAAATAGGTCAAGTATATATCTATAAATATTACAATATCAGTGTTATCGCTGATTATACAAAGTTATCCTGCTGACTGTTTTGTTTAAGTTAAGTTTGTTAAACTTACCAAATATCTTCTATTGCACTGATAAAAAAATGTCATTAGTTTTCTTTGTAAATTTGAAAACAACGCAAAACTGAATGATGAATGAAACCGACAATCAATAACAAAAAACGTTTCATGTCATCTCGGTAAAATTCCGAAAAAGGGGTTAATTATTCAAACTGGTGAACCACGGTATTTTGGTTCCGGCAGTATAACCATGAACGCATAAATGTTCGGTACCAACCAGTTTGATGATCCCGTTTGTTTTTCCGTTTTTCGGAAAATTCCGGTTCTACGAGGGGGTATCAAAAAGTTTTTGAAATCACCCAGAAGAGAAGGAGCCAGAAACCTTTTTTTGATATGTGACCCTTCATACATCTTTAAAAAGTCACTGTGCGAAGTCGCACATTTCTCCCACTATTTATTACCTGTCCACAGACCGCCATTGTAGAGATCCTGAGATTGACCGCCATTGATTGATCCTCAGATTGCCTCAGATTGCGTTATTCCCAAAACAGCAATAAATAGTTTAGTGTAGACAGAAAGGGGTCAAAGGTCATTACAAACAAGCTTGGTGACAATAATATAATAGGTAACATGGGGTGTACACAGATTGACCTCTAATGACCCCTACATGACCTTTGAGTGGCAAATGAGATTGGGTCAAGACAGTATACTTTTCTCATGGCTGACAGCAAAATTGTTAACTATATTTGTTGGGAGTTGTTCCTTTTACTTCATTCTTTTCTTCCATCTTTTGTTACTTTCATTTCATTCAGCCAACATGCTTATATAGGCTTTTTGTGCTAGCCTATCGAGGCTAGTACTACATAGCCGGGATTGGTCAACAGGCAGCTTGGTGCTGTGACGTAGATGTAAGGTACCCGGTAGTTTATTTTAACGGAATAAATCGTATTGAAAACTGAAACCATAGCTGGTGACGTCAGAGCACCAGGCTGCTGTTAGTGGGTTTCGTAGGAATCGATCGAACGAGTACGCGTTATTTTATGGCTCCGTGTCACTTGGCACAGAAAACCTAATTAGTATATCAAAAGTGTTGATGGCTTTGATTGGACAAGAGATGTGTTGAGTTGTTTACGTGATCATGGTGTTAGTTTGTAGTTGGCAGTTATCTTCGCAAGTAGTCTACGGAAATGTATCAAATGTTGTAAACTCGCCAAGATTAGTCTCTCTGCGTTGCCTTCTTCGTACTATGGTTAAAGCAGAGAGATACTAACAACACCTCCCTGGTTAAAGGGTCGTGTACTACTTATTTTGTTATAACAACTCTCGATTTAATTCATACGGTGAAGACGGAAGGTTTATTTTCAATGCTTTCCGCTATCTATGAAAAATACGTTGATTTTTCGCCGGGATTTTTCACCAAAAATTGTATGGGCTCATATCCTGACCGAAGTTAACTCTAGAACAGGTCTGCACCTGATTTTTGTCTGTATTATTATTTGTGAGTGATTTTTGGCCAGTTTAACCAGCGAGGTGTCAAATAGACACCTCCCTGGTTCCACCAATGAATGAATTTGTAGTAAGCTTACCATTTTAAGCTTACAACTTCTGACTTTGATATATCTAATCCGAGATTTAACCACCCAAAATCATGTTTATGGTGCTAGATAGGGCATTGATTTTAGGACAACAAATGTCTTTTTATCACAAATCTGTTACCGATTTCATACGTAGCTCAAAATGTGATATCGTATCCTAATAAAAAGCAAATAAGGGCACATTATATGATATTTCAAATTTGCCTATTTTGTCCGGAATTGGTTGGAGAAAAAAAATGTTGCCTTGAGATTTTATACGCGAATGTCATTTATGTTGTCAAATTGGTTGCGGAATGACCGATCAGTGACACCGATATCATACGTAGCTCAAAATGTGATAGCGTGTCCTAATAAAGTAAATCAGGGCACATTATAATGATACTTACTTTATCCTATTTTTTCCACAATTGGTAGGGAAAAAGTGTTTTTCCTTGCGATTTCAACGGGACTGTCATTTATGTCGTCAAATTGGTTGCGGATTGACCGATCAGTGACACCGATATCATACGTAGCTCAAAATGTAATATCGTGTCCTAAAAAGTAAATCAGGGCACATTATGTGATATTTACTTTATCCTATTTTGTCCACAAGTGGTAGGAAAAACACTCCTTGCGATTTCAATGGGACTGTCATTTATGTCGTCAAATTGGTTGCGGATTGACACCGACATCATACGTAGCTCAAAATGTCATATCGTATCCTAAAAAGCAAATCAGGGCAAATGATATGATAGTTTGCGTATTTTGTCCACAATTGCTAGAAAAGAAAACCCTGTTTGTCCTTGGGATTTCAACTCGAACGTCATTTATGTAGTCAAATTAGCCGCGGATTGACCGATTAGTGACACAGATATCATACGTAGCTCAAAAAGTGATATCGTATCCTGAAAAGCAAATCAGGGCACATTATATAATATTTAGTCTACTTTGTCCGGAAGTGGTTGAGAAAGAAAAAAAACAATATTCCTTGCGATTTAGATGTGAACGTCATTTATGTTGTCAAATTGGTTGCGGATTGACCGATTAGTGACACCGATGTCATATGTAGCTTAAAAGGTGATATCGTATCCTAAAAAGCAAATCAGGGCACATTATATGATATTTTGCCTATTTTTGTCCGCAATTGGTAGGGAAAAAAAGTGTTTTTCTTTGCGATTTCAACGGGAACGTCATTTATGTTGTCAAATTGCTTGCGAATTGACCGATCAGTGACACAGATATCATACGTACCTGTTTAAGCTTAGGCGTTGTTTTTTAAAGACATTTCTTGTTGTAAATATGCTAATGCTCCCTTTAACATGATACCTGCAAAAAATATCGCGGTTCTGCATCGTTGATGCTCTCGTTTTTCGGGAGAATTTAGAAGAATCTGAGTCGGGGGAATTTCACAATATCCTGCGCACGCCACTGTAAACAATATGATATGTATCATAAACTTTGAACTCATGATACGCTGATCATGTTGATAATTTCTATGGAGACTCGAAAAATATCATTATTATCAGCTGCAATTTAACAAATTTACATATTTTGAAAATCAACCGGTAGTGAAACAGCGACGTCAAAAACTGTTCAAAATTATTGTGGATTCATTACACTGGATATTCAGATATTAGTGCGTAAGTTTTCAAAATGTTTACATTCATTCTCCATCAGATATTATACATACCATGCAACAAGTAACAATTTATATCAGACGATTGTAATGGCGATAAATGTGAAAATAAAGTGATTAGGAAATGCTCGAATTACGAAACTGTACATTTAACATGTTTAAGGGAATTCTAAAATACGCAATTGATGAAAATGGGTCGAAAACAAGATCCAAATGGCGTCCCTTGACCCTTTTGAATGGGGGGGGGGGCGGTGTAGAGGTCTCGATTGCCGACAAGCACCCACACAAAATAGTAAAAGGTAGCCCCAATTTGTTTGCACTCACCTCGTGAAATTCACGTAAGTCACAATAATCGCATGGTCAAAACATTTCGCACGGTCACAAATAATCACATGGTCAAAAAATTACGCGCGGTGCGGTCACAAATAATCACTCATTCAAAAAATCGCACAGTCAACAGCAAATGGAAAATCCTGGACAAGCCACCCCCCCCCCCCACCCCCCCTTGGGGACGCCCTTGAGAACACGTTATTAACTCAAGGTTACTGGTTCACTAAGCATGGGCCCATTTTTCATCTGTTTCGAAAAATGATATGCCTTAGACTTTATGTTAGGGGGGTGAACTCTCAGGCATAGCCTCCATAAAACTGCTGCATGTAACTCCTTCATTAATCATTTACTCTATACAAAAGTATACATTTTCTTGAAGAAAAGGGTTCAATGAATCCAACCATAAACATGAAATTAACCATTTTGCTCCTGAATTTGCTACGAGTGCAGGAAATTTTGAGCCAACAAAGTTTCCTTTCCAAAAATGTATACTTTTATATACATCATATTAATTGTTTAATAATTTTTGGTTATCTTAAGAATTGAATTTGTCTTTAGAGAAAAGAGATCAAAATAATTTGAGAATTGACAATCTTTTTAAGTACGTTTTGTCAACTCAAATCAGTCCTTTGTAATTATACGGTATATTATCAATCATTATGATTATAATGCTATCTTTAATCTTTGTTCGTTAAATGTTGCTGTTCTCAGATCATCACGGTCTTACTGCAATGACAATGCTAAAGTCAACAAATATGAAGAGTATCTGCGGTATTATTATGGTCCTTGCGTCTATAAAACGTAAGTAAACGGACTTCTAACAGGAAAATATTCGTAATTTGTTGGTCATTTACACCGTAATGAGTTGGCGACGTTCCAACTGTTCTCGCAACTTTATTCAGGATTTTATTTTATTTTATTTTATTTTATTTTATTCAGGAAAAATTGAACCAAGTCCAATGCTATATCATTACGGAAATATTTGCATCGGGCTAAGTTCAATTTCCATTGGTGCTTGTACGCACACTGCCGCGCATAAAGTATTTCCCCCTCTGAAAGCTTGCCAGTTATCACTGTATTTTTATGACGTGACTAGGGAATAACTCGCAAGGCGGAGAGGGGACCAAAACACACAGAATAATCATAACGGACAAGCTTTTTAAGTTTACTATATATATATAATGTTATTTATTAATAAATGAACGGTTCACTTACTCAGATATCATACATGGCACACCCAGCAATCTTTTACTAAATCATAACCAAAGTGACATCGCTGCAATCTGAGTTTCTGTGTAAATATCAGAAAACCCGCACGTGGAAATAATCTTGAATAGAGTAAATTAAAACATGACTTCTCAGCGTGATGCGTCGACAGGAATTAGTCAGTGTTAGCGGGGCCAGTTATCGAAATCGGTTTTCGACACGGCCGACAGTGTTGCTAGTTCCAGTCAATCGTGGCCTAAATGAAAGGAATTGAAATATCCAGAATAGATAGTAAAACGGCGTCACAACAGTATTGTCAACAAAGTATTAAACCATCAGACCCCATTACCATTTCATTGTGTTCATTTTACATTTTATACCAATAAATTCATGTTTCCTATTAAGATTCATGATTTAAAAGCATTTCAATTCATGATTTTATCGAGCAAGTCAGAATTCCTATGTAAAATCGCCGTAGTAAATCACCTCATAAATATCAATTAGCTCATTATTGGCAGTGTAACGCTATGGGAATTTTTAACTGAGATCAACCGTTTTTGGGAAACCCCATGTACAGAAATATATAAATGATTACTGGCATAAGCTTTCAGGGGGAAATACTTTTGCGCGGCAGTGTATATGGCGGTGCAAATCATTACTTATAAGCGACTATCATATTAAGTCTTACGTACAAGTCACGATAACGTACGACCCATGAACTTCGGGAATTATTTTATGCCAAAGCATTAAAACTATCACAAATTCATTACAAACTGTCAACATTTGGCCAATGCCCTAATTTTTCCGGTTGACATCATCATCCGATTTCGTTTAGGTGTCAACGTTTTACTTTTCGTATGGGGCCTACACTCTTAGAAGGTCAGGATCAAATATGAGACGAAAAGGATCAATTTTGATCCAGAAGCGGTATCACATATGAGCTTACCCTTTCCGGATCAAAGTGATCCGACAAGCAGGATCAAAAAGTTTGATCCGAAATGGGATCAAATATTTCTGTCAAATGATACTGAAACGGATCAAAATAATGATCCTTAATCGGATGTACCTGTAGCTTATGATCCTACTCCAGATCAAACTGAATCAAAGAAAAAGTGAAAACATAGGGGGTCATCGGGTGACAGATTGTAAAAACAAGCATGCATGCAAGGGTCTTTCGGTGACACCGGGCCAAAAAAAAAGGGGGTATTTTGATGGAGCCTGGTGAGAACCTAATATTGATTGAGTGCCCCCACCCCCGGGTGCACACTGCAGACTATATATCGAGTGCAGTAAGCTTACTACATCGTGTAGGCCTAGTACATCGCAGTGATCGTGACATTTTGTGAGGAGCTTTTGACCGAAAATCGTACTGATGGCACTGGTCAGGTACAAGAAATTTGTTCACAAGAATAGAGCATGTTCAAACATAAAAAATAAACTACTTTACCGACAAAATCATGTAACATTTTACAGATTAGACTGGATAACTTACCGCGGTATTTCACCCTTGTTTCAACTGTGGCGACCGAATTCAAAAGATCGTCTGCTTGTCGTCTATCGGTTTGCGAAAGAGTGACGTCAGTCACTCATTGACCAATGAACTGTTTCATCGAATTGATCCGGAAATCAGATCAAAGTTGATCAAGGTGAATTGATCCGTTTGTTGATATCTATCTGGAAACGGATCAAAACGATCCGAAAACGGATCAAAACGATCCGAAAATGATCCTTAAAGGATCAAAACAAAGTGAGCCGGAAATCTACTCATGTATTTGATCCTGACCTTCTAAGAGTGTATCTTCCTGACACGCCGGATACACATTATAGACCCGTGGTTCATAGAATAACGAGGCGCATTTTCCGTCAATCTATAACCGTTAAATCTAAATTTACTACCTACACATCGCAATTTACAAAACAGATCTCACTGGATATTCAACATGTTATATTGATGTATCGATGCCCAATTTATTTGATCTAGGAGACGTCAACGCCACACGATGCTTCGATTGCCATGATCCTTACAGCGATGGATGCTCTGCTAAAAATTGGCTCGCGATTGTTGAAATCGTCGACTGCGCTGATTCTTGTGTAGTAAGTTAGGACTCAAGGAAGTCTTTGATTTTATTTTTTTATTTTGTGAGTGCTGTAATATTGAACTATTAATTATATGCATACAAAAGTAATCATTCTTGGAAAGGAAATGGATCAGAGAATCCAAATTTGGCATCAATTTTGACCAAAAATGTTGAATTTTTGGAAAACCACAAAATTCACTTTTTTGACCCAATTTCTTTTAAACAAGCTATCAAAATCATTTTTGAGTTAAAAATGCCCAAAATTGCTTGATTCTAATGTTATGCCACTAATCTAGGGACGGTTTACTCATGTTTTCATCTTAACTTGTATTTTTTTGAAATTTTGATCAAAAAGTACAATTTTTTCCACTTTTGGCCTTTTTGGTCAAAAATAGAAGAAGAAAAAAATCATCCCTAGATTAGTGTCTTAATAATATAATCAAGCAATTTTGGGCATTTTATACTCAAAATAATTTTGTTAGCTTGTCCCCCCAACCCCCCCCCCCCCCCCCCAAAAAAATGGTCAAAAAAATTGATGACAAAAATGGAATCTCTGACCCAAATCCCATCCAAAAATGTATACTTTTATGCATTTGATTAATAGTTCAAAAATTACAGCAATCCACAAAATTCCAAAAAAACTTCCTTAAGTCCCCCCCCCCCTTATATGGTTTTAAGAATGAATGTCCGAATACAGCAGCCGGTGATAAGGGTAGTGACTAATTTACTCGTTTGAGTATTGTGTTAGATTACACAAATCTTCTCAGTCTTGTTTTGACTTTTCATAGATTATATTCATTTGAATCTTTCAGTTAGACCCTATGGTTACGAAAAAAGTAAAAGTAGCGCAGCTGCATTTTCTAGTCCACCGCGCAAAAATGTGCCATTTTTATACTAAATTGACGGTCAAGCCGGGCAAGGGGAAAATTGTCCATAGAATGTTAGATGGGAATTATAGCAAATCCCTTAGATTCTCCAAATAGGCGCAATTCTCCAAAAGTGGGTGGGGGGGGGGGGCTTATCCTTATCAACTATGGTATCTACACACTTCTTGTAATTTCTCTCTTTCCTTCCTATCCTTTGTTTTTATCTTCCCTTTTTATCTTCCTCTCTTCCCTTTTATTCTTCCCTTCACCTCGCCTTTATTTAGCCCGGCAGTTTGAGCTGGCCTTCCCGGTCAAAGCCGTCAGGGGTGGGGCTCTCTGTAAGCATACAAATATCAGTTTTCGTGACGATCCGAATCACAGTACAACTTTGATCCACACGCAGGCCTGTCGCATGATTGATAGGGATAGGTACATTTGAAAGTCATTTATTTACTCTCTTTTTTTACCAACAACAAATAAATAGAGTAGACAATTTTTGGACATTTCAGCGCTGTAGTTCCTGATTAACCACTCCGTACCCGATTCCGAAGTCACAATTCGCTAAATTAATTTTTGACTTGTACCCCATAATTTCTTCTCGGACCCCATAATATTTTTACCTAACGAGAAGCCTGGTGTGGGGGGGGGGATTTACGTCTAGGAGCAAGAGGCAGATTAGATCTGGGAAAATATTATTTGAGGTCACCTGTGTGCGAATGGTATTCCCTGAAGAGGCTCACACTAACTTGGTGATGCAGTTCCTTAGTTCTTGCAGAAAAGCTGGTAATCTCTGAACACGTGAGAAGTTCAAATATGTCGTAATCCTTATAGGAAAAGCCTATTGGTATGAGCAGGGTGGTGATTCTAGGATCGTGTTGACCATTCTGTAACGTGTTTCTAGACCATCAACTCTGCAAAGCAATTGGATTATAAAGTGTGTCATAAAATCATCATTTGTTGGTATTTTTGGCCGATATTGCTCTAATCTGACAAGTAACAGATACTCAAGACATACACCCTTAGAAAAAATGGTTCTAAAGTTGTCCTGCCAGGAGAACTCTTAAAGGTTCTTTAAAGAACCAATAATAGTTCCCCAAACATGATACAGAACCATTTTTGGTTGATACAGAACCATTTTTGGTTCTATGAAGAACCTTTTGGGGTTCTTCAATTTTCGAGAACCTTTTTTGAAGGTTCTATGACGGTTCTATAAAGAATCTCTCTCTTGAACCTTCAAAAAAGGATCTTGAAAATTGAAGAACCAAACAAGGTTCTTCATAGAACCAAAAATGGTTCTGTATCACGTTTGGGGAACTATTTTTGGTTCTTTAAAGAACCTTTCAGGGTTCTCCTGGCAGGACAAAAAGGGTTCTTCAATTTCTTAGAGTGAGGGCTCACGTAATATTTCCAGTTTAGACGATCAAGTGATTTTCTCTACAGTATAATTCGAAACAAAAAGGATTGGTGTTTTTTTATGATAAACCCTGACGAAATTTCATAAATATATATTTAAAATATATTTGTGTTCCAAAATGTGACATTTATAACCATTCCTATAATGGCTAATTGTTACGTTTTCTTTTTTCGTTACTTTTCGTTCGGTTTTTTCGTTGCGCAAAATACAGTAAACCGAGTGTAAAATAAACTAATAACCACTTTTCCATGCACATTTTCCCATTAAAACAGAACAAATGGACAACAGACTCAGGTTGCCATGTCATAACATCCTCTTTCTAGATGTGAAGCTGTAGATGGTAATGGTCTTGGTGGACATTGTGAGGAAGCCTTCTGCTCTGAACTTAAAGGGATCACTTCGTGTAAATATTGTTGCCAGACGGATCTGTGTAATAGACTAGCGGTACACCATCGGCCAAGGTACCGGTACCTACTCGGTACGCTGCAATCATGTTTTTAGTTCATCGTGTTACATTAGCACTACTTCATTGACTTTGATTACCAGATGTGTTTTCGGGTTATAAATGTCTATATTGACAATGTCTCTATGCAGCGTTACCATACGCTTTTATAAACTTCCTATTCAAAATAAACGAGTCGGAGGGTCATTCACGACCCTACATGTCCTTTGACCCCATTTGGTCAACTCTTTAAATTGCACTTACTGCTATGTAGGCTCTCTCATATGAAGCATCTGACTTCAATCTCAACTAAACAATAATCTTATTGATGGGTAGCTAGATGAGTCACAGGATGTACTCAGATTGACATCAAATGACCACTGCACAACCTTTGACTCCATGTTGTGTAGGACTTATTGAACTGGTACTCTTGTACCAATTTGAGCAATTTGCAAATTAAATGTACGATGACACCTGACTTCCTTTCGCGGATTTAATGGGTATTCTGAACTACTCCATTACGTAAATCTCCCAGCTAGGGGATTCTCAAATCTTGACTTGCAGTATTTTTTATAATAAGGGACTTATAGTCAATTTTGAATAGGAAGTTATCGTGTGTAGACAAGACATTCTGTTTTTATTATATGTATATTATATATATCCGAGAATGAAACGATATGCTCTGAGAAATTTTCTGTGATGTAACTGAATGACACCTTATACGTAGTTTTTGTTTAAGAACCCTCATATCGTAACATTAATTATTATCGTAGTATTTGTTTTAAGAAACCTAGAAACCTCATAATCATTAACATCAAGACGCATCGCTAAAATTTATCACCAATAAATATGGTCACACTACTACTGCGGCCTTTACATGACGTGTGTGTATGGGGGGGGGTGGGGGGGGGGGGGGGGGGGGGGGGGGGGGGGTGGAGGGGGGGGGGGGGGGGGGGGGGGGGGGGGGGGGGGGGGGGGGGGGGGGGCTAGTCTCACACGGACCTACGTTAAGGTTTTTGCATGTTCATCTACTACAGTCCTCAAAATAAGTAACTGACGGTATAAATAAATTCTTAAAGGGGCATTGAGATATGTATCGATGTACTAAATGAGCAAATAAAGATAATCATCAACATAGCCCAAATCCAAAATATCATACAATTCCGACATCGCCTTCATGCCAAACTAAGCAAATAACGGCCCTCCTGGGTTGAGATTTTCCGCGAAAGTCCGTGAGTAAAACTTAGCATAACTTCCGATTCAGCACCTTAGTTTCGATATGATCATATCGAAACTAAGAAAATCATGAAATTTTATATGATGAACGGCGAATGTTGGTAAACTGTTTTCAGATGGTAGTCAGTATATGCCTAAGTATTACTTTGATGCAAGAAAACTAATTTCCAGGATAATTGAGGGCGCACTCCCATTCGTATCCCTCAATGCCCCTTAACTCCAAAACTATTTACCTCCTACGTTAAAATAATAAATTATGAAGTTGTAAGGAAATCTCAGGGGGATTTACCCCACACCCCACACACACACCCACCTTTTGACCTGGAGGGATGGTCAATGTTGTCATCCCCCCCCTGATTTTTCACCTCCACCAAAAACAACAAAAAAGAGGAAAGGAAAAAAGAGGGGGAAAAAAAGGGGAAAAGGAAAAAAGAAAAAGGCGGACACAACCGCTGTTTACTAGGAACCTAACAACTGTTGTGTAAACTTTTACACAACCCTAGTTGTGTAATATCTACACAACAGTTGTGTAATATTTCTAAACAATATGTGTAACATTAATTTACACAATTAAGTAACAATTAGTTAAATTTTCTACACAATAATGTGCATTACTATTGGGTTGTGGAATGGTCATTTATTTAACAATTAGTTAATTTTCTACACAATAATTGTGCAGTACTATTGGGTTGTGGAATGGCCATTTATTATTTTACACAGCAAATTGGTTAATTTTCTACACAATATTTGTGCATTTCTATTGGGTTGTGGAATGGCCATTTTAATGCAGTTTACACATGAATTGGTTAATTTTCTACACAATAGTTGTGCATTGGGTTTTGGAGAGTTGATTGAAGCATTTGACAGTAAGTATATGTTTCACTTGAAATATTACAGTCAAATACTTCAATCAACTCTCCAAAACCCCACTCGCTCAAGCAACACCGACACGTCCGCCATTCGTTTCCAGTAATTTTGGTCACACATGTAATTTGTGATTGGTTAATTCTTATCACGTGCTTCAAAGTTTACACAACTGTTGTTAAAATTCCGTTTTCGCGGCAATTCAATTTTATATAATCGAATTACATTTTACACAACCTAGTATTAACACAATTAAATATGATTACACAACCTTGTTTAATAATTACACTGGTTGTGTAAAAATCTTTTTACACGACGTTTTTTTACACATGAGAATAACAGTGTATAACTTCTTTTGGCATAGGCCTACATAAAAAGCTAATATTGATCGGACATAACGTGATTGCTTTTCAATAAAATAGTGGTCAAAAGTACACACCAACTCGCACCAAATGGGTTCGAAATATTTAAAAAAAATCCAATCCGAGCGGGGGGCACATCACCCCTCAGACTCCCCCCAGTTCGAGCTTTTAAACAATCTATACTTAAATCAAGAATATATCAACTTCTTCGTACATTGATAAAAAACAAAATATTATTGAAAATGAAGTGATGGATTTTCAATACAATATTGGTCAAAAGTATACACAGATCGCACCAAATGAGTTCGAAAATTGATTTTTTTTCCCCTACTTCTGAGGGCCCCTCAGACCCCACCCCCCCCCCCCCCCCCCTGTTCGAGCTTTTAAACCATCTATACATCTATATGCTCAACTTCTTTCATGCATTGATAAAAACAAAATATTTATTGAAAATAAAGTGATG
>CM069455.1:45490928-45553146 GCA_035610835.1 Ophiura sarsii
TTTACGAAAATTTTAGACATCTTGCCCCCCCTGAAAAAAACCCTAGCTACGCCACTGATTTATTACCTAGTAATTATATAAGTTAATTTTATGAGAACTGCATTATATATTTTGAAATTTGATGATTTATTCATCAGTTTGTTTGCTTCAAGCGCGATAGCAATCCTAACCTTAAATTTATGAGTGAGACTTGTATTTTAATACAGTGTGGACAACTAATGAATAATAATAATAAATAGGAATTCTTAATCATGTATTAAGTCAAGCATTTTCTAGCCTTTCTTGGGCCTTTCCTTAACACTTTCTATGCGGCTAGTTTTACCAGAGTGATATTACCTATTACACCTCCCTGGTTTTGCCATATAAAAAAGATTTTGCAAAAACCTTTTCTAAACTTTCAAAGTCTTATCTCAAGAATAACTGACCTAATACTAGACGTGCTTGTACTTATGTTAATTAATTTCTCATGGTGATTAGAAATATATGATGATGAAAGCCAATAAATTAAATACGTTTGTGAAACATTTTGTGAATTGTATTTTGCGTGTGCATAACCGCGCGCATGGACAGCGTTAATCTATTCTATATTTGCCTAAAATTCTCAGTTTGCTTCCCCCCTCCATTTCTTTACATTGCCACAAGCTAGTGGATATTTATCGCTTTGTTTACCTATCGGAGTAAATATACTTTACACAGGCTAGGCAAACAACTGCGGACAACATCTCAAAATTTCACCCCGGGCGCTAAACAACTGAACACATCTCTCGTCCAATCAAAGCCATGGACATAGATGGATTCGGCGGCGCTTGTAAGTGACCCTGATGCAATACACAATAGCATCCAAGCGTCACACTTCTCGATCAACCAATATACCCGAGAGTGTCATTTGGCTGGACCCGTTCGATAATTATACCGATTTGGTCACGGTTTCCTGAACCAAGTGACTCGAAGTCATTATAAATAACGCGTACTTGGAATATTGATTTTGAATTCAGGTTATAAGAGCTAGCTATCGTGATAGCTAGCACAAAAAGTGCCATCACTAATCTCTCCAATTGACCACGTGGCGGAATGATGAAGTTGAAGGTACACTTCTCAATGTTACCTACAAATACAAGTACCATACTTTGATTAAGTGATGATTATTCCACCTATTTACATATTTCATTCAAATTTGTGATTGTTTTGTATTCAGAAGATGCTAATGCTGATAGAAAGTGATCATATATATTAATAATTTGAAACATGTGGTTGAGTCACTTTGTGTACTTTCACCAAGATGATTTTAATGAACATTTGTTTTCATGTACCTCAAAGAGGGGGAAAATCCCTTTCTGTAAAATTTAGAATTTTGAGCATGCGCCCAAAACCTAAGTACATAGAGGAATGTGGACATTTGGTATTCGAAGGTAACAGTTAATGTATACGTAGGTAAGAGAAGTAAAACTGTAATAAATTAATGTTCTACTTAATCTATGTTACATTTTGGGGTGAAATCTTCATGCAGGGTTGTTAACAATATTTGGGAAAACGTGTACTTTAGGTCCCAGATACTGGTATACCAGTATCGGTCGATACTGGTACATGAATTTTGCCAGTATCGCTCGATACTGGAACAATTTACATGTTCCAGTATCGGTCGATACTGGAACATCAAATTGTGTTCCAGTATCGACCGATACTGGAACACTTCATGTGTTCCAGTATCGATTGATACTGGAACAAATTAAATGTTCCAGTATCGCCCAATACTGGAACATTTTGTTCCAGTATCGCTCGATACTGGAACATGTAAATCGTTCCAGTATCGAGGCCGTCCTTGATATTGATTAAAATATTGTGATTTTTGCGTTGAAAACCCCATCTTTGCATTGAAAACCAAACAAGTAGCTATGTCGTGACATTCCGATATGGAGTTTTTTGGCAAACATTTCAATGTTGGCCTACATGTATATTTCACTACACAAATATAAAACGGCATGTTGAGGCCATGTTTATAATGTCATTGTGTCGTCAAGTGTAAGATATTTGTACTTGTCACGAATAACCAAACAAATAATCATAATGAAGTGTCTCAGACAACTGCTTCGACGGGTCTATCTAAAAAGAACAACCAGCTGCAGTCCTTAAGAAAAGGAAACACCGACACATATCAACACTTGACACTAGCCAACGTATAGAATAAACCGCACGAGAGAAGAGACGAACCTCCCAAAGATTCCCGTCGCTTGACACATCACAGGCAGTTTTGAATACCACAAAACGGCTCTTTTCAGAGCCACCCTATTTTCCAGAAAGAGAAAATAACCATACAAGCCAACTTCACCGATATTGTATTGGGTGATACTGGCACATTTTTCATGTTCCAGTATTAGGCGATACTGGAACATTTTTCATGTACCAGTATCGCCCGATACTGGTACACATTCTACCAGTATCGACCGATACTGGAACAAAATAATGTACTAGTATCGATCGATACTGGTATATTATTTTGTTCCAGTATCGGGCAATACTGGAACATTTTAAACGTGCCAGTATCGAGCGATACTGGAACAAAATAATGTACCAGTATCGAACGATACTGGGTGTTCTAGTATTGGTCGATACTAGTACAGTCTAGTATCTGGGAGCTAAAGTACACTTTTTCCAATATTTGTTTTTTTAAATAAACATGTTAAAACATGTTTAAATCCTAATAGTATGAACATATTCCCAGGAGTTTACTTTAATAGATACTAGAATTTGTATTTAATGTTGAAAAAATATACAATATATAACTGTCAGTTGTAATTTTGAATAGGTTTATTAAGAACAATATGTCAGGCAACATTTTTTAAGCATTTCTATAAGAGAAAAACATGTTAAAGACTTAAAACACGGTAGCTTACATTGC
Organism: Ophiura sarsii; assembly: GCA_035610835.1. Taxonomy (NCBI): domain Eukaryota; kingdom Metazoa; phylum Echinodermata; class Ophiuroidea; order Amphilepidida; family Ophiuridae; genus Ophiura; species Ophiura sarsii. The sequence continues at coordinate 45,493,825 of CM069455.1, forward strand.
AATAATCAAAGTATTCGTAGGTAACACATTTGTTCTCAACTTCAACTTCGTTGATTAAGAACAGTTGGATTCGTTGATTTAACATAGGTTTAAGGGCAAACTTGTACTCGACGTAGTTTGTTATGCCCTGAATCGCGTGTGAGGGGGAATGTCGTATCAAAATGGTGTCTTACTTGACATTATAAGTATATTTAAAAATGTGTGCTCAGCGCTGCTTTTACAAAACAATCAGAATTGCGTAATATTCAACATTTGAATAGAACAGCAAGATTAACCAAATAAACATTAAAATAATATAAAACCATGTTCCTATTTCTAAGATATAAAAGAAAACACCCTAAGCATCAATAACCTCACTAGTGATAGACATATACTGTTATTATTCTTGATCCCCTAATTTGGTTAAGGCATATTGAATAGAATTAACCTTTTACACATGATAATTATGGCAGAAAATGTTTTATTATGCTAACGTATCTGATCATCCAATTTTGTTAGTGTATTTCTTACTTGACTTTCAATTATTAAGAATGTGCGTTTAACTTCTACAAAACAGTCAGAAGTGTGTAAGTATATTTAATATCTGATTTAAGGCAGGATGATGACAACATACATATCGTACTGGGTTAAAATTTCGTAAAGGTATAGTTAAACAATCAATTAACTCGCTAGTAATAATAATATTATTACTGATCTAACTTGGTAAAAAGCATGTTCATCATTAAAACTAAACATGACAAAACTTAAGCACATACATGTAGACACATTTGATCATTCAGCCTTGTAATCTATACTTAACAAGTTTAGTGGTTCTTGTTGTATTCTCTGTGTAGTTATTCTGTGTGTAGTTGTGTTTAAGTTTAACATTGTTGATGTAGTGTTGTTTTATGGAATTAAATTTGATTTGATTTGATTTGATTTGATCTCACATGTCGCGATGATGAATTATATCTAATAGAACATAATTACTCTTTGTTTATTATATAGGACATTCTAGAATGTTAAGAATGAACGGTTCAGATTCCGTGTGAATCCAACATATTGGATCGAATCAACTATTGAATAGTTCACCGAGCCATCTTTAATTAGAAAGCAAGCGGTTTACTTTAAGCAAACAGTTTGATTTGCCTGTAACTCATAGTCTTGAATGTCAGGTTATCTGTTTTAAGCAATAAAACAACTGCCTTCCTCAATTTGTTCTAAATGAAGGAGGCAAGTGAAAGTTATCATTTTGAATAGCTGTTTTAACACGAAAGCCAGATCGCTTTTTGATTCATTTAATATATACTTTGAAATAATTTCATATCAGACTTTATATAATATATAAGTTTAATATGAGCCGAACATGTTCAAAGTCTAGACCATTCAAATATTTTGCCTTTCAGTCCACAACGGAATAAAGCACACACAACTTTCAGCAATACATTCAGTTGTCAGATTAGAATTAAGATATAATTTCCTAGTTTGGAATTTGTATCATTCTAAATGTACATAGTCAGTTTTTATCAAGTTTCAACCGGAGGAAGATTCCGTTTGACATAGAATCACCAATATGATATATTTTGTCAGATTTAGACAAAATAGGAATTTTATGTTTAGAAATTCAATGTTGTTTGATTTAACAACACTAATCTAATAAGATTTGCCTCGACAGAGGTATTGTCGGGCGTGTGCCCTTAATTATGATTTTCTTTTAAAATCAACCACTGCTTAGTTCAATTTCACTAATTAATAAATGTCGGAAGGATTATTCATGAGCAATTTTTTGATTTGAGACGGAATAAGTTAGGCCTACCCTTAACCCCACCCCCACATTTAAAAATAAAGGAAAAGGTTTTACTTAAAGGTAGATGTTCCGATTTTCAACTTGAAGTTTTCTATTCTACATGAAAGGTCATCTTTAAAAAAGTCGTGTTCCAAAGTTTGAGTTGCATAGCTCTAATGGTTCTTATTTTAGACGCACAAGATGCTGTGAACTGTACCCATTGATTAGTACACAAACTATATCGGTGGTTACCACCATTCGCGGTAATTCGACGTTATTTCATCGATTTCTCCGTAATTATACCGATTTAGGCCGTCAAATTTCAGTATGATGATGAGAAAAATACAAGCTTTTATATGAAAATCTCCGTATGTTTGAAATAATTCTGTGTTCACTTAAAATACGTTTCGGTGACATTACACAACCTACACTGCAAAAAGGTTGCTTAAAATACGTTGCTAAAAGTACTTTTATCATCCGGTGGTTGACGTGTTGATTAAAATTCATTCAATATATGTAGAAAGTTAGGCGTTGTATAAAAGTAAAAAATCCCCAGCGTTGAGCAATTCGTCGAAAACAATGTCCTTAAAATGTTGGTGGAAACTGTTTCTGTTGCTAAAATATGTTGCGTAAAAAAATTCCACTTTGGCAACTGTTGCATGAGCATTGAGGACAATCACGCAACAGTTGATGCAAGTTACGCACATGTGAATTTTAGGCAACTGTTGTCCAAAAAAGCCAATTTCGTGAGCTGTTGCATACTTGAACAACTGTTGTGTGAATATAATTGCCTAACTTTTGAGTAACTGGAATTGTTCAACTGTTGGTGAAAACATGTTATCCAACGGTGTTGGGCAAATTTTACTTAACATTTGAGCGGTTGCATAATTGAACAACGTTGTGTAAAATTTTGAGTCAATATTTAAGCAACCTTTTTGGACTATTTATACCTTCATACCCAGATAGCAAGACTACGTTTGGCAAACGTTCACAGTAAAAACACCATTGATAAGAGATGTCAGATATTATGTACACTCTTAGAAAAAATGGTTCGTTTAAGAACCCTTTTTTGTCCCGCGGGGAGCACCTTTTGGCCTAAAAGGTTCTAAAAAGAACCTTAGAATGGTTCTTTGAAGAACTTTCAAATTTTAAATAAGACCTAAAGGTATATTTACTTTTTTGTTTTTATGTAATATGCAAATTCAAGAGAAATGTAAACAAATTTAATCCTTTTCAACTGTTAAAAATCATTTCTTCTTGGCTAAAAACATTTGTTACCGTTTTACCAAGAACCATTGAGGGTTCTCCATAATTTTTTCCCAAAAGGTTCTTGAAGCTTGAGGAACCATTTTCTTGGCTAAAGAACCCTTTTAGAACCTTTTTTGGTTCTAAAAGGAACCCTATAGAAATTTCATTACAAAAGCTGATGCAAAACTTCTCCGTTGCTTGCCGAACGCAGCACACATTTCTACTTTATTCCAGTCGATACAAGTATGTAACAACAGAGGGAAGTACCACGGTATCGTTATTTGTATTTGAAGGTAACAGTTCATATTTCAAATTTGCCTACGAATACAGCCGTTTATTGCTGATATTGCAACAAATATTGCCTTCAAAATAATAAAACTTGTCGCACATGTACATTGTATCATACTTCGCTTATTGTATAGATATCATTCACTGATCTGTGTTTATATTAAAATGGCAGCATTTTAAATAGGTATTCGGAGGTAATGCACTTTTTTTACCAAATCGATCGTTTCCGCTTTTAAAATTTCTAACAGGTTTATCAACAAATCGACTTGAATTGGGACAATGCATTTAAGTATTTAATATATTTAGGCTTCCTTACAGCACAAATTACTCTACCTCAGGCGAATTCTTCCCCGAAAGTGATATTTAACCAAACATGTATTTGTAGGTAACGTCAAAACTTACCACAGCAAAAAAAAATCACAACAATTCAGGGGATTGATCGAAAGTAACAACAATTAAAAGAGGCATTCTTGAGATATCCAGCAATCAAATAGGCAAAATTAATTCCACTTAAGCTCGTTTTCATCTAAACGGTTATATGTCTAACAAAAAACTTTAACAACTATTTTGTAAAAAGGGTAAAAAATAGCAGGTGTATTGCTCGTATACGCCCAATTGCGCATTTACGTTAGTCATATTATATATGGCGCGAACCGTCTCATCGAGGCGGATACGTATAACACAAAAATAAAATTGTCAAGATATAGATTATTTTATTATAGGCCTGAACATCACGTGTACACTTTTCGTTGGATTCGACCATATACGAGGGTCATTCAATAAGTTCTACCTCCTCATTCATAACATCGCTAATATGAATGTCAGCCTCATTAACATAAGTATAGCTCTGAATCATAGCTACACATTTATAGTAAAATATAATTGATATCTGTTTTACGTTTGTCATGATGCGATCATAGTCAGAGAGAGATTTTGGACAACGGACACGGAAAATGACCTTAAAGATAAATACATTGTTTTTAAAGTTTTCTCTCCGTATTGTATGATTAGATATAACAGCCCGATTTAAATACTGAAAATAGAAAACAATGGATGGTTTTTAAATATAATTATGTATTATCATATATAAATCAGATTGTAGGCAATATTAACTTATGTGGGCTAGCAAATAGTATAATATCAACTCGAATGTATCACAACGTCTTTAGCATACTGGAATACTGCTATTCAGTCAAATTTCCGTTGCTAAAAGTCCAGCAACAGTGATACCTCGGATGTTAAATCTTAACATGATAGTTATTTTATGAGTTTTTCTTATATGCAACCGTTATAATAGTCAATCAGGTAGTCAGTGATAGAAAATTGTCTATTCAAGTGACTTCAATTATTTAGTCCTGTATATTGAAGATGTCTTGGTTCTTATGAAAAACAAATATTACTTTTGCAGCGGTTTTCTAGGGTAGGGTTATGATTAATGGCTGTCCAGGTCTCGTTCGGGCTAATTCATCATCATCATCATCATCATCATTGGTCGTCCGTGGACGGAACGGAGGAAGCAATCGCAACATAGGCCTACTGGGCCATACGTAGTCGAGAATTATGATGAAGATGAAGGGTGCCAAAGTGTCACCTTGAAGAACGCCAGCTAAAATCTTAAAAGGTTCCGTCTCCCCGTCGGGTGATGTGACAATAGCCGAAGAGTTGTCATACATTAACTTTATTGCCTTGACAATGGTTCCAGGGATACCATAGGCACTGAGGATGTCAAACATGCGATCGCGGTGTACTGAGTCAAAAGCCTTAGAGAAGTCTATGAACACGGCAGCCAGTGGAAGGTTTCTTTCTTTCATTCCTTCAATTATTCTTCTCAATGCTAGAATCTGGGAGATTGTGGATCGTTTCTCTCTAAAGCCATTTTGATTCCATCGAAGAAGAGGGTCCACAAATGGGCGTATTCGGTTCAGTAACATACGGTTGTAGACCTTAGCCCCAATACAGGAGAGGCTAATCCCTCGGTAGTTGGTTGGTTGAGAGAGATCTCCCTTTTTGGGGATAGGAATTATGGCACTCACTAACCACTGGCTGGGGATTTCGTGGTGAATCAATGCTCTGTTGCAGATTTCCAGTAGGTGAGATCGGAAATGTTTCGACTTCCAAAGCTCAAGTGGAATGTTCTCCAGTCCAATGGCCCCTCCTGGTTTAGCTTGATTGAGAGCAGACTCGACTTCGTCTAAGGAGAATTCATTTACAATGATTGGAAGAGCGACTTCCACTACTGGTGTAATGTCAAAGACGGAGTCTGGAACAGTTGGGGGTTTTCCAAGAAGGTTTTGAAAGTGGTGCAGCCAGGTTGTAATCCTCTCAGCTGGTAGGCCTGCTAACATTGCTGGTTTTCTTATCCTCCCAGTAATTTCATTGATGACTCTCCAAGCTTCTGTGTGTTTGTTGGAATGGGATGCATGCTGAATTTGTGAGATCTTCTCGTTTAGCAAGTTTTCCTCTTCTGAGAGATATGCTTACTTAAGGGGGCTGTCAAGTGTCATTTCGTATTTTCCAGGAATTTTACTTTTCTTCATTTTTCAAAACTTCAGAGTGTTATCTATCAGTACATGCAAAGAAATTTTCAATTTTGAAATTCCAAAAGCCTATTTAGAAGGATTTAAATCCCTTATTGTGATCATTGACAAAGTAGAATAGAAAAGTCTGCCCGCAGGGGATCAGCGAAACTCTCATGCGCCGCGTATCCCGTGTTTTGTTTTTCACGCAAATTAGCACGCGCCAGTTCGCTTAAAATACGCGACGCTGTTGTTTCGAAAGCCGTCAGTGCGTGCTGCGTTACCCGCTATGCTTTTGCCGCATTTGAGGGCTTGTTCATACGCATTTTTTTTAAAAATCTTTTATTGTTTATTTCTATCATAATTTTCACATTTCACATAGTTTCATCATGTTTACATTGCATTATCGATACATGTATAACACATTTTCATATGATTTTCATCATGTTTACATTGCATATCATACATTTTCATGTACTTTTCAGCATTTTTATATTTTTATATGCTTTTCGGCATGTTTACATTCATAATTTTCACATTTTATGTATAGCACATTTTCATATACTAGTACATTTTCATATGCTTTTCAGCATGTTTACATTTCATATCATGTATAGCACATTTTCATATGCTTTTCAGCATGTTTACATTTCATATCATGTATAGCACATTTTCATATACTAGTACATTTTCATATGCTTTTCAGCATGTTTACACATTTCAATTACATATAACACATAACACATTTTCATGTGCTTTTCATGTTTACATTGAATATCATTACATTTTCTTTTCAGCATTTTTATATTTGTATATGCTTTTCTGCATGTTTACACATTTGTATATGCTTTTCAGAATGTTGACATTGCATGTCATGTTTAACACATTTTCATATGCTTTTCAGCATGTTTACACATTTTCATTCTTTTCAGCACGTTTACACATTTTCATATGTTTTTCGGCTTGTTTACATTCATGTTCACATTTCAGTAACATTCATGTTCACATTTCATGTGCTTTTCGTGTTTACATTGGATATCATTACGTAACGGCATGTTTACATAATTTTCAACATTACATTATATACATCATGTATCCAGTTATTTGTATATAAACTCATATTTAATTTTATTATAAGTTTTACATCAAATCATGTTTATAATATTTAATTTGAACCCCATTCATACAAATATCTTTGGTATGCCGGTATACATAGACAAACAAACAATGAACAATTACATTTTTAACATCGTTTTATAAAACTCTGATTTGCAGCTCAAACAATAATAAGCTGATTAAATGTGGGTGGTTCCCGTAACGGAACTTGCTGATAACTAATTTACCAACACTTATTATTTTATTTATAGAATTGTTTATGTCTTCATCTTTTTTATTATAACCAAATAATACATCTGTAACTGATACTTTAATTAAACTATTGTGTTGTTGCGATAACATATTGTTGACTTCAGTCCATACACTTTTTATTTTCTTACAATAATAAAAGAAATGTTCAATATAATTTATTTCATTACACACGTCACATATAAAGTGCTCAACAAAAGAAAGTCGTACACTTTGTTTAGGTCATTTAAAGTAACTTTCGACTATTTTTTTACCAAACAGGCTAGGTAGACATTTGGATGAATCTTTTAGGCACATTTTGATACCAAACATAACACCTAACAACAAAGATAAACCATGATTAGCACCATTTATAGAAAATTAGTCACTTTTCAAAAGTCACATTTCCAATACACTACGCGGAAGAAAACACCAATTGTTAACAAGCACATAATGCCCTTTATGTTCGGAATCAAATATCCCGCTCACTTAGGCCGTGTTCCCACATAAGTAGAAGTTGTCCCGGTCCGGACCAGTCCGGACCGGCACCCACTTGAAAGTTGCGTTTCCACATAAGTGGTCGTCACAACGTTGATTCAGCAAAGTGATCTAATGTGGTGTAAAACAAAATCCACTTAGACCCGGGTGTAAATCTAAAACCATTCAAAAATCGCCGAAAACGCATGTAAAATTCCCTTTATGACATGGAAATAGGATACAAATAATAGAAATAGCTACAATCGGCTTCGCATAACATGCATAAGTCTCATTAGTTGATATAAAACCACAAACTAGTGCTGAAATACTGTTTAATTAAGTTGTTTACCTACAATCGTGACGATCACTGCGTCCTATTTCACCACGCGCGCGACTTTATGTATATCGCGCGCGTCTTCCTTTATAACGCGCGCGACTTTATGTATAACGCCGCGCCATAACTACAAGGCGCAGTAATAATCGCGCTATGGCAAAGGTCACCGGGTCAAGTGGTCAGGGTCTCGACTAGTCTCGAGTGAATCGCGTTCCCACATGAAAAATTATTGATTTAGTCCGGACCAAGACTACCTTTAAAGGTGGTCTTAAAAAATGACAAAAACCACTTTGAGTCCGGACCGGGACCTACTTGAATCGCGTTCCCACTAGCGATTTAGTCCGGACTGGGTCCGGACTAGTCTAGACTACTCGGGAATTTGTTCTATGTGGGAACACGGCCTAAGTGTACGCCCAGCGCAAGGTAGTGTACACGGCTGCACTGTGTGATCGATTGCCCGCTGGTCAATCCTGGTTAATAACAGTGTCACGCATGGGGTGAACCTCGCACACACACATTGTGACTAATTTTCTTTAAACGGCGCTAATCATGGTTTATCTTTGTTACTAGGTGTTATGTTTGGTATCAAAATGTGCCTAAAAGATTCATCCAAATGTCTATCTAGCCTGTTTGGTAAACTGTACAACTTTCTTTTGTTGAGCACTTTAGTATCATGCTCTTTACCTATTTTGTGGAGAAATATCTTCGTCGGGTAAATGTTACTAATTATTTTCCAGTTTAATGTCATGAGTCGTGGTTCCTTAATTTGCTTAAATATGTTTGCCTCAAATTTCGCTCCACTCAAAATTGTTATACTCGAATTTTTTTTCCCAAAACAATTCGCAAATTGGTTTTGTATTTATTTTATCTATCATTGCATTTCGATATATTTTTGTTGTACACAGTTCTAATGAAGTGTTACCATTATTATACTTGAACGTTATACCATCCGATCTAGTACCTGTTCTTTCATTCTTCCACAAAGTAGGTATTGCTTGTTTTACAGCTATGTATTGTATACAAGCATTTGCTGGATGAACAAATCTGTCCTTTATTTCATCAAATGTATACATTTCCCCATCGTCTTTGAATAAGTCTGACACATAAACAAAACCTATTTTTATCCATCCCTTAAAGTACAATGTATTACCTTTGCTCGTTATACAATCATTATTCCATATTGCTTGATTATCCCAGTTTTCTATTTCGTTTATAGTTTCAGTATTTTTGATTTTAAACCAAACTTTGATTAGGTTGTGGTAAAAGGATGGTATTTCTTTTAAAATACCTTTTACGGCTTTATTCATAGTTTCAAAACTACAATTGCATTTGAAGATATTTAGGTCTAAGCATGTATTTTTCAATAAAGAAATAGGAATATTTTTCCATGTGCTGATTTCTGAATCTGCGAGCTTTTTGATCTATGTCAACTTAAGCGAATCCAAAAAATGTGGTAAGTTGAGCATTTTCAGCCACCTTTTTCATATTCATTTATTAATGTTGTACGTTTAACTTTTTCTGATCCACCCCACACAAATTTAAAAAACATCCTATTTAAACGATTTACAAATTCAGAGGGTAAGTCAATTATTGAACCGATAAATGATAGCTTTGATGCTAAAAGGCTTTTTACTATCAGTACCTTGCCGACCATTGTAAGCATGGTCCAAGCTCTGATAGATCGTTCTATCAATTCCATCTTTGACTCCCAATTTACAGATAACTCTTCTATTTTAGTACATGGGTTTACTACTACCTTTTTTACATTTTTTACATTATTATTTGGTACACATTTCGAATTAATCCCCCCAATTTCTTTCGTTGATTCTCTGCAAGCACCAATCCAGACAGCGTCGCTCTTTAATTTATTAATATATAAGCCTGAAATTTGTGAAAATAGTTCGAATGTTTTTAGCACGTTTTTTATTGATTCCTCATCTTTAACAAATATAGTTGTGTCGTCCGCAAATTGCGTAATTTTTACTTCATTTTTGTCGTATTCAAGGAAGGGCAATTTTATGCCATGTATATATTTTGACTGTCTGATTTGGTTTGCCATTACCTCGGCTGCCACGACATATAATAATGGGGACAAATTGCAACCTTGTCTTAGACCATTCATCTGTGCAAAAAAAGAAGACATATGTCCATTATGTAATACACAACTGACAGTGTTATTAAATATAGTCTTAATCCAATTTATTATTTTTTCACCAAAGTTTAATAGTTTAAGGGAATACAATATGAAGTCTCTTTTAATCGTATCGAAAGCTTTTTTTTAAAATCAATACAGATCATAGCCCCCTTAATATTATTTGTTTCGGTGTATCTCAAAACATCTTCAAATAAACGTATGTTTAAGTTTGCACCCCGCTTTTCAAGGAAACCGTTTTGATCGGTATCAATGATCGTCGGAAGTACTTCACTTATTCTCGATGCAAGTGCTTTTGCCGCAATTTTGTAATCTAAATTTAAAAGTGTTATTGGTCTCCAATTGTCCAATTTGTTTCTTGGTAGTAATTTACCTTTATGTAATAAAGTAATAATCCCACGCTTGTGGGATGAAGAAAGCTCTCCATGTTCGTATGCCTCGTTGAACGAGTCTACGATCAATGTACCGACCAATTGCCAATGAACTTTGTAAAATTCTCAGACGACGGTGGCTACGAACGGCCGTTAATTTTGAATTTCCGTTGGTTTCAATGTAACAATGGATTTTGATTATATGACCCCATAAAATTCATCATAGGTTAGAAGAAAAATTTTCCAATTCAAAACCGTTCGGGATGGCTAATCATCCCAATTGTAAATGCTATTTTTTGAATTTAAACCGTTGTTAAGCGGTCGTCCCATTCACTTGATCAGGTAACCTCGTTCGCATATTTTAACCTGAATACTCGTGAATACGCCTATGTCCAGCGTCGTCTGAAAATTCTGCAGTAAGTCCATCACACCCCGGACTTTTGTTATTTGACATTTTTTTAAGTGCAGTTAAACATTCTTCATTGTCAATCATACCTTCACATTTCATTCTATTTTCTTCCGATAACTTCGGTACATTAATATTTTTCATAAATTCATTAACATCATCTATACGGGTTATACTCTTTGTTTTGTACAGATCTTCATAGAAATCCACCTGCATTTTGATGAGGTCATCACCGTTTGTCACATTTACCCCCTCGCTATCTAGGAGGCTGGTTATTACCTTATTATTAACATTTCTTTTTTCAAGGTTCATAAAATATTTGGTACATTTTTCTCCTTCTTGGGACCACTGAGCCTTACTTCTAATAATTAGCCCTTGCATATGATGATGGTAAAGTAGCTCATATTCTAATTTAGTCTTATCGTACTCTTGTAAATATTCAGTGTTATTTAGTTCTGTTACTATCTTATCGTACACCTTTTTCAGAATTTCTTCTAGCATTTTTAACCGTAAGTTGTTTTCTTTAGTACTCCCCTTTGAAAAATCTATAGAATATTTTCTAATTTTGTTTTTGCATAAATCCCACAATTGTCGTTTATTTAACATATCGCCATTGTTTACGCATCGGAGGCCCGACTAATCAAACCGTCATTTTTGCCGGGGTATGGCTGAGCCTGAAGCAAGTAGGCCTATTAGTAAAACAAGGCTTTAGCACAAGCGTTAGTGTCAAGGAGTTTGGAAAGAGAGAAGGAAAAAAGATAAAAAATCAAGGACAGAGAAAGATTTTGAATCCATGATCGGAGTGAAACATTGTAAGGAGTATCAAAAAAGACTTGCACCGGGTTTTATCCGAAGACGTTAATGTTTTGTTTTTGTTTGGCCTTTCGATGTTGTACAAGTCCGTTCCACCCGCCCCGTCCATCCAATATGCCTACCTGTTTATCTATTTATTGTCATTACTGAATATGGTAGGCCTATTACTTCGTATCGTTGTTAAGTTAGCTAGTTCTCAATTAGTTCAACTCGGTGTACTAATTTGTCATTCAGTTATATCAAACATAATATCAATTATAAGTGCCATTTTACCTAAGCCTACATGGGCATGATCGGAGAAGCATCCTCGGGCCGATGAGCCGATGCTATCAAATGGTTCACATGGTTATCTCATAGTTATAGTCTAATGTGCACGCGCGGCAATCAAAAACACGACATGTGGAGTAGGGGGGGGGGGGGGGGGGGGGGTGGGGGGTATAGGGCCATGGAGAGCAGGGATGGACAGCCTCTCCTGGTATGTATTTCAATATAATATCCATTATAAGCTCATTTATTTTAGTTGCGTTCGGGTTTAAGGCCCCGCTGTTAGGCCTACGGTTTGGTGACATGCCATAATATGAGACAAAATAAGTTCCAAGATAACCAGAAGTAGGCATATACGGCCAAACAAGTCATGTTTCTAAAAGAAAACCTAAAATGTCATAGTTAAATTGAATAATATAAAATTCTGGAACATTCCAAATGAAATTCGGACTGAACAAAGAACAGAGATCTTCCCATTTCGATCGCTAAATGGCCCATCATTCATATTTTTGAATCAATGATATGTCCGAATGTTCTAGACTGAAAGCAAAGGTGAAAGAGATGGGATTATGGTGGGAGAGGATGCTCTATATTTCTGCCCCTCGGACCCACCCCAACAAAAAAAAAATAGGGTAACATCGGTTTGGTTTATCACGAAGTTATGAGATGTAAACAATAGGCCTGATTAATTAAATGTGTGGTTGCACCTTTGATATCCTTGTACTTTTGTGTCCTCTCAATGAAAAAAGTTTCAATCTAGGTATAGGTGACAAGGCAATTCATAGGGATAGCCAATAAATAATAATACCATATGCAGTAATGGAAATACCCCACATGACTGATGTATATTAAGGGCCAAATCGCGGAATTGAGGTTAAACGCGGAATACGACAATTTGATGAAAAGAAGAAGAAAAAAATGCACACAAAAACGTCCAAAACACACAATTTATAAATAGTCTTGAATAAAACAATATAAATATTAAAAAACAATACGTAATAAAACAAAACAAACAATAAAAATGATGTGTTTTTTCTGTAAAGTGTGTTTATTTTGGTTTTATAGATCGTAAATTTTAAGCTTTCTTGGGGAAAATTACATCACAGAAAAATGCAAAATTTACAAAGCGGAAAAACGCGGAATTCGACAATTACAAAGCGTTAAACTTTGGCCCTTACTGTATATATAGGCCTACTAGAGCTAATTGTTAATAATGACCGTGTTTTCACCGTTATCATTGTTATCTTCAGTAGATAGCAAACTACTAAAAGAGATCCAACCGAATTAAATACTTAATAGAGCTATTGTTATAACACTGAACAATCACTATTTAATAATTATCTTTGGTATATAGCAAACCAATTTTAAAAGGATCCAAGTCCATTCTAATGGAAAATACTCATCATTTAACTACTGTGAAATGTGATCCATAACCCGCCAGTGGCGTATCTGATGAGATCGCTTGTCAGAGGGGGAAATGGTATCTTCCCGGTAGGCTTTAACTTTACAGGCTGAGGATTGCCGCCGCCGAGTCCGACATTTGAAAACGGGGAGGGTGGGGGTGTTCTCAAAATCCACCCCATCCGACTCAAATTGGGGCCCTTGCTCCCCCAACCCACTGTATTTACAGAAAATAAAACCTTTTAGCCCGGTAGTTTGAGCTGTTCTACCCGGTCAAATCCGTCGAGGGAGGGGGGCACTCTGCTGATACGCTACTGTTACTCGTTCGCTTGACAGTTTACCCATAGACAATTCCTATAGTCATTTTACAAACCGTTAATTTTATTTTCCTGCTTCATTAAACATTAGACCTATCGGACATATATTTCTGTTTCTTTTTCAGTGGCGCTGGCATAACGAGGATCAAGTTCAGGTGGCATGTTGTGGCCTTTTACTATGATGAAATTACAATTCGTGACGTGACTCATGTTAATCAGAAGCTTACCCGATTCCGTCTCTTTTAATATCTGAAGTAGAAGAAGAAAAAACATGTAGGCCTACAAACGACAGGTCTTAAATTAAATCTTCATCCCCATTTCTCGCTTTCTCTCTAATGTTTCCAATTTTTCTCTCTCCTTTACTAAGTCCTTTATCTAGGATAGGTGTTGATTTTTTACACCCAGACTACTCACTAATCCCGCCACGGTGCATTTTTAAATTATCACATTGATAAAGACTCGACTACACTGGGCCTATAATGATAAATTCTGATGATTAGCCGCAGAGTGTTGCGCACAAAAATTAATACACGAGCGTCTAATCTTTGTCAACCGGTTCAACGCGCACGCGTCACCATTTATTTTGCCAACCAGGGAGAGTATATAATGGGAGGGGATATTCGAATCGCAAAACAGAGCCTCCCATATAAGGGCACATGGGCGTGAGTACGCGCGATGTGACTTGTAAAAGGAGGGCGCTATCTTGACAACGCCATGATTGACAGCACGAAAGTCCTTATAAGGCACATGAGACGCTTAATGTGAATTAATTTAGACGCGCGATGTGACTCGTAAATCGAGGGCGCTATCACACTGCGGCTTCAATCTCGGCAATGGGAGCTTGTGTACAGTGGCACCCGCCTGTGCCAACTCAAAACATTCCACGCGCGTCTGCGCTCATTGTCGATTAACGCACGCGCTTTCATGCGTTACGCTTCCCGGAAATTGTGAACGCACTTCGAATGCGCATGAAATGGTATGGCTTCTTTTTCACACTCGACATCATGAAAAAGGTGTTTTTTAACACACATTTGAGGTTATTTTGATACCAAGAAAAGAACGGTTTGTAATGAAACTTTGCACGAAGTTGGGGATTTATATGCTTCCCACATTATCTAAAGAACAGGATTTGAAATACGTGTATTTCCCCGTAAACCATGATCAAACGGCGGTATTGTCACTTTTCACATTCATCGGTTGATTTCTTTATGTTCATTTTTGAGTAAAAATACGATTTACAGACACGATAACTCAATACAAACTGCATCTGATGGACAGCAAGTAAGTTTAACGCAACAACCATGATCTTCGCCAGGTTCCATTTATTTATTTATTTTTTTAGGCCTATTTTCCGATTTTCGGATCATTTTGTAGAAATTCACGTTTGTTGTATTTAAAAATCCCATTTTGTTGCCTTATTTGGTCAATAAATAAATAAATATCTCAGATATCAAAAAAAAAATGGAACCCGGGTAATTTTCTTAAGATTACAAAAATCGTAAAAGGACAGATTTTCAGAAAATATGTTTTCGGTTACCTTGTCCGAATTGAAGACTGGTCAACATTTTTGTTTCTTATGATTTTCTCCAAAATGGTTCTTTTTAGAGCAATTTCATGTTCATGGTTAGATTTATTGAACCCTTTCCTTCAAAAAAATGTATACTTGTATATGGAATATATGAATAATGACGTAGTTACGGCAGTTTTACGGAAGCTATTTCTGACACTTGACAGCCCCCTTAAGCTCGTGGCGGGGTTGAATAGTAGCATCACCCTGGTCAATTGCATTTTGAAGTCTACTTCTTGCCGCTCTTACATATCGACACTGTGATATGGATTTGAAGTTCCTCTTAGGCCTCTTGGGAAGTACTGCTTTAGCTGCATCATGACAAGCTGTTGAAAGGCGGTTGTAATTCTCCTGGGCAGGACGGTCCTGAAGTTCATCTTGTAGTAGGCTGAAACGATTTACCACTTCTACGGCATATTTGTCCTGTAGTTGGCTGTCCTGGCTCAATGCTTTGAAGTTCAGGGAGCACAATTGTTTGCACTTCTCTTTGGAGCTCGGAGACTCAGTCGTACCCTGGCTGTTACAATTCTATGATCAGATCCAACTGTCGAAAAGGAGCTGTATGTTTCTACATTGCGAATTGAGTTGCGCCACTTCTTCCTTACTAAGATAAAGTCAATCTGTGCTTTGGTAGAGTCTGGGTACTTGAAAGTCCACAGCTTGCGTTGGGGCTTCCTAAAAGATGTGTTGCTCACAATCAAATTGAATTCATTTATAAAGTTACAAAGATGTGTCCCGTTCCGGTTGGTGAGGTCATGGAAGGAAAACTTAGCGACATCTGACCTCGTATATATATATACCTCGCTAGTCATAAGGGTCGCTAGTCATAAGGGTCATTGGTCATAATGGTCGCTAATCATAAGGGTCGTTAATCATAATTTAAAGGTTCGTTAGTCATAAGGTTCGTTAGTCATAACGGAAAAATTGGTTCGTTAGTCATAATTGAAACAAAGGTTCGCTAATCATAATAGAAACAAAGGTTCGCTAATCATAATGCGACAAAAGGACCACTAGTCATAATAAAAATGAAGGTCCGCTAGTCATAATTAAAAACGGTCGGCTAGTCATAATTAAAAAGGTTCGCTAGTCATAAATAGACAAACAGTTCGCTAGTCATAATATTAAAAATGGTTCGCTAGTCATAATGAAAAAAGGGTTTGCTAATCATAATATGAAAAGAGGACCGCTAGTCATAATAAAAATAAAGGTCCGCTAGTCATAATTAAAAGAGGTCCGCTAGTCATAATGGGATAAAAGGTCCGCTAGTCATAGTGGGGGGAAATGTTCGCTAGTCATAATGGAATAAAGGGTCCGCTAGTCATAATAGATTACTACACTTGTTAAATCTATGTTTAAAAATGTGTTTAAAACTTCAAACAACCATAGTTGTTTAGGTCACCCGTTAAACAAATATTTAAAAACTCTGTTTAGACATTTGAACAGACTTGTTTAAATATTCAAACAGTTGTTCTTTTTTGTTGTATTGTCTAGCACGGAATATAATCAATTAATCCTGTTATTATAAAGTCGTAATCGCTGATCATAATTTAAAATCAAGGTGATTCAAGAACCGCAAATCTCGCCTTGTGTTGTGTGGGGCGATAGTCAAGGGATTATGTGTGATTACGGGGCGTAAATATCGCCCCTCTTATAATAGTCCCACGGTGTTTGTTTTTCGGGTACTCACTGTTTTAATGTTAAAATGACCATTGAAGTGGCATGAGACAAACTATTCTGGTTCGGTTTTCAAAAAATCAATAAACTAACTTCTTGTTTGAAAGAAATCCCTTTAAAAGGGATTCGTCAGCACAACTAAGCAAACATGGTAGTTTCTGTAATATTGAATTGAACTGCTAATGAGAAGCAAAAAACGTGATAGTGGAGGTATTTAACACAATCATTTATGCCACCAATGAAAACACAAATAAATAAATCAAGAAGCGACGTATGGTTGTTATTACTGATGTTTATTAAGTTTTATTGTTATTACGTTTATTATTAAATAAATGGAAGGTGTTCGCAGACGTGTGTTAAAGAACGCACCTGTGAACACCGGACGCGTTCTAGAACACATGGTTTGTTTGTTTGTTTGTTTGTTTGTTTACACGGTCGGTCCGTACAGACACACGCTTGGGTCCTGAAGGGACCAGACTCGAGCAAATTGCTCGGGCCAGGCTGTTTCCAAACTGATACAAAAAAGGGTGTTAAAGTTCCTTGTTTAACACCGTGTTAAAATAGAACATGATACATTTTCAGCTGACTAAATCCTGTAAAGATATTATTGTTTAAATTATGTGTAAATATTTCTAATATACAAATCTTGAACACCTTTTGGTGTTAATAACCAGAACACCTTTTTAGGCGTTCTCAAAAAATTGAATTGAAAACAAATTTGAATTAGTGGATGGAATTTATGATCCGTTGGGTGGCTCCGGAAAAAAAAGAAGAAACAAAGCTTACTTCGAATTATAGCTAACTAATTTGACTTTATTTGAAATGGTCCATTCTGACACTTATTTAATGAAGTTATGACCATCCCGATAAGAAACCGTTTCGTATCCTTCTCCCTGTAGATTTGTATCACTAAAAAGGGGCATATTTTGTCGAAACCCAACCATAGGCGTATGTTTAGGCGTATGTTTTGTGGAAATGTAATATGATATACCTGAATTTTGGGGTAAGGGTGCTTGACAAGTTGGCGATAAAAGATGTGGTAAACATGCGGGCGTTTTACTTTCATCAGACGTTTTAGACATCGTATTTTGCCTGTTGCCAGATTTTTGGCTATTTTTCGCCGGGCCACCTGACAAAGAGGGCCATAGTCTCTGCTTCCTTCACTGACTATAATGTGCCCATAATATTCCAAGCCTCATTGCGCTCTTCGTGGTTTATGGTACTATTTCACATAATAGCCCCCCCCCCCCCCCCCCCCCACCTCCACCCCCACCCCACCCCCACCCCTTTCCCCCAAAAAATACAACTTGTTTATTTTTCCATATAGATTCCTCAAAATAGGGTCGGTACAATATGTCGGAATTTTTTTGCTAGTCGTTGTTGTGACCAAGTCCTAGCCAGCACGCAAAATTCTGAACCGTGTCAGATCTTTTGGATGACCACCCATACTTGACCAAAAATAACCCACATCATACAACTTATTTTGATTTGTTAACATTTATATTGAAATTCAATGCCTATTTCGGTTTGAACGTATGTGATCAGCCATGAACATGATGAAAGATGATTCATGTATCATGTGTATGCATAATTGATACAACACCACGGGTTTATCAAATCACCACTGAGATGGAGGTTACATGGACATGATATGGGGTCACATGAGGGGTCACATGGGGTCAATTAAGGTCATTCGTGACTTTTAAATCAAATTGTAAAAAACAAAAACAGTTACACAGTCTTAACTGTAGTACACGGTCGGACGTGGACAAACAAACCCTTGAAATAATAAAAGGCTTGCATTTTATCATTAGGCTATCCATGTGAAGGCCCCGAATTGTATCCGAGGAAAGCGATACAAGTTTCAGATTTATACACGAGAACATGGGCGTAGTCAGGATATTTATACCCTGGGGCATGGAATTGGCATGGGGTCCAGGGGCGAAGCCCCGGGAGGGGGTTGGGGTTGGGGACTTTTATATTTTAAAGAAAGTCGTTCAAGTCCACGATTCCCCTATTCAAATTAAACAATGGTGCCAATTATCTCAACCCGACACAACCGACACAACCGACAATAACACCCCTTTGGCTACGCCACTAGGTTGTATATTTTTGTTTTAAATAGACTTATAAAATGATATTCCTTGACATATGCGCGCGTAGCGAGTACAATTTTGAATACGCCCCTGATATCCCAAGTGGGGTGCAACTACAATTCAGGAAAATTGGTGTTGGACCACATAGTCCATTTCTTTGCTAATATCCCACTTTAAGGGACTATTTTCAAGCGCTGATTTTGCAACAAACTTGTGTGGGGAGCTTGAGCTATCTACCAAGTGATATCCCTCCCCCGCCCCCACCAATCAATGTTGAGGGTCCCAACGACCGTGGTGATGAAACGGTTCCGAACAACATTGAATGGGGGGACTGGGGGGTTGATTTCAACGAAGTCCTCAAAGTGGTTCAACAGTTATTTCCGGAATTGTAGGCCTTTTATATACTGATTCACTTCACACCATATCCCCCAACCAAGTAAAATTCATTTGAAAATGCCGAAACTTGTCGAATGGTGCAAAACCGCCAAATGATTGTCAAATGTGATGTAGGGGATGCATGCCCCTCCCCCCCCCCCCCCCCCCCTCATGCAATGTCTATCTCTTTAGGTTCCAAGGGGTGCCTCTCAGTGGCGTATCTGGGGTCGGAGGGGATGGGGGCAAAGGATATTTTCCCCCGGTGAACACAAATTCGGCCCTATTACGTAAACAAAGGCGCAGCTGCGTATTATTTCAGGGAATGATGCCCTAAACTGCCTACGCGCACACCGTGCAAGATTTTAACAACATAGGCCTACTTGCACGAATCTGGCATTTTCTTTTCAACGGGCTTCTATAATGATATTCCTGGATAAATAGCGCGCGAAGATTTGCCATTTTTATACTAAATTGCCCATCATCAAAACGGGCATGGGATAAATTAGTATTTAGATGGAAATTAAGTAAATTCCTTAGATTCTTCAAATATGTGCAAGTCACCCAAAGTCAGTCAAGGAGGGGGGGGGGGGGATCCCTTACCCGGTCCTATGATTAGCTTCATAAAAGTCACCGAAGTTACGTAATGCACGCGCACGCTTACACAAAAAGTGTTTGGATGGTTAATCTCTTCTCTTCTCCAAGTTGTTTCTTTTTCGATTTTCACTTCTTTCCACTTATTTATTTTCCCTTCCTTTCCTTCCCCACAAGTGCTACCGCAAGAATATAACGGACATCAAATGCAGCGCCCACTAGCGACCAGCTGAACAATAGGAATCGAACCACAGCTAAACATCAATGGTCGCATGCTCTGATGTCAATTGTCTAAAGCTAACTATCCGGTTCCACTATATTAGAACATTGACAAATCAAAATTGTTGTTTAATGGTATGGATGTAATGAATATTAGTCAAACCTTTATTATAAATGATATGTGAGCCAAAAAGTCATTCCCCTGCAACGTAGCAGATCGATACAGATGAGTGAAAATTAACGTGTCGCAAAAAAAAAATCAAAAATTCAACAAAAATTAAAAATGATTGCAACTTTCATTTCCAGATTTCTCTGTAATGTGTGCAGTAAAGAGAATGATTTCCGTTCATAATAATGATTCATACATCAATGAATATTTTGATAGCTTACTTATTGAAATTGATTCAATAAATCGTCTAATATTAATGCTCCCGTAAGTCCCCAAATATAAAGAACGTAGTTGTCCTCGGTCAGTCCTTAGGCCTATAGATGATCATCTCTAAAACATTTTTAGTGAGTTCACACGCTCAACATAGGCCGGTGAACAATGATGTCAATAAAGAAACAAATCAATACAACAACAAAAGAATTTCAAGATAATTCCCAATCGACACTCTGCCCATCAACGGCTAATTATCGGCGTTTGAACTCACGTCATCTTAGCATAATCACACACTACTACACATGAATGCCTTCATTGCACACCGGTCTATTCTGTAGTCGAATCCAGCGCCCCACTGCACTGTATAATACAGGTATATTATGTTCATCGGTTAAAAGCATGAGCGGGTAATTTGACTATGAATAGGGTTGCGAGGTTTTAGAACTGGCGGGAAAAGGATAGGGTCGAGGACAACCAAACAATATTTTATTATTGGCCTAATGGTATTTGGAAAATTAAGTCATGGACGATTAGTTCAATAGTTAAATGCTATCACTTGGAGGCGCTGTAGTTAATGTCCCTAGTCTACCACTTGTGTCTCCTACCTTTCGTGTTTCTCTTTCAGTTTCCCTTTCCTTCCATTTTTATCTTCCTTTTAATTCTCCAATTACTAGTGGTCTAATACATACATCCCAATGTTAAAACCATACTTTCATCATACATTTTGGTTGATATTTGATTTTTTTTTTCATTTTTCGAACTCATTTGGTGCGATCTAGTGTATACTTTTGACAAACATTTTATCGAAAAGCCGCCTCTTCATTTCCAATCAATATGTTGTTTTATCAATGCACGAAAGAAGTTGAGCATAAACTGATATTTTCTTGATTTAAGTATAGATTGTTTAAGGGTGCACTACACTAAATGGGGTATCCCCTACCCTTAAGGACGGTGTTTAAAACTAGAATCGGAAAGTATGCATCACAAAATCCTCAATTAAAAAGACTTGACAGTAATACCATTGCGTACATGCCTATGATGTTTTTTTTATTAATTATGATAAATGGGACAACACCTACATGCACCCTGACTATAAACTGTTAATATCATCTAGGTAAATGTTGAGAGATCTTTCAAATTTGTGCTTTTTACTGGAAACATTGGCGATTACGGCGACATTTCCAAGGTAGTCAACTCCATGGGCATATTCTGGAAAATCGAGCAGGCTCACCTACCTATTTTTTCTCACTTTTTTTGTGGGGAAATGTTGTAATCTTTAAGAAAAAATCACTCTACGGGGTCCAACTTCGCAATTTAGTTGTCTAAAACAGAGTTTTATATCAGTGTTTTTGTACATATCCCGATGGAGCTCCATTTAGTGGTGTGATCCCTTAAAAGCTCGAACAAGGGGGAGTCTGAGGGGGGATGTGCCCCCCTCAGAATTGGTTTTTTTTTTTTTCAATTTTAAAACTCATTTGGTTTGATATTGTGTATACGTTTGACCAACATTTTATCGAAAAGCTACCTCTTCATTTCCAATCAATATTTTGTTTTTATCAATGCAAGAAAGAAGTTGAGCATGTATACTGATATTTTCTTGATTTAAGTTAAGATTGTTTAAAACTCGAACAAGGGGGAGGGGTGTGAGGGGTGATGTGCCCCGCTCAGAATTGGATTTTGTTTAATGATCGAACCCATTTGGTGCGATTGGTGTGTACTTTTGACCAATATTTTATTGAAAAGCAATCACTTTATTTCCGATCAATATTGGCTTTTTATATAGGCCTATGTCAGAAAGAAGTTATACTAGTTACCTCCAAAAGATCGGTTCTAGTCAACGTACGTGCGCGTATGTATCCTTTTTTTGGATTGGGGGAGGGGGGATTTGAGAGGGGCAGGGGGGGGGGGGGGATAAATCCCCCATCCCCGCCCTTGCGCATCTCATACCAACACGTAAAGGATCGCATAGGCGTATCAATAGGGAACGATTCCCGCACCGGCTCATGGCCTTGCTTTTTATGTTGGGATATGAGTCGAGGCTTGTTTATTGTCTGTTTGAGTTGTGGAACTATACGGTAGTTCTGCCTCGCTGTTATTATTTCATAATATGCCTGTTTTATATATAACTACAAACTGTTACCTATCAAGTGATTAAAGGTAGATGACCCGATCACATTTCGATTTTCAACTTGACGTTTTCTATTCTACATGAAAGGTCATCCTTAAAAAAAAATCGTGTTCCAAAGTTTGAGTTGCATAGCTCTAAAGGTTTTTATTTTACACGCACAAGATGCTGTGAACTGTACCCATTGAGTAGTACACAAACTATATCGGTGGTATACCACCATTCGCGGTAATTCGACGTTATTTCATCGATTTCTCCGTAATTATACCGATTTAGGCCGTCAAATTTCAGTATGATGATGAGAAAAATACGAGCTTTCATATGATATGAAAATCTCCGTATGTTTGAAATAATTCTGTGTTACGAAAATGTGATCGGGTCATCTACCTTTAAGTATCAAGGTACATAGTACAGAGTAAACAGTATACATGTACTTTTTAGTATATTTTCTTGTCAATACATGTAGGCCCATATATTGTTTTGTTTGTCGACTCGACTGCGGGCGTCATGTGTCATTCATTGATGATCATGAGCCATTTATCTTAAGACTCTTGATAGTTGGTGGTACATGGTGCTCGCTGGTGAGTCATACTCATGTTGTTGTTTTTGTTTGTTTGTTTGTTTTTTGTGTGTTTTTTTGAAAAAAATGAAGGGAGAAAAAGAAGGAAACAGAAGAAAGATGCAAACAATAATAGTATGATGTTTTGATTTGACTTTTATGTAATTTCTTTATTACTTATGTTGATGATTGATATAAATGACATGTTACTATGTAAAAACGTTAATTAAAATAATAAAATGTGGGTATTACCAAAAAGCGCTCGTTTTTAGTCAAAGCATTGCTTAATTGCAAAAAACGGAGATAGAATGCACAGTGTTATGATCAATTTAGACACAGTTCATTATGCAATGTCATTCACTTCAGATTCATATATTTGATATCAACCAGGTATGGCCTTCAAATTTTGATATTGAAATCCCGTCTTTCTCAACACTGCTGAATTCCCTGTTTAAGTGTAATTATATATAAAATTAAATATTTAATTATTACGCTGACAAAATGAATCATCATGACTATTACATATTTCCCTGGATACAGAGATAAAGGGGAATAAAGGGATAAAGGGAGACATGAAATAGTCGACGTTTCGACAAATCAAAACAAGATTTTGTTCAGGAAGGGGAATAACCGGTATTAAAGCAATATAAAGTCATAATTCCCAAATGTTTACACTTTAATTTCTCCCTTATTATGCAGTTCGATATTCCTGGACTTATACATCTTTCTTGACTGTATATCTGTAAAAAATGAACTTTAATAAACTTCAATAATGGAAATATGCTCCCAATTTAAGGAATTTTTCAACATATTATATGTTTCAACTTTATAAAGCATTCCTTACTACAGGCTGTCCCAAAATGATGAGTACCCAGCGATGTCTAAATTTCTTTAATGATTTTCATCATTAAAATCAATGAGGTTCGTTGCTTTTTCATCATACGCGACATTGCACACTTTCTTTAGAATTGTATAAACAGGGTGTCCCAAAAAGAACTGTGCACGTGCTTACCCAGCTTATTGACCACGAAGTTCTAAGATTGTGTGTAATATTTTATTGAGAGACTAAATGCTTCGCTCATGCTTTCAGATGCCGTTCATTTCATCTGATTTGGTTTTGTCAATCTGGAGATATGACCAATTAAGTAAAGCTATCTAAAATCGAGGTTGTGCCAAATACGGTATTTGTGTATCTTTCAAACAAGTTTAACACCCATTATTTGCAATGTTTGAAAAAAGATGAACACACCAAATCTTACACAATGGTGCTTATCTTCAGTTTGATAAATCCGGTATTCATGATCTAAAATTCTTATATGGTGCAAAAAACCGGACATAATCTCATTGATTTTCATGATGAAAAAAATAAGGAACTTTGGGCAAAGATAGGACCTAATTTTTGTTAGGAATGTATTGTAAAACGAAAAACAATACTGTGTACGGTGTTAGCACGGTGTCTCAAACCATGGATTTCTATTATCGAAACAAAAACCACACTCAGAAAACAAATTGTTAGATTAACCCGACAAGTAATTAGGAGAAGATATTATTAGTTTCATATTTGTACTTTGACAAAAATATTATGTGCATTTAGAATGAAGAAGTAAAAAAAGATAGCATAATAATTAATATGCCTTTAAATTGACAGTATACGCCTATTTTAGTGTTTGTTTGTTGGTTTTTGTTGTTGTTAAGGGTAGGGGTGTTTGTTTGTATTTTGGTCTTTATTTGTATGTTGAGCTTGGAGTATGTTGAGGTTGGTTGTGGGGTTGTTTGGGTGGGGGGGGGGGGGGGCTGTTTGTTGGGAGGGTGGATGGATGTTTGCAATTTTGTTGTGTACAAGAAAAGCAGTCTCACTGAAAATTGAATTTACTGCAAATTTATTTCATCATTTCTTGTTTAAATGAAACTTCATAACCCCTATTTATGCATGAGGTGTCAAGCAATGTGTCTACAAAGTAAACAACTGCAAGTCGCCATCAGTTAAAGGGACACTAAGAGATGTGTTGGAGGCAGCGCCCTCAATTATGATAAAAACTGAGATTAGTTTATTTTTATAATTGTATTACATGTATGAACTTACACCTATAAGGATTAAGAAAAATCAGCTCTCTTTGTACAAGAAAACGTCGATTCAAAAAATGCTGGTCCCGCGGGACCAGCATTTTACGTCCGACAGTATCCCCCTGCAGTACGCGTGATACATAACGCGAACCATATTTGCATAGAGCGCGTTTTTCAATAAATAGCGATTATATTGTTTTAATCTAGTTTTGCTGTGTTTTTTGTTAGTAGAAACAACAATAATGGCGATTTTTAATGTTCATCTTGAATTCTGAAGTAAATTTTTAAACATTTAAACTTTTCAACACCACTTAATGTCCCTTTAAAGGCCACTATATATTTATATTTTGTTTATACATAGATTAAAGTAGATTATATCCATTCGATCATTTACTTATCCCTGTCACACATACGGCGATCAGGCCTTGCGCTTGCGTTACGCTGAAAATGTATCAAACCGCCAAGCAAACGCATAAGAACCGATTGGGAATGCAGTAGACACTGGCGAGCAGGAGAGGGTCCCACGTAACACGCAGGAAGAGCGCGGAAAACTGCTCAAAATTGTCATTTTTTAAAACAAGGTAGCTCGTATAGTACGCTCCTATCCCGCTTATCACATTTTCACGGGGCTTTCACTGCGCTTCATCTAACTGTACATTTTTAGTGCGTTCTCTGCGTGTGTGCGGAGAGTACATGGCGATTGCGCGAAGGGTATTAGATTAACAAGTATATAGAAATAGTAGATACAGAAGGAATAACAATGATCATGATTAAAGCTCTAATCACATGGCCGATCTTTAACATTGATTGTTATCTAAATTCTTAGAGAGCATAATCCAAGCTTAGCGTAATGCGATAATGCCACTTTTGTATATGGAAATAGTAGCGTGTCTTTTCGCGGGAGTTTTGAACAGGTGAATCAATAATATTGCTGAATCTGAATATATTAAAATTATATAGCGATTTAGTACCATGATGTGTTTGTCCCAGCTCATTTCGGTTCAATAAGAAAACCATATTGAATTATATGGACCACTTGGGAGATGTGGCAGAGTATGTTTGGCTTACAAAATCTGATTGTCTTTGATGCATTATAGTTGTGGCAGAGCACCCAATACATGTCGAAGTACATACAAATATACATGGGATTGAGATACACAATCCCATGCTAATTTGAATGACAGTAACAAAGCGTTGTCGATTTGAGATAAATCCACTGTTCATATGCAAATTACTAGGATAGCGAACCTTATTTGGAAACCTCTAATGCATTATGCATCGATGCAAAATTGTAAACAAACAAGAAATGTCGGCGTATAAATGCATTTCGCCATGCAATCCTTTAAGTTAGCAAACAGCGTTATATACCGAAATGTAGCTATATTCCTGAGGAAAATATTTTTGGCGAGGGCCATATGTCACGGCTCACTCCTAAAGCCACAATTTTAGTCCGAACGGTCGCTACCTGAGCACAAGAGAATCGCCATTTTGCATCACCGCGGTAAAATGAGTTCGCTTTCATAGACCGTACCACTATTGAAATGGAGGGGTGTGTTTTGATTTGATACAAATATTCTATAAACATGTATCAAAATGTGTTGTGTAAATTAAACGCATTCTTGATTTAATTTTTCTCTGAATGTTAAAGGTGATGTGTAAATAAATGCTATCTACAAAATATTTTAAATTTCACAATTACTTTGTCAATTACTTAATAATTTGTCTTCTCCAACGTTTACCTTTTGTAACCCAGCCCATTCAGAAGTTCCCTCGCCCATTTAAGGGGAACGGACGATGTCCAAATAAGGGCCTAATTATAATAAAACGTAAACATTTTTTCCCGGTTTTTAAAGAGCAGCTATTTTTTTATGTCAAATTATTAGCCTATTAAAACAAGTGTTTTACTTGTTTTCATCAATTATCCAAAACGATATTCACATTTGAATGATGTAAATATGTTTGGTCGTTGTTGAACGGGGTTCAACAAGGTCATCGTCGTCCTTTTTATCTTGAATCGACAACGGTAAGACGGGTTTATTTTGCTCGGGCAGCTGCCCATGCAAAATAAACCCGTCTTACCGTTGTCGATTCAAGATAAACAACTCCGAAACCTTATTGAACCACTAATTAATCTAGATCTAGAGAGAGGAAATATGTTAGTTGATTTCTGCATAGAGAACGACTTTTCTGTTGCCAATACTAGGTTCTCCCAACATCCTAAACGACTTTACACATGGCAAAGCCCAGGAAATCCTGCTGTTCGCAATTATATTGACTTTATCCTCATCAAGAAGCGCTGGAAATCCTCGATCAAAATAGCCAAAACTCTGCCAGGCGCTGACATTGGAAGTGACCACCAGCTTTTTGTTGCGGATGTAAGAGTTAAATTAAAGTGTATTCATAACTCACCGAAGGTTATGAGGTATGACTTGCAGAACATCAGTAAGCAATTCTGGACAGAAACTGGTAACAGATTCGAGAAGTTGATGCTCCATGAAGCCGAAATCACACCAGAAAAAATTGCCAAAAAACATGTCCCCAAGAAGCCCAAGAGAAGTGCATCCCATTGGCTGTCTCAAGAGGTAATCGTCAGATGAAAGACGTCATCTTAAAGAAGCTGGCCTACAAATTCTACTGCACATCCTTAATGAAAGATAGAGACCTCATCTCGAAAGAGAGCTTCCTCCAGAAAAGGCTGGTTTTCGAAGAGGCCGTGGCACCAGAGACCATATAGTTAATATTCGCCACACCATTGAAAAATGCAAGGAATACAAGCGAAAGGCATACATCTGCTTTATAGATTATGCCAAAGCCTTTGACTGCGTGCGTGAGATATGGTCCTCTCTGGATTGCGCTGCAAGCTCTAGGAGTCCCCAACCATCTAGTTCAACTACTAAAAAGCCTCGATGACGGCCAATTTGCTTGTGTACGCACTACTCAGGGAGACAGCGACTGGTTCAATCTCGGCCAAGGTGTGCGACAAGGATGCAGCTACTCTGTTCAATTTGTATGCCGAGCCCATCATGAGACATGTCCTTGATGGATGGGCTGGCGGCATATCAGTAGGTGGCTGGCAGCTTTACAACTTACGATATGCAGATGACACCACACTATTAGCCACAAGCCAGGAAGAGTTAGGCATCTTGCTGAAGAGGTCAAAAATGAAAGTGAGAGCTTGGGCCTACGTCTCAATGTTGCCAAAAGAAAGTTCATGGTCATCGTTGATGATGGAAACATTACCCCTCTTCTGCAGGGTGTATCAAACAAATAGGACTCTGTTTCATAGTCATAGTGGTTTTTTACTTTTTCAAAACCACTGGACCATGACCAATTTACCGTCAGTGCAAAGCCTAATTAATAATGATAACATTCTTAAAATCTGAGAGATTAATCCAACGAAAAATAAGACCGCTAGCATAATTAGCGTAAACCCTGTAATTTACTTGTCTGTACAATGGGATTTACACATACAAACCAGAAAATGACATGTTTACAATTCAATACTTTGCATTCATAAATATTGTAAATCATATATCAATAACAATAGCAAAGATAAGTTCGGTATTCCTCTTAATTCTGGCACAAATCATAACCCACAAATTGGATTCATGAATATTTCTGTGTAATGTGCAATGTTGCTCAGTAGGAAAGCATCAAACATGTCAATAGTGTATTATACCAATCATTGACCGAGAAGGACATTTAGACTTAGAAATTTGACTTGTAAGTCAACTTCAATTTCTGTCATAAGCATGACAAGAATAAGAATATTTTAGCGTGATAAGAATACGAATAATTTCCCTTTTAGCCTATTTAGATATGTAATCTTCAACTGTCATGTTACCCTACCTTTTCTGTGTGAATTACCATTGTACATACTACAAAATGGGTTGACTTGCCCAATTGGTCACACTTCCTTTAATTGATGATGGATTTTTCTCATCTTTTCAGGATTTTAACTTTATCAGTTGTACTTTACAGTGAAATAAAATTGGTCATGGTTCAGTGGTTTTAATCAGGATTATATCCATTAGGAAAGAGAGTCTTTTTTGTTGTTGTTACACCCTGTAGTTGACGCTCAAAATGTGGATCAGATCCAACGGTTCAATTTCCTCGGATCTCTCATCACTCAAGAAGCAGGGTGTCATACAGAAATCAGGCGTCGTTTGGCTATGGCTAGATTTGCAATGACACAGCTCTCAAAAATAATGGGCTGACAGAGGCATTACTATATCAACCAAGGTACGCCTGTTAAAAACACCCGTTTTCCCTATTTCAACCTATGGCTGTGAATCCTGGACACTGACAACTGCAAGATGTAACAACATTAATGCATTTGAAATGTGGTGTTGGCCCCGGATGATAGTATGTTTGGCTTATACAATTTGATTGTCTCCTGACAGCGTGGTTACAGTGCATAATGAAGGGATAGAGACATATTGAGCGTAATATGGTCGGGATAGACACGTAGTAAACGCCTAAAGGTGCGTTCATACTCCCGTCACGTCGACGGATATCGGTGCGTGAGTTGAAGCAATGTCAACTTTTGTCCGTCGACGTTGGCCGATACGCAACGACGGGAGTATGAACGCACCTTCATTGATCTTACTGCAGTCGCAGAGGACAAGCAGTCTGTATGCGTCCTTGCTACGTCAACGGGACGCTGCCACGGCGACACTGCCGAGTCATTACAGCGCTCTGAACAGAACGCCGAACCTCCACATGCACAAAACAAGCGCGATGCAGTGGCGCTCAAGGGCGACCATGAGGATCCTTTCACGACCCTCTCACGTCCCAGCCAGTTCTCACTGCGTCACCGAGGGGTTCATGAAGATCTCGGTGCGATTTGCTTGGCGTTTTGATAATGTTTCAGCGTAATCCAAGCGCCGGCACTGTAGAATGTGAAAGGGTTTTAGTGACCTTGATTTAAAAATGGACAATTTCGGACAGTTTTCCGCGTTCTTTTATTGCGTGTTATTCATATTTGGATTTTTTTTTTTGCAGAGTGCAGTGCAATCGCTGACCTGATCGCCGTATGTGTGGCAGGGCCTTTACAAAATGAAGTAATGGTTTTGCTTACAAGTAATTGCTCTATGAAGATTTAACACTTTTCACGCGGCTATTAGTTTTACCATGCACAAAACAGATTTGTCATAAACCTTTCCCACCTTTCAAAGTCTATCTCTAGAATTACAGAACCAATACTACGCAAGTTTCTACTTATTTTAATGCATTTATCAAGTTGATTCCAAATATGGTAATGACATTTAATTATTTTGACATTCATCAAATATTTTGTGAAATTTTGGAATGCCGTCTGCAGACGCCTGACGCGTGCGTGGAAAGTGTTAAAACATGACTACAGTGCAACAGAGCATAAATTTCCGAATATTGAATTATTAATATAGTGCCTCCTGATTGTTGTACAACAATGAACATTTCAATCCTAAGTATGTGTATCATATATAATTAAAACAGCTTTGTTTTAAAGTACTATTTCGTGTCCTCGTATGATTATCAGCATTGTTACATTTCTTATTAAACCTGATTTCGGATTGGCCAATACTTGATTATCCATACACGCTAATCCAACCAGCTACTGCCTACTTCCTTTCAAGGCCTTGACTATTTAAACACAAATTTTTATTATTTAGACTTAGTGCAGGCTTTTAACACGATACCTGTTTGTACACCCATGCATGTCAGCACACGGTCACCTAAAGTAACATACACCATTATGACTGCACACTGGCGAATTGCATTTCAAATTTCTTGTAGCGCGAATTTTAAACCACTGGTCCTTTAGCATGAGCATGTCCTTGAACATTCCTTCCATTGTTTGCGTGCATGGTTGCACAAGTATTAATAGACTTTTGCCAAGTCTGTGTACAGTTGTATGAAATAGTGGTTACATGTGTTTTTTTCTCTTTTTAAATATACTAAATGTTTGGAGGACGATATTTTAAATACTAAAGGGATATTGAATTATCTGCTCAGACCATTCGTTTAAGCACATCTTTACCTTTGATTTGATACCATGCAAGTCTGGTTTGGATACACAGTATTACTTAATAATTTCAACGAGTTTGGTCATTAATTAAGCTTAATTAAGACAGATTTTGGGTTTTTGTTAAAAGTAAAGATAAAAGTGAACTTTTTCTCAGACAGTATTGTTGGCAATGATGGGAACTTCATTTCCTGTAACTTTGGTGTTAATAGCATTTATAGTTTTTGCTGGAAATTCCAAAAAGCAAAATATTAATGTATTTCTCTATAATATGCTAATCATATGCAAATAAGGTCAAACCATTTTGTTTCTTCTATGACATTAAATCACCAAGCTGTATTCTATAATATGATATTGTCTCCTTGTCTTACATATGTTACTTTTTGAATTAGAGTGTAATTTCAATAACATGCACTTTTGGAAATTTATGCTCTGTTGCACTGTAGTAAAAACAATAAATTGCTGGTATTCATTTATCCGGCCCATTTTATATTATCAAGTAAGCAGTAAGATTACATTGTACTTTGTTTCCAGACGGGGAAATTGTACTGAAAGTGCCATTTATTTGGAAGCTCTTGTTTTGGCTCTAGAATTATGCGCAATTTATATAGATGTTTGGATGACAAATGCTCGTTAAAATGCACTTTTGTTAACCCCTTGATTGATACAGCAACTTGATTGAATAAATAGTGATACTCTAGGCAAACTCGTTGCAAAAATAATGTTCTCTCAATACGTGAGAAATATAGGTCACGTTTATCATAAAATAATATCATAATCAAGTTTATTATCTGATCTTATTTTACTAGCCAAGAGGTACACCTTCTCAAAAATAGCGCCCTCATTTGTTTTGGTGGACATGCCATTGTTTACATTTGTTTTTCACTTATGGCTGATCAACAGTGTCTCACCGCTTCTCTTTACAGCTTGTTATTGCTTGATGGAAAACCCTTACAACTCTGAACACCACACATACCCTTTTGATCACTACACCGGTAGCACGCCCATGCTTCAGACTATCTTCCCGGTCGATCACGGCGGGCGATATTATTTTATGGGGACGGAAAAATTATATTTCCGAGTACGCCCCACTGGCGTAGTGGACCACGATACAAACTCATATGCGGGGGGCTCTAGTTCGAATCATGTCAATGGTCAAAGACGGTTTTTCTACCACCATTCCGTAACCCCTGATAATTAACCCCGAATTCATCCCATCAGGAACGTTAAGGTCAATGAACTAAAGTTACTATACAACTGCAACGACTTCGACTTACAAGTTGTTTTAAAACTCCTCATTGTTTTAATACGTCAATGACTGTTAATCAAAACCAATCGTATCTAATCCCACGGAAACGGCAAAGTACAAAGTGATCATTATTCGTAATAAATCTGTCGATTTAACATTAAATTTGGCGAGTACGCTATCCGGTGTTCAATAATTCGTTGAGGTTGATAGTGCTTTTGCCGTTAAAAATACGTCAGCGTAGTATTTGTCTGACAGGTTTGATGCCAATAACCCCCAGGTTTTTCATTCTAGAGTTTTATGTTGACATATCTAAAGTGCAAATTCTATCACAATGTCCTCTATCCCCGAGCCCGATATGACCAAAATGATATTCAGATCCGCCTCCATGAATGAACAGCACAGCCCCTGGCTACAGTCGGGCACACGAGGGCGTACTCGTACTCAGATCAGATTACTGCGCATCATTGAAAACTCACTAAAGTTCTCGTAACTAATCAAGGTCGCAGTGATAAACGAAATTTACGACACGGCGGAACTGCATTTATCATCTATTGCTGTGTTGCATCGGGATTGGACATTGGATATAATTTGATGCAAAGTCGAGATTTCTCGAACTTGATTGGACAAGCAGTAGCGTTAAAAGTCATATGTTTATGTTATACTATTACTACGCTTTACAGAACGTGTCGGGAGACATCATAATCGCATGTGTTGTATTTCTTGTACCAGAGAATGGCAATACGGTTTCTTGTAACGTGCTTGTCTTTTGTATGTGTTTTATCGTTTTCATACGGATCTACAAGCGTGCAACCGGGTAAGTAATATATTGCATTTTATAATCTTGTAGTTAGATTTGTATATAACATTTAGAAGTGCACACACACTCGTAAATGGATGGACTATGCAATGCAAATTAAATTTGTCATCAATTGCAGGTAGGAATATTGGATAATGTTGGATAAGATACAAAACAATGAAAAAGTAGAACCTTAAGAGATCAAATCCCTTAAAAGGAAGTTTTTGATTTGCTTTTTTGAATTTTGTGAGTGCTGTAACTATTATTGAACTATTAAGGGGGCTGTGGACTCTCAGGTACAGCCTCCGTAAAACTGCCGTAACTTCTTCAATATTCATTTAATCTTTATAAACGTATACAGTTTTTTGCAGAAAAGGGTTCAATGAATCCAACCATGATAATGAAATTGACCATTTTGGAAACAATTATAAAAAACATATTTTGTTCTTAAATATTTGGTAAAGATCATTCGTGTCAACTCCACGTGTCTTAGAATCAAAAATGTATTTTTAAATACTATTTAAATCATGTTAGATCCCGCGCGGTTCGGAGAGGGGGGGGATACGGAAGTATGCAAAACTTAAATTCAAAATCTTTTTTGTTCTCATTAGAGCGTAATACGTTTAAAATTATATTTTTGATATTTTAAAAAAAAGTTTTTCTCCGAATTTTGTTCCTACTAGCGAAAATTAGACCCTCATATTTTGGTCATTTCGATAAATATACAATGTTAAACTTTAAATCGTTTAAAGCAATCATTTATGTCTATGGCTCGGGTCCGAGAAGCTCCAATGTCGCATAATCTTGCATTAAAAGACAGTGGGTTGGAGAAGATGTGCTTTTTTTTATACAGAGCTCTATGGAATAAAATTTACATAATCGTCGATATCTCGAAAAGAAAATCATTAATGAAACATAATATTTTTTTCAAATTAACTTTTTGGGGCAGGAAATATACGGTTATTTTCTTTTTAAAAAAAAGATTAAAAAAACTAGATAATGACTTTATTTGGTTAGTCTACAATGAACAAATTGCCTGTTTTGGTTACAACCCATCTTTCCCATTAATGAGAACTTTTACAATCAACACACACACGCACATCCCTCCCGTGCATGTCAGGATCAGTACACTCAAACCCGAGTCATATAAAGTATTGATTTTTTCTCTGATAAAATAAACAAATTTCGACGCCCGTTGGGTTTTATTGACATGAATCCTTATAGTAAGCAATTTACAATGGTAGTGGGAGGAGTAGTTTTTTGATTGATTAGGAGCCTTTGGATCCAATTGCTCCCAAAACGATGACCTGAGTTTCCGTGCCCGATTCTGGCATGTGATTCTTTTTTTAACCTAATCTAATATTTTTGGAAATTTTGACCAAAAAGTGCCCAAAAACGTGAAAAAATTGAACCTTTTTTTTATTTTATACTTTTTAGTCAAAATTGATGCCAAATTTGGATTCTCTGATTCATTTCCTTTCCATTAAAGTATACTTTTATATACATTTGAGTCATAGTTCAATCATTCAAAAAACAAACATATTTGAGTCATAGTTCAATCACTCACAAAAAACTTCCTTAAGTCCCCCCTTAAATATAAAATAGACAATTGGATCTACTGGTGATCTACCAATGAATTATTCTTCATTACCAATTTAACTCTGCTATGGCTCGTAACTAAATAAAGCTCCGTCAAAAACATAATTGACATATATTATTTTATAAGCCATTCTTATGTGGTTTACCGTGTTAGCGTGTGTTAAATGAACGCGACTATTCAAAGCATGAAGTTGTTAAAAACTCGCTGGATTTACCGGTTTTATAAAGGGGGAAATTTGGAGTTGTTTGATAAAAATAAATCACCAAAGAACATTTTTTTTAATGATAAAAGACAAAAATAATCAATTAACTAAATAAGAATGAGAATAAAATATAGTTCGTAGCTGTTTTGCTATATATGTGTAGGGGAGGATGGGGCAACTGGTCCAGTTATACATATTTCATGGTATAAAAGATTAAAGCGCGGGTAAATATTTACCGCATTGCTATGATAATATCACCCATGTAACTGTTTACATATTGCCTGTAATTAATGTTAAAAATATTTAAAGAAAAAATCAATTACCACTTACCTAAATGTTTTACTTGGCGTGGCCCACTTTTTTACCCCCATTTTTGGGACAACTGATTCAATATGTTCCAATGGTTAAAATACACAAAAATCAGTGAATGACAACCCAGAAATAACGCACTGTTGTTTTACAAACATATTTACATATTATGTAATACATGTTTCCTGAAACCCATGTTTTATACAACTTTCGTAAATAGCAGTAATATACGAAAGCAAAGTTTTCGGCTACACTTTTTTTAGATAAAACGTTATGAATCTAGTACAATGGTAACAGAGTTGCGATGTTCAGATAACCCATACATTTGTCTATGTATAACACTTTCTTTAATGTTTTTAATTACTTCATATAATCATCATTTAATCCTTATGATAAACTATCTTGATAATTGGCAAGCTT
This sequence comes from Ophiura sarsii, assembly GCA_035610835.1. Classification (NCBI taxonomy): domain Eukaryota; kingdom Metazoa; phylum Echinodermata; class Ophiuroidea; order Amphilepidida; family Ophiuridae; genus Ophiura; species Ophiura sarsii. The sequence goes on from CM069455.1 coordinate 45,529,756, forward strand.
GTCATATTACTGGGGAAGTTAGTCAAAATAATCATGATGACCCAATGGTTAATATGCACAAATCGTGGTATAACTTTACAAATATTTTTACAGACACAATTCAAAATATATTAAAGATATAATTCATAATATAGAGGCTTAAAAACTTAATCCAGCAGCTTCAAATGTGTTCCCTTTGAAAGCGGTGATTGTAAAGCTACATGATCAGCCCTATTCATAAAGCCACACTATCATGAATAGCATTTGATTATGGAGCGCAAATAATCATGAAAATAACATCTATAAAAGTACCGCTGTTTCATCATTGGTCAAAATGGGTTCCTCTAACGCACAATGGACGAGGTCCAAAATCGATACCGATGCGCCAGAGTTTATGAATCTACTATGGTCATGTGTTATAAGCTCGCCTCCTTTCGCGTTACACACGGATTTTGGCTTTCGCGACATGATGTTAACTTTACACATTTATATTTGCTTGTATACCCCCTGAGGTAGTAAAGGTATATATTTTCTGAAGGGAAATTGCATGAGGAAACCAAATATGCCATTGAAATTATAGTACGACTAAGGACTAAAATGGTATGATTCAAAATGTTCGGAAAATATCAGAATTTTTAATATTTAATTTGAGATCCATATAATTGTTATACCTACCCCTATCAATATTTACTTTACATATTTGAATTTTTCATGAAATTACCCATCAGATGATATATAATTGTCAAAGGTTACTAGGTCGGTAAGGTAATTATACCGGCTAGTGAATATCTCCTATTTTTATTTTATATATTTTTAGAATTTTAAGAAATATTTTTCAAGGATGTACCCTTCCCTGATCTAAACTGCATTTTTGAATTCCTCTAGTTCCAAGCTTTCCAAAAATTTGTACTTTTGCTATCATAGGTTGAAAACTTTTTCTCTTATAGTCATTTGTATAAATCCGGTGAATTGAGGCTGATTATTCATGTTGACTGTGTAGTGAATAGGAAGAAAGCTGATGATCATTGTCTTATCCATCATTGATTAGTTGTTACAAATAGTTGACAAGTATGTTGAACCGCATACTTAAAGACTACTAAATATCCTTTAAAATGGGACCAGAATGGTGTTTGTAACATTAGGGGATGACTAGTTATGGTAAAAAGAACAAAGCATGGGATTATCCCCATTGAGTTTGTACAGGCGGCACCCCTTCCGGCGGCACCCCTTGCTATACTAATGCTATTTTGCAGGCAGAACGCTTGTTATTAGGGCTTTAAAATGATACCAAAATTTGTTGAGATAGCTTTTGTGGTTTTAAAAATAATTAAGGAATAAGACAGCATAAAACTAAAAAGTGTAACAGCACCACCCTATTGGGAGGCGAGTTCATAACGCGTGACCCTATAGTGTCAATGAAACTTGACTTGGTAATAAAATTGCATAGAATGTGAAAAAATAATCACATTCGTTTTGGGTCTTAGACATTTTGGGGGTATTTCGGGCCTAATACCTCAATTTCCGCTATTGAATAATTACAATATGGCATGAACTTGCTTTTAGAATGGTTTAAAGCCTCTATATTATGAATTATATCTTTATTATATTTTGAATTGTGTCTGTAAAAATATTTGTGGCAGGTACCGTGCAAACCCGTACGGTGTCACACTGCGAGCGCCCGGTGAGAGTTTGTTCAGCGGACGGTTATCCAGGCGGCAAGCACCCGTTTTAGCCGGCATCCACTACTCAAAATATGGACAAACCCATCCATTATCACACAATAGTCGGGCAACCACAACTAACTTTCCATCTTTAACAGCCCGTCGCTGAGACGGCCGTTGACATTTTTTGCTGATTGTTTACCGTGTTGGACTCTTTTGTTTTTCTATTATGGGCCCCTCACATGTATCAGGACGGTGAGCCCGGTACCAGGCCGGTGATGAACCGATATAGACCCGGTATATTACGGTATGGACCCAGTGACAACAAAAATATCAATGCGCCCGTTGATTGTTTGGACTCTGTTGTTTTTCTATGAGACGGTATGGTGGCCGCCTACCACCACCACTCTACGAACGGGCGCAAAACGGGTACGCCGTCTTTATACCGTCCTCAAACCGGGCTCTCACCTTTCGCCGCCGCTTTTGCTCACACGGCAGGAGTTTTGAGCATGTTTAAAAATTCCTGCCGGGCGCGGATGGCCGGCAAAGTCCCCTAAACGTGTTCAACGGACGGAAACGGCCCACCGTGTGTCCTCCCCGTGTGCCGCCGTCTGCACCAATTTGTCACACGGTAAGGGGCCGGCCAGCTCACACGGATACATGTGACTAATACATAGATTTCCGGAATGTGAGTGAAGTGGCGAGCTTGAGCGATCAGCTTATAAAGGGCGGTTTTATGACGTTATCAAGGCGGTGCGGCCATTACCCAGGAGTTCTGGCCGGTGAGGACCTGATGAGGAGGTGGTATAAGCCCGGTTCCAGGCCGATGAGAACCCGGTATAGAACGAAACCCGGTGACAAAAAAAATCAATGCGGCCGTTGATATTCTTTGCTGATTGTTCACCGTTTTGGACTCTGTTGTTTTTCTATAAGACGGTAAGGGGCCGCCCAGCTCACACGGATACATGTGAGGGGCCTATTAGACTATAATGTAGCCCAGCTCACACGAATTCATGTGAAGGCCCCATAAAAGTTGACATTTCTTTTATACACCTAATTCATGTAATCGTAGAAGCGTGTGAACTGTTAGTCATGTTAGTATTATACACAAGGAAGTTCAAATACATTGGCACGGCGTGGTACATAAACATGTCAAAAGCAACGTATCTCAATGATATAGAAGTAAACAACTTGTAGATTTGATTACGAAATAACATTTATTATTCTACATGGAAAATAATTGATTATGAGATAAAAGATGACATGCATTAATATGGATGCGCAGGTCCACAAGTCTATCGTTATGTTGGCATCCGCTCCCCAAAAATATACCTGCCTATCCATTACCACAGCATATTTTCATTCTCTAAATCAATGATCGAGAGATTCGAATGATAAATATGTTCAACTACTAATACTATAATTACAATTTATCGAAACGATATAAAACTATGTGCGCAGACGATGTGCGCGATAGTGTGTATGCGCAGATAATACATAGAGTATATTAAGTGATCGGCGTTTTACTCGCGCTTTCAGCATGTTCAGACTTAAGTCAGTGTGGGCAATCACTGCGTTTATTGAAATTGTGTTTACCCTGATGGCAGTCTGTTATCAATAAATAATCTTTGATAAAGACCCCCACAATTATCTTCACTAACCGTGGAAATTACTATTTCCAAGTGCATTCCTCGTATGTCAATTAACATGTTAAAGGGACACGCAGTGATGTCTTGGAGTATGCGTCTCAAATTTGATAAAAACTGGAATTTGTACATTTTTACAATTGTATTACATATATGAACCTATACTTGTAAGGATTCAGTCAAATCAACCCTCTTTGTACAACAAAACGTCGATTCAAATATTCTGGTCTACGGCTAGACAAGAATTTTACACTAATAGTTTGGGGAGCATAATGGGTTTGTCGTCCCAGTTTAGGTGACACAGGGAGTTATGTACCAAAATGTTCTTTGAAATCGGTACCATTACAACCTAAGCACATCCTTGCCAACGCGTGTGGTTAATTGACCTCGATTTTGGGATAGAAGGTCACATGTGTTTCAATATGTTTCAAAGCCATGTGTGCTCCCCAGCTATAAACAGTCACAATATATAAATAGGCCTATTCTTGGCACAAGGCTGCTTTCGTGATTTTGTGAGAGGTAACAGCAAAAATGACCATTACTAATGTTCATCTTAAATTCTGAAGTGATTCATATATAAACATACATCGTTACGAAGAGGCTAACATAGACCTTCCATTTTAAGTGAAACAAAGTCTGGTAATATACGTTTACCATTCAATAGTATTTAATTATTTACCTAGCTGTAGACTCATGTCGTATTCATCCGTACGGTTCGTATTTCTTTCGATAGCACGTTTGTGTTTTATTTGAATCATGTCAAATATTACTGTTGCTAAGGTATAAAGAAATGGATTGATAGCTGAATTGATAGGCAGGACAAATGTGACAATCCAAGTATAGACAACGGGTGTGACTCTATGTCTCCCAATCTGTACAAGGATAGACAGTATAATGATAGGCAACCAGCATAGCATGTCCGTGAATACAATGAATCCCATCTTGGTAGCCATTCGGAGTTCTTCCGTTTGATTCTGATTTCGCCCAGCGTGTTTTGCTGTTTGTCGGACAGTTATGAAGATCACAACGTAGCAGCACAAAATGATCCAAATAGCTATGAAATTAATTACAGAAAATACCGCTATTCCAAGATACATGCCTGGTTTAGTCCCAACAATATTGGTAAGCGTATTGTTCAATACAATATGTTTCATACCGTCCGCAAGTCCCGTATCGTATTGCCAATACTCTGTTTGAAAGGTATTACTTCTAGAAAGCGGGAGACCAGCACATACTTCGGATACATCATAGTAATCAGGATTAAATTCTGCTAATATAGTTGACGTGATACTTAATGTTACTGCGAATACCCAGAGAGCAATGACTACTACTCTCGTCGAGGTTGTACCTAGTCTATGATTGCTGAATGTATACCTGATGCCCATTAACCTGTCTATGCTAATTAAACAAACAAAGAACACCGACGCCTCACTTGATAATATGGATAGCGTCCCGGCTATTTTACAGGTATTACTCGAACGCCATGCTTCTGAGGGGAAAAAGTCTCGATAATAAAGGTCTGCTGACACTACCATAAGCATATAAATGCCCATAATAAAATCTGAGAGTGAGAGATTTGATATCAGTAACAATTGAACTTTGTTATTACCTTGAGGTCGCATGAAACGATAGCACAATACGCACATGTTACAAACGACTGCAAATATGCCCAATACCCACATAGCTATTCTTTGAACTAGATTTGTAAGTAATCTTCCACATGTTAGAAACTGTGATCGTGGGATAGTAGCTGTGCAATTACCAGTTTCAACAATACAACAAGTAGCAGCATTGTCAACCAAAATCATTGTTGAATTGGGGAATCCTTTAAATGAATCGGCGTCAACTAACTGTAGATTATTTTGTCTCATATCTACTATGTCGAGCCAGTCCATTGAGTTGTTCCCAAAATACAATTCCCTTCCAAAACTATTCAGCTTGTTTTTAGATATATCGAGGTATCGTAATCGATGTATATGCTCAAATATACCGTTTGAAAAACGCGACAACTTGTTATCTGTAAGAGAAAGATATACTAGCTCTTCATATTTGACGGATGCAGGAAGCTGGAATAAAATCAGATCATTATGACTTAAATCCAACAACTCGAGTTTAATGAGTGATTGAAATACTTGTGAATCTATAAACGCAATGTGATTTTGTGACATAAATAAATGTCTCAACTTTACGAGTTTTGCGAACTGCTGCGAGTGTAGTCTCACAATATTGTTGTTGTGAATGTTTAAGATTGTTAGGTCGGTTATTCCTTCGAATTGCCGTGGGTGTAACTCTACTATATTGTTATCTGATAGTATCAAATAATCAAGGGAGGCTAGTCCTTCAAACTGTCGTGGATGTAACTCTACGATATTATTATCAGACAGCAACAAATTGCGCAGTTTCGTCAATCCTTGAAATTGTCCTGACTGTAAATCTACGATATTGTTATCTGATAGTATCAAATCATAAAGGGACACTAGTCCTTCAAACTGCCGTGGGTGTAACTCTACGATATTATTATCAGACAGCAACAAAATGCGCAGTCTCGTCAATCCTTCAAACTGTCGTGGATGTAACTGTACGATATTATTATCAGACAGCGCCAAAATGCGCAGTTTCGTCAATCCTTCAAACTGTCGTGGATGTAACTCTACGATATTATTATCATACAGCCACAAATAGCACAGACCCGCCAGTCCTTCAAACAGTCTTGAATGTAACTCTACGATATTAATATCATACAAGCGCAAACTGGACAGTTCCGTCAATCCTTCAAACTGTCGTGAATGTAATTCTACTATATTATTTCCAGACAGGTATAAAGACGTGAGACTGGTTAGGCCTTTAAATTGCTGTGGGTGCAGCTCAACAATGCTATTCTCGTGCAGCGATAAGCCAGCCAAATGTGTTAATTCCATAAACTGTTGTGGATGTAATTCCACAATACTATTGCTGTATAGATCTAAGTAATTCAGGTTGGAAAGGTCTTCAAACTGCTTCGAGTGTAGCCTAACTATATCATTGTTGGACAAATCCAGATACGACAGATCTTTCAATACTTGAAACTGTTGTTGGTGTATATTTCTGAGCTTGTTGTTGGATAAGACTAATACCGTGAGGTTTCTCAAGTTATCAAATGCTTCTGACTCAATTCCATGTAGGTCAGTGTTACCCCAAGACAAAACCGTAATGTTTGGTGGATATAATACCTGCAATGATGATGTCCCATTTGGACAAGTTAACGTTAAATTACAATCGCCTAGTACACACATGCACGCAGCTGGGCATCTGAATCTGGTAGAAATATTAGTAATTAGTAAACCACTCAGGAACATATCTATACTCCAACCATCATATATCACATCACAGTCGGTAGTACAATCTACAGTTTGGATGTATCTGCTACATGTTACCGTAAAGCCCAAGAGCAATACAAATATGGCTACAATCCTCAATGGATAACTTGTGAGTGGACACATATTTCTCCTCAGCGGTGTTTTAGACGCCATTTCTCCGTGATGATTTTGTCATTTGTTCCGAAAACCGTTTTAGGTATCACCTTTAAGCCTCCCGTTTCTCACTTGTGAACAGTTTGGCTGTTCCCCTTCCACCTGTTTTCAAGATAAACCGCAATGAATAGTCCAAGTTGTGTTCACCTGTGTTATGAAAACGAAGCCTGAATGTGGAGATATGTCTGTTGGTATTCAACAGTTGTCCATAGTAAAGATCCCTTGTCCCAATCCTGATGTCAACAGCTAGCAGTGTTTGCTTGGAATCCAGACAGGTCCCTGTGTTCTCTGCGTATATTTTAGCATCAACTAAATATGCAATTGACATTAAGCCATTGAGTATATAAGAGTATGACTGGCGATGGGGCTGGACGATCACGGTTTATATACAGACACCCAGTTCATTTGGCTAATGGGGTTGAACTCACCTCGCCCGCTGTGGAATATAAAAACATGATGCAATTATAACACGATTGTACCTACCACAGAGGGAGTGTAGACTGTAGATGGAACTAACATCTACCTGGCAGACGTTAAGTAGGTGATATATGATCACAGTGTTTAGTAATTGACTTTAATTCCATAGGATCAAATTGCCAATCCACTTAAGTTATTTTATGAAATTGAAGACTTCGTCAATGCTATCGACATAATAAAGTAAATGTGTGACCAGGGCCCTCTTGCATAAAAGTTAAGATTAAATATTAAGTAAACTTAGGAATAGTTATTCTTAACTCTTCTTAAACCTGTTTAAGAAGAGTATTCAAGACATATTCCTTAATTGAGCTTCATAATGAAGGGCCACGTTCTTAAGTTTGACCTAGGGTCTATATCGTGAATATCAACTTACAAATTCTTAAACAATCTTCCCAAGAAGAGTTGAAAACTTAAGAAGAATAACTCTACTTAAGATGTATCTAATCCTTTATCATGTTTATGCAATAGGGCCAAGGAGAGAGATATGCTGTTGCATCAATCCCACTCTGCTCCATATATTAAATTAACACTTAAAGTAACAATACTAATCGTAAAAGGATGTTTGGTTGGTTTTGACATTAGACTGAGTGTCACGCGTACGCGCGTACGACTAAAATAAGGGTGACAAAGAGTTGAAATGGAGACAAGAAAAGGAGGCGAAACAATTTAAGGAGCCGGCAATGGATCAAAGGAAAGGGAGGGAAATGGGAAGGAAGTGGGAGGGAGAGAGAGAAAAGGGATATAAAAAGTAAAGGAGTAAGGAGAAGTTGTGGAATGGAAAGGCAGAAAATAGATAGGGTGGTTTTTTTGTCGGATAACATCCAATTTAAATTTGATATGATGCTGACACTTTTCCCCACCTACAAAGCTGTAAAGGATCTGATAATGAGTTTGGCTGATACTAATTGCTTTTATAATGCTTTAATCCACTCAATAAAATACAAGTTCGTTTTCAGCGTCCAAAATTCTCAACCTGATGCTTGAGGTTACAGATGTATAGGCCAATATGTATCATAATTAAAGTGAATAAGTAATTGAATTTTGAGCCACTGTGTCATATGATCAAACCGCTGTACAGTGTGAGTCAAAATGAAGTTGATTAGGAATTAACTCTTTTTTTCAACAAAAAAATCCAAACAAATTGGATAAACCAATGAAGCGTGTTTAAGTGACGAGGAAAGAGTTGAAATGGAGATAAGAAAAGGAGGCGAACACATTCAAGGAGCCGGCAATGGATCAAAGGTAGGGAGGGAAATAGGAAAAAATGGGAGTGAGGGAAAACGGAGGAGGAGTTTTTTTTGTCGGATTACATCCAATTTAAATTTGATATGATGCTGACACTTTTCCCCCACCTACAAAGCTGTAAATGATCTGATAATGGGTTTGGCTGATACTAATTGCTTTCATCATGCTTTAATCCAATAAATAAAATGCAAGTTCGTTTTCAGCTTCCAAAATTCTCAACCTGATACTTGAGGTGACAGATTTATAGGCCCATATGTATCATAATTTAAGTGAATAAGTAATTTAATTTAAGCCATAGATAGTATCATATGATCGAACCGCTGTACAGTGTGAGTCCAAACGAAGTTGATTAGGAATTAACTTCTTTTATTCAAACAAAAACAAATCCAAACAAATTGGATGAACCGATGAAGTGTGTTTAATTGATGAGGAAAGAGTACAGATTCATTAAAATTCAAAAGATATTTATACCCGACAATGAAGCACGTATTCAAAGAACATACACCCAACAAAATATATAAGTTAGAAAGATGCAGCTAATTGTTAGGCACATTTTGATACCAAATTTGTTGGCCTTGAGACAATGCAACGATAAGAAATTGTGCCATTTACCAATTTTTAAACAGAAAAAAAAGTGGCACTAAATCTCACTGGCTATGGCTGGTTTTGTCCATAAATTATTAACAGACATTTTCTTGGTGGATTTTCGTGCACAGACATGGGAACCTACCAAACAATTATGTGTGGCATCATTTCAAGAAAATCAATAAGCAGATCATAGTTATGTGTGGCAAGTTCGTCTGATTATGAGTGACATGGCAATTTGGTCCGATTATGAGTGACATGGCAATTTGGTCCGATTATGAGTGACATGGCAATTTGGTCCGATTATGAGTGACATAACATGGCAATTTGGTCCGATTATGAGTGACATGGCAATTTGGTCCGATTATGAGTGACATAACATGGCAATTTGGTCCGATTATGAGTGACATGGCAATTTGGTCCGATTATGTAAATTTAAGCTCTATGATTCAGCTGGTATTTAACAGATGTGTAAGCATATGATACGTATGTGAAAAACCTGAATTCTGAAATAAAATGGAGGTCTGCCTCCCGGAGAGCTTCTCAATGCCCCTTTAACGGGGCTGTGCACCTTCAGGTACAGCCTCCGTAAAACTGCCGTAACTTCTTTATTATTCATTTAATCTATATAAAAGTATACATTTTTTTGCAGAAAAGGGTTTAATGAATCCAACCATGATCATGAAATTGACCATTTTGGGAGAAAATGATAAAAAACACGTTTTTGACCCATTTTAGGTTCTGCAAAGATAAGTCAAAATATATTTTGTCAAATTTTGTCATACTAGTTTTATTATAATCCTCTTTTTGGTCTATAATTCAAAAAATTAATAAAGATTTTAAAAAATTAAAAAGAAAATTCCTAGGGAATTGTATGAGGAATATAATAAATCTAGTACACTGCAAAAAGGTTGCTTAAAATACGTTGCTGAAAGTACTTTTATCATCCGTTTGTTGACGTGTTGATTAAAATTCATTCAATATATGTAGAAAGTTAGGCGTTGTATAAAAGTAAAAAATCCCCAGCGTTGAGCAATTCGTCGAAAACAATGTCCTTAAAATGTTGGTGGAAACTGTTTCTGTTGATAAAATATATTGCGTAAAAATATTCCACTTTGGCAACTGTTGCATGAGCATTGAGGACAATCACGCAACAGTTGATGCAAGTTACGCACATGTGAATTTTAGGCAACTGTTGTCCAAAAAGCCAATTTCGTGAGCTGTTGCATACTTGAACAACTGTTGAGTGAATATAATTGCCTAACTTTTGAGTAACTAGAATTGTTCAACTGTTGGTGAAAACATGTTATCCAACGGTGTTGGGCAAATTTTACTTAACAGTTGAGCGGTTGCATACTTGAACAACGTTGTGTAAAATGTTGAGTAAATATTTAAACAACCCTTTTTGCAGCGCAGGATCACAATTAGATTTATTCTGTCTTGGCATCCAAAACCGAATACACTGACAAATAGTTTAAAATTGCCATCCTTGTTTGACATATATTTGTTTATGAATATCATTTCAACGGTGGTATAGCGACGTCACTTGCGATGAATATTGAATAGTCGATTTTTATAGACAAAAAATACACGACATGGACATATACTGAATAGTTCATGTCATGTGATCTATTTTGCACCAAAAGAATCACATAAATATTATATGTATTATATAATATGGACTATTTATACCTTCATACCCAGATAGCAAGACTACGTTTGGCAAACGTTCACAGTAAAAACACCTAAGAGATGTCAGATATCATGTATAAGCCTATAGTTTAATAACATGTTAAAATAAATTACAAATTCACTACCGAACGGGAATAGTGTATGTAGCTCTGCTGCATCGCCTAGAATTCCCATTACAAGTTACTGGATCACTACCGGGAGGATGTGATGTATGTAGCTCTGCTGCATCGCCCAGAATTCACATTATTTTGCCTACTGCGTGTTGCTATACCAAAAATGCTCAATATATAATAAAAACTTGACACAAATAAAATACCCAACATATGGCTATATTTGATAAATTAAGCAACAGTTGCTATACAAATATGCTCAATATATAATGAAAACAATTCACAAATTAAGCAACAGTCACAAAATGCCCAACAAATGGTTAATTAATAATACCCAACTGTTGTGTAATTAAAATTGTGCAACTACTGAGTAGTTGGTGAAAACATGTTATCCAACGGTGTTGGGTACATTTTACGCAACTGTTAAGCGGTTGCATACTTCAACAACGTTGTGTAAAATGTTGAGTAAATATTTAAGCAACCTTTTTGCAGTGTATGACAAAATTTGACAAAATATATTTTGAGTTATCTTTGCAGAACCTAAAATGGTTCAAAAAACGTGTTTTTTATAATTTTCTCCAAAATGGTCAATTCCATGATCATGGTTGGATTCATTGAACCCTTTCCTGCAAACAAATGTATACTTCTATCTAGATTAAATGAATAATGAAGAAGTAACGGCAATTTTACGGAGGCTATACGATGGTGCACACCCCCCTTAAAGCTATCAATGTCATTATATTCGATGTCGTAATATACTATATGAAAATCACAATTGAAATATAATTACGAAAGTAATAGCTCAAATCTTCAACGTTTTGTATATAATTATAGCATGTCGGTAAAATGAGACATTATTGAAAAGGTCGGCGAATACATACAATTCGATAGAATTAAAGTACTTATGTCCGAACAGCGCCATTAATAAATATTAATACGAAAATGTCCTTTGCCCTATTAAAATACAACATAATAACACTCTTTATCACCCGCCCGGGTATTGCAATTCAATTTGTTTGAATTCAAGGTCATATTGAACAAGATTATAGCTCTTTGTACTGACCATATTGGTTAAAGGAAATCCTTGCCATGGAACTTTAGCGCTCAAATGTGTAGCATTATTATTGTACAGACCACATCCGTAGGTTAAAGTGCCGCGTTAAGAAAACATCGGCTTTAGAAAGAAGAAAAAATCACCTGTATGGACGTCGCCATATTGATCGAAGCTATGACCAAACAGTTACGAGATTTCCCACATCTCGTCACAATATTGGGTATGGCTATCCCATCAGCACTTTCAACACAGAACTGTGGCGTCCATCTTGGAGGCACAGTTCAAATGAGGACATAGATGGCGAACATATATTGCATTAAATTGCATTGCATTGTGTAAAGTACATAACACGAGACGCGCAAATGCTGCAAACTCGTGGAACGCATCCTTCTCTTGACACGGATTGTTTGAGCCTTTTCAAGTTAACAATAAGGCCACGGGGAAAAAACTGTTCTATGGGACCCATTATTTTTCGAATTTTCAATTTTTATTTTAGAATTTCTTTTGAAAATTCTTTCATTTTCTTCCCAAAATTATATTTAAAGAAATAGGGAAAATTCACCAACATTTTCGAAATGTTCACTTAAATTAGTCAAAACAATGTCTTTAAAATGACCAATTTCGAAGAATAGTGCTAACTTATTTTTACAGTGTAGATATTTCCAGGCAGTGACTTGACAACATTTGATTTGGTTTCACTTCAATGTTCATGATTAAGAGTTTATCGAGTATAAGTCACTTTTCCTCTGGAATCCAGTGTACTGATTTTGCTGCCCCGCCTACATGGATGAACGGCACAGCCTCCTGTCAACAGGCAGAGACGCGTGGGCGCATTATTGGCTCACTGCGCATGATTAAAAAATGACTAAATCTGGTAACCAATCAAAGCGATGATGTTTCCATGGTAACGATAGAATGCGATTCCACAATTTGATTCAACCGAAACGGAATTTATGACATATCACTGCATTCCAAATAACAGAAATATTACTTTCATTAATCATCAATGATGTGTTACACCGAGTTTGGATATTGGATATAATTTGATGCAAGTCGAGATTTTTCGAATTTGATTGAACAAAGCAGTAACGTTACAATTGATATCTTTATCTTTTTCTGAGCTTTATAAGGAACGTATCGGGAAACCTATATCACGAGTGTGTTTTTTCTCGTGAAAATGGGAGTGAGGTTTCTTGTAATAACGTGCTTGGTTGTTGTACGTGTTTTGTCGTTTTCATACGGATCTGCAAGCGTGCAGCCGGGTAAGTATCCGATATATTGCATTTTGACTTAGGGAGCAGTTCCATTTGTACGCGATAAAAATTGCGAGAATATTCCGGGCCCCGATGAGTTTTTTATCAGGCCCTGATGAGATTTTTATCGCGTACAGTTGCGAGTAGCAAAGGATTATTTATCGAGTAGCGTATTACCGCTTGTTTAAATATAACGAAAGATAAGTGGTCGGTATGTAAATAGAGCTTCGGGTTATTTATTCTAGTTGTAAGGTACAAATTCAGCATTTCATGTTTTTAGAGATAATGTTATTGATTATGGATGTTTAACGTAAATTGTATTATCCTCGTGTATTTGCTAAACAATGTCCCGCTCTATTTGCTAAACATACCCCAGGGTATGGCAGAGGCCTCGTATCGGGCCCCGATGTCTATTTTATAGGGGCCTGATGACTATTTTATCGCGTATCAACTTGAAAAACATCGGGTCCAAAACATATCAGGCCCCGATACAGTCGCGATAACTTTATCGCGTACAAATGGAACTGTTCCCTTACTTAACTTATGTCGGGTGGTTTTCCCGAACTACGATGCTTCTCGAAATGATCCTCTCCAATATGGTTTTCTTGCGCTCTACTACGTTCAATCCTGTGTCACACTTTTTTGGGGGGAATCCAGTGCTTGAGTTTCGGGGACAGAAAAATCTTGCTCTACGTTGTCTGATATTATCCGAGATTTTAGGTAGATCACTTTACAGATCTTCATTTGTATCATGCTGTCTCCAGTTGATGTTGGGCACTGTTCTTAACATTCTAGGAGAACGTGTACTTTAGTTCCCAGATTCTGGACTTTACTATTATAGTATCGTCCGATACTGGAACACCCAGTATAGCTCGATACTGGTACAAAGTCATTGTTCCAGTCGGACGATACTGGCACACAATTATGTACCACTATCGTTCAATACTGGAACAAATGACTACTGGTAGCACGTGTACCAGTATTGACCGATACTGGAACATAAAAACGTTCCAGTATCGGTTGATACTGGAACACAATTTAGTGTTCAAGTATCGAACGATACTTGACATTATTTTAACTTTACACGTTTATATTTGCTTGTATACCCCACTGAGGTACTAAAAGTATACATTTTCTGAAGGGAAATTGCATGAGGAAACAAAATATGCCATTAAAATTATAGTACGACCAAGAACTAAAATGGTATGATCGGAAATGTTCGGGAAAATATCAGAGTTGTTTAATTTTTAATTTGAGATCCATATATTTTTTATACCTACCCCTATCATTATTTACTTTAAATATTTGAATTCCTCATGAAATTACCCATTAGATGATACATACTTGTCAAAGTTACTACTTCGGTATGGTAATTATACCGGCTAGTGAATATCTCCAATTTTAATTTTATATATTTTTAGAATTTTCAGATATATTTGTTTAAGGATGAACCCTTCCCAGATATAAACTGCATTTCGGAATTCCTCTAGTTATAAGCTTTCCAAAAATGTATACTTTTGCTATCATAGGTTGAAAACTTTTTCTGTTATAGTCATTTTTATAAATCCGGTAAATTGAGGCTGATTATTCATATTGACTGTGTAGCGAATAGGAAGAAAGCTGATGATCATGGTCTTGTCCATAATTAATTAGTTGTTACAAATAGTTGACAAGTCTGTTGAACCACATACTTAAAGACTACTAAATATCCTTTAAAATGGGACAAGAATGGTGTTTGTAACATTAGGCGATGACTAGTTATTGTAAAAAGAACAAAGATTATCGCCATTATTGGATTATCCCCATTGAGTTTGTACAGGCGGCACCCCTTCCAGCGGCACCCCTTCCAGCACCACCCCTGGTCTCCAAACATCAAACAGCTGTATCTCCCCTTCTGTATTAGCTATACCAATGTCATTTTGCAGGCAGATCGCTTGTTATTACGGCTTTATAATGATACCAAATTTGTTGAGATAGCTTTTGTGGTTTTGAAAATATTTGAGGAAAATGACAGCATAAAACTAAAAAATGTAACGGCACCACCCTATTGGGAGGCGAGTTCATAACGCGTGACCCTATACATCTTCCTAGCGTCTAGGAAGATGTATAGGGGGCGCAACCGAAAATTCACCCAACCCATTTCGGAGGACGAAATTATAACACTCACGCAGGGAATCTTACCACGACCAGTCAATGTTTCCATTGTTGAAGATACAGCCCTTTTATGGCAATGTATCTTATATGTAGTTTTCTAACAGTATACTTCCTTTTAACATGATCAAAGTTAGCTTTTTTCTCCGTAAATCAAGTAGTGGTAAAAGGCAGTATATTACTTTTATTGTCTTTACAAGTTGCAACCTTTTCCTAAGTGAGGGTTATTGAACCAAGTCAACACAATTCATGTTAAAAGGAAGTATATCATTAGGAAAGTACATATAAGATACATGCTTTTGCCATAAAAGGGCTGTGGAGTGAATGACTTCGAGTAACCCTGGAGCTGACCTGCCTCTGATACAAGTTATGGACTCAAATGAAAATTATAAAGGCTCTTGATATAAATAGAACTAATCGTGATGAGAAATCCATTAATAATGCTTTCAAATTGATCAAGCTTTATAATAATACGTTGATATCCCTTTACGTTGTCGTTTAGGAGGCGAATGCAATCATTATGCTACGGGCGATTTCACGTGTATCATCTTTAGGCAAGAGAAGTTGGTCGGTTATTGAATAATATAACTTTACAACCTAAGGTTGAAAGGAATTTAATTGAGATATCCTTGACACACGTGATGAAAAAAACACTATTTATACTACACTTAGCTCTTATTAAACAATAACAGATGCGTATGAGATCCCTAGGCAGGCAAGACAAATAACAATCCTGATATCTACGGCCCCGATCGCCCATATTTTCCTTTACCCTAAATTGAAAATGTTTGAAAATATTTTGAAAATGTAAAACATTTTTGTTATTTTCCCAAGATTTTGACAAAAAGCCAGACCGACTGACTCTACGTCCGTATAGATCAATCCGTTCGTTGATTAATGGTTTGTGTTCGGCTTCTATAAGAAAGACTATGAACTTGTGAAATAATGTAATAATTTACTTTAAGCGCTTTCATATCACTGATATTCAGATTTTCAAAGGTTTTTTAATTGTATTATACTTGTCGAAACATACAAATTCACATATTGATATTTAATCCTCAAGCGTTGGTGGATTTTATCAGATCAGAATGACGATGACCCACTTTGGCGGGGAAAACATCATCTTCAGAGTTTCAAGTTCTTTTTAGTAGTCGATCACATACGTGACTAAGCGAAAGAAAGCGAAAGAGTCCTCTTCTCATTTTTGAGTGTTTGGTACCCTGTTTTCTGATTTCTATCGCTTCTCCAACATTTTTTGGATTTCTTCACTTGTTCTCCAAATATCAATGACTTCGATTCTTTGTATTGTTCATTACCAAATGGGCGCCAATTGTTAGGGTAATGTTTATCTATGCACTCACATTCGTACTGTTATACGTGCCTACAAGGATTGTGCATCTCTTGGCGCAACGGGCTTACATCCTACGCAAACGTAAAACCTTCCACGCGGCAGGCATCTGCAGACGATATTCACAAAATGTTAAAAAAAATATCAAAATTATTTTATTTAATTACCATATTAGGAATCACCATGAGAAATGCATTACAAAAAATTCAAACATGGCTAGTATTGGTTCAGTAATCCTTGAGATAGACTTTGAAAGTTGGGAAACACCTGTTTTGTATATTGTAAAACCAATAGCCGCGCGGAAAGTGTTAAGCATGAGCCAGCCAAGGGAGTTCTCTTTGCGCACGGATAAAACCCAGCCTTACAATGTTCGTGTATTTTATTAGAAAGAAATATCTTTGGGCTGTTGCTTCGCCGATCATAACATATTGTTTACAATTATTTGTACAGCATCTGAATGTCATGCCAGTGAATTCTCTTGTGCAACTGGTCACCAGTGCGTACATTGGAGTGCCCGCTGTGAGTTTGCCAGCTACGAACATGAATTCATCGGATACGAGCAGTGCAGTGATGGTTCGGACGATAGCAGTTGTGGTAATTAACTTGTCATTACTTTATAGCCGTATGAATATGTATGTTTGATATGCCCAATCAAATGTCTCCGATTCATTAATGCAGTACGCGGGCGCCTGGTAATTGAAAAAGCAATAGTAGGCCTATATCCGGCTTGAGAACCTTATTTGGCATATTTACGCGCAAGTATTCAAATTACGTGCATCAATGACATCCGCGCATTGCGTGTGGTGTCAGAATTACCAATCGCACCAATCACTTACTTGCGTGTTAGCATTCCGCGTTCAATCGCTGTTCAGTCGTTGGCAAGTACGTTTGACTTAATCACGGAGAGGTTTACATTTTTAAATAATACCTTTGTGATGGGTTTTTTCGGGTTCTGTCTCAAAATACCTCGGTGCCAAAGTGAAATGTTATTAACTGATACGCTGTCATTAATCTATTACCTTTTTGGGAGAGGGCGCAGTTCAACTTGGATAAAACCTGGTATATAATTGGAGAGGGCGTATTTGGGTTTGGGTAAAAACGGATAGATACAATTATTGTGTATACGATCGACTTGTTTACACACGTGTCCAGCACCGAGTAACGAAAAGCAGCTATTACGCATAATACTTGGCGCTGCGTGATTTGTCATAAATCTAAACTCAACGTTGATAGCTGCCACGTATTAAAATAGTGAACGATTTGAACTTTGACCTAAAGCTTACGAACAGCAGCTATTTACGCAGATTTATATTTCAATTGGGAATGCCGTTATTTCACGCGGTATAATAATTTTAAAAAATTCTCAAAATGAGGACACATTTTTTAAGTCGAAAGAATAACGACTAGGCAAATGTGTGATATATCTTGTTCATAGGTAACACCAAATGTTGTCAAGCCCGGATTTAACTACTATAACAATTTTGATAGCATCGTCGTAATATAGTCTAGAGCAAATGTCAGTTTCACTCTGGAGATTAGCGTACTCCTGTCGCAGTATCGCCTCAGTAACTCATGCAATGCTTAATAATCCTTAAATCCTTCAATATTAGTTTGCGGAACAAATTATTACACGTTATCCCCGAACGAGGATGCCGCCATCGATATCACATCACCCAACTATCCGAGATATTATGTAGATAACCAGGACTGCACGTGGATCTTCACAACCAATGCGGCGGCGGGTAACAATAGGGGAGGAATAATGATCAACATCGTACAAGTTCTGTTGTTTAGATCTGGAAGAGACTGGCTCACCATTGGAAGAGGCGATAACACCACACAGATTGAGAGTGAGATCATACGGATCAAGCATCTACTTCCACAGGGCGCCATGTTTGTTGTGGATGATAGCAGCGTATGGATACGTTTTAAAGCCAATATTGCACAGCGCCATAAGGGATTCCACATGAAAGTGTCTCTGATGCCAATGAATGGTAAGCAAGTGCCGTGCATTTCTTGTATACAATTGGATATCTTTTTAATTCTTTTGGATTTTTTAGATTTTGTATTTGAAATTGATTTGTTGAAATCCTAATTGTTTTGACATTTTTGGGTATTTTACAATTATCCTACAATTGTTTCCTTCATCGCCGTATCCCCTTTTGTGACCCATGACGTTATTGTGTACGCGGGTTTATAGTCCGTGTCATAATGCTATGGACATAATTCCAACAATGCGTGCGTACTTCTGTGCAAGCGTACATAAATGCGTGTTGAGCGTACGTGCGTAATCTCGGAAGTGCGTCAACGGGCGCTTTCATAAAATGACAGCGCGTCAGTCGTGAAATCGTCACGCGAATGCATGCACAGTTGTACGCGCATTTCATGCATCTGGACGCAGTTCCGCGAACAGCAACAGAGCACGCTCGTGTGAAATAGCCTGAATTTTGTCCATAGCATTATTACATTGACTAGATATCAACACAATAGTGTACTGCATACAAGTTTATAGATTAATCTCTCTTCGTCTTAGGCAAAAAAAGAGAAGTTTGTCTCAAATCTGATTAAAAGTGTCTAAATGTGACTATTTCTTGCTTGAAATGAATAAGTAAGCTTAAATAAATGTTTTTAGACTATTGTCACACTAGAAACATTAGTTAAATTAACTTATGGGCCTGCTCGTATACCAATTTTGTCTTTACATAATCCATCCAAAAAAGAATAAAAATTGAAGGAAAAAAAATTAGAGAAAAAATTGGAAAATATATCCGACTGACCGACCCGATTTTAAATTTTAGGCACTTGAGGGCAACACAAGTTCGATCGAGAAAACAAGCTCGCGTAAATCCACGAACGTACGGGTGCATTTTGCACAACGCAGTAAGCTTTCGATTTGTAATGTGGTAAATTTAACATTTTTTTAATGACTTTAATCAGTTGTTTTTGTCGCTAATTGTGAAGATTCAAAACATTTTACTTTGAGACTTCAGAATTTTTCATCGGGGCCACGCCCCTCATGCAATTCCTTGGTTCCAAAGTGATTTTGTTTTGAATCTTTGCAGTGACCTCTAAACAATTAAACGCAGTCATCCCTCCCCTCACCCCCCCCCCCCCCCCCCCCCCCCCCCCCCCCCCCTATGGAAGACAGTGCCTTTAATTTCCCCATAGGGAGTTTTTATTTCAATTGGGGTTACCTGGCATGGGTGACTCCATCTGAAATCTACACTCCCTGTATGGAAGGTTTAAGTTCCATAGGGTATGTATGGATTTGAACTAAAATAACCCTATGAAGGAAGCTTCACTTCGTTATTTGTGTCGCTATAGCCATAGATCTTCATGGTTACTATATACTTGAAATGAAAACAAGTGACGAATTCCTAGAAGTGAAATAAAGCAAGCATGATTGGATGGTTTCAATTGATTTCAAAACCGTCTTTAGATTTTCAATATGAGAAAAAGCAACTGCAATGAAAATGTGTAAAGTGCTAGCAATATTATTGATGAACAGTGACAATGTTCAACACAATATTGTTTTTAATTATGCCTTTATGCAAATATATAGTAAAATCATATCAAACAATAGGGAATAAATGTTTCGGTAACTATACGTACGTTGCCATTATTTCAGAATGCTGGTTTTCTTAGAAAGCCTTCAACTTATTATCTATATTATAAAAAAAAGAGATTTCAGGTGTGAGGTACATTTAATCACATCCCATTATGTTTTGATTTTTTAACATTCTCAAAAAGCAAGCATTGGAAAGTTTTAATCTATTTCCAAATCCTTGAACCCATTTTTTATATTTCAAAATGATGAGAACAAAAATAACAATCTATACTCTTCTCATGCTATTCGTCTTCTTCTGAACTGTGACGTAACTTTAAAGGTGTGGTATTTACGCACGCCTATGTATCGTCCGTTTTTCTACGCGTGTGTATACTCCAGCGTTTATTTGTGCTGTAATTAGTAAATGACGTAGTTACATCACTGTCTCGTAATATATAAATATACTATAGTGACGAGTGCCCTTGAACTATCAGTTGAATGCTCTCGAGAAACAGTGACATTGTTCAAGGTTAATGGAATTGTCTACAACTCACAAACTTTTTAATTAAACCGTTATGCTAATTAGAGAATAATTACTGCGTAACAACTGTTTTCGTGAATTTGTTTTAAAATCAGAGGTTTTTGTTCTGGTCTGAGGAATTGTCCCGAGGGGCGCAGCCCCCGAGGGACAATTAAGAGCTAATAAGAGCTAATAAGCGTAGTAGACAACATTGCACAGCAAAAGTCTTCATTCAAGATGGTTTACAGCATAGATAAGCGAATACAAATTGTATGGTTCTACGCTGAAACACATTCAGTTCAACTTACTCAACAAAAGTTCAGAAAACATTTCAAAGTGAAACGTGCACCAGGAAGAATATCCATTCTGAAGTTGGTTGATACATTTTTGAACACAGGAACATATTCTAATTGGGTAAAACAACCTTCGATGAGGCCTTCAAGCAGCATTAAAATAATCCGCTAAGTTTAAATTTTAACATGTTTGACAGCTGTGTGATGTGTGTGTTCACTTTTCTGTTACGTTATTCAATTGTTTAGGTCTGTGTTTTTGCATTAGCACACGTCTCTGTATATATGGAAAACATTTAAATTAGATTTCACAGAAACGAAATATATGTGTGATATAGTTTGTTATTATGATGATATCACTGTAATGTAAAATTTTAAATATTACAATTGACTGATCACTTTCCGTGTAACCAACTCTACCCGTATTTTTGTTAATCTCAATAGGTATGGATTTATGAACTTTATTCCTCCGAAGTATAAAATTACATTTTTGCAGTAATACATATTTTACTTCTAGGGTGGCATTACAAACAGATGTTACTCCAATGTTTGGTATCAAAATTATTTCCCACATCTCCTCTTTCTAAATATGTATTCATATTTTCAATACGACTTATATTTTGTGAAATACAAAGCTTTAAAGTCGTGCATAGACTTTTGGGACACCCTGTAGAAAGAGATTTTCTAAATGTGACGTATGTCAATTTGCATATCATCATGTTTCGGCGTGTGTTTTTTCTATAACAGGACTATGTGATAACGATGAGTATGCGTTATGTAACGGCGGATATGGGTGTTCCGATGGAACTTTAATATGTACAGTACCAAATGAATGCGAGCAGCAATTTAAAGAAATTGATTCATGTAGTAAGTTTATCAAAAAATTCAAACATGCACAATTAACTGAAAATATTTCTTTTTTGCACTGATCAGGGTGAACCTCGAAATTTAATCATTTGAGGGCAAAAGTATTGTTAAAATATAATATACAACACAGTTTATTGCCAATGTCATATATACTAACATGTCCAGCATCATCGTTGATTATAATAATGGTTTACATTTGTCTAATATCTAGTGTTTTTAATCAAAAAAGATTTCTTGTCCAGTCCAGCATGCTTAGCACCGCTACATAACCAGCAGGACCACAGCAGGACTGTCCAGCCACACACAAAAAAATGTTAAAGTAATTAAGGGGGCTGTCAAGTGTCGTTTTATGAATTTGTCAAGCACTGTAACTTTCAAACTATTTATGTGTTGTACATAAAAGTATACACTTTTTTGAATGAAATGAGTCGGGGAATCCATTTTTCGTATCAAAAATCGTGATTTTTATATTTTTGCCCAAAAATGCCTCTTTTTTGCCTAAATTTTGTTAACAACCTAACAAAATAATTTTTAGGTAAAAAATTCTAAAATTTTACAGAAAGCATCTTAATTCAATTATCTAGGATTTTTTTTTTTTTTGCCTTTAAAATTTTTAGTTTTGAAATTATTGACCAAAAAGTGCTAAAAATGTGAATTTTGGGATAACATATCTCAAAATTGGATTCCCCGACTCATTTCATTCAAAAAAGTGTATACTTTTATGTACAACACATAAATAGTTTGAATGTTACAGTGCTTGACAAATTCATACAACGACACTTGACAGCCCCCTTAACAGTTGTAGGTTGTCTATGGCGAGCCGAGCATTTTTGCACAATATAGAAGAGATAGATAAACCAGGTTTTTCGTCGAAAAACCTGAGGTTTTTTGATCGAAAAACCAAGTTTATCGGAAGAAACAGTAAAATGGGGTTTACTCTAATCATGCTAATTAAGGATATAAGGCGTTGGAGAGGCTCTCTGTTGTGTGTTTAAGGTGTTGGAGAGGCTATCCCGCATTTGTTTTATGCATGACAGGCATGACAAAACTATTACACTATTCAGATCGTATCACATGCTACGGTATTACAGCGGAATATATTCGCCGACCGTTTATCGGATAACGTCGCCAACCCCATGAAAATACTATGACCATGTTCATTGCGATTTATATTGCTATTTACGATTGAAACTATATTCAACTAAATATTTGTTTAGCAAAACTACGTTTGAAGAAGAATTTCTTTGTTTCGAAAAGATAATTTAGACAGTGAACTTTGCCCGAGTGAACTTTGCCCAAAATTATCAATTGCTTTGCATTATTGCATTTTTCTCAAATATACCGATTATCGTTAAACGAAAACGCGTTTTTATTAACATATCACGTATAAATTGTAACGTTTTGAACGTTGGCCTTAGTTTGGGGAAATTATATTTTGACCATTTCAGAAAGATTAT
>CM069455.1:45553246-45624416 GCA_035610835.1 Ophiura sarsii
CAAAATTATACACCAGATCGCACCAAATGAGTTCGAAAATGGAAAAAATTCTACTTCTGAGGGGGATACCCCCCTGTCCGAGCTTTTTTTTGAGCCCCTCATTTTCATCCCCCCCCCCCCCCCCCCACACACACCTAACAAGAAATCCCCCCCCCCCCCCCCCCCCTGCGCGCAACACATTTTAACCAGCTAACCGTGAACGTCTCGCCAATGGGGAACCGTCCGCAGTTCCAAACTATGGTGCAATGGGCTGCAATATACCCAAAAATGCATTTAAAATCATGTTTTAAGGGTCCTCAGTCACAGGTACCAATACCGTCACAATAAATCACTTTTTTGACCAATTTTTGGGACAAGCTAACACAATTAATTTTTGAGTAAAAAATGCCCAAAATTGCTTGATTATACTATTAAGACACTAATCTAGAGACGAATTTCTCATTTTTTCTTCTAAAGCCGGGTTTTTTTGAAATTTTGACCAAAAAAAAAGTGAAAACAAAATCTTTTTTGGGTAAACTATAGGGGGTTTAAATTTCAAAAAATACAAGTTTAGGTGATAAAATGAGAGAATCGTCCCTAAATTAGTAACATAACATTAGAAAATCAAATGTCGACGGTGTACGGTGGAAATCTGTGATGGCGTGTTATGAGGGGGGGGGGTGTCGGGTGAGGGAGGGGGGATTGCGGTGAACGGACGCATACGTTGAATTCGTTGAATACGTTGAATTCTCTCATGAGAGCAGTCGATGATGAATTGGACAAGTAGACCGTCATTAGAAAGTAAAAGGGAGACTTCAGCTTCAACACAATACTGCAAGAGGCATCTTTTCAGAGTCGCACAGTGATAAGCACGCTGACTTGCCAGGGCTGGGCATTTGACCAAAAAGTGTGTCACATCCTCAGATTTTACAAAGGGAACAGGTCGAGCTGCCAGTATACTTGTTGAATTTAGCTTGGTTTTCCTGAAGGACATAGGTTCCTGTGATGAGTCGAG
Organism: Ophiura sarsii; assembly: GCA_035610835.1. Lineage (NCBI taxonomy): Eukaryota > Metazoa > Echinodermata > Ophiuroidea > Amphilepidida > Ophiuridae > Ophiura > Ophiura sarsii. The sequence goes on from CM069455.1 coordinate 45,554,241, forward strand.
CCTTTATGACTGCTTTCTTTACTTCTCTGCAGTCAGGTGGAGGGGTGTTCCAGACATGGTGAGTAGTTCCAATCTTATATGCATTGATGTTCAGGTACTTCAGGGTTGATTTCTCCTTCTGTGCTTAAGTTGGTCAGGTAAGCTGTTGGTATAAATCTTGTATCCTGGTGCCGAGGTGATTCCTCCTTGTCTTACTCCTTGTTTTATAGGAAATTTGGAAGAGATGTTACCACTGCAACGGCAGACGAAGTATTCTCATACATTGACTGTAGAACTAACCACAGCTTTCCTCTCACACCAATATCATAGAGTTCGTTGAACAGGATATCATTGCCAATCCAGTGTATAGAGATTGCCAATTGCCAATAGACGATAACAAACAAGATTAGGAGCCTATAGTAGATCAAGAACATGTTATTGTTGAGAGTAATGTCACAGATAAGACAGGGGATCAGCAACTTTCAAAGGCTATTTTCAAAATCATGCCAACCAAGACCGCTAGAATCTGACACATAATAGAAATCAATCGAGCTCATAGAAAAAGAAAGAATGGGGAAACAAAGATCATGATGTAGCCTAATGCCGCATAATCTTTTTTTCTTGTTGTAATGTTGTTGATGAATTCATGTATGTTCGCCCGATTTTACCAGTCTACGCTGCAAGATTCTGCCTCATCTCGTCGTCAATATCATCATGGGTAAAGCTCATCGATCTGCAAATTGGTCTGGCTACAAGAAGCGCTACAACTTGAAATGGGAATCCGAACCGTTATCGAAGGAATTTCGGGGGACGCCACATCGAAGAAACCCATCGAATTTTTGGTCAACGGTCAGCTCCTACACAGATGCTGAAGGAATCGCCTGCTTCGACACCCGGTCCGCCTTTGCTCTCCGCATCATGTCCCTACCAATCAGCAACGCCGATGTTGAACGCGTCTTCTCCCAAGTCAACCTCATCAAGACAGCCCAACGCAATCGAATGAGCCAGCCTGTCCTCGAAGCCATCCTCTATCAGAACTGCAATGCGATGGCCGCGCGGACGAAGACGAAAAGAAGAAATGCCGCTGCCCAAGATTTGAACCCTCCAGGTCCATGCTGCTCTCCCTTCTCAACTGCAACCTAGTGTACGGCCACGACGAGCTATAAACGACATAGTGAACAGTTGCACTCAAACCACAACCCAACGGCCCCTTTTAAGGGCCACCATATCACAAAAGAGAATATGAATGTGTGTTAATACAGGGTGTCCCAAAAGTCTATGCATGTTTTTGAAGAGTCATATCTCATAAAATAAAAATCATATGGTATAAATTTAACCATATTTTGATAGATGAGGTTTGGGAAATTATTTTGATACCAAACCCAACCCTATTGGTGAACCCACAACAATTTAAAACTTGTTGAAAGTTTTTGCCCGTGTGCCAGACCCACCCATCAAGTACCACACATTGTTGCTAAAATCAGGTGCGCATACATTAACGGTATGAAAGCAACGTTGCGCATTAGTCAAAGTTCACTGCTTACCTTGCAACATTAATATTATTACCAAACTCGGTCACTCACAACATAAATAGGCGTAGTAGTCAACATTGCACAGAAAAAGTTTTCATTCAAGATGGTTTACAGCATAGATAAGCGAATACAAATTGTATGGTTCTACGCTGAAACAAATTCAGTTCAACTTACTCAACAAAGGTTCAGATAACATTTCAAAGTGAAACGCGCACCAGGAAGAATATCCATTCTGAAGTTGGTGGATAAATCTTTGAACAAAGGAACATATTCTAAATGGGTAAAACAACCTTCGATGAGGCCTTCAAGCAGCATTAAAATAATCCGGTAAGTTTAAATGTTAACGTGTTTGACAGCTGATGAGTGTTCACTTTTCTTTAACGTTATTCATTTTTTTCAGGTCTGTGTTTTTGCATTAGCACACGTCTCTGTATAAAGGGAAAACATTTAAACAAGATTTAACTATAGAAACAAAAATTATGTGTGATATAGTTTGTTATTATGATGGGATCACTGTAATGTAAAATTTTAAATATAACAATTGAGGGATCACTTTCCGTGTAACCAACTCTACCCATCTTTCTGTTAATCTCAATAGGTATGGATTTATGAACTTTATTTCCGAAGTATAAAATTACATTTTTTGCAGTAATACATATTTTACTTCTAGGGTGGCATTACAAACAGATGTTACTCCAATATTTGGTATCAGAATTATTTCCCACATCTTCTCTATCTAAATATGTATTCATATTTTCAATACGACTTATATTTTGTGAAATACAAAGCTTCAAAGTCGTGCATATACTTTTGGGACACCCTGTATATGATAATAATGAAAAGCAAGAGTCATTATCCCAGATCCCAACACAAAATAACACAATTTAAAAATACAAAATTAGTTGTATAGGCCTTCTCAATATTTGATTCAGTGGACTTTGCCGGCCATCCGCGCCGGCAGGAGTTTTAAGACGGTACAATTCATTGCGAGGAAACGGTAATAGGATGTAGGATGTTACGGAGACGTTATGAGACCGTCAACACGTTAATTAACCCCTTTGAACACTGACGCCCCCATGTATAGGGTACACCCACACTGACACCCCTGTGATACCGGGTCAACTCAGCACATCTAAAGTACCACACTGCATTGCAATGCATTCATCATGTATTTTTAGTTGTGTATTTCCTGCCCCACGACCACCTCCTCTACCACGTCCACGAGTTCCTGCCCCTCGTCCACGAGTTCCTGCCCCACGTCCACGACCACGTCCTCTGCCATGCCCACCAACAACAGGAGCGGGTCCTGGTATGTCATCTTCGCTATCACTACTACTTGAAATGTCATGCTGTAAGCTTACTCCATCACTGTCATCAATTTCGTTTTCACTTTCCGACTCAAAATCATCGTTATTATGATAGTCCGATTCATCCATATCCTCCTCAGAAGAATCCATCAATGCGTCTAGTACTTCTTGTGATGATAAGTTCTATGTCTGCGCCATATTGATGGTGAAAACAGCGAAAATGCAGCGATATTTACCAGGAAAACTTCCGCAAAACACACTCGGTTTAGGCTCTCACAAGGCAGATAAACTCCTCTATAACATGCACTCTGATTGATCAAGACATCCACAGTATTATCAGGGTCAAAGATCGACGCTCGGGGCCGTGGGAATTTCCCCAAAGTTTGTAAACAAAACACACATGTCTATAGCACCTCAAGGTGCCGCCAGTGTGTGTGATCAAACTCAAAAAAGCACCAAATGGGGCCGCCCGTGTTCAAAGGGTTAACAGAATGTTACCCAGGCGTGATGTGGCAGGTACCGTGCAAACCGTACGGTGTTACACCTGCGAGCGCCCGGTGAGAGTCCGTTCCGCGGACGGTTATCCAGGCGGCATGCGCCGTTTCAGCCGGCATCCTCCACTACTCAAAATATGGACAAAACCCATCCATCACACAATAGTCGGGGCAACCACAACTAAATATCCATCTTTAGCAGCCCGTCACTGAGACGGCCGTTGACATTTTTTTTCCGTGTGTTGGACCTTGTTTTTCTATTAGAATGTAAGGGGTCGCCCAGCTCACGACGGATACATGTGAAGGCCCCATAAAAAGTTGACATTACTTCTAACTAATGGCCCCTCACATGTATCCGTGTGAGCTGGGCGGCCCCTCTTACCGTCTTATAGAAAAACAACAGAGTCCAACACGGTGAACAATCAGCAAAAAATGTCAACGGCCGCATTGATTTTTTTGTCGCCGGGTTCATACCGTTTCTATACCGGGTCCTCATCGGCTTGGAACTGGCCTCATACCACCTCCTTACCAGGTCCTCACAGGCCAGAACGCTTGTGTAATGGCCGAACCGCCTTGATAACGTCATCAAACCGCCCTTCATAAGCTGAGCGCTCAAGCTCGCCGCTTCACTCACATTCCGGGAATCTCTTTATTAGTCACATGTATCCGTGTGAGCTGGCCGGCTCCTTACCGTGTGACAAATTGGTGCAGACGGTGAGGACACACAGTTGGCTGTTTCCCGTCCATTGAACACGTTGCCGGGGACATTGCCGGCCATCCGCGCCCAGCAGGAATTTTGACCGTTCTCAAAACTCCTGCCGTGTGAGTAAAAGCGGCGGCGAACGGTGAGAGCCCAGTCTGAGGACGGTATAAAGACGACGCACCCGGAACCCGTTCGCAGGGGCGGCCAACTTACCGTCTAATAGAAAAACAACAGAGTCCAAACAATCAGTAAAAACGGGCGTATTGATTTATTTTTGTGGTAACCGGGTCCATACCGTTATATACCGGGTCTATACCGGGTCCTCACCGGCCTGGTACCGGGCTCATCGGCCTCATACAGTTCTAGCTTACCGTTCTCACCTTGTCCTCACCGTGTGCATACCACCTCCATACCGGGTCCTCACCGGTCGGAACGACTGGGTACCGGTCGATCCGTCTTGATTACGTCATCAAACCGCCCTTTTTAAGCTGAGCGCTCAAGCTCGCCGCTTCATTTGCATTCCGGAATTCGTACGACCAACATCTATAATACAACATGCCTGTTGAGAGTCCGTTCCGCGAACGATTTTAAAACCAGGCGGCATGCGCCCGTTCGCAGCCCGTCGCTGAGATGGTCGACGTCCACCACCGTCCAACACCGCCCTGCGAACGGGCGCGAAACGGGTGCGACGTCCTTTTACCGTCCTCATACCGGGCTTTCAACGTTCGCTGCCGCTTTTACTCACCCGCCAGGAGTTTTGAGCATGCTCAAAATTCCGGTGGCCGTCAAAGTCCCCTGAACGTATTCAACGGACGGGACGAACGGCCCACAGTGGGTGCCGCCGTCTGCACCAGTAGCGTAGCCAGTGGTTGGGGGGGGCTGGGGGCAGGACTGTCCCCCCGGACACCTAAAATGGGGACGGAGAAGCTGAAAAAATGGGGACGAGAAATAGTTCATGTAGTACATTGACTTTGCGATTTTCTTTGACTGTGCGATATTTTTTTGGACTGTGCGATTTTTTTTTGGACTGTGCGAATTTTTTTTGCTAAAATGGGGACGGAGAAGCGGGAAAATGGGGACAAGAAATTGTTCATGTAGTACATTTACTGTGCGATGTTCTTTGACTGTGCGATTTTTTTTGGACTGTGGGGAAAATTTGTGCTAAAATGGGGGACGGAGAAGCGGAAAAATGGGGACGAGAAATTGTTCATGTAGTACATTTACTGTGCGTTTTTTTGTTTTTGACCTCACCCCCCCCCCACCCCCCCCCCCCCCCACTTACGTTAAATTCACGAGGTAAGTGACTAGAATTTGTTTTAGAAATCTTGCTAAAAAGAAAATAGGGACGATATTGATGTTTGCCCCCCCCCCCCCCCCCCCCCCCCCCCCCCCCCCCCCCCCCCCCCCCCCCCGGAATGATAGTGCTGGCTACGCGCCTGGTCTGCACCCATTTTTCACACGGTAACGGATACATGTGATGGGCCCATAAGTAATTAACTCGCCGTGCGCCGACCACGGATGATGCACAACGACAGGAGTATGAACTTTGATACACCTAATTCATGTAATCGTAGAAGCGTGTGAACTATTAGTCATGTTAGTATTATACACAAGGATGTTAAAATACATTGGCACGGCGTGGTACATAAACATGTCAAAAGCAGCGTATCTCAATGATAAAGAGGTAAACAACTTGTAGATTTGATTACGAAATAACATTTATTCTACATGGAAAATAATTCATTATGAGATAAATGATGACATGCATTAATATGGATGCGCAGGTCCACAAGTATATCGTTATGTTGGCATCCGCTACCCAAAAATATACCTGTCTATCCATTACCACAGTATATTTTCATTCTCTAAATCAATGATCGAGAGATTCGAATGATAAATATGTTCAACTACTAATACTATTACAATTTATCGAAACGGTGCAATATAAAACTATGTGCGCAGACGATGTGCGCGATAGTGTGTATGCGCAGATAATACATATAGTATATTAAGTGATCGGCGTTTTACTCGCGCTTTCAGCATGTTCAGACTTAAGTCAGTGTGGGCAATCACTGCGTTTATTGAGGTGGTGTTTACTGTGATGGCAGTCTGTTATCAATAAATAATCTTTGATAAAGACCCTCACCATTTTCTTCACTAACCGTGGAAATCACTATTTCCCAGTGCATTCCTGGTATGTCAATTAACATGTTAAGGGACACGCAGTGATGTCTTGCGGTATGCGCTCTCAATTTTGATGAAAACTGGAATTTGTACATTTTTACAATCGTATTACATATATGAACCTGTACTTGTAAGGATTCAGAAAAATCAAAACACTTTGTACATCAAAACGTCGATTCAAATATTCTGGTCTACGGCTAGACAAGAATTTTACACTAATAGTTTGGGGAGCATATGGGTTTGTCGGTCCCAGTCTAGGTGACACAGGGAGATATGTACCGGTACCATTACAACCTAAGCACATCCTTGCCAACGCGTGTGGTTAATTGACCTCGATTTTGGGTAGAAGGACACATGTGTTTCAATATGTTTTAAAGCCATGTGTGCTCCCCAGCTATAAACAGTCACAATATATAAATAGGCCTATGCTTGGCACAAGGCTGTTTTCGTGATTTTGTGAGTGGTAACAGCAAAAATGACCATTACTAATGTTCATCTTAAATTCTGAAGTGAATCATATATAAACATATATCGTCACGAAGAGGCTAACATAGACCTTCCATTGTTAGTGAAGACAAAGTCTGGTAATATACATTTACCATTCAATATTATTTAATTATTTACCTGTATACTCATGCCATTGTTATCCGTAAGGTTCGTATTTCTTTCGATAGCACGTTTGTGTTTTCTTTGAATGATGTCAAATATTACTGTTGCTAAGGTATAAAGAAATAGATTGATAGCTGAATTGATAGGCAGGACAAATGTGACAATCCAAGTATAGACAACGGGTGTGACTCTGTGTCTCCCAATCTGTACAAGGATAGACAGTATAATGATAGGTAACCAGCATAGCATGTCCGTGAATACAATGAATCCCATCTTGGTAGCCATTCGGAGTTCTTCCGTTTGATTCTGATTTCGCCCAGCGTGTTTTGTTGTTTGTCGGACAGTTATGAAGATCACAACGTAGCAGCACAAAATGATCCAAATAGCTATGAAATTAATTACAGAAAATACCGCTATTCCAAGTTAATGCCTGGTTTAGTCCCAACAATATTAGTAAGCGTATTGTTCAATACAATATGTTTCATACCGTCCGAAAGTCCCGTATCGTATTGCCAATACTCTGTTTGAAAGGTATTACTTCTAGAAAGCGGGAGACCAGCACATACTTCGGATACATCATAGTAATCAGGATTAAATTCTGCTAATATAGTTGACGTGATACTTAATGTTACTGCGAATACCCAGAGAGCAATGACTACTACTCTCGTCGAGGTTGTACCTAGTCTATGATTGCTGAATGTATACCTGATGCCCATTAACCTGTCTATGCTAATTAAACAAACAAAGAACACCGACGCCTCACTTGATAATATGGATAGCGTCCCGGCTATTTTACAGGTATTACTCGAACGCCATGCTTCTGAGGGGGAAAAGTCTCGATAATAAAGGTCTGCTGACACTACCATAAGCATATAAATGCCCATGATAAAATCTGAGAGTGAGAGATTTGATATCAGTAACAATTGAACTTTGTTATTACCTTGAGGTCGCATGAAACGATAGCACAATACGCACATGTTACTAACGACTGCAAATATTCCCAATACCCACATAGCTATTCTTTGAACTAGATTTGTAAGTAATCTTCCACATGTTAGAAACTGTGATCGTGGGATAGTAGCTGTGCAATTACCAGTTTCAACAATACAACAAGTAGCAGCATTGTCAACCAAAATCATTGTTGAATTGGGGAATCCTTTAAATGAATCGGCGTCAACTAACTGTAGATTATTTTGTCTCATATCTACTATGTCGAGCCAGTCCATTGAGTTGTTCCCAAAATACAATTCCCTTCCAAAACTATTCAGCTTGTTTTTAGATATATCGAGGTATCGTAATTGATGTATATGCTCAAATATACCGTTTGAAAAACGCGACAACTTGTTATCTGTAAGAGAAAGATATACTAGCTCTTCATATTTGACGGATGCAGGAAGCTGGAATAAAATCAGATCATTATGACTTAAATCCAACAACTCGAGTTTAATGAGTGATTGAAATACTTGTGAATCTATAAACGCAATGTGATTTTGTGACATAAATAAATGTCTCAACTTTACGAGTTTTGCGAACTGCTGCGAGTGTAGTCTCACAATATTGTTGTTGTGAATGTTTAAGATTGTTAGGTCGGTTATTCCTTCGAATTGCCGTGGGTGTAACTCTACTATATTGTTATCTGATAGTATCAAATAATCAAGGGAGGCTAGTCCTTCAAACTGTCGTGGATGTAACTCTACGATATTATTATCAGACAGCAACAAATTGCGCAGTTTCGTCAATCCTTGAAATTGTCCTGACTGTAAATCTACGATATTGTTATCTGATAGTATCAAATCATAAAGGGACACTAGTCCTTCAAACTGCCGTGGGTGTAACTCTACGATATTATTATCAGACAGCAACAAAATGCGCAGTCTCGTCAATCCTTCAAACTGTCGTGGATGTAACTGTACGATATTATTATCAGACAGCGCCAAAATGCGCAGTTTCGTCAATCCTTCAAACTGTCGTGGATGTAACTCTACGATATTATTATCATACAGCCACAAATAGCACAGACCCGCCAGTCCTTCAAACAGTCTTGAATGTAACTCTACGATATTAATATCATACAAGCGCAAACTGGACAGTTCCGTCAATCCTTCAAACTGTCGTGAATGTAATTCTACTATATTATTTCCAGACAGGTATAAAGACGTGAGACTGGTTAGGCCTTTAAATTGCTGTGGGTGCAGCTCAACAATGCTATTCTCGTGCAGCGATAAGCCAGCCAAATGTGTTAATTCCATAAACTGTTGTGGATGTAATTCCACAATACTATTGCTGTATAGATCTAAGTAATTCAGGTTGGAAAGGTCTTCAAACTGCTTCGAGTGTAGCCTAACTATATCATTGTTGGACAAATCCAGATACGACAGATCTTTCAATACTTGAAACTGTTGTTGGTGTATATTTCTGAGCTTGTTGTTGGATAAGACTAATACCGTGAGGTTTCTCAAGTTATCAAATGCTTCTGACTCAATTCCATGTAGGTCAGTGTTACCCCAAGACACAACCGTAATGTTTGGTGGATATAATACCTGCAATGATGATGTCCCATTTGGACAAGTTAACGTTAAATTACAATCGCCTAGTACACACATGCACGCAGCTGGGCATCTGAATCTGGTAGAAATATTAGTAATTAGTAAACCACTCAGGAACATATCTATACTCCAATCATCATATATCACATCACAGTCGGTAGTACAATCTACAGTTTGGATGTATCTGCTACATGTTACCGTAAAGCCCAAGAGCAATACAAATATGGCTACAATCCTCAATGGATAACTTGTGAGTGGACATATATTTCTCCTCAGCGGTGTTTTAGACGCCATTTCTCCGTGATGATTTTGTCATTTGTTCCGAAAACCGTTTTAGGTATCACCTTTAAGCCTCCCGTTTCTCACTTGTGAACAGTTTGGCTGTTCCCCTTCCACCTGTTTTCAAGATAAACCGCAATGAATAGTCCAAGTTGTGTTCACCTGTGTTATGAAAACGAAGCCTGAATGTGGAGATATGTCTGTTGGTATTCAACAGTTGTCCATAGTAAAGATCCCTTGTCCCAATCCTGATGTCAACAGCTAGCAGTGTTTGCTTGGAATCCAGACAGGTCCCTGTGTTCTCTGCGTATATTTTAGCATCAACTAAATATGCAATTGACATTAAGCCATTGAGTATATAAGAGTATGACTGGCGATGGGGCTGGACGATCACGGTTTATATACAGACACACCCAGTTCATTTGGCTAATGGGGTTGAACTCACCTCGCCCGCTGTGGAATATAAAAACATGATGCAATTATAAAACGATTGTACCTACCACAGAGGGAGTGTAGACTGTAGATGGAACTAACATCTACCTGGCAGACGTTAAGTAGGTGATATATGATCACAGTGTTTAGTAATTGACTTTAATTCCATAGGATCAAATTGCCAATCCACTTAAGTTATTTTATGAAATTGAAGACTTCGTCAATGCTATCGACATAATAAAGTAAATGTGTGACCAGGGCCCTCTTGCATAAAAGTTAAGATTAAATATTAAGTAAACTTAGGAATAGTTATTCTTAACTCTTCTTAAACCTGTTTAAGAAGAGTATTCAAGACATATTCCTTAATTGAGCTTCATAATGAAGGGCCACGTTCTTAAGTTTGACCTAGGGTCTATATCGTGAATATCAACTTACAAATTCTTAAACAATCTTCCCAAGAAGAGTTGAAAACTTAAGAAGAATAACTCTACTTAAGATGTATCTAATCCTTTATCATGTTTATGCAATAGGGCCAAGGAGAGAGATATGCTGTTGCATCAATCCCACCTGCTCCATATATTAAATTAACACTTAAAGTAACAATACTAATCGTAAAAGGATGTTTGGTTGGTTTTGACATTAGACTGAGTGTCACGCGTACGCGCGTACGACTAAAATAAGGGTGACAAAGAGTTGAAATGGAGACAAGAAAAGGAGGCGAAAAAATTTAAGGAGCCGGCAATGGATCAAAGGAAAGGGAGGGAAATGGGAAGGAAGTGGGAGGGAGAGAGAGAAAAGGGATATAAAAAGTAAAGGAGTAAGGAGAAGTTGTGGAATGGAAAGGCAGAAAATAGATAGGGTGGTTTTTTTGTCGGATAACATCCAATTTAAATTTGATATGATGCTGACACTTTTCCCCACCTACAAAGCTGTAAAGGATCTGATAATGAGTTTGGCTGATACTAATTGCTTTTATAATGCTTTAATCCACTCAATAAAATACACATTCTCAACCTGATGCTTGAGGTTACAGATGTATAGGCCAATATGTATCATAATTAAAGTGAATAAGTAATTGAATTTTGAGCCACTGTGTCATATGATCAAACCGCTGTTTACAGTGTGAGTCAAAATGAAGTTGATTAGGAATTAACTCTTTTTTTCAACAAAAAAATCCAAACAAATTGGATAAACCAATGAAGCGTGTTTAAGTGACGAGGAAAGAGTTGAAATGGAGATAAGAAAAGGAGGCGAACACATTCAAGGAGCCGGCAATGGATCAAAGGTAGGGAGGGAAATAGGAAAAAATGGGAGTGAGGGAAAACGGAGGAGGAGTTTTTTTTGTCGGATTACATCCAATTTAAATTTGATATGATGCTGACACTTTTCCCCCACCTACAAAGCTGTAAATGATCTGATAATGGGTTTGGCTGATACTAATTGCTTTCATCATGCTTTAATCCAATAAATAAAATGCAAGTTCGTTTTCAGCTTCCAAAATTCTCAACCTGATACTTGAGGTGACAGATTTATAGGCCCATATGTATCATAATTTAAGTGAATAAGTAATTTAATTTAAGCCATAGATAGTATCATATGATCGAACCGCTGTACAGTGTGAGTCCAAACGAAGTTGATTAGGAATTAACTTCTTTTATTCAAACAAAAACAAATCCAAACAAATTGGATGAACCGATGAAGTGTGTTTAATTGACGAGGAAAGAGTACAGATTCATTAAAATTCAAAAGATATTTATACCCGACAATGAAGCACGTATTCAAAGAACATACACCCAACAAAATATATAAGTTAGAAAGATGCAGCTAATTGTTAGGCACATTTTGATACCAAATTTGTTGGCCTTGAGACAATGCAACGATAAGAAATTGTGCCATTTACCAATTTTTAAACAGAAAAAAGTGGCACTAAATCTCACTGGCTATGGCTGGTTTTGTCCATAAATTATTAACAGACATTTTCTTGGTGGATTTTCGTGCACAGACATGGGAACCTACCAAACAATTATGTGTGGCATCATTTCAAGAAAATCAATAAGCAGATCATAGTTATGTGTGGCAAGTTCGTCTGATTATGAGTGACATGGCAATTTGGTCCGATTATGCGTGACATGGCAATTTGGTCCGATTATGAGTGACATGGCAATTTGGTCCGATTATGAGTGACATAACATGGCAATTTGGTCCGATTATGAGTGACATGGCAATTTGGTCCGATTATGTAAATTTAAGCTCTATGATTCAGCTGGTATTTAACAGATGTGTAAGCATATGATACGTATGTGAAAAACCTGAATTCTGAAATAAAATGGAGGTCTGCCTCCCGGAGAGCTTCTCAATGCCCCTTTAACGGGGCTGTGCACCTTCAGGTACAGCCTCCGTAAAACTGCCGTAACTTCTTTATTATTCATTTAATCTATATAAAAGTATACATTTTTTTGCAGAAAAGGGTTTAATGAATCCAACCATGATCATGAAATTGACCATTTTGGGAGAAAATGATAAAAAACACGTTTTTGACCCATTTTAGGTTCTGCAAAGATAAGTCAAAATATATTTTGTCAAATTTTGTCATACTAGTTTTATTATAATCCTCTTTTTGGTCTATAATTCAAAAAAAATAATAAAGATTTTAACAAATTAAAAAGAAAATTCCTAGGGAATTGTATGAGGAATATAATAAATCTAGTACACTGCAAAAAGGTTGCTTAAAATACGTTGCTGAAAGTACTTTTATCATCCGTTTGTTGACGTGTTGATTAAAATTCATTCAATATATGTAGAAAGTTAGGCGTTGTATAAAAGTAAAAAATCCCCAGCGTTGAGCAATTCGTCGAAAACAATGTCCTTAAAATGTTGGTGGAAACTGTTTCTGTTGATAAAATATATTGCGTAAAACTATTCCACTTTGGCAACTCTTGCATGAGCATTGAGGACAATCACGCAACAGTTGATGCAAGTTACGCACATGTGAATTTTAGGCAACTGTTGTCCAAAAAGCCAATTTCGTGAGCCGTTGCATACTTGAACAACTGTTGAGTGAATATAATTGCCTAACTTTTGAGTAACTAGAATTGTTCAACTGTTGGTGAAAACATGTTATCCAACGGTGTTGGGCAAATTTTACTTAACAGTTGAGCGGTTGCATACTTGAACAACGTTGTGTAAAATGTTGAGTAAATATTTAAGCAACCCTTTTTGCAGCGCAGGATCACAATTAGATTTATTCTGTCTTGGCATCCAAAACCGAATACACTGACAAATAGTTTAAAATTGCCATCCTTGTTTGACATATATTTGTTTATGAATATCATTTCAACGGTGGTATAGCGACGTCACTTGCGATGAATATTGAATAGTCGATTTTTATAGACAAAAAATACACGACATGGACATATACTGAATAGTTCATGTCATGTGATCTATTTTGCACCAAAAGAATCACATAAATATTATATGTATTATATAATATGGACTGTTTATACCTTCATACCCAGATAGCAAGACTACGTTTGGCAAACGTTCACAGTAAAAACACCTAAGAGATGTCAGATATCATGTATAAGCCTATAGTTTAATAACATGTTAAAATAAATTACAAATTCACTACCGAACGGGAATAGTGTATGTAGCTCTGCTGCATCGCCTAGAATTCCCATTACAAGTTACTGGATCACTACCGGGAGGATGTGATGTATGTAGCTCTGCTGCATCGCCCAGAATTCACATTATTTTGCCTACTGCGTGTTGCTATACCAAAAATGCTCAATATATAATAAAAACTTGACACAAATAAAATACCCAACATATGGCTATATTTGATAAATTAAGCAACAGTTGCTATACAAATATGCTCAATATATAATGAAAACAATTCACAAATTAAGCAACAGTCACAAAATGCCCAACAAATGGTTAATTAATAATACCCAACTGTTGTGTAATTAAAATTGTGCAACTACTGAGTAGTTGGTGAAAACATGTTATCCAACGGTGTTGGGTAAATTTTACGCAACTGTTAAGCGGTTGCATACTTCAACAACGTTGTGTAAAATGTTGAATAAATATTTAAGCAACCTTTTTGCAGTGTATGACAAAATTTGACAAAATATATTTTGAGTTATCTTTGCAGAACCTAAAATGGGTCAAAAAACGTGTTTTTTATAATTTTCTCCAAAATGGTCAATTCCATGATCATGGTTGGATTCATTGAACCCTTTCCTGCAAACAAATGTATACTTCTATCTAGATTAAATGAATAATGAAGAAGTAACGGCAATTTTACGGAGGCTATACGATGGTGCACACCCCCCTTAAAGCTATCAATGTCATTATATTCGATGTCGTAATATACTATATGAAAATCACAATTGAAATATAATTACGAAAGTAATAGCTCAAATCTTCAACGTTTTGTATATAATTATAGCATGTCGGTAAAATGAGACATTATTGAAAAGGTCGGCGAATACATACAATTCGATAGAATTAAAGTACTTATGTCCGAACAGCGCCATTAATAAATATTAATACGAAAATGTCCTTTGCCCTATTAAAATACAACATAATAACACTCTTTATCACCCGCCCGGGTATTGCAATTCAATTTGTTTGAATTCAAGGTCATATTGAACAAGATTATAGCTCTTTGTACTGACCATATTGGTTAAAGGAAATCCTTGCCATGGAACTTTAGCGCTCAAATGTGTAGCATTATTATTGTACAGACCACATCCGTAGGTTAAAGTGCCGCGTTAAGAAAACATCGGCTTTAGAAAGAAGAAAAAATCACCTGTATGGACGTCGCCATATTGATCGAAGCTATGACCAAACAGTTACGAGATTTCCCACATCTCGTCACAATATTGGGTATGGCTATCCCATCAGCACTTTCAACACAGAACTGTGGCGTCCATCTTGGAGGCACAGTTCAAATGAGGACATAGATGGCGAACATATATTGCATTAAATTGCATTGCATTGTGTAAAGTACATAACACGAGACGCGCAAATGCTGCAAACTCGTGGAACGCATCCTTCTCTTGACACGGATTGTTTGAGCCTTTTCAAGTTAACAATAAGGCCACGGGGAAAAAAACTGTTCTATGGGACCCATTATTTTTCGAATTTTCAATTTTTATTTTAGAATTTCTTTTGAAAATTCTTTCATTTTCTTCCCAAAATTATATTTAAAGAAACAGGGAAAATTCACCAACATTTTTCGAAATGTTCACTTAAATTAGTCAAAACAATGTCTTTAAAATGACCAATTTCGAAGAATAGTGCTAACTTATTTTTACAGTGTAGATATTTTCAGGCAGTGACTTGACAACATTTGATTTTGTTTCACTTCAATGTTCATAAGAGTTTATCGAGTACAGCGTGTCCCAAAAAACTGGGTCCAAGATCTGCAGAGCTTGTAACTTAAACAGTAGAAAATGTAGCTGCTTTCTATTTAAGGAAATTAGGTAAATATACCTGATCTTAATTGGTAAAAATGTGAGACCGATCAAATGGCAACTTTCGGAAATACCAAGCTATCAATAGAGCGTGGTTAGAACCCGTTTTTTCCACTTTAGCAATAAACCACCTTACGCCTTGCATCTGTACGTTGTGTGCAAGTTTTCCCTGCATCATGTGCATGGTGTTTATTCTCCGAAATATCTTTTGTTTGGTAGAAAACGGTTACATTAATAGGTATTTTGGATCAATATTCAGCATTAGAAATACCCATTGCAGTAACCTTGTTGTTGAAAATGTACAAAACCAGAGCAACTGTTACCCTGATACCATGCCTGGAAATAGCACTCGCCCACCTGCCCATAACGAGTATTTTTTGTGTCGGGAAAGCTTAGTACCCCGGCAACCGACTGGCGGGTAAACTATTTCAAACTCACGGTGTAAGTGTGAGAGTTGCACTGGCTGGTGGAATTTCTGTCGGGCAGGTATTTTTGTGAGTTACCTGCCCGATCCCGACTGGCTGGTTGAAAAAAATCTGAAGTTCCAGCGCTGCCTCTAATACCTTTGATGAGATGACAGACTTAACGGCTGGTTTCCAATTTCGAATAAATGGTTCTTAAACTGCTTCAAAGATGGCAGTGTCTCAGAAGGTTATTTATTTATTTTTCTAACCAAAATCATAGGAATTTACACTTTTTATTCCCCTTATGACGAAGATTTTCATGTTATAAAGTTATTAAGGCTAAACTTTGATGACGTCAGTACGAGCGCAAATGCAACGCATGGACGGTTCATGGGCAAAATCGGAAAAAACGGGTTCGGACCACGCTGTATTCAAAGCTTTGTATTTCTAAAACCTTACATCCGATTGGTCTTATAATTTCATCAAATAATGTCAGATATATTTACTTTTATATTCCTAAACATCAAGCAGCTATGTTTTCCATATTTTAAGTTATAATCTCTGCAAGTTTTGTACCCAGTTTTTTGGGACACGCTGTATAAGTCACTTTTCCTCTGGAATCCAGTGTACTGATTTTGCTGCCCCGCCTACATGGATGAACGGCACAGCCTCTTGGCAGCAGGCAGAGACACGTGGGCGCATTATTGGCTCACTGCGCATGATTGAAAAATTACTAAATTCTGGTAACCAATCAAAGCGATGATGTTTCCATGGTAACGATAGAATGCGATTCCACAATTTGATTCAACCGAAACGGAATTTATGACATATCACTGCATTCCAAATAACAGAAATATTACTTTCATTAATCATCAATCGATGTGTTACATCGAGTTTGGATATTGGATATAATTTGATGCAAGTCGAGATTTTTCGAATTTGATTGAACAAAGCAGTAACGTTACAATTCATATCTTTATCTTTTTCTGAGCTTCATAAGGAACGTATCGGGAAACCTATATCACGAGTGTGGTTTTTCTCGTGCTAGAAAATGGGAGTGAGGTTTCTTGTAATAACGTGCTTGGTTCTTGTACGTGTTTTGTCGTTTTCATACGGATCTGCAAGCGTGCAGCCGGGTAAGTATCCGATATATTGCATTTTGACTTAGGGAACAGTTCCATTTGTACGCGATAAATTTATCGCGACTGTATCGGGGCCTGATATGTTTTGGACCCGATGTTTTTCAAGTTGATACGCGATAAAATAGTCATCAGGCCCCGATAAAATAGACATCGGGGCCCGATACGAGGCCTCTGCCATACCCTGGGGTACGTTTAGCAAATAGAGCGGGACATTGTTTAGCAAATACACGAGGATAATACAATTTACGTTAAACATCCATAATCAATAACATTATCTCTAAAAACATGAAATGCTGAATTTGTACCTTACAACTAGAATAAATAGCCCGAAGCTCTATTTACATACAGACCACTTATCTTTCGTTATATTTAAACAAGCGGTAATACGCTACTCGATAAATAATCCTTTGCTTCTCGCAACTGTTCGCGCTAAAAATCTCATCGGGGCCTGATAAAAAACTCATCGGGGCCCGGAACATTCTCGCAATTTTTATCGCGTACAAATGGAACTGCTCCTTTACTTAACTTATGTCGGGTGGTTTCCCGAACTACGATGCTTCTCGAAATCTTCCTCTCCAATATGGTTATCTTGCGCTCTACTACATTCAATCCTGTGTCACACTTTTTGGGGGAATCCAATGCTTGAGTTTCGGGGACAGGAAAATCTTGCTCTACGTTGTCTGATATTATCCGAGATTTTAGGTAGATCACTTTACAGATCTTCATTTGTATCATGCTGTCTCCAGTTGATGTTGTGCACTGTTCTTAACATTCTAGGGGAACGTGTACTTTAGTTCCCAGATTCAGGACTGTACTATTATAGTATCGTCCGATACTGGAACACCCAGTATAGCTCGATACTGGTACAAAGTCATTGTTCCAGTATCGGACGATACTGGCACATATAAAATGTCCAGTATCGGACGATTCTGGAACACAATTATGTACCACTATCGTTCAATACTGGAACAAATGACTACTGGTAGCACGTGTACCAGTATTGACCGATACTGGAACATAAAAACGTTCCAGTATCGGTTGATACTGGAACACAATTTATTGTTCAAGTATCGACGATACTGGAACAGTAAAATCGTAACAGTATCGAGCGATACTGGCAATTTTTGTGTTCCATTATTGAACGATACTGGTATTCCAGTGTCTGGGACCAATTATAAAGGACACATTTCCCTGGGGTGAGTGTCCATGCCTCACATCCATAGAGAAGAACTGTCTGTATAATGACTCGGCCTTCCATAATTGAAATTTGCGAAAGGCTCTCCATGCAATTGCTTTGCGTAATTTGATTCATTATATAAAATACTTCTTGGAGTTAGTACGTGTGTGTATAACATTCAGAAGTGGGCAAATGAATGGACTAGGAAATAAACCATTCTCTGCATCGGACGGTTAGGCGTATTTTAGTTTTCTGTTTTGTTGTTTGTTTTAAGGTGTGTTTTCAATCTAAAACAATATCAGAAATAGATAATGTGGACATTATAAGCATGTTTGTAACAAATCTATAACTAAACGAATAAATAATGTATTTAAGAGAAACGCTTTGGGTTTCACCACATCCCTTCCCCTCTCGTTCCCAAAGAGGGAAGATTGACCCTATCTCCAGTGTGGTAGGGTCACGTTTTTCTCTCGGTAAAATGAGCACAACATATTTTCTATAGATAACCTGGAGCCGAGTCAGTTGAGAGTTTTCGGTTGCGACTTTTCCCCTATACATCTTCCTAGCGTCTAGGAAGATGTATAGGGGGCGCAACCGACAATTCACCCACCCCCATTTCGGAGGACGAAATGTTAACACTCACGCAGGAAATCTTACCATGACCAGGCATTGTTTCCATTGTTGAAGATACAGCCCTTTTATGGCAAAAGAATGTATCTTATATGTAGTTTTCTAACAGTATACTTCCTTTTAACATGATCAAAGTTGGCTTTTTTTCTCCGTAAATCAAGTAGTGGTAAAAGGCAGTATATTACTTTTATTGTCTTTACAAGTTGCAACTTTTTCCTAAGTGAGGGTTATTGAACCAAGTCAACACAATCCATGTTAAAAGGAAGTATATCATTAGGAAAGTACATATAAGATACATGCTTTTGCCATAACAGGGCTGTGGAGTGAATGACTTCGAGTAACCCTGGGGCTGACCTGCCTATGATACAAGTTATGGACTCAAATGAAAATATAAAGGCTCTTGATATAAATAGAACTAATCGTGATGAGAAAACCATTAATAATGCTTTCAAATTGATCGAGCTTTATAATAATACGTTGATATCCCTTAACGTTGTCGTTTAAGAGGCGAATGCAATAATTATGCTACGGGCAATTTCACGTGTATCATCTTTAGGCAAGAGTGGTTGGTCGGTTATTGAATAATATAACTTTACAACCTAAGGTTGAAAGGAATTTAATTGCGATATCCTTGACACACGTAATGAAAAAAATACACTATTATTTATCCTACACTTAGCTCTTAGTAAACAATAACAGATGCGTTTGAGATCACTAGGCAGGCAAGAAAAATAACAATCCTGATATCTACGGCCCCGGTCGCCCAGATTTTTCTTTTACCCTCAATTGAAAATGTTTGAAAATATTTTGAAAATTTAAAACATTTTTGTTGTTTTCCCAAGATTTTGAAGAAAAAAACCCAGACCGACTGACTCTATGTATAGATCAATCCGTTTGTTGATGAATGGTTTGTGTTCGGCTCCTATAAGAAAGATTATGAACTTATGAATAATGCAATAATTTACTATTTACGTTTTCATATAACTGATATTCAGCTTTTCAAAGGTTTTTTAATTGTATTATACTTGTCGAAACATACAAATTCACATATTGATATTTAATCCTCAAGCGTTGGTGGATTTCATCAGATCAGAATGACGATGACCCACTTTGGCAGGGAAAACATCATCTTCAGAGTTTCAAGTTCGTTTCAGTAGTCGATTACATGCGTGGCTAAGCGGAAGAGGCCTCTTCTCATTTTTGAGTGTTTGGTCCCCTGTTTTTCTCCAACATTTTTGGGATTTCTTCACTTGTTCTCCAAATATCATATAATGACTTCGATTCTTTGTATTGTTCATTACCAAATGGGCGCCAATTGTAAGGGTAATATTTATCTATGCACACATATTCATACTGTTACGTGCCTACAGGAGTGCGTATCTCGTGGCGCAACGGGCTTACATCCTACGCAAACATAAAACCTTCCACGCGGCAGGCATCTGCAAACGATATTCACAAAATGTTTAAAGAAATATCAAAATTATTGAATTTAATTACCATATTAGGAATAACCATGAGAAATGCATTACAATAAGTACAAACATGGCTAGTATTGGTTCAGTAATCCTTGAGATAGACTTTGAAAGTGGGAAAAACCTGTTTTGTATATTATGGTAAAACCAATAGCCGCGCGGAAAGTGATAAGCATGAACCAACTAAGGGAGTTCTCTTTGCGCACGGATAAAACCCAGCCTTACAATGTTCGTGTATTTTATTAGAAAGAAGTATCTTTGGGCTTTTGCTTCGCCGTTCATAACATATTGTTTACAATTATTTTTGCAGCTATTGAATGTCATGCCAGTGAATTTTCGTGTGCAACTGATCATCAGTGCGTACATTGGAGTGCCCGCTGTGAGTTTGCCAGCTACGAACATGGATTCATCGGATACGAGCAGTGCAGTGATGGTTCGGACGATAGCAGTTGTGGTAATTAACTTGTCATTACTTTATAGCCGTATGAATATGTATGTTTGATATGCCCAATCAAATGTCTCCGATTCATGCAGTACGCGGGCGCCTGGTAATTGAAAAAGCAATAGTAGGCCTATATCCGGCTTGAGAACCTTATTTGGCATATTTACGCGCAAGTATTCGAAATTACGTGCATTAATGACATCCGCGCAGTGCGTGTGGTGTCAGAATTACCAATCGCACCATCACTTACTTCCGTGTTACCATTCCGCGTTCAATCGCTGTTCAGTCGTTGGCAAGTACGTTTTACTTTGCGGACTGTTCGATTTAATCACGGGGAGGTTTATATTTTTTCGGGTTCTGTCACAAAATACCTCAGTACCAATGTGAAATGTTTTACTGATTTCCCCCTAAACAACTGACACGCTGTCAATAATCTATTACTTTTTTGGGAGAGGGCCCAGTTTAACTTGGATAAAACCTGGTATATAATTGGAGAGGGCGTATTTGGGTTTGGTAAAAACGGATAGATACAATTGTTTATACGATCGACTTGTTTACACACGTGTCCAGCACCGAGTAATGAAAAGCAGCTATTACGCATAATACTTGGCGCTGCGTGATTTGTCATAAATCTAAGTTCAACATTGATAGCTGCCACGTATTAAAATAGTGACTGATTTGAACTTTGACCTAAAGCTTACGAACAGCAGCTATTTACGCAGATTTATATTTCAATTGGGAATGCCGTTATTTCACGCGGTATAATAATTTTTAAAAATTCTCAAAATGAGGACACATTTTTTAAGTCGAAAGAATAACGACTAGGCAAATGTGTGATATATCTTGTTCATAGGTAACACCAAATGTTGTCAAGCCCGGATTTAACTACTATAACAATTTTGATAGCATCGTCGTAATATAGTCTAGAGCAAATGTCACTTTCACTCTGGAGATTAGCGTACTCCTGTCGCAGTATCGCCTCAGTAACTCATGCAATGCTTAATAATCCTTAAATCCTTCAATATTAGTTTGCGGAACAAATTATTACACGTTATCCCCGAACGAGGATGCCGCCATCGACATCACATCACCCAACTACCCGAGATATTATGTAGATAACCAGGACTGCACGTGGATCTTCACAACCAATGCGGCGGCGGGTAACAATAGGAGAGGAATAATGATCAACATCGTACAAGTTCTGTTGTTTAGATCTGGAAGAGACTGGCTCACCATTGGAAGAGGCGATAACACCACACAGATTGAGAGTGAGATCATACGGATCAAGCATCTACTTCCACAGGGCGCCATGTTTGTTGTGGATGATAGCAGCGTGTGGATACGTTTTAAAGCCAATATTGCACAGCGCCATAAGGGATTCCACATGAAAGTGTCTCTGATGCCAATGAATGGTAAGCAAGTGCCGTGCATTTCTTGTATACAATTGGATATCTTTTTAATTCTTTTGGATTTTTTAGATTTTTTATTTGAAATTGATTTGTTTAAATCCTAATTGTTTTGACATTTTTGGGTATTTTACAATTATCCTACAATTGTTTCCTTCATCGCCGTATCCCCTTTTGTGACCCATGACGTTATTGTGTACGCGGGTTTATAGTCCGTGTCATAATGCTATGGACATAATTCCAACAATGCTTGCGTACTTGTGTGCAAGCGTACATAAATGCGTGTTGAGCGTACGTGCGTAATCTCGGAAGTGCGTCAACGGGCGCTTTCATAAAATGACAGCGCGTCAGTCGTGAAATCGTCACGCGAATGCATGCACAGTTGTACGCGCAATTCATGCATCTGGACGCAGTTCCGCGAACAGCAACAGAGCACGCTCGTGTGAAATAGCTTGAATTTTGTCCATAGCATTATTACATTGACTAGATATCAACACAATAGTGTACTGCATACAAGTTTATAGATTAATCTCTCTTCGTCTTAGGCAAAAAAAAGAGAAGTTTGTCTCAAATCTGATTAAAAGTGTCTAAATGTTACTATTTCTTGCTTGAAATGAATAAGTAAGCTTAAATAAATGTTTTTAGACTATTGTCACACTAGAAACATTAGTTAAATTAACTTATGGGCCTGCTCGTATACCAATTTTGTCTTTACATAATCCATATATTTTTTAGCCCCCCAAAAAAGAATAAAAATTGAAGGGAAAAAAATTAGAGAAAAAATTGGAAAATATATCCGACTGACCTACCCGATTTTAAATTGTAGGCACTTGAGGGCAACACAAGTTCGATCGAGAAAACAAGCTCGCGTAAATCCACGAACGTACGGGTGCATTTTGCACAACGCAGTAAGCTTTCGATTTGTAATGTGGTAAATTTAACCCTTTTTTAATGACTTTAATCAGTTGTTTTTGTCGCTAACTGTGAAGATTCAAAACATTTTACTTTGAGACTTCAGAATTTTTCATCGGGGCCACGCCCCTCATGCAATTCCTTGGTTCCAAAGTGATTTTGTTTTGAATCTTTGCAGTGACCTCTAAACAATTAAACGCAGTCATCCCCCCCCCCCACCCCCCCCCCCCCCCCCCCCCCTATGGAAGACAGTGCCTTTAATTTCCCCATAGGGAGTTTTAATTTCAATTGGGGTTACCTGGCATGGGTGACTCCATCTGAAATCTACACTCCCTGTATGGAAGGTTTAAGTTCCATAGGGGATGTATGGATTTGAACTAAAATAACCCTACGAAGGAAGCTTCACTTCGTTATTTGTGTCGCTATAGCCATAGATCTTCATGGTTACTATATATTTGAAATGAAAACAAGTGACGAATTCCTAGAAGTGAAATAAAGCAAGCATGATTGGATGGTTTCAATTGATTTCAAAACCGTCTTTAGATTTTCAATATGAGAAAAAGCAACTGCAATGAAAATGTGTAAAGTGCTAGCAATATTATTGATGAACAGTGACAATGTTCAACACAATATTGTTTTTAATTATGCCTTTATGCAAATATATAGTAAAATCATATCAAACAACAGGGAATAAATGTTTCGGTAACTATACGTACGTTGCCATTATTTCAGAATGCTGGTTTTCTTAGAAAGCCTTCAACTTATTATCTATATTATAAAAAAAAGAGATTTCAGATGTGAGGTACATTTAATCACATCCCATTATGTTTTGATTTTTTAACATTCTCAAAAAGCAAGCATTGGAAAGTTTATCTATTTCCAAATCTTTGAACCCATTTTTTATATTTCAAAATGATGAGAACAAAAATAACAATCTATACTCTTCTCATGCTATTCGTCTTCTTGAACTGTGACGTAACTTTAAAGGTGTGGTATTTACGCACGCCTATGTATCGTCCGTTTTTCTACGCGTGTGTATACTCCAGCGTTTATTTGTGCTGTAATTAGTAAATGACGTAGTTACATCACTGTCTCGTAATATATAAATATACTATAGTGACGAGTGCCCTTGAACTATCAGTTGAATGCTCTCGCGAAACAGTAACATTGTTCAAGGTTAATGGAATTGTCTACAACTCACAAACTTTTTAATTAAACCGTTATGCTAATTATTAATAAATCATACAAAAGAAGTAAAAATATGTTGGTAACGCGCGGCACGTTATGATGTTATGTACGTTGCTGTGATTTCAGAACGCAGGATTATAGAAAGAGATTTTCTAAATGTGACGTTTGTCAATTTGCATCATCATGTTTCGGCGTGTGTTTTTTCTATAACAGGACTATGTGATAACGATGAGTATGCGTTATGTAACGGCGGATTTGGGTGTTCCGATGGAACTTTAATATGTACGGTACCAAATGAATGCGAGCAGCAGTTTAAGGAAATTGATTCATGTAGTAAGTTAATTAAAAAGTTCAAACATACAAAATGAACTGAAAATATTCCTTTTTGCACTGATCAGGGTTAAACTCGAAATGTTAACCATTTGGCGGCAAAAGAATTGTTGAAATAAAATATACACACAGTTTAATGCCTATGCGATAAATACTAACATGCCCGCGCCCACTATCATCGTTGATTATAAAAATGGTTTACATTTGTCTAACAACTAGCGTTTGTCATCAAAAAGATTTATTGTGCAGTCAAGCATGCTTGGCACCACTACAGCCCCTGCAGGACTGTATACAAATGCACCCGGGAAACGTTAAAGTAATTTCCAGTAGATCGTCTGACTTTCACCTTTTAGTACATGGAACAAAGAGGGATCACCTCTGGGCATGACTTGGCCGCGCGTATAAAAAAGAAGTTGAATCCCAACTAAAATTTACATAATGTGTTATATTCAAAAAGATAAAGGCTTTTTAAGAACAACAAGAAAAGACTGAATTGAAGTCACATCAATATTGTACTATATATACTTGCAAGAGGGTTTTCTTAATCATGTTAATGACACTCGTATAACAACTTTATAAGCCTTTCATTGCACTGTAATGTCATTACGCTACAAGGCCCGCTTAGCAGCGCTATAAATTGTTGCCCTAAAAACCGGCAACAAATTTAAATATTCGCCTTCAATCAAAGCTGGTTGCTATAAATGACATAATTCTCGTGTGCAACCAACCGGCTGTATTGCAATTCCCATTGAGTAGTTTAAACGCTTGAGCATGGATGTAATTTGCAACATAATGGAAACTCACCCATGCAGTTAGCAAGAAGTACTGCTCGAATTTAAATATACAACCAGGTAATCCTCTCGTAGTAATTGATAACAATAGGTTTACTAGACCGAATTAATAGCGCTCCTAAGCGGGCAATTTATGTCATGTGTATAGACACTGGTGACAGAAAACAGTGGTCAGTGATGAAAGTGAAGCATGCTAGTACTACTCAAGAAATCGTCTTTGTTTTGTTTTTATTAAATTATGTCTTAACAATAAATAGTAGTAGAAAGGTTTTGTAATATTCAGCACCTTGCAGTAATGAAGACTTTTGGTGTGATTCTGTATCCGGACTTGGATGTGTCCACCGATCCCTTGTATGCGACGGGTTATTCCAATGCATCGATGGAACAGACGAAATAGGATGCAGTGAGTAAACCGTTGTTAACTTTAACTATAACTATCAGGGCGTGTGTTGGGGAATAAAACAATCAGGGGGTAAAACGAGTCAAGTCAGGGGAGAATTTGGTACCGGCGCCGGGAATCAAACTCTAGCATACACTAGCAACCAAAAGTATTAGGAAACTTGGTAATGGTCGTGTCAAAATAATCTCATACTTGTATAATTAATTTGGACTATAACATTACACTATGAGTTGAACAAATATGTTGCTAAATCTGTTCTCATCAATAGATTCATGTTTCCTGCAACATCTGCTGATTCAATTCCAAGGCATTGAAGAAAATGTGTGCCTTCATATAATCCCCATCCCCATACAAATTTCCCATTGGAAATACCTCATGAATAAGTCATCAAGCTCATTATAGCCAATGTAGTCCTATGGTGGGTATTATAACAATTTGGACTTCCCTTCAAAATAACCTCTCCCCCAATTGTTTGTCAATGGATTCACTCAAGTAAAACTAATCCCAATATTATCACTAGTCTTGAATCTGTCACAGATATTGAGACTTGATCTCTTTATTCATCATAAAAATAAGATACTTCAAAGGGAAATTTAAGTTTTATATTGACACCGTCATTTCATATTTCAAATGGAAACCATCCAAATTATCTGTACTTTCCCATAGCACCCCCATGCATGAGTTGGGCACACTGCACAGTTCTATTTGTTTCATCATAACTTAGAATTATTGTAAAGCTTATTTGACTCGTAGATTAACTAAAAATATCAACGTGAAAAACTTAAATCACTGAAATATTGTTGTAAATGTGTTCCCTTTCTTTGCCTGAAAGAATAATGTGTCAAGAATATCCCAAATTCTTGTAAACAAACTTTTAAGAACTTTTTATGAGTTTTATAAACCTAGAATACTAAAAAGCTAACACAGTAGTTCAATAGGTTCCTAGTGTTTTCTCTCAATTTGCAGCCTGCAGGGTGTCCTAATACTTTTGGTTGCTAGTGTACAATACCATAAGATACAGTTTGATAAATGCATTTTAGGATTTTCCCTCCCCGCAGCCATTGATTTGCATAACAATGGTTTGTAGGATATTTTCAATTTGGCATCATGGTATTCAATTTTCAGCACATTATTCCTGATCTAGAGATATTGACATTAATTTCACAAGATGCGCGACACCCTCCTATTTACGAAACTATATGTGTTCTATTGTTTAGACACGTGTGGCGAAGTCTGGATTGATATGGACATCGGTAACAGAACATATCTGACGTCACCCAATTACCCAGATCGCTATTCACCCAGCACCACTTGCACCTGGTACTTCACCGCTTCCGGTACCGACGACGGCACCTTTATTGTCACATTTCTCGACGTGTACTTGATTAATTTTGATGTTCTCTCCGTCGGTGAAAGTCACAGTGTATCCGTAAATAATACGATCAACAGGCTGTCGTTGTGGTTTGCACCGGTGTCTGCAGCGGTACATCATCACCAAATGTGGATACAATTTGTATCCAATGAGGACACTGTCGTCTTTCTTGGTTTCTTCCTAGAGGTAGAGCGGATCATTGGAAATGGTGAGTGTTGTTATTTTGTCTCCCAGGTAATTGTGAACGAGACTGATTGTGCGTTTTTTCCGTGGTTAAGATATGTTCGTGGTCCATTTTGTAATGGTAGTTAACCTTTTCCAATCGAATTCATATCAAAGCTAGAACTATCGTGGTCATAGACCACGTACTATTAGTCAAGGCACTCCTCGATGGTAACCTGAACTCTAGAGTCATCTTCCTGACCTTTTATCCGGAAGTGTTAATTGGTGTCTTGTAAGTTGCGGAGAGTCCGGAGGAAATCAATGGATGTCTTAAATGTTGAACATCGAAAAGGAAAGGTTAATACTTGACCTCTCGTGAACCCATCTAGATCTTTGACCCACATGCTATTATTTTATTTCTCTTGTGCTATCAAAGGAATTAAGATGAAACACCTTTGACCTTGCAATGGCCCACGGTTTTTATTGTGTCATCAATTCAAAGGATATAATATAGGCCTATACGTTGAAACAAGTTAGGTTGAGATTGAAGCAATTCTTAAATGTTGGCCGTGTAGAAGTGAAAGTTCCATGAATGTCAGGTTTCAATAGTGCTAGCTCTACCCAAGTACTAGTTTTACCATACAAAACAGATTTTTCAGAAATCTTTCCTAACTTCCTATCTCAAGAACTACTGAACCAATAATAGACATGTTTGTACTTATTTTAATGCATTTCTCATGGTCGTTCCAAATATGGTGACAGAATTAAATAATAATGACATTTCTGAACATTTTGTGGAATACTGGCACTGTCGTCTGCAGATGCATGGAAAGTGTTAAGTCATGTTATAATAATAATGTGTTTCTGCAGGATATAAGTGCAATGATTGGGAGTTCAAGTGCGAGATGTCAGACGTGTGCTTAGACCAGTCACTTGTGTGCAACGCCAATAAGGAATGCTTGGACGGATCAGATGAAGCAGAATGCTGTAAGACTGAGTTATGCTTTCACATTCAACATTTCCAGCAAAGCTAATAGGCCAAGAAAAAAACCGGTTTTGGGGGTTTTGTCATTTTATAAGACCAACACTTTTTGCATAATTAAAATTAATCAAAACACCCCTATTATACAAAATGGTTTCACCCACATTGAAAAGATCATGTTAATGTTTACATCATTTTCGGAAAGGAAAAGGATGGCTGCTTCACTAATCACTGTATAAAAAGGGGACTGTAATGCATGTACTTCATTTAGAAATATGACTAATATTTTAGGCTTTTTAAAGTTGTGAAATGGGTAAAAATAGGGAAAATTGGGTAAATTCATATATTGGTTGATGTCATGGCAACCAAAGATATATTGGTATTGTTTTACCAAATAATTACATGTTGACAAAACGTCTAAACATATGCAAAGTTGAAAGAAAATGGATATTTTAAAGTCTGCCACCACTTCTTTGATTTTTACAGCAACCAAGTCTTAACGGTAATTAACGGTGCCAACCGGAACGGTAATTACCGCTAACTTGGCCAGTAAAAACAGCAACCCGATCTTAACGCTAAGTTCTCATGACCCGGTAGTGCGTGCTATTCAACATGTTTTACAATGTAAAGATTACTGGTCTGACGGGCAGGTAAACTTAAAACATACCGGTATAGTTTTCGCGAGTAGAAACGGGGGTGATTAAAATAGGTAACGGTATATACCGTTATTCCAACTTATTCATGGGCGTTAACTTTCCAGTGCCTCAATAGAAACACGTTCATATGTTGTCTAAAAGACAAAGAGACTCAACAACCTCCGTATCGCACGACAAAGAGAGCCAAGGGTGTGCGTTTGTCTATATTGCTGGAAGAGTTAGACCCCTACGTAATAACTGTATGCCTACATCCTAACAGTATTGCTGATACTGATAGTAACGATTCATTAACTATTGCGTAACCCATTGTGCCATTTATTGAATAAGATGTAACTAACAACTACTTCTGGTTCTATGCAACAGATTTCTGTGGAATGGAAAATCACACCATCGGTACAGAGAGAGGCTCTATCATCCAGACTTTACCGACGTACCCAAATTTTTATCCGGGAAACATAGAATGTTCTTGGTACGTCAACGCGCTCGACTCTGACGTCATCCTAATGATATTCTTGCATTTCGATGTCACTACCAATGAGGACTTCCTGTTTGTTGGCAAAGGTCACGTGAGGTCACGTGATAGCATGGTGATGCGCGTAACTGGATCGAAAGCTCCGACCAGTCTTTCCATTGACTCATCTACAGCGTGGGTATATTTCGACGGTCCTCATGGCGGATGGTGGGGATTTTCCTTGTTAATCGAGGCAGTAAACCAGACAAGTATATTTGAAATGTTAATAAATTATTTTAAAATATACTTGTTTTCCTCACGAAATGTAAGGCGTAAACAAATTCTATACTCAGTGCATGAACCAGGGTCCACCAGTATCCATAGACGTAAACTCCTGGGGATGGGGGATTAATCCCTCCAATGCCCCCCCCCCCCCCCCCCCCCCCCACCCATGTTATGCATATGTTTATAATCATATGATCAGTCACCCATTTTTAATGCAAACTGTTGTATACATTACAAATGGGCACTCGTGTTTCAGAATTTGCATCAAAATAGGCGCAAATGCAATATCTGATCACAAATTGTCAACGGGAAACGAAAGTCCTTTCATTAATAATTCTTCCTTTTGATTCACTTTAATGTGATGAATTTGTAAGTTAAAATGTATTGTCGCACATGAGTGGTCCAAAGCTTTGTGTCCATATGACTTAGTTTTGACCCTAAACTTGACTGACATTTAAATATAAAGAAGTGGTCATGGGTAATTAGCAGCGGCTTAGACTTTTTTTTATTGGGGTGGCGTTTCTTACAAAATTGATAAACAAGAAACAGTCCCTAATTTGTTAACTAACAACTCCATCCTCCAATATGAAAATGAAATCTAAGCCACTCCTAATTCCCCGGAATACCACTTCATTAGCTATTTTTAAAGTATCAAAACACTTGTCAAATAAAATAAAGCATGTGGTCATTTAAATGTGACGAGCTTCTTTTAGCCTTCAAATTTAATTAAAATGAAGAATTTTTAATGATTTGAACAACCATAGGCCTATACGGTGAAAGTTAAAATACTTAATATTTGATTGAAACATTCACCGATGCGATAGATGTGACGCTATTTGTAGACACTTCACCCAGTTTTTTATTACACCTAAACTCGAACACAAAGCGCGACGGTCAACGGCACATATGTTGAAATCGATCCATACCGATTTTAAAACGCGTCTAGGTACGAGAGTGACGTATTATTTATTTATGGATGGTGGGAAGTAATTTCATGACAGGGCGAAAAGCTACATCGGCTTTTTGTGTTGAGCGACAATAGTCCGAAACACACAGCTTCAAATGAAAATACCAACTTGTCTATCCCTGTCTTTATTATCTGTACTTTATAACAGTGAACTGCACCACCGAGGAGTATCAATGTGGTTCAGGCTACGGTTGCCTAGATGCGTCGCTAGTATGTGACAATGTTCGGCAATGTCTCCATGGATCAGACGAGAACTCGTGTGGTAATATTGATTTCTTATTACATCAAGTACCCAACTGATTCAATTTATGATTATACGTACATCAGATTCCCAGCCCTATTCTATTGTTACTTATTAATCTATCGCTTGCGTGATCAAATAAAATACGCAATTTATCAGTTGGTGATTTTCCACCTGTCAATAAGAGATCATTTCCAATTATTAACGTTTCTGAATTATCCGCTTGTTTACAGACATATGTGGTGAACACGTAATAACCGTAACTCAGGAAAACGTCTTCTCTTTATCATCTCCCGGATATCCCGAACCGTACCCTATCGATGTCAACTGTACATGGATGATATATTCTGACCCGGAAGGACTTCCAAAGATAACCTTTCAAGAATTAGATACCGAAATTGGATTCGACCATCTGACCATTGGGCATAAAAATAGAACTGTTCTGTCACTGTCTGGTCACAATGCTCCTAGTTCTGTAATTATGAATACAACAGAAATGGTCGTGACATTTACCAGCTATATATTTAACAATGAAAATAAAGGGTTCTCTATAGACATTTCTTTGTCACGTAAAAATGGCAAGTCCGATCAAAATTATATTGTATCGTATCGAATAGTATCATATAGTATTGCATCGTATTATATCGTATCGTATCAAATCGTACCGTATCATTTTATTTCGTATCGTATCGTGACGTATCAAAATATGTCGCATCGTATCGTATCGCATCTTATCTTAAGGTACTGTATGGTAGGTATCGTATCGTCACGTATCGTCACGTACAACAAAATCGTAATGTATCGTTTATATCGTATCGTATTATCAAATCGTACCGTATCTTTTTGTGTCGTATCGTATCGTGGCGTATCAAAAAATGTCGTATCGTATCGTATCGCATCTTATCTTAAGGTAACGTAAGGTAGGTGTCGTATCGTATCGTCACGTACAACAAAATCGTAATGTATCGTTTATATCATATCGTATTACATCGTATCCTAACGCATCGAATCGTAAAATATCGTATTTTATCGTTCAGTAGGCGTAGAGGGCATGAATAGGCATACTGCAATTTCTTAGGTCAGTAGCTCACTCGGTTACAGTCCAACATATTATGCTGCCCTTTTCATCATTAAATCATTTATATATATACAGTGAATATTATACTATGATGGCTGGGTTTTTTGACTGGGAGTATAATTATAGGTCCATCTGATAAGATGTGTGTCTTATGTTATATGTAGGCCTATGTTATGAATATTAAATCAAAGAATTCGATAATAATAGTGACAATTAGCACGTTTGTATTTATATTTGCTGTATTCTAGGTTTGTCTTAGAGCTAACTTCCCAAGTTTGAAAAACAAATTGTGTCAAGACGATTTTAATGATAACATTACCAATTAAAACAAAAGAAACAAATTTGGACATGATTTTATCAATTTTATCGACTCGGACAAACTGGCGTTAATTAAAATAACAAAGACCTTAAAATAAACGGTCTCGAACACAGAGACTGTGTTATCGTGGGCACCAGATGAAAGAGCGCGTACGTATGGTTTAAACTTACATTT
This sequence comes from Ophiura sarsii, assembly GCA_035610835.1. NCBI lineage: Eukaryota > Metazoa > Echinodermata > Ophiuroidea > Amphilepidida > Ophiuridae > Ophiura > Ophiura sarsii. Next base: position 45,586,764 of record CM069455.1, read on the forward strand.
TGGTCATTTTGAGATTTATCCGTTTTACGTTTACAAAAACAAAAAGAACTTAACAAATAGACATTGATTGGAAGTGTGGACCTTCAACACGTTCCCATTTAAAAACCTAGTCAATAAGTTATACATAAGTTTAAAGCTTATTTAGCTTACCAAATGGCGATTTCATGAATAAATTTATCCCCAAAACATGTCAGTTAGAATCTTGTAATTGTAAGGTGACTATTTTTATTTTATAGATACTTGTCAATTGCATGAGTTCACTTGTCATGATGTGACATATGCGGTGATATGCTTACATAGCCATTACAGGTGCGATGGGAAGGTACTGTGTCCTGATGGGTCGGATGAATTTGATTGCGGTAGGTATTTATGGAGTAGGTTTGCATGACCTGGTCGCCATTCTTTGTAGTCGCGACTATTAGCGCTAGTCGTGATTGCGACTATGTATCTCGATATTGTCTACTATTTCGAAAAACTTGTCCATCCGGTTTTCAGTTCAGAATAACCCAATATAATAAGTACAAAACATAGTTTAGGGATAACGTAACCATTTAAAGACATAAGTGAAATGCACTAACTTAGCATCGAAATATCGTCACAATTTGACCTCTGATAGTCGCCAACAGCAACTAGTCGCGACTATTAGGTGGCGACTGGTCGACTAGGAAAACACCTCTTATCGTGCAACCCTATTATGGAGAGCTTCAAAATAAATTCATCAGTAGTAAAAATAACTATAATTTTACATTGCCATTGTTCAAAACTTTGTCTTTTGATTTTCAATTTTTATGAGTACGTTTGCAATTTTGTATTATGCAAAATGATAGTGTTGGTATCATCATATAAAAATCTACAGTATAAGTCACTTTTACTGTGTGGCGATGCATATTTAGTATGCAGCACCACCTCAGCGAATACGTACATGACTTGTACTATTGTTTATATATATAACGTAGGAATATGCGGTTCTCGGTTTGTTAACCTCGGTTCCGATGAGGAAATCTTCGACTTAGTGTCTCCAAACAACCCGATGAACTACCCGAACGACCTTATCTGCTTATGGGCAATCTCATGCATCAATGGTAGGCGGGTATTTGTCAGTGTTGCTGCGGAGTTCAATCTGGAAGAAGGGTACGACTTCCTTACATTGGGTAATGGAGAGCAGTCAACCATGGCGATATCTGTTATAGCCAAACTGACAGGACGTACAAGAATCAGGACTGTGACGTCAGCCAGTGAATCCATGTGGATTCTAATGTCAACAGATCGCACAGGCACAGGAACGGGATTTACATTACAGTTGATGCAGACATTACAAGTTGAAGGTAGGTGTTACTTAGAGAATAAAAGATGAACGATTTCGTTTGGTTAGCTGAAATATACATGTACTTTGGCAACGGAAGGGCCAGTCCATATCTTGAGAAATGGAAGGCGGTATAACTGTCCATCAACTACAACAGCGTATTCCGCTAAGCAAACGAAAAAGTGCATGTCTCATTTTCTCTCGAAGCCATACATCATCTTTTAATTTCATACCAAATAATAGTTATTGTCAAATAAATACCGTATACTTGTATACATGGAAACTGATATTTAAACCTTTACTGGAATTACGGTTATTAACAAATCTTGCAAGTTGTGTACTTCCTTTTCAGCGCAACGCACTGCCACACATTATATGTACCGCGCAATGCCAACAAGATACGAGTGACGTTTAGCATGTAGGGGGTGAAAAAAGAATAGCGCGTGGGCCATCTACTATCAAGACTTGGTAGTTGGTAGCAGAAAATTTGAAGCCATCTTTTTGAAGATTTACGTCACAACCCACTCCCATGATCTGATGAAATGATCTGTTACGACTCTCCGTGATGTTTTGATATTTTGGTACGAAACCTTTCCTTGCGCGTGAAGCAGAATGATACATTAGCAATCTTTAGACAATATCTGCACTGTTATGGTCATTTCTATTCATGCTATTGAAAAAGTTTCATACACGCTTAGTTCGAACCAATCAGAAATCAGGAAAATGTCTTATTGCGCTCTGTGTCGCTCCACTTGCTTTTTTTTTTTGATTCGGTAATTTTTACTGCTGGCATCGTAGAAATTCGTTAATAAAACGTTAAAGAAACTAAAAGTATGCACAATTGTGTTTTATTTTTTTATTTTGAGTTGTATTGTCGTGTATGAATGAGGTCAATGCATGCGTTTGTTTTGTTTCTCGGAAAATTAGAAAAAGTAATGCACTTGCTCAAATGTTGATATGCACCCAATAGCACTCCCCCTACACTGCAAAAAGGTTGCTTAAATATTTACTCAAAATTTTACACACCGTTGTTGAAGTATGCAACCGCTCAACAGTTGCGTAAATTTTACCCAACACCGTTGGATAACATGTTTTCACCAACAGTTGAACAATTCCAGTTACTCGGCAGTTGCACAATTTTAATTACACAACAGTTGGATATTATTAATTAACCATTTGTTGGGCATTTTGTGACTGTTGCTTAATTTGTGAATTGTTTTCATTATATATTGAGCATTTTTGTATAGCAACTGTTCCTTAATTCATCAGATGTAGCCATATGTTGGGTATTTTATTTGTGACAAGTTTTTATTTTGAGCATTTTTGTATAGCAACACGGGGTAGGCAAATAATGTGAATTCTGGGCGATGCAGCAGAGCTACATACATCACTTCCTCCCGGTAGTGAACCGGTAACTTGTAATGGGAATTCTAGGCGATGCAGCAGAGCTACATACACTATTCCCTTTCGGTAGTGAATCTGTAATTTATTTTTCATGTTATTTAACTATATATATATAATATCTGACATCTCTTATCATTTTTTTTTAACTGTGAACGTTTGCCAAACGTAGTCTTGCTATCTGGGTATGAAGGTAGAAATAGTCCATATTATATAATACATAAACATATTTATGTGATTCTTTTGGTGGAAAATAGATCACATGACATGAACTATTCAGTATATGTCCATGTCGTGTATTTTTTGGCTATAAAAATCGACTATTCAATATTCATCGCTAGTGACGTCGCTATACCACCGCTGAAATGATATTCATAAACATGTCAAACAAGGATGGCAATTTTATTTATGGCAACTATTTTGTCAGTGTTAGCGTTTATTCCAGTTTTTGGATGCCAAGACAGAATAAATCTAATTGTGGTCCTGCGTGCGCTGCAAAACGGTTGCTTAAATATTTACTCAACATTTTACACAACGTTGTTCAAGTAATGCAACCGCTCAACTGTTAAGTAAAATTTGCCCAACACCGTTTTCACCAATAGTTGAACAATTCTAGTTACTCAAAAGTTAGGCAATTATATTCACTCAACAGTTGTTCAAGAATGCAACAGCTCACGAAATTGGCTTTTTTGGACAACAGTTGCCTAAAATTCACATGTGCGTAACTTGCATCAACTGTTGCGTGATTGTCCTCAATGCTCATGTAACAGTTGCCAAAGTGGAATATTTTTACGCAACATATTTTAGCAACAGAAACAGTTTCCACCAACATTTTAAGGACATTGTTTTCGACGAATTGCTCAACGCTGGGGATTTTTTACTTTTATACAACGCCTAACTTTCTACATAATTGAAGAGTTTTTTTTGCAAAAGAGCCTGCATCCACTTTGGCTCTTATTGAGAAAAAGTCAAAAAACTGTTTCTAAATATTCAAGTTGAGCAATTGAAAAACTGAATGGATTATGAAAGAGGTACACTACATACTAATTTAAATTGAAATAAATTTCAAATGTGCTAGTTTTCACATTTTTTAAAATCATGTTAACATTTTTTGAAAATTTGGATGTAGGCCCTTTTGCAACAAAACTCCATCTGTTTGTACATAGAGAAAAAATATCACACAAAAAAAATCATTTATTTTAATCATTTAAAAAAAATAAGTTTGATATAGAAATGTATAGGTCACAATCATATGTTTCAAGGAAATAAAGTCATTTTTTTCAAAAAAGACCTACATCTCATTGTAAACAGCCATTGAAGTTGTTGTTTTGTTGCAAAAGGGCCTGTATCCCGATTTAATTCTGGATACAGGCCCAAAACAACAATTTCAATGGCTGTTTACAATGAGATGTAGGTCTTTTTGAAAAAAATGACTTTGTTTCCTTGAAACATATGATTTTTCCCTATACATTTCTATATCAAACTCATTTTTGAAAAAAATGCACCATAGCCCTTTTGCAACAAAGCTCTTCATATATTGAATGAATTTTAATCAACACGTCAACCAACTGATTATAAAAGTACTTTTAGCAACGTATTTTAAGCAACCTTTTTGCAGTGTATGGGGTCGTGCCATTACTCACACATCAACATCAGCGAGCGTGCATTGATTTTTTTCTAATTTCCCTCGAAATAACACATTATGTGCATTTATTGACCTATAATTATTATAGATGTATGTAGTATAAATACTATATTGTGCTTGCTTTGGTGGGATGATGATAAGGTAAAGCAGATATCACACTGGCAACTCTATTTCACCATATGTCTGTCTTAGGTATATGCAACGTGGACGACTTTGATTGTGGCAATGGCATATGTATAGACACTATTGCTGAATGTGATGGATTTAATGATTGCCGTAACTGGGCGGAAGAGAAACATTGTGGTAAGGACGACAGAAAAAAGTGCCAAAAATGTTTACCTCCAATATCATGAAAATCACATTGTTGGCACTTTTTGGTCTATAATTCAAAAAATAAATAAGATATTCAAAAAAAAACCAATCAAAATATTCCTAGGGAATTGTATTAGGATTATAAAAAAACCAGTATGACAAAATTTGACAAAATATAATTTGAGTTATCTTTGCAGAACCTAAAATGGGTAGAAAAACATGTTTTTTATAATTTTCTCCAAAATGGTCAATTTCATGATCATGGTTGGATTCATTGAACCCTTTTCAGCCAAAAAAGATGTATACTTCGCTACATGTTATTTTCAAGAGGGGAGGGAAAGCAACAACTTTAAATGCGATAGACCACTTCCCCGTTGTTTCACTGTTTGTCGTAATAATATGATTATATTGTAATAATCCAAATAAATGTTCATATTGATTCCAGCATACGTGACCTGCCCGACTGCCTATCTGTGTGATAAACCAGCTACTTTGAATATGTTGAATGTTAGCATGTGCGTCAGTATGAACCAGGTCTGTGATGGACACCCTGAATGCCCGGAAAGGGACGACGAAACAGAATGTGGTACGTCGCAGCGACATACTGCACACAGAAAACACTATGTAAAAAATTATGTAAATATAGAACTCTATAATTATTATGTAAGAGTTTACATAAAACATGTAATATATACCCAAGCTTGTGTAAATTCCTATGCAAAAGCTTAACACAACTGTTTACATAGTATTATGGAGTTCTATTTTTACACAGATTGTGTATTTTTTACATAAATTGTGTATTTTTTTTACATAGTGTTTTCTGTGTGTAACCTTAATGAATTTTCATACTGGGCACTTAATTTTACATCTAGCCAAAACCATTTATGTTCGTCATGGTGGAAAGGGCTATGGAATAAATTAAATTAGTACATTTATAACGGTTTCTATACAATTGTACGATTACATAATAAGGTCTTAAAAGACCTTTTGGAGAGGTTCATGTGGAGACATTTCGAATTCGGCAACCTTAATGAACTTTCTTACAGGGCACCTTATTTTTATATTTAGCCAAAATTTATTATGTTGGTCACACTAGTAATAACTATAGAATGAATGAAATGGGTGCGTTTCCAGATCTGTTCTACATTCTACTGTACAGGGCCATGTGTCTCACAAATGTTGATACCTTTTCAAAGACTTTTTAGCTCTGGTAAAATAATTCGCAGAACAAAAGTGAAAACATATTCTGATAGAGAATACTATATAATTATTGTGATACCAAACTTGTTTACTTTTCGGAGGCCTCTTACAGACGCTAAGTGTTTTGGTAAGAACTCACAATACTATACTTGTTTTCGACTTTCAGGATGACGATTGGAAAGTGGGTATCAAATAAGTATACAGGCTTGCTCTCTCTTTTCAATTTATTCAGAGAAATATGTTACCGTATATCAAATGCTTTAAAAAGGTATCGAGATTGTTGGGACAGTAATTTAGACGATTGATGTCATTTTGAAAAGGTTCAAGTTAGCACACATGGAATTCGGCAATCTTAACACTTTCAACGCGGCGGTACAAGTACAAACATGCCTAGTATTGGTTCAGTAATTCTTGAGATAAACTTTAAAAAGGGAAAGGTTTCTGTTTTGTATATGGTAAAAGCTAATGGCCGCGTGGAAAGTATATAAACAACACAAAACAACATTATGCCAATTCATCCCATCTCGTCTTGTGAACTTAACCTACAGATACGAAGCGTTGCCCTGGCAAGTGTATTTGCAGCTATTTGACTCCTGATGACTTTTTCATTGAATGCAATAACGGATGGAACACTAACGATTTGAACGACATACCGCCTATTTCAGATACTTTGTAGGTTAATTTCAGTTTTAGTTTCAGTTTGTGTCAGTTCATTTCTAGCAATTAAATGTTGAAATGCTGGAATAAACAACATTCGGAAAAAGTGTATTGTATAGTTCCTTGATTCTGGACTGTACAAGTATCATCCGATACTGGAACACCCAGTATCGTTCGATACTGGTACAAAGTCAGTGTTCCAGTATCGGACGGTACTGGCACATTTAAGATGTTCCAGTATCGGACGATACTGGCACATATAAGATGTTCCAGTATCGGGCGATTACACTATGAACCAGTATCGTTCAATACTTGGTCAAATCAGTACTGGTAGCATGTGTACCATTATCGCCTGAAATATTCTAATAAAGATCAGCACAAGTCAAATAAAAGCGATTACGTCACAGTAAGTTAAAACCCGACCCCCACCATCTCAAAACGATCCGTGGTGGGAAATATGAATAGGCTCCATCCCGCCACTCCGATTGTTATCAGAATTGTGTAAGTTTTAAGAATACGCAGTGAGCAGTTCGTAGTGCGCCCATGACCAGGAGAATATGTGCCGCTGCCGTTCATGAATTTCATTGTGCTATCTCTTGGGTATCTTTCAGGCATTTGACTGGCGGTGATGTTCCAATATTAACTCCGGGTATCTTCAAGGCACTTGCAAATATCAAAGCTTTGTAAGTATTTTACTGTGCGTCAACCGTCCATTCCCTCTGCCCTCTATGTATCGTACATTTCACTGCAATGTGAATGACGTCACACGTGACGGTACTAGGGGAGAGGGGAATCCCCCAGGAGGAAATGCCTCCCCCAGTCAGCTCAAGCCCCCCCCCCCCCCCCCGGAAAAACCCGATCGAAAATGACTTAAAATGAGCTTAAAATTGGTCTGAAATGTCCAATTCAGAACAAATCAAGCTCATTTCAGGGCATTTTCACAATAAAACCCAATCCCCCCCCCCCCCCCCCCTCAAAAAAAAATTGGACTCTCTCATCTTAGTCATATTTTGAACTCTCCCTGACTGTTCACATCATCCTGCATATTTTCTTCATCATCTAATTTGATTTTGTCCGCAGAGTGTGCGTTTTCCTCATCCGGGTATCACGAGTATTTATGAACGCTCCCGCAGTTCCATGTATAGGTTAAATGTGTTTGTTGATTTAATACTAATGTCAATTCATGCTCTCTTTTTTACATTTTCTTTTAAAATAAATTCTTACTAAAAATATATCCTTTGCAGGTCGCTATCCGACAATAAGATAAATGAGATGATACCAAGAGTCTTTGATGGTTTGGGAAGGATAACGTGGCTGTAAGAATGTAGTTATGTTAAAGGCATGAAGATGGCAATGAAAGATCCTCCGTAACCACGGAAGCCCACAAGTTTTATAAGAGGATGAGATTTTTATAGGCTTCCATATAATTCTAGTTACAATTAAAATCCTCAAACCAATTTCGTCATACTTATGTCTCATCAATATCATGAATTTCCAATGTTGTTAGTGTTATTTTGGATCGTGAACGAAAATATAGCTTTGTAACACAATTTTAACATGTATAGCACGAATAGACTTGAAGACCACCTGTGCTCTGAGGCCTGGGGTAATGTAATGAATTATCTGTATTATTATAATATAATAGGCGGTCACCCGGGTTTGCCGGTTCTCGGGTTTGATGGTTTGTAGAATGCATGCATAAAGCCCGATCGGACAAACTTTGAAAATTCGACCCTTAGACGACCGTTGACCCCGGACGACCCAAGAAAAGCAAAGCCGTTTTATTTTGTCCACGCTCGACTCGTATTCGGGCTTCCCGTCACCGAGTTTAAGCCCGATCGGACAAACTTTGAAAATTCGACCCCTAGACGATCTTTGACCCCGGAAGACCCGACAAACGCTAACCCGTTTTATTTTTGCCACGCTCGCCTCGCATCGAGCATTGCGATCACCGAGTTTAAGCACGATCCGACCAACTTCAAAAAGTTGACCCCTAGATAACCTTTGACCTCGTATGCTCTAGCGAATGCAAATTTTCTTCTTGTGGGGACCGAGCTGCACCCACCCATCGAGTTTGAACGCCGCCCGACCCCGGGAAGGCGACGAAAAAGCGAGCACAGACAGACAAACAGACAGAGAGTACTGAGAGTACTGAAGCGTATAGGATATTGATTGTATATACATGTATATATATTTCAGCATGTAGGCTCATTAGGGTTTTTATATAATTTTCTTCTGTGCAACAGCTCCTTGACATCGTAAGGCGCTCCATGTGTATTATTATCTGATTTACTCAAACTACAAAAAAGGAAACTTTGGAAAATTCAAACATTATATGATAGAGTTTTTACGTATAACATTGTGTAAATAACAAAGGAATTAGTTCTGGTTTCAATTTTTAATCAGAGTTTAGCTTAAATTTCCGAAGTAACACTTTGTACCATAATTAGGGATAGCATAGCCTGAAAACAGTGAATTTGTGATATTGTTTAAGGAAGTTTAGGCCTAATGTAACAATCATGTTAGCGAAAAAAAATTCTCCTAACACGCGTTTTCTTCTACTTCTTTTAATACAGGGATCTCTCGTTTAACAACTTCACAGTGCTGCACTCAAACGTATTTCAGGAGCTCAATAAGCTCAAGGAGTTGTAAGTTCACAATGAAAACTTAAACTAGTCAGGCACCGGCTGGACTAACTTTAAACTAGTCGAGCAGGCTAGTCAAGCCTGCTGGACTAGCTTAAACTAGTCAAGCAGGCTAGTCAAGCAGGCTAGTCAAGCAGGCTGGATAGGTTATGGCCGACTTGACTAGCTGAAGGTTAGTCCGGCTCAGCCTGACTAGCTTGATTTGTTCTGCTGGACTAGTCTGTGGCTGGACTAGCTTATGTTAGTCAAGCTGGAGCATTGCTGGACTAGCTTTACGTTAGTCGCTCGATGTGAGTCCGTCCTAAGCTGGACTAGTTTAGGCTAGTCGCATTGCTGTACTAGCTTAACGTTAGTCAAGGCACTGAGATGCAATTTAATGTTCTTTATATCACCTTAAATGTTTATATAATACAGGTGGACTTACCCCACTGAATTATTTAAATCTTCTTCATGCTGACTATATACTCTCTAAATGTAAAAGTGAGAACAAAAATACTCTAACACAGGAGTGAAATTATTTTCACTCTAAAAGAGTGGGAAATCACTCTATAGAGAGTGATTCATCCAATTCTCATGTCACAAATGTAAACAAGAATAAATGAATTATTCACTCCGATTCATAGATTGATATTCTCTGTCCATCGCAAAATTGCATTTATCGGGAAAAAACACCTCTGATATCATATTCTGCTAGCATTACATACAACCATTGCTACGAGGTAACGGTCAAAGAATAAAAGCTAGTCGAGCGACTTACGTATTTTTTTTATTTTTAAACCTACGTAAAGCTAGGCTGAAGCTAGTCAAGATGGACACCATCTGGACGAGCGAGTAGCCTAAACTAGTCCAGCTTAGGACGGACTAACATCAAGCTAGTTACTAAAGTAAAGCTAGTCCAGTAATGCTGGACTAGGCTAAAGCTAGTCAAGATAGGCACCATCTGGACTTACTTAAAGCTAGTCGAGCGAATAGCCTAAACTAGTCCAGCTTATGACAGACTAAGATCAAGCAAGCTAACGTAAATCTAGTCCAGCATTTAGTCCAGCAATGCTGGACTAGGCTAAAGCTAGTCAAGATGTGCACCGTCTGGACTAGCTTTAAGTTAGTCAGGCTGACCAGTTTAGGTTTTCAGTGCATATGAATGAATTTGCACAAAATGCATTGAATCAATTAATCAATTACTAATTACTAATTATTTAATTAATACCGTTCATGGATTTTGTCCATATTATTTTAAGTATTCTTTTTCAATACATTACAATCAAAGGAGGCGTGAAAAGAGTGTAGAAAATATAAAATCGAGGAAAATGAATAAGAGAACAGGGAAATAAAAAAGATGGGAATAGCGGTCAACAAAGGTGTACGGTATGTTCCAATCACTTTGTTTTATTGCACATCAACATATTTTGATCTCAGAAGAAACCCCATATTTTTCTCAATGTTTGACGCAAGATGTTCCATTTAGACGTTATACGCCATATTGCAGTGAATTAACCACTCGGCCAGTCTGTGTACTTCTCAATGGGCACATTTTATGTCACCTTGTGTTTCTAAAATAAGAACCATTGGATTTATGTAACTCAAACTCAAATGACTATTTTAAGGATGACCTTTCATGTAGAATATAAAACATCAAGTTGAAAATCGGAACGCTTACCTTTAATACTATCCCTATTTGTAAAAGTGTGTTTCATTAGATGGATAAGCACTTATAACACGCACTGCAAAACTAGTACATGACTCATACGTATAAGTGACTTATACGTAAGACTTATCCAATACAGGGTGTATCCGAATGACCTATACCGTGTTTCTAAAATACATAAAAAATACAAAATAATTACCCCTTAAGGAAGACACTACCTTAATCTTCCCCAGAGAGAGTGTGAATTGGGTAACCTGCATGGGCGACTACGTTTGAAATCTACACTCTGTGTGGAATATACAGGTAATGTGGATTTCAAATGGTATAGCCCGTTAAGATTTATTTTTATTATCAATTACAGGTTTCTTTTTAATGTCCCCTTGAAATCTGTTGATAAATGAGCGTTTGCAGGAGTTTTCAACCTGGATACACTGTAAGACAATACTATTTACTTTCTTCTTTCTTCTTTTATTTAGTAGCCTTGATAAAATGATTCAATAAAAAAAAAACCAGCCTAAAGATTTAAAGGAATACCGTTCTATGCGTTATATGGTAGGAAAATAATTATCTAATGCAGGCTTTCTCAACTAGATTTACTGATGCGCCACATTTTAGTAACCAACTTGTTGAAGCTCCACTTGGGTCATATTTTTTTAGAATTTACAATGGCAAAATTCCCTTTATAACATTAATTTCAAAATATTTTAACATATATGTAGGCAGCATAATAACTAGTATTACTCTTTTGAGGGCACATGCGCGCGCAGAGCGAGAAAAATTGCTGTATTTATACATCTGACCGTCATAGGCCTATGAAATCTGGCTATATCATGATATGTTTTTTTGTTTAAACAAATTTTAACCGCTCTCGCGCCACTTAGGATGCCTTGATGCGCCACAAGTGGCGCGTGCGCCACCATTTGAGAATGCCTGATCTAATGTATATTGACCATTTTAATGGAACACAGAACTATAATGTGCAATTAAACGATATCACGCAGGAATTCAATGCATAAATCGATAATATTAATACATGAAACAGAGATCCGGACATCTCGTAATAAGTCTTTCGTCATAGCTTTAATCAATATGGCGACGTCCGTACATGTGATTGTTTTACTTTCTAAAGCCGAATTTGTCTTTATGCGGTACTTTTAAAAACTTTAACCTACATAAGTGGTCTGTATAATAATAATGCTGCATATCTGAGTGCTAGAGTTCCATGGCACAGATTTCCGTTTAGCTAATAAATCATTTGTGTATTTGAACAGAATTCTGGCCAGAACGGACACATCGAACGCGGATATAGCAGTAGAGACAGGTGCATTTAACGAAATCAGTCAACTTAAAAACCTGTAAGTAAACGATTAAGATATCTTTTTGTTAGCCTCGTCCCGATAATGTTATCAAGATTCTATGAAGAAGCTCCATCTACACCTAACAAGTGATTTGATGTTGACTAATCCAAAAACGATAATAGGTACTGAAAATCTGAGATATACACTTAATGAGTAAACTTCTTCTTCGTCGTTTGGTACCTCATTCATAAAAATCGAGTGGATAGTTTTGAAGTTATGATTGTTTCAATGACCATAACTACCAACAAGATTGTTGCACTAAAATTGGGTTTCTATAGGATATCATTGCTTATAGTACGTGTGATTACGCAGTGAAAATATGTGTGTATAGACTCCGTCGATGCCTGTTACCCATTCATCCAGATACCTGACTGGTTCAGATAGCACACAGTGGACAATACAAATCAATGATATCCCATAGGAAACCAATTCTAGTGTAACTTTTTTTGTCGTTAGTCGTGGTCATTGAAACAATCATAACTTCAAATCTATCCACTCGATTTTTATAAACGAGATATCAAACTTCGAAAAAGAAAATTGCCCATTAAATATCTCAGATTTGTGGTACCGATTATTGACTTTGGATTAGCCAACATCAAAACACCTGGTCAGGGACCTTTTGTGTTAGGTGTATTTGAATCACTTACGACGTATGTGCGACGTCACGCAGCCCTTTACGATCACGCTTCTTAGAGAGACACGTCGTTCATATGGGAAAATTCCACAGATTTATAAAGTAGATTCAGTACGTCATTTATTGCCCTATCTCTTTACGCGTGAATGGGCGCCATTTTGAATTTCCACCATGGGGAGAAATTTGGAGGTATGTCGGAACTAAATGGAAGACTGCCGCGTACGCGTACTGGAGCCATATCTCTCTCCGCATTGGCAGGTTTGAAATACGCGGAAAGAGCAACGCTTTCCGGAAGCTCATGCGCATTTTCCGAAAATTACCGACATACCTCCAAATTCGTCCCCATGGTGGAAATAAAATGGCGGCGGCGTACTGGATCTCCTTTTTAAATCATTCTATGGTAAATTCAGGCCCGTGCCACTACACGCTTGCTTGTGCTTGCGACGCGTGTGAGCTGTCAATCATCAGCGTTGCCAAGAATAGCGCCACTCCGGTTGCTATGTTTGTCACGACCCGAGTTAGCTCGGACTTTATAATTAAACAATTCACTGTAATACCCAGACTTTGTAAACAACAATTTAATATAAATAAAACATAAATCATGAATAAACAACGCAACACATTTCACGCGCTCAGTGATCACTGATTTAGTTGGCTAAGTGCACTTATCGTTTGTATAATGTTCCGCCAGAAGTTCCGTTGTCGCGGGCTCGAGAGTCTTTTCGAAGGTCTTCAATATCTTGGGCAACACACAGAAGTCACTTCCTCAGCATCGATGTTCCGCACTGGACCGGAAGTTCACAAGTCTGCCATAGTATCGTATCTCTTATTAATGTTCTCCGGTTCTCATTCAACAGGAATGATCTCGACTGATTATTGTCCTGTCATAGACAACGGACGATCCTCGTAATGCCGTATCTTTATTTATGTTCTCCGGCCTCATCCAACAGGGATGGGCTATAATTATAGTCTAGCCAAAGATACCAGAAGATTCACGCAGAATCGTCTCTTTCTTTTGAGTTTTCCGGCCTGGCCTTCTTGGCCTTCAGCAGGGCATCCGCCCTTCCGTCCCGTTTTCCAGCGTCCTATCTTCTGCCTTTTCTGTTTGTTTTGTTTTGCTCTCTCCCGCGTGGTTCCGTCGCCACGACGCCAGCGTATTGTCGCATTGCGTATAGTGTTGCGTATTGTCGCATTGCGTATAGTGTTGCGTATTATAGCCTTGAACCCTGACAATGTTAAGAGTCACATCGCGCGTATGTAATACGCCCATATCGTCAGCCTGCTTCGATAATTGCCTAACTCATTTTTTCTAGTTCTTAGAAAACAACAAAAGTATAAAACCTGTTACCTTTGTACCTGTTACTCATTTTGCATTATTGATAGATGGATATTCATTATGTGGAATGATGCTTGTATTGTTGATGTGACTTGGATTAGTGCATCCATGCACGCCAATTGATGATTGGCGTGCATGGATGCACTAATCCAAGTCATAGAAACGGATAACACAGCCATACAATAATTTGATTAATTCCATGGATTTGTCAATGCAAATTCAATAATGCAAAACGAGTAACATGTTAGAGTGGTTTGGTGGCCTTTTTGCAACAAATCTCTTCATTTATCAACACTTTTGATTGGTCAATGACTTAGGTATTATAACAGCATGTGCATAATGTAATGAAGTCACGATTTATGCAAAAAAACTAAATTTTGAGTTTTAAAAGTATACATAGGAAAGTGAGTTAGGCAATTATCGAAGCAGGCTGACGATATGTAAAGCTCTTGTTTTGCGCTTAAAATTTCCTCGTCCATTCACTATTATATTTCCTGGTGAATTGTTGCTACATTTCGTCGCTGTTCTGACATACCGGCACATCACTATACTTAATTCTGTTGTGATGTGTTGGTATGTCAGAACAGCGACGATTTGTATGGTGCTATCTACATAATTGTTTTGTTGGTTGTTTTTTCTCTTGGTAGGTTCTGTGATGACCACGCTATGTGCTGCTATTTTACGCAACTGGACAAATGTACAACACTCGAGCCTGTGCCTCCTTTGTTTAACTGTGGAAGTCTTATGCAAAATGATCTGCTTCGAGTGTCGATGTGGATTCTAGGAATAAGTGCTTTAATAGGCAACATATTTGTACTTATATTACGAATAAGTGAGCGTTCAAAAACAACAACACAGTATAAGCAACGCCTGTTCATTGGAAGTTTAGCCTTGTCAGATTGCTTAATGGGAGTGTATATGATTATATTAGCCTCTGCCGATTTATACTACGGTGACGAATATTTCACCATGTCCGAAGAGTGGCGTACCGGATTGATTTGCAAAGTTGCTGGATTTCTCGGACTTTTATCGAGTGAGGCATCCGTTTTCTTCGTGTTTCTAATTACCGTTGACCGTTTCATTTGTATCGTGTTTCCATTCAGTGACATACATTTGCAGAAGACCTCATCAAGGATAAGTGTAGTCATTCTGTGGATCGTATCATTCGCTGTTGCGTTAGTGCCGATTTTACTAGCTGGTCCCGAGTCTGATTTCTATGATTTATCCGATGTTTGTATCGGTTTGCCCCTGATAACAAGACCCTCTAGTTTTACTTTTCAAGCTAGCGGTGTAAACAACCGTGTGACCTTTGATTTGCCGGTTGCCAGTGATTCCAAACCAGCTTGGTACTTCTCCATCGGTCTCTTTCTGGTGTTAAATCTATTTTGTTTTGCCGTGATATTATTGTGTTATATCGCCATATTTGTTACTGTTCAGATATCCCGAAAACGTGTAGGTCGGCAGCAAGAGGATAATGCCGATATAAAACTGGCGATTAAAATGGGCGCTGTCGTTGGCACTGACTTTCTTTGTTGGTTCCCTGTGATCATGATGGGAATTTTGTCCCAAACTGGACTGGTAGTTATTCCGTTAGATGCCTATGTTTGGTCGGTCGTGTTCATTCTCCCGGTAAATTCCTCTCTGAATCCGTATCTGTATACTTTAGCCTCTTTGATAACTGACAGGCAAGACGCCTCTAAGCCGCAGAGTACTGAGAAATATAGTCTTTCGACGAAGGTTATGAGTCTCGCTGATGACAACGATAAATCCGAAAACAGGTCACCATAAACATGATTCTCACGGTCGGGCAGACGTTACACAACCTTGCAAAGGGGGAAATCGCACTAAGAAAACAAGTGTACGCATGTGCAGAAGGGTGTTTCCGTAAGGTGACACACTTTTATCTGACATAGTTTTTATGTGATTATTAGGTGATGAAATTAGTTTGAAAATATATGGTGTTATTAAAGATATTTTCGAGGCACCAATTGTTTTAAAACCAGTAATTTATCTCTCCTTGCAATTATTTTCGCGCGAATGATAGCTCAGTAATTGGTAATTAAGTATCGCCCAAGTCTATAACCAAGGCTCATTGCACTCATCAGGCTGTTGATTATGTACACAAGCGCAGTGTCAGGTGCATCTCTGTGCTTGCTCCGTTGAATCGCGGTTGATCATAAAAAAAACTATTTTTTCTCGTTTTTCTGGTCGCGCATACTTACACTCTGGTATACTGAGTGATCCCCCGGGGCATATTCATTCATTTATATATTTATTACTGCCCTATTTATTTAATTTTAAACAGGCCGCCTTTTTGAAATTTTCAGCCAATGTGGAATTTGGTGTAAGATGTTAACATATAGTGAAAGACCAAACACCTGGCTTTCAGATGTTGCTTATTTCATCTGATTCGGATTTGTCAATCCTGAGATATGGACAATTAACTAGAGCTACCCAGAATCGACGTTGTGCCACTTTACAGTTTAAAAGGGTTACTCCTAAGATACAACTTCCACTTGTACGATTGCCCTTCACCAGTGTTATGCAAAATAACATTTTTGTATTGAGATTAAATAGGTTTAAATAATAAAATGAGTGCCTGTGTATCCAAGCAGAACTGAATAATAAAGATGTTTGTTACATGATTCGAACCAGTCCTTTTGACGAGGTTTCACACAATGTTTATTGGGCCTACTTTTTCAAAACAAAACAAGACAGACGTCTATATGGCTGGGTGCGGCCTCAATTCATTAGAAGAGGGTGTTCATGGTCTTAAAATATCATGAAACGAGAGAGTTTGCCATTCATTTCACAAACACTCACGTACCATCTAGGAATACACCTATACAAAGGAGTATTGGAAATACTTGGTAGATGGTACAAGCACCAATATGAATAAAGAACATCCTCAGCCTCTTTATAACAATTCTGGTCAAATGCACAACCCAATGTTTCAAGACGAATGATGCCCATGGATAGACCAATGTTAGTATCGTTTTGACGCTCATAATCATTCTTTTTGTAAAAGTGGCACAACGTCGATTTTGGGTAGCTTTGATAAACTGGGTATATCTCAGAATTGACAAATCCAAACCAGATCAAATAAACGGCATCTGAAAGCTGAGTGTTTCCCCTTTCCGTGTGTATTACCATATTTCATCAAACTTTAGGACTTCATGGTCGATGTGCACCTTTTTTTAGGGACACCCTGTATTGTAAAAAATGTCGACCCAGCCACTTACGATTTTATGGTATCACCTGCACTCATGGTTTCTCTCCACAGTGTACGTGCCAGAGCCTACGATATTTGTAGATGAAATAAACCTGTACAGTGTACAGTATCAAGGGAATCACTTGATTTCTTTCACACATAAATTGGGAGCCACATGGGGTTTATAACTACTTCATCTGATTTCAGGAGTTCATCAAACGGCCTAAAAAAACTGTGTCAGTGTGTCAGATAAAGTATGTCAGGTTACGGAAACACCCTGTGCAGAACGCGTCACAACGAGCAGTGAATCAGAATTTATTCTGGTAATGTATTGGCAATGGGGGACAGAAAACCCGGATGACCGACCCAAGAGAATATTTTGTTTTACTGATGATTTGACAAGTAAATAGGCCTATAGGCCTATATATTATGAAGTGCTCATATACATAATAAAAATATGTTTGCAACAATTGTTAGTATTATCTTAACCCTAACCCTACCATATACCACAAAATACTACGACTGCGCACGTTGGTACCACCCGGCGTAGAAGTTTTACGATGAAAAAATGGACCCAGCCCATATACCAAGTAGACTTGACACCCCTGGTGTAGTGGGGAATCCTAAGCCGCTGGTGCGTAGTTCAAATCCCGGGGGGTGTCGGGGATGTTTTGGGTCACTTTTGAACGTTGAAAAAAATCTGAAAAATAAGTGCGGGGTAGAGTTAGGGTTAAGTTACAGAATATCCATTTCATTCCGTTCTACCTTGAGCTGTGTGAATGATAAACAGCGATAGGGTTACTCGAATAGAGATTAAAAAGAATGGTATTATCCACCATCACCAATCATAACATCAAGAGCTATAGAGCTGTTGTGATAGTTGTTCGAAATCCTGTTTTCTTCACAAATAATCAATAAATTATTATTTAAAATTTAAATCTGAATTGCCTGAATTCTTCCTCATATCAACCTTATAGCGCCACCAACAGTTCCAAATAGTTCCAAATCCTACCAGTCCATGGTGTGCCGTTTATACGAGGGTCATTCAATAAGTTTTACAACCTACCTCATAACTTTGCTATTATATACGCCAGCCGTATGAAATATTTCACAAGTGTATATTTATAGTAAATTTGGTCCAAGTACTGGTCATACGTTTCTGGAGATGCAGTGAAAACCAAACGTCCATTTAGTGCGACGAACACGGATACAAAACAGCCAAATATTTCATAAGTGCTATTCATTTGGCCAATTCTAAGAGACAAGACGTACCTATCGGTCAAATAAAACCGTTCTAAATTACAAATATCTCTTGAACAGAATATAAGCAATAACAGTGACTGATTTTTTTTTTGGGGGGGGGGGGGGGGAAATGCCCTCTAATTAGCCAAAACCAGACCAGGACAGCTATTCATTTTAACCCTACCCTAGAGAACCGCTGCAAAAGTCATGTTTGCTTTTCATAAGAACTAAGATATCTTCATTATACTGGACTAAATACAGGGATTTTAAGTCTCTCGAAGAGATAATTCTTTATCACTGACTTCCTATCTTGTGTTTTCTCAATGTATCAAAAAACAAAGCCCTTTGCACGACAAGCGACCACCACGATTGAATTGTAATTAAAACATCAGGCAATTCAGACAAATAAAAGCGACTTATTCAAAAGAGTATTTAGCTTTTATTTTGAAATCTTGTTCACAGCTAATCATCATTCATTTCTCAACTGTACAGTTTGCATTTATTAGTTTCTTCAAACGATTATCATGTCAAAATTCATCAAACTAATCTGATATGCTGGGACTTGGTCTCAAATGGCTCAAAAAGGATTGAGAATAAAGCTGATGACGCCTCAACTTTGCGATCATGTAGAATTAACCGCCATCAAAATCCCAAAGGTTTTTTTCTATCGGTATCTATTAAATGGCAGCCAAACTAAACAAATAAACCAAACAATTGATGTGATCTTGTTGGCGCACTGATCTAAAGAGCTTAAACAATGTATGCGGTGCTATGACTGACTCACATGCACTGTAATTTGACCTTAAAGGGGCGTGTACATCTCAAGTGTTTGTCCTGGACAAAAGTCACATGACTCCCTATGTATCTGAGTCTCCGTGTTTCCAAGTAATAATACCCATGGTGCAATAGATTCGCCGCGAATTTTAATCGATCAAACGTAATGGTGAAATTTATTTACGAACGAAATAGGTGTCTAGAATCGTTTTTAAAAATAGTGTTATGCATTATAATGAAATCAGAATTACAATCTCCTTCAGCATAAAATCAACTTTTGGGCGATAACCCATGTTAAAAATGCACACCAATCGAAATATAAAGCATTTTAGCCTCCGATTTAAGAGATATTTGTATTTTGAACTCTATGTAATGCTTTTCTTCATAACGTGTATGTATAGCCTTCATTAGCTCAATCGTCAAAGCGCCGGCTTTACAATCATGAGGTCAGTGGTTCGAGTCCAGGGGATGGGGTTTTTCTTTTCTGTTTTTTTTGTTATTACACTGTTTGTTTTTATAAATTGACAGGACTGCTTATCGTTCGCTATATTTATTGAATGTTAAATATGATACTTTTTTTCTTTTGCAATTTCACTGCGATAAAGAATGTCTTGTAAATATAATTGTGTTTACTACTCCGTAGGCCTACATTGAATGGCCCTAGCTAGTCTATGAACAAGATCTGCAAAGGCCAATTGTTATGTAAATAAGAAGCCAGTCGGCTTATGTCCTTGAATCGATTTTCCTATTTCCTACACTACCGATATTTGTAATTTGCTTCACAATTCAGAAAAGAGAGTGGTATCTTCAAAAGTACATTACGCGGTTCACGGCTTTCACGGCCTGATTTGGGCGACAGTTTTGGCGTGGATTTGATACCGTGCTGAACTCATCATGCTCATTGCTGCGAAAGCGTAATTATAAAATGCTGGCGTAACGTTTTAATGGAACTATTTTGAATTCGTGAAAATTATCAGATTTGCCTAAATTGACAATTTTTGCAACCAAGCTTAATTGCTTTAGGATCACGTGAGCATAAAATAAATAAAATGTTAGACTTGACTTGAGTGTCATATCGACTATAATCTAATTGAACGCAACTATACAGATATAGTGCTCATTATGGTTATTTCGATATAACTAAAATAAAATGATACGAGTTGTTCGGAATTTTATTTTATTTAAACCTTGACTGTAAATAAAACAGATACAAGTCACTGCCCGGGTCGATGACCTTTTCGGACCTTTTATTCACAATTTCATGGTTTCTTCATTATACACATTTTGAACAAATAAAATTATATGCGAGGATAGGCCTATTCGTTTGTGTTAATTTTCCACAAGAACAAATGAATTAGATGTTGTCCATATTATTGGTCTAATACACACATCACCTGATAATGTACAATGTACATGTATATCCCGCTGCATATAGTTTGCAATAGTGAACATTATTTTCATGACGTCAGTTTTCAGCAATGTCAAACATGTCAAAAGTAAAGGTATTTTTCCCCCGTGATTGACTACAGTTCTCTGTTGTCAATTTCAATGGTACAAAGATCAGGAAAAATTGTAGGTTACGCTATTGTTCCTTTTTTGCCAACTACCTTTTCCATTATACACTCTTAGAAAAAATGGTTCGTTTAAGAACCCTTTTTTGAAATGAAATTTCTATAGGGTTCCTTTTAGAACCAAAAAAGGTTCTAAAAGGGTTCTTTAGCCAAGAAAATGGTTCCTCAAGCTTCAAGAACCTTTTGGGAAAAAATTATGGAGAACCCTCAATGGTTCTTGGTAAAACGGTAAAAAATGTTTTTAGCCAAGAAGAAATGATTTTTAACAGTTGAAAAGGATTAAATTTGTTTACATTTCTCTTGAATTTGCATATTACATAAAAACAAAAAAGTAAATATACCTTTAGGTCTTATTTAAAATTTGAAAGTTCTTCAAAGAACCATTCTAAGGTTCTTTTTAGAACCTTTTAGGCCAAAAGGTGCTCCCCGCGGGACAAAAAAGGGTTCTTAAACGAACCATTTTTTCTAAGAGTGTATAAGCCAGTTTTAACACTTTCCACGTGGCAGGCGTCAGACGACATTCTAAAATGTCTCAAACTGTTGTCAAAATTGTTAAATTTCATAACCATACTTGGAATCAGCATGTGAAATGCATTGAAATAAATACAAACATGCCTCGTATTGGTTCAGTAATCCTTGAGATAGATTGGGAAAGATTTCTGAACATCTGTTTTTATATGGTAAAACCAATAGCCGCGTGGAAAGTGTTACGCAATATTCCGTAATTGTAGCTTTGAATCTCAGCTACAAGTATATTGATATCAGTACCATATGTTCAGTGAAAACCAAATTTCCATTTAGTGTGAATTTCTGTGAAATAAGGTCAAATATAACCGGTCTAAATTTCAGATATCTCTTTCACTTCACAGACTGCAAACAATAGAATTTGATATTAAATTGCATTTTGATTATCCAGATCCAGGTCAAGACAACCATTAAGCTTTACCCTCCCCTATAAGAAATACTGCAAAAGTAGTTTGTTTTTGAACTGAGATATATCAATTACAGGACTAACTGAAGATGATTCAAGTCTCTTCACGAATTGATTTTCTGTACGGTTGACTATCTGATTGGTTATTCTGAAGGTTGCACACACAGAAACTCATACAGATTCTAAAGATTTAACATAAGAGGCATCACTATGACATACATTTTACAATGAATGTGACCGATTAGAAATATTCCAGATATGCTAAAAGCATAGTAATACATTGGAGTTCATATTATGCTATCTGCAAGTACAAAACCTTTAACTCTTGCAATATGATCGTTCCATATTATCTTTAGATATAATCCAACAGTAATTCCATTTTCTGTGTTGAAATCGCAGTCTTAGATCTATCGATACAATACGGAGAAAAACAGCAAAAACATGACTGTATACATTTTGAGGGTAATTTTCCGTTTTCGCTGTCCAAAATCTCTCTCTCTCGTCTTGACCACATCATACACACATACACTTTGATGAGTCACTGTGATGCATCCAGGTGAGTTTTCAGTTTGTCCGTGTATTGACACGTTTCGTTAAGTTTTACTGAGTCAATTGACTCATTTTATATTTAATGAGTCGAGACAATTGACTCATTTGTAGTGAGTCAATTGACTCATTTAAACATTTGTGCAACCCGGGGGTGCAACCTTTTTCGGTTCGGTAGTCGACAGTCGGCAGCAGTGACTATATTGTGGTACAGTTTAAGCTGTACATTACAATGTTTCTGTAGCGTTAGGGAAATGATAGACCTATTTTAGAACATTGTTTACAAATTTGTCTCATAATTGACTTTTGTGGATGTTCTGTTTTGCTACACATGTACATGTGCGGGTAGTTCAAGCAAACACAACATCCACAAGAGTCAATTATATACAATTGGAGTAAGCTTAAAGCTTTACAAATTTGTAAACAATGTTCTAAAATAGGCCTATCAATTCCCTAACGCTACAGAAAAATTGTCATGTAAAGCTTAAAACTGTACCACAATAGTCACTGCTGTCGACTGCCGACTACCGAACCGAGAAGGTTGCACAGTGGCTGTTATTAAAACTTTGTTCTACGTAATCTCACAACTGTGCTACATCACACGGTACTCGGTGATTGTCTGCACTGAATTTGAAGAATACTGATTCGCTTTCAAATTCGAACTGGACTCATTTTGTCTGTAAAAAGTCGATCTTGACTCATTTCGATGTCATGTGAGTCAATTAAAACTGTTGCGAGTGAGTCAAGATCGACTTTCTGTTGTAAAAAGTCGATCTTGACTCATTTCGATGTGAAGTGAGTCAATTAGAAACTATTGAGGATGAGTCAGTGCTATTACCACATGACTCATTTTTTCGATGAATGGGTCAAAAGTCGAACTTGACTCATTTTTGACATCTTGTGAGTCAATTCACATCTGTTGAGAATGAGTCGGAACCTATTTGACTAATTTGACTCATTATTTGAAATGATTTGAGTAATTTGACTCATTATTCTGACTCACTACTTTCACAAGTGAGTCCCATTACACCTGACTCATGAAAAACGCACCCAAATGGGTCAAGTGACTCAACAAAGTTTATGTGTGTACCACAGGTGAAACAGATATTTTATTTGTACTGTGAAACACTGTGAGACTTAAAGGCATATTATGTGATCTTTTCCAAGTAGCGCCCTCTATCATTGATTTTACTATGAAACCAGATTTTCTTGCAGATTTGCATTTTTGATCATAAATCATAAAGATCTTCTAAGTTACAGATCGATACGATTTCTAATTACTTCAAAATCATGCATGGTTTGAAAATAGATTGTACCGAGCGGTACAATCTTTTTTATTTTAAATTTTACTCTAAATTCACTCTAAAACTATGATTTTGAGGTTATTAGGAATCGTATCACTCTGTACCTTGGAATATATTCATGATTTATGATCAGAAAAGTAAATCTGCAAGAAAATCTGCTTCCAATTTTTCCAGGATTGAGGGCGTCCCCTGGAAAAGATCACAGGTGGGTATGCCGACTAGTTTTATGTTTAAACTCAACATATAAACATGATAGAGGCGACCGTCGTAGCGGGTGCGCCAACAAGTGGCTCAATAAGTTGTAAAATAAGTTTTTAACATTAACAATTTCTGAGGCCCCATGAGCTATAAAATGTTTGATTGTATAACTCAAAACAATACACATTGAAATCACTTTCAAACATGGTAAACACGTGCTCATTCTTCAGATTCCATTCATGTGGGTTTTTGCAAAAGAAATTGTCAAAACTTCAGTGTTATGCTAACATTACATAAATGAAACGTATTCCAAAGTGTTCAGAAAACATTTAAGTCAAATGCGCAAAATTGTCTGTTTCCAATTTGGTGCATTTATTCATACACAGGCTGTCACAAAATGATATACCCATCGATGCCCAAATTTGAAATACCAGGGTTTGAGTAAAAACTAAGAATGTATCGCCATTTTATATGTTCATTCTGTTTTGAGACAAAATCGCAACTTAACAGTGGACTAACCACACACCGTTGCTTCAATTGCTTGACAAATCTACCACTGTCTATTATATGGAAGTGACTATACGACCTATCATCGGGTAGCCAATTGCTTCACCAGACTATACAACCTATGGTACCAGACTGTACAACCTATAGTTAGGGTAAGGGTAATGGTTAGGTAGGGTTATGGTCAGGGTAAGGGTAAGGATAAGGGTAAAGGTAAGGGTAAGGGTTATAGGGTTAGGGTTAGGGTTAGCCTTATGGTTAGTTAGGGTTAGGGTTGGGTAAGGTAGGGTTCGGCCAAGAAAAATAAATTGTTTGTTTGTCCACGTCCGACCGACCGTGTACCTGTGGTGCCGACCGTATTTTTTTATTTTCGATTATTTTTTTAAAACAACATTTTTAGCAATTTGAACGGCCAAACGGACCGTTTTATTCCTGATTTCGTATGACATATTCAATCTGGTCTTTATAACACCATCCCCAAATGCGCAATCTCGTGGAACATGATGTTTATTGCGTGAACTTGGCACCCGCGGGGACTAATAGAAGGACTAAATGAAAATTGTTCGCACGTGCAAGTGATGTCATTTTTTATACTGTAAGAAAATATGAAGAAATCTAGTTATTTGTTCCCAAAATGTTGCTCAATGGCATGAATATTAATTTCAACATAGTATAAAAAGTTGGGGGTAGTTAGTACAGGAAAAATAGGTTTAGTAATACTCTCACGTTTATATTTCTAACAAAACTTCAACACAACGTTCTTTCGCTTTCTGTAATAATGGCGGCGACCTCAGGCCCGTAACTAGGGGGGGGGGGGCGGAATCTGAAAAAGTCCTTTTTTTTGGTACCAATGTACCTTTTTTTTGTACCAATGTACCTTTTTTTGTACCAATGTACCTTTTTTTTGTACCAATGTACCTTTTTTTTGGTACCAATGTACCTTTTTTTGTTACGAATGTACCTTTTTTTTGTGAAAACGCCCCCCACCTACCCCAATTTTCCGAAAAACACCCCATTTCCCATTTTGAAAAGCGTTTTTTCGGGCCGTTTGGGACTAAAACATGTCAAAGCGATGTGTTTTGTGTTTGGACACAGTATCCATGCCGAATTTAAATTCCCAAATACAATATCCGTATAAAAAACCCCAAGATCTTTTAACACTCCGACCTACCGACCCTACCTTTTGTTGGCCTTAGGGTTAGGGTAAGAGTTAGAGTTAGGGTTGGGGTTAGGATTAGGGTAAGGGTTGCTGCTGGATCATCGGCTGTATAGCTTTTCACGAAATAGCTGCACGGTCATTTGTATAGCTTTTGCCTATAGCAGCTTGGATTATATTATATTGAGATCAAATTCAAACATCCTTTTCGAGCCGCGAAATCCGTGAACCGTCCTCGCTGAGTTTTAAATATATTACTCAGAAACTACAAATGGTGGTGTATTTATTTCAATAATAATAATACAGGCACATTGATTTGTATTACATAACGGCTGGCATTTACTTTACAAGTTTAGCTCAATCGATAATAACACACAACGAGTTTCTATTGTATTGGCCTGTTGCATGAGTAGGACATTGCGGTGGTATACCGCGGTACATGTCACCTTTCATGATGCCATGCACACTAACCAGTCAGTGGAAAATTAAAATGAAATCGTAAATAATTCCACATTCCAAAATAAACTATAATGGAACAATAATGAATGATTATACGAAATGATAAATAATATCGCAAACTAATTTAAAAAAATGTATATAAACGATTAAAATAAAATGTCAAGCCGTGATAGGATTCGAACCCACGACCTCCGGATTACTAGTCCAATGCTCTACCGCTGAGCCAACCATGCGCTGTGTGAACTCGATAACAAACAAAAGTAATATGGTTCAACATACCACTCTTCTATAAATTAGATGTTTAAAATGCTTTATATTTCTTAATCTTTGCAGTTTTAAGATAGTTTCTCGCTCAAAAGTTGTTTATTTACTGTTAAAGAATGTAATTCTGATTTAAATGTAACGAATAACGCTACTTTTTGAAACAATTCTAGATATATTATATTTCGTTCGTACAGCATTTTGTCGATTTATGTGCACATCTTTTACGACTAAGAATTGCATCATGGGCTTTTTGCCGGGCACGCCAGGACTTGGGAGCGAAGCGAGTCATGTGATTTTTGTCCAGGACAAACACTTGAGATGTACACGCCCCTTTAAGCAAATTATTAAAAAAATCATTACGAAAATATATCAAAGTCCCGAGCTGGTTTCTTCATTTTATTCAAGGTAAACCATCTTTGCAACTGGATGTCATTTCCAAGGTTTTCTTTAAGATGCCGCACAGATTGGCTCAAAATTGTAAAAATTTAAAGAAAAATATCCCATTTTCAAAAGTCGCATTTCCAATACACAGCACGAGAAGAATAGGCCAATTGTTAACACACACATATGCCGTATTTATCCCGTGACTGATCACCGCGCATATCCCTCAATGCGCGGGCTAATTCAAATGTAAACTGATGCATGGGTAAAGGATTTGAATGTAAAGGAATGCTATGGATGGGGAGAACATGGACAGATTAACCAAATCTTCTCGTGCTGTGTATTGGAAATGCGACTTTTGAAAATGGGATATTTTCCTTTAAATGGTGCTAATCATGGTTTATCTTTGTTGTTAGAGGGCAAATTTGGTATCAAATTATGCCTAAAAGATTTATCTAAATGCCTATCTAGCCTGTGTGGTCAAAAACAAATTGAAAGTTACTGAAAATGACATAAACAAAGTGGTATACTTTCTTTTGTTGAACCCTTTACAACAGATACATCATATTATCATGATTAATGTTTACAAAATTTCAAAAACTTGTTTTTTCACATTCTTCTGACAGTCATCTCATGGGAATTCGACAGCCATTTGCCTTTAACTTTTCTTTTGTACACAGCCAGTAGGGAGGTCACGCTGCATGTCATATTTTGTTATACGCAAGAAAACAATGGAGTCATAGTGACTGCAATATTTGCTAGAAATAGCTTCGGGAAATGGTCTATTGGGCATCTCAAAAACTAAGAAACGTGTTAAAAACCATGTAGAATTTTAGAGGAGGGTCAATAACATCTGCAGAACAGTAAAATGTATAGTTTTAAACACGTTTGGTGACCAAATTTATGTCGTACAATGCCGGAAAATTCACGTTTTGAAAATCCGTGGTCTTCAAAATTACAGGAATCCTAACTCATTCTAAACCTCCCCAAATCATGAAATGAACCCTCGTCTACAAAAAAGTCCGTGTACGTATTGCTCTATCTGCTTGGAGATAGCGAAGACCACGGAAACCTCATAGCTTTATAACACGGAATGAAATCTGTCATTGACATTACATGGCGAAAATCGTACAGATTTGCACTGCAGACCTCTGTGTAGGGAGTGTTGACAATAGCATGACAATAGCAAGGTCGTTTGACTATTGTGTTTGTGCATGTTTGTGACGACTGACCCCGTTTAACAATCTTCATAGCTTTCATATAGGGCTTGGGTGACCTAACTATTGACTGTACAGAAATATTTCTATTTCATCTGTGTCAGCCCTTTGTGCACTATTAGGACTATTTACAGAGGGGCAACCGACTCTTTGGGGGAGTTGTTTGTACCTTCAGTTCCATAGTCCTACACTCTCAGAACAAAGGTTAAAATCATTAAACTTGTCGGTTAAGATTTTAAGGGGGGACTTAAGGAAGTCACTTTTCGATTTTGTGAGTGCTGTAATTATTGAACTATGACTCAAATGTATACAAAAAGTATACATTTTTGGGAAGAAAATAGGTCAGAGAATCCAATTTCACAAAAAACAAACACTTTTTGACCCAAAAAAGTTCAACAAAGCTAACAAAAATAATTTTGAGTAAAGAATTCCCGAATTGCTAGATTATAATGTAAAGACACTAACTTAGGGACAATTGTTTTTAAAATCAGTCATTACATTACAACACATTTCAAAACTCAATGGTATGCTGATGCCATGGCAACCAGCTTTAATATCCTTCAAATCCTTTAAATTTGACTCGGATTTTACCCATTTTCGATGAATTTGAAGGATATTAAAGCTGTTTGCCATGGCATGCGGACACCATTGACTTTTGAAATGTGTTGTAATGTAAAGTTCATCTATAAACCAACATTATAACATGGTTTATCAATTCATAATGAGTCAAAATATTTTTGTTAATGATGATAACATGTCATTTTGGTGCCAATTTTGCGAAAATATGACCAAAATGGTCTATTTTGGCCAACTTGTCTTTTTCAAAAGGTCACAGTTCAAAATCTATTGATCTACGATCAAAGTTGTGATTGACTTTGTTGTTTAAAACACTTATCCCAACAATAAAATATACTTTATATAGTCAATAGCTCATTTTTTAGTTTTTTTACCATGTTAAATTTAGTTTTTGACTTCTCATTGAAACACATGTGACCTTTGACCCTAAATCGAGGTCTAGGGTCATAACGTGCAACCTACGAACGTGGGATCAGGTGAATTTGTGTTAAGGGGTATATTTGCCACCTTTTGGTAATAATTTCATGTTCGGCCCAGAGGGGGACTACAAAAATCAATAACTAAGCACATTTTGACCTCACGGCCCATAGTCTATAAATGAAAAGATTGAAATCTCAATATTTTAGATTGAATTTTCAATCTTTCACCGATTGCTTAGAGGGTCAAATCTAAGAATATTGAAAGTCAATCTTTTCAAAGATTACGTTTTAATCGAAAAACGATTGAAATTTCAATCTATTGGATTGAAAATTTCAATCGTTGTTCGTTTGAAAAATGTCAATCTATTGTAAAAGATTGATATTTTCAAACCTACAGATTGATATGTTACTTGCCATTTAATTATGAAATGGTTCATGCAGGGGCGGAAATTTCTTGTTAGGTGTGGGGGGGGGGATGATAAGTCTTGCCCCTAAAAAATTATATTTAGCTGCGATCTGGTGTATACTTTTGACGAATATTGTATTGAAAAGCCATCGCTTCATTTTCAATCAATATTTTGTTTTTTATCAATGAACAAAAGAAAGTTGAGCATTTTTTATACTGATATATTCTTGATTTTAGTATAAATGGTTTAAAAGCTCCAACAGCCCTGGTTTTCATAAAGTACATATAAAGTACTGTACTTTATGTGTACTTTATGATAAAGGTACTTATTTGGAACGCGAATAAAGTATACTTTTCATAAAGTACATTAAATGAACAAATCAAGTATACTCACTGTTTAGTATACTTTATGTGTACTTTATTATATTCTGTACTTTATTTTGGTTACAATAAAGTATACTTTTATTTTCTGGCCAATAAAGTATACTTTATTATTTGGACAATAAAGTACATTTCTAGCCACAATTTGTACTTTATTTAGGTTCCAATAAAGTATACTTTATGATGTGGTCAAAAAAGTACATTTCTAGCCATATTTTGGACTTTATTTAGGTTCCAATAAAGTATACTTTATTTTCTGGCCAATAAAGTATACTTTCTGTAAAGTCCTGTACTTTATTTGTACTTAATAACATATCATAATATACAAAACAGTGCAGGCACACAATTTTACAGTTTCAAACAAAATATTTTTATTTGGTACATTATATTACACTAAAATCTTTTCAAATAAGATGCTGATACATGGCAATTAACTTAACAACCCAAAGTTATAGTAAAACAATGTTAAAATTAAAACTGACACACTTAAATTAATGACCAGGCAATGTTAAACTTGAACTTGTACATTTCTAGTCACAATTTGTACTTTATTTAGGTTGCAATAAAGTATACTTTATTCAGGTTCCAATTAAGTATACTCTATTTAGGTTGCAATAAAGTATACTTTATTATTTGGTAAATAAAGTACATTTCTATCAATAATTTGTACTTTATTTAAGTTCCAATAAAGTATACTTTATTTAGGTTCCAATTAAGTATACTCTATTTAGGTTCCAATAAAGTATACTTTATTATTTGGTCAATAAAGTACATTTCTATCAATAATTTGTACTTTATTTAAGTTCCAATAAAGTATACTTTATTTAGGTTCCAATTAAGTATACTCTATTTAGGTTCCAATAAAGTATACTTTATTATTTGGTCAATAAAGTACATTTCTAGCAATAATTTGTACTTTATTTAAGTTCCAATAAAGTATACTTTATTAAGGTTCCAATTAAGTATACTCTATCTAGGTTCCAATAAATAAAGTATACTTAATTGGAACCTAAATAAAGTATACTTAATTGGAACCTAAATAAAGTATACTCAATTGGAACCTAAATAAAGTATACTTAATTGGAACATAAATAAAGTATACTTAATTGGAACATAAATAAAGTATACTTAATTGGAACATAAATAAAGTATGCTTATTTGGAACCTAAATAAAGTATACTTAATTGGAACCTAAATAAAGTACAAAATGTAATACTGTAAAAGTGGGAATTTGTGCACTACATTTATTTTCCTGCCTTTCGCACTAAAACCAGCAAGTGCGAAAAATAAAAATGCGCAAAATATATTCATGTAGTATGTAAGTCTTTGTATGGAAGCTAAAAATCGCGATAATAAGAACAAGCGAAAGTGTTCAAAATGTGCACACAAAAAGGCTCGCCAGGGTCAGGTAGTTGTATGAAGATTGTCCGGGTCAGGTAGTTGTGTGAAGGTTGCCAGGGTAAGGTGTGTGTGAAGATTAATTGCCAGGATCAGGTGTATGGTGTTGTTTTACTTGGGTGCGTTTGTCACTGCTTTACCTCTGGAGTAAGATTTCTGGAAGGAAAATGAAATACATAAAATGTCAATATTAAATTATGAAATAAAAACCATTATGAGACAAAACATTGCACCCACAAATAAAGAAATCTAGTGTAGATAGCTTTGTGCTTGTTGCCAGGTCAACGGACACAAGCTTTTATCATGGCACATACTTTTACTGGAACAGTTGTATAGAACCAGGATTGAACCAGTTGCTAATGTCAATGAATAGATAGATGTCCATAAACATTTGAGAGCTGAGACCCTAAATTAAACCTGGGTGACAGGCTTGGCTTATACCATGTATATCGCAAGATTGGATAGAAGGTGAGTGTCCATGTGCATAGACATGCTGCTGGCTGTGTGGTTTTCTTTTTAGTCACGTATTTGGTATAAATTACTTTTGCCCCCTTGTTTGTTGCAATCTTGATTCTTACACATTACCGGTGCTGTCTGTGTACATGGTAAACGATAATGGTCCAAAAACTGATCCTTGTGGGACGCCATCAGTTATTGGACCATTAATTATAATTTACCATGTACACATCACCTTTGGAAGACGTCATTGATTTACATGGCCTTGGCATCTAGCGCCACCTTTATAAAAAGTAAACATAATGAGACCATTTTTGCACCATGTTTTTAAGGACCAGTAATTACACTGACAAAATTTTATCGATAAATAGCTCCTTCACTTCTGGGTGAGTTCAAACACTTTTTGATACCCCCTCGTATAAACTTGAAATAAAATATTTTGCAGTTCAAATCAAATCTATTATATTCTATGTCAACGAGTGTGATTAATTAATTAGTATGTAAAACAAAACAAACAAACCTGCTATGCTCGAATGGAATATGTCTATGTGGTTACGGTAGGGATGGTATTGGAAGCTTGAAGATCCTATTAAAGGAAGAAAGAAAATGTTGTAGAAGATTATGTTCATTTTTTTGTCTATGGTATATACACAACAATATTTAGAGAATAAATGTTTTGATATACTGTACCAGTACCTGTAAAATATTGTCTGACATAAGTTCTGCTATTACTTTAGTTCACTTCGATCCTCACCTAAATCCCATATCGATATTATTAGTGATAATGCATGAATGAATAAGACGTAGCAATGCGATAGTGTCACAATTTGCATAATACACTGATACATTCTATCACCTTTTAAACAAAAAATTAACAAAGTTGACCTTGAACATGTTTTAAGGTCAACTACTTTGTAGCATAGCTTTATGTTACAATCGGCTGATCACATTATTCATTATTCATTAAGCAATAGCATGGCGCATAATTTGATTGGAAGAGGTATAGGGGACCATGGTTTTGAACCTATATTTGTTTTCAATTAAAGTATAAGTGGTCAGAATATCCAGAAAAAAAGGGGGGGGGGGGGGTCAGGAAAAAAATAAAAGTCACTTTATATCCATGTAAACGAATTCTCTAAAACAACCCTAAAACACGCAAATTCTCAAATAAGGAAAAAGTGACCGTTGACAAGGAATTTCCTCGATCGTCTACAAATCATCAAATAATGACCTATAGTCATTAATTTGAACGTTGTGTGTTTTAATGCCACTATGATCACACTATATTGGCCCACACCTTAGGGCAGATGGCGGTCAAAAAAGAACCATTATTCCACTTAATATCAATTGCAACTCTTGCCCAAGGGACGGTAGCAGGGACGTACGTACACAAAATATAACCCGGTTATGTGGGGGCCCCCACATAACCGGTACGTAGTGGGTTCACTCGAAGGCAGGTGCATTCAATCATCAGAATCAATATGAGCTTACTTATACTTTTATCATTTAATTACAATGTAACAAATTTATAGAGAAACAATGCTTAATTTAAATTAAGCAGACATCTCCTTACCATTAACATGTTGGCCACTCAGTATTCAGCACATCAGTCCACGCGTGTTTCCATTATAGTAAGCTTATTAATGTTCAGCACTTGTTAAGGTTCCACATGCTGCTGTAATTCACCATTGCAAATCAAACTTTCGAAGTACTATTCTTAACACTTCCCTGTCTCTCTCATCTGCTCTATAATGACTGTAGTAAACTAGTAGTATATTCCACAAAATGTATATAAGCTCATTTGATTATCTGTATGTAAACCACACTGCCTGTAAAGTACATGTCTGATACAGTTTCATTTCAGCTGCATTTCTGCAGTGTGGCGGTTGGTATTTTTTCAAATATAAATGACCTTTGACCAAATGCTCTGTGGGTGATGGATAAACAATAATCTAGTGTTGACAGATATAAAGTCTCATAAAGTACACATAAAGTACACATTCTTTGCCAAACATTTGTAAAACCTATTTATTATATTAAATCCCATATAAAGTACAAATAAAGTACACCTACAAAAGCCAACAAGAAGAGTCTTTAAAAAGACAATCATCGCTTAGAAGCGGTGATTAAAATCTATTTAATTAATCAATTTCAATTAATGGCCATACAAAACGTCCTTGATTTAGGATAAAGGAACATGTTAACATAAACTATAAATAAAGAATAAGGTATGGTACTACAGGGCCACATTTTCTCCATGGCCCTTGATATGGTAGTAATTGGGCATGCATCGCGAATTGGCACCCTAATATTAAAGGGGCATTGAGAGATACGTATGGGAGTGCGCCCTCAATTATGAGAAATCAGTTTTTGCATCAAAGTAACACTTACGCATATACTAACTACCATCTGAAACAGTTTACCAACATTCGCCGTTTATCATATAACATTTCACGATTTTCGATATCATCATATCGAAACTCAGGTGCTGAATTCGGAAGTTATGCATCGTTTTACTCACAGACATTCGCGGCAAATCTCAACCCGGAAGTGCCGTTATTTGCTTATTTTGGCATGAAGGCGATGTCGGAATTGTATGACTTTTTGGATTTGGGTTATGTTGATGATTATCTTTACGTTATTTGCTCATTTAGTATATCCATGGTATATCGATCTCTCAATGCCCCTTTAAAAATGACATAAGTGTCTATATCTTTAGTTGTACAATGAAGATTTGTGTCAATTTAAAGTATGTACAATAACTATACTTTCCATACTAGCAACGAAAATGTATGTTTATAATTTTCAGTTGTAATCAGACAGTTATAATTGGTGCTTGAGGCGGTGGCTAAGGAGCCAAAGTCATAAACGTGGAATACTTCCTTTCTATCACTTTTGACAATTTGATATCTGTGATTGGATGTTTATAGTTATGGTTAATATTAGATGTACTCTAACAAAGGTGAACTTTAATAATAGTTGACTGATTTGTCTCAATCATTGGTTGTAATTGATAATTCAAATAATGAATTGCCCGCACGTACTTTGCCATGATCTAGCTAGTTAAATGACCACTTCCATGAGTAAAGCAATCGTGGTATGTTAATTATTAATAATATCGGTCCAACAAGGCAATGTTTCATTATTTTTACATGATGTGTATAAACCAATCTTAATAATTATTAAATATGCTACTAAATGCTAATTGTTAATGCTCAAATGTTATTAATGAGGACTGAAAAGTCTATACCTATTAATGGGTAACCTATAATCGATCCTGAATAAGATAAAGGGGATATTTAATGGGACATAATAGCCTACTCATTCACTTATGGATAAGAATACATGTGTATTTAGCTACACCCTGTATAACATTATATGTTTAGTGTTGGGCATATGCTTAAGTTGATTTATTTCCATTGCAAAATGGCAGTTTTATACTGCTTATTAAGACAAATTAGAATAAAAATGGAACGTTAATGTGCAAAATATGCTACAAATGTTGACCACCATGTATAATTTACCGGGTGAAACTTTAGACAAAGAGAACGATGATTTTCTTTTGAATGTGTAAGTTCTATTTATGCACTAACTTAAAAACTCAAATAATGTGATATTCAAAGTAAGAGAATGCCAACTGAAAAACATCTGATTAAACTGCTTCATGTTATACCCTATATAATTTCTACACATCCTGTATAATGACCTTAATACATGAAAACGTCTAAGTCCCAATAAAGTATACATAAAGTACACCTACCCAGCTAAAAACGTCTAAGTCCCAATAAAGTATACTTAAAGTACACCTACCCAGCTGAAAACTTCTAAGTCCCACTAAAGTATACATAAAGTACACCTACCCAGCTGAAAACGTCTAAGTCCCAATAAAGTATACATGAAGTACACCTACCCAGCTAAAAACTTCTAAGTCCCACTAAAGTATACATAAAGTACACCTACCCAGCTGAAAACTTCTAAGTCCCAATAAAGTATACATAAAGTACACCTACCCAGCTAAAAACGTCTAAGTCCCAATAAAGTATACATAAAGTACACTTACCCAGCTGAAAACTTCCTAAGTCCCAATAAAGTATACATAAAGTATACACCTTGTGTGTCCAAAAATGTTAAGTACAAATAAAGTATACATAAAGTACACCGTGTGTGTCAAAAAAGAAGCTAAGTCTCAATAAAGTATATATAAAGTACACCATGTCGCTACAATGGTCATATAAAGTACATATAAAGTACACTTTATTTCTACAATGGTCAAATAAAGTACACGTAAAGTATACTTTATATGTACTTTATGCCAATTAAGTACTAATAAAGTACTGAAAAGTACACATTAAGTATACTTTATATGTACTTTATGAAAACCAGGGAGGGGGGAGTCTGAGGGGGGATGTGCCCCCTCATAAGTAGGAAAAAAATCAATTTTCAAACTCATTTGGTGCGATCTGGTGTATACTTTTGACGAATATTGTATTGAAAAGCCATCGCTTCATTTTCGATAAATATTTTGTTTTTTATCAATGAACAAAAGAAAGTTGAGCATTTTGTATACTGATATATTCTTGATTTTAGTATAGGTGGTTTAAAAGCTCCATCAGAGGGGAGTCTGAGGGGGGATGTGCCCCCCTCATAAGTAGACAAATTTCAATTTTCAAAGTCATTTGGTGCGATCGCTTCATTTTCAATAAATATTTTGTTTTTTATCAATGAACAAAAGAAGTTGAGCATTTTTTATACTGATATATTCTTGATTTTAGTATAGATGGTTTAAAAGCTCCAACAGGGGGCGTCTGAGGGTCGGGTGGGGGATATGCCCCCTGAGAAGTAGAAATGTTTTCAATTTTCAAACTCATTTCGTGCGATCTGGTATACTTTTGACCAATATTTTATTGAAAAGCAATCACTATATTTCTGATCAATATTGGCTTTTTAAATAGGCAGATAGGCCTATACCAGAAAGAAGTTAATTAGTTACCCCCAAAAGATGAATTCTTAACGTACATACGCGTATGTATCCTAACCAACGTACAATAAACTCCAAACGTTCTTATGCCCCTCCCTCCCTCTCTTTTTTCCCTTTTTTCCCATCTTTTTCCCCCTTTTTCCCCCCTTTTTTTTCCCTCCCCCCCCCACACTTTTTCCCTTTTTTTTCAGTCGCGATTGACGGTACAACTATACACGTGTAAAGTGCAGTAATGTATAAATCCTTTTAAGATTGACTCAAAGTCAAAGCTACTCATTTTCACGAGTTTTTATCGTGTTTTTTCAATCTAAAATCAATCTAAAAGATTGAAAAATAGTCAATCTGTAAAAAACGGAGATTTTCAATCTTTTGATTGGCTATGTCCGCGAAGAGAACAAACATTATAATGAGTATTAAGTCATATCAAATTGGCCCGAGAATATGGAAAAGGGGTATTTTCAACCAGATGTGTGCTCGTTTTTGCGCAAAAAGGGGTAGGCCTACTATTAAAAAGTGTCCGGTTGTGAAAAGTATGGTTCGGAGAAATAGTACCTATATCAATTTGATCATCGTCCCAGGGGAAGCAAATAGAAGTAAATCGTGCTTATTTTTTTATGAAAAAGATAGAATAGAACCTCAGCATTGCTAAAGGAGTGTTCATAAATACTTTGGTGGGGGGGGGGGGGGGGGGGTTGGAAAATATGAGGGGGGGGCCAACCAAAAAAAAGGTTCTTAAAAGGGGGGGTCAGGGAAAAAAGTGCTTGCATAGGGGGGGTCCAAAAAAAAAGGTTGGTATTGTTTACAGCCAAAATGTATCTCAATCGTGACAAAAATAGGTGTAAAGTCAAAAAAATTCGCGCGCTATGCGCGCGTATCTTGACTCATAACAATCTTGTTGGTTCATTTTATTTTCCGCCCCCCCCCCCCCCAATATCAATAACCTATATAGCTACGCCACTGGAGCCTTAAACATTTGAAGATGAAGAGGATGCAGATAAAGAAGAAGAGGAGGACATACATGTACCACAGCGATCACGAGTGTCGGGCAGGATTATAAAGAAGAAGACCTACACTGATTTTGTTTGACTTTTCAATTGTGTTATATTATATATCTTTAATAAATAGTTTGATATAACCCACCTACC
>CM069455.1:45624516-45672067 GCA_035610835.1 Ophiura sarsii
TCTTAATAAATTCCTTTCAATTTTTGTTTTTTTACTGTGATCCACTTCACACAACAACAACAAAAAATATGATCACTCACCAGTGTGGTGACGAATGATAGGTTTAATAATTTAACTTGACTTTGATTATAAAAAGCACCATATTTGATTTGAAATATTATCCTAAATAAAAATACAAATAAATCCTGTAGGGTGGTGTGTTAAGGTGTAGTTCCAGGCACATAGCAGGGTAATATCAAGGGTTGAGCCCCAGAAGGTTGTAACTCAATTTTTGGGCAAATTGATATTTTGGTACAAAAATGATCCATATAACCTAAATTTTCAGAACCATAAAAGAGATTAGAGAAGTTGGGTGCTACGTGTATTGTAATGAGTCCCAAATATTTGAAAGTCGATTATTTCAAAATAACATTTCTTGAGTTACGGCCTTCTGGCGCTCAACCTCGATATGTTATACACCAAATTAAAAAAATGTGAACCATCACATCAAAACAGACCAGTTGTCTCCGGGATATGAAAATTCATGTTAAAAAACTATTTGTTAGCTTATAAATTACAGCTAATTTAATTTGTCAACATTGACCATGGAACGCAAGTTTTATGTAACTAGGTGGAAAATTTGTTTTATTTTCTTTATTTTTCTCAACTTCTTTTGTTGTTATTGGCAGATGAGCCTTGCCAACAACTGATCGGTTTCGATGTGACGGGTCAACATTTTTGTCAATCACTGTGGCCCCGTGAATGGATTTCAAAATCACAATGAGGCCCGGATGGTAGAAAAGGTTGCACATGCTTGATCTACATGCACATTTATTTTTTAAATAGTCTTGATATACTGTAAAACAACTTAATTTTGCTAGCAATTTAATTTCGCTAGGAGATTAATTTCGCCAAATTAAATTACCGCCGATTATAATATTTATAATGATTATATATAGGACGATGAAACAAATTAATGCTAATTCGCTAAATAAAGTTGCCGAGAAATTAAACTGTTTTACAGTATTATTATTTGATTTGTGGCATTTTCATTTATATTGTCATTAGGCCTCTCACAATCGATGTTGAGTTTCCTGTTGCAGGTTTTAAAAAAGGGACGAGGTGACTTTTAATTATTAATTATTAATTATTTGATATTTTAATTATTGTGATATAGAACTGTAATAGACGCTTCAGTATTTAGATGAATCGACTGGCTCTAAAGGTCAATATTGTATGTTGACCATCATAAATGTATTGTAAGTGCTTTTCGAATGAATTTCGTGATTTGTAGTAACAAAACGGGTAAAAAAAGTGAATTTCGATGAAGAAACATCGTTTTTTTGTGGCAGAAAGTGTAAATAATTAATAATTAAAGTAAGTGACGAGGCCCGTTTTTGGACGCGGGCGGCAACAGGAAACTCAACATCGATTGTGAGAGGCCTTACATTTGGTTTTGATGATGGTGAGTGATCGGTGATTCTCACAAGATCTGTCCCTCATCTGCAATGTCATTGTTCACTCTAACCTTCGTAGAGATAAAATGCATCTTTTGTGGGTATATTTGAGACCGAACAGCAGCATTGTCATTGTCATTGTCAATGTTGATGTACATATCATAAATATTTAGCAGACTATGTTGATGTTTCTTGATGTTGTTATTGATTGATTTCAAGTTTGGCAATTGACCCTGCAGTGCATTTCGGTAAATGTCCATCCTTTTTCAAAATGCTGAGGTGAAAGCAACCACATGACCAGGTCAAACACAGGTATAGGCATCAAGGCAATTCTGTTATTCTTACAGACCCGTCAGCGGTTTAGCTAAAAATATGAAAGATGATGAAACTCATCTAATGAAGCACTCTGCTTTTGAAGGACTGAATGCCATCATCATTTATTTCTCTAACTACACTGTCACAGTAGGTGAGATCCAATACAGTTGAACACAGTATGTGAATGAACGTTCTGTCAGTTGAAAGGGTTCTTGAGGCTGGTTCACTCAGTGCCTGATTTGGTACAGATAAGCTGATTGCGAATTGCTTGTCTCATTTCTGAAAATAAATAACAAAACAAGAAATTTGATGGAATAAGCCGAGGTTATTTTGGTGGCAATTTTAATGTCTGGATGCCCTTACTTTAGGTGACAAAAAACAACACCCTGTGCAGTGGCGGATACAGGGGGCGAAGGGGTGGGTGCGCTGTAAAATTTGACAATATACCTTTTTTGTGTACCACTGTACCATTTTCAGAGACATAGGTAGGTTCCGTCGGTACATTTGCAAGTTCTATCATGCGATATTTCTTGCCGGTTTTGGGTAACCCCCCCCCCCACTTAGCAGAATTTCATGAGCTGGCGGGCAAAAAAAAGTTTTTTGTTGTTAGCACATTTGACCGACCCATTATTTAGAAATCGGTGAACAAATGATCACGTGCAGATGGAAGAAGAAAAAAATGTTTGGGCCTGTCAAAATTCTGCAAGTTTTTTTTACGGATTTTTAAACATTTTAAGGTCATTTTCAATTCAAGGGGATAAAAGTTAAAAAATACACCAACAAAACACCTAGGGTCTGTTTGCCATGTTTGTTGTAAGAAGGATCGAGCAGCATAATCCAGTAACCTTGCTAACTCCGACAAGAAGCACTGCGCTGGTTGCAGACCCCCGTCTCATTGCGCAATCGCGCAAAGGACAATATAAAGGCTCCAATTTCTTTTTGGAGAGTGATACACAATCTGCTGGACTCTGGCCACGGAAGACCGGGTTCGATTCCTGGAGCGGTACACATCATTTTTCTTTCCTTATTCGCTCCGTGTCTCCCTACATTAGCTTTGCAACACCCCACGAGATAGAGTTAAGCCTTTAATTCTATAACAAATTAGCATTGATATTACCCTTGGTCCAAGTGCACAATTAAAATATTAAAAAGTAAAGCTTACCTTTATAACTTAATATAAGTTAGTACAATCCAGCCGTACCAGCTAGGTCAATTTGTTCCTGTCACTAGTTAGTGCAAATGCCTTGGTTAGTGCATGGACTTATCAGATAATAAGTCCATGGTTAGTGCAAAGACTTGGTTCATAGTGTCAGTGTCAATTAAGTAGTACACCACCAGAACAGATGATGTATTGGAATGAACACTGTAAATTACAGTCCATGTAATCATGGACTTATCGCGTTTCTTGCTTGGTGTCTTCTTGTGAACTGAGTTGAATCATGGACTTCTAATAAGTCCATGGTTGAATGCACTGCGGCTGATGATACACCGTATACAGTGACCGTATGCGGTACGGGCGTATTTCGTATGGTTGAAAAAAATGTGTTCAAAAATTCTCCGTATTTCACATCAAATGTCCTACATGCCATGGTAAAACGAAATACAAAATAACGTCCATCGTACTCGAATCAACACTCGTTGACTAATAGATATGTGATAATTGTTCTTTTAAGTGGATTTGCAGAGCAAATTGAGTTGTTCATTTCACTTCATGGGCGCTGCCATTTGTTTACATTGTATTCTCGCGGAAACACGAAAATGGATAACGCGAGATTTCAATTTGGCAGTGTTGCAAGCCCGTTTATTTTTCTCCGCCCGATGCCATAAAAAATCTGACCTATCCCCCCTGCAGACGACGGTGGCCACGCGAAACCTAAATTTTGAATTCGTAGTGAATAACAAGTAATCGCGAATTTTTTAAACTATCATTTTTGACAAATACATCATAATTAAAAGGATTTTTATCGTTAACCGGGCGATGACTGTTAAAAATAATTCAAAATGGTGCACTCCCGTTGCCAAATTGGGTCGTCTGAGAGACGCGTGGCCAGCGTTGCGTCGTCTGCTACAATCATCACGCCTGATCGGTATAGCGCCCCCAATTCTATGCTGACTAAGTTCAATTTAAAAGTGGACCCGATCGGCAAGCTCAGTGACATACCCCTGCCCTTGCTTAATACGATCACGAGCTGTCAGTATCGTTCGGCGGTCGGATCGGATCGGTCGAAATTGAAATATTTTCGAAATTACACAGGCTAGAAAACTGCCAGAATCTCCAGGACTTACGTAAATTAGCTTGACAACATAACAGCAGGTGAGTAAAAAAGGCATACAACTATCATTTTAATAAATTTAATGGTTAAACACCTTTCTGATCTGACAACTGTATCTGTAGCTTAAAAAACGAAGAGAAATTACTATACCACTACTACTACCAGTAGCAGGTGTCCAAATATGGCCACCAATTTGGGAGCCATATTTGCCCACCAAGACAAAATGC
The DNA here is from genome assembly GCA_035610835.1 of Ophiura sarsii. Classification (NCBI taxonomy): domain Eukaryota; kingdom Metazoa; phylum Echinodermata; class Ophiuroidea; order Amphilepidida; family Ophiuridae; genus Ophiura; species Ophiura sarsii. Next base: position 45,628,768 of record CM069455.1, read on the forward strand.
GTAATAAATTCACTATTGTTCGTGTTTGAAACCAGAAATAATTGTTCCAATGGAGTAAAAGTCTGCTGAGGAAGATTTAAGTTTGATTTCCTGTTTGAATTAAGCAAATTCTGATACTTGTAAAGTAGAGATCATGAGATCATTTTGAGATTTTAGGTTTGAGACTGAGAGGCTTGATACCCGGGGGGGGGGGGGGGGGGGTTACTTTCGTCAAAATTGTACGTGGATGTGCCTAGCGGACTTCGAAAATGGGACTTTCTCTATACCTATTTTTTGGCTAATTTCCCACCCATCAATATACCAATTTTGTAAGAAAAGCACCCAAATGTGCACAAATTGGGCGCTTTTTCCAGAAATGCCTCAAAATACACCCAATTTATGCCAATTGGGCGCTTTGGTCTGTGATGAAAACCACCCCATCGCTATACCAATTTTTGCGAAAAGGCACCCCAAAAGGTAGGCACATACCGAAATACGTATACCATCAATGTGAAGGTGGAGTAGGTTTGGATGGGGTGGGAGGGGTTTGTGGTGGGGGAGGGGATTGGTGTGTGTACACTATAAGTACACAATAAGCATTCCCTGTTTGTTAATGTAGTGCACTTTCAATGAAAGCTTGAAAATGAAATTTCAAAAATAGTTTTTGCCAAAAATGACTGAAATTGCATCTTTTCTAGTAGAACGTAACCATGAATTGTTTTGAAGCGATGCAAAATATTTTGGTATCAAGTTCAGCTATCGATGTATGAAGGATAGAAGATGCCATTTTGTGTGTGGAAGCGCTGCTACTTTTGGATTAACTGTAAATACTGGCAGTGGCAAAATGTCCACTTGACACAAAATGACTGAAATTTCATTCAAGCGACACAATATATTTAGGTATCGAGTTAAACAATTGATATGAAGGGTAGAATATGCCATTTTTTGTGTGGAAGCGCTACTTTTGGATTAACTGTAAATACTGGCAAATATGCCCACTTAGCGGGCATATTTACCAGTGCACTGGCAGCCAGGGCTGGACAATTCGGACACCTGCTAGGAATGATACATACAACCTATCAATCATAATCATCGGGTCGGGTAGTCCCAATCGGTACCGTAGTGCAAGTGTATCTTTGATGGCAGAAGAAGCTACACAGCCGATGATCGGCAGGTATTTCAGGAAAACTATACAGCTGATGATGTGTTCTTCTACACGGAATAAATGCTATTAAACCTTGTTGTAGCATCATCCAAGCAGCACAGTTCTTTCCCATGGTCCTGCGGGCCAATCTAAATTGGACAGCCCTCAAATTAAGAAATGGAAAGGGCAAGGCAATTTCAGGCAATTTGAAAGGGGCACCAACTTCCACCAAGGCAATTATGTACTTTTCAATGGAGTAAAAACAGCCAGAAGTTGAGGGCAGGCCCGTAAGCAGGATTTTTTTTAGGGGGGGGGGGGGGGGGGGGGCGTATTTTTTTGAAAAGGTACATTGGTACCAAAAAAAATCGTAAAAGGGGTGGGTTAGGACATGTTTTAGTCCCAAACTGCCCGAAAAGACACTTTTCAAAATGGGAAATGGGGTGTTTTTCGGAAAATTGGGGTAGGTGGGGGGGCGTTTTCACAAAAAAAGGTACATTAGTAACAAAAAAAGATACATTGGTACAAAAAAAAGTACATTGGTACAAAAAAAAGGACTTTTTTCAGATTGGGGCCCCCTCTAGTTACGGGCCTGGTTGAGGGCATCAAGGCAACTAGGTGGGGCACCGACGGCAATTGCCTTCGGTTAATTTGAGGGCTGAAATTGGACCCAAACTAAAGAAAGCACTATACTAGAAGAATTCTGTTAAGTCGGCCCCATGCTCCTCGGCCCTCCGGCGCCTGCCGTTCTGTTTCATACTACATGTAGCGCTACCGCAGGTGCCCAGGATAGACTTGCGAGTGTGAGTCATTTAACATCATCGGCTGTAGGCCTATAGCTTTCAGGGCTGTCAACTTTTGGGATTTGCTGGGAGAGAGTGATACAGACCCCCCCCCCCCCCCCCCCCCCCCCAAAAAAAAAAAAAAAATCGTAAAACATGCACACATTTGTTCCCGTCAGCAGCTGAAATCTTGATAAGTGTGTGTGTGTAGGGGGGATGATGTTTACCTCAAATCCGCACGAAAATTGCATGGTCAAAATTTGCATATGTACAGCCAACGGTAGCTAGTACAAAATTAAAAGGTGTTGATACACATTTTAATTGAGGTAATTTTGTTGAGCATGTTGAGGCGGGAGAATTTATATGCTAGGCGGGAGTGCGGGAGAAAGAGTGTCTTCTATGCGGGAGAGTTGACAGCCCCGAGCTTTTCTCGAATTGGCTGCCCGATCATCGGCTGTATAGCCAGTAGCCACTTCCATCTTTGATACACGACAAACTCACAACGTCGCGAAATTCACATTGAGTGTCATGGTAGAGGAAAAGGTAGCTCATTAACATAATTTCCGTTACCCCTATCGTGTTGGAGCATGCGATTCATGTAGTCGTGTAGTATTTGTTCTCCCCGATATGAATACCGCTGTTGGTAAATTAAAAACATGTGCTAAGTACCCTAATTAAGCGAAACAAAACTGCAGTCCCTAAAATTAGTTATAGCGTGTGCCAATGTGCCATCACTTTCCATTCAAATGACCGTCATTTGTGAATCGATTGCTTTATCTCTTGTCTATTGAGTGGAAAGACGCTATTGAAATGGACTAATTGGGTTGCCTTTTATAGCTTTGGAATCACGGGTATTAGCGGAACTCGTTTTTAGTGAAATCGATTTAATACCTGCAATCATCACAATGACACCTAATTTGTCAACATCATCGGTACCCAGGAAATTCAATAGGGGTGTTGCTGTTTTAATCCATATATTATAGTTCTTTTGAAGAATAACAAAAATCTCTGAATGTTTCGTTGTTGCATGGGAGGCTTTAGTTTATAGCCGGTTAAGGTGTAGTGCAATTTGCGAATAAACCCCGGAATAAACAAACAAACAAACAAACACACACACCATTACAACTCGGATGTCTGCTATCTACAGTAGATAGCATCCATTATTATTGCATTCATCACTTAGATATAACCTAATGTTATTCCTTTCTTCAGTAGATAAACACCCGGCGTTACATTTCTATCTTCAGTAGATAGTACCCATATATTGCATTACTATCTTAAGTAGATAGTATACTAATATATTATATTGCTATCTGATCTTCAGATAACATTCATGAATTATTACATCTTCACCTTAGCATAATATCTATATAAACAGCACCGTGCGTGAATTGACACCTATTTATAGTGTCATTGGTGTGCAACAGCTTCTAAACTAACACACTAAAAACGATGGGGTCAAAATATTAACCCTTTTACGGGGTCAGTTTTAACCCTATTCGTGGTTAAATCAACCACTCTCGGGGGGGTCATTTTGCATCATATTAAAATGACCCCTAAAAGGGTCATATTTAAATGACCCTAAATATAGTCATGAATGACCCTAGTCATGAATTACCCTAAATATATATGACCCTAAATATAGTCATTTTCATCCACGTTCCGGGATCATTTTCTAATCGGGATACCGTTATCAAAATGACCCCTGAATGTGGTCATTTTTTGACCCTAATATAGTCAGAGAGAAAAAAAGAAATATAATCATTTGACCCCAATTATAGTCATTTTAACCACAATTTGGGTGAAATATTTTACTAGATCACCGGGGTCAAATTTGACCCTTTTTTAGTCCGTGCATAGTTGACTCAGTAAGCGGGGTTAAAAATGACCCTTTTGGGGTTGAATTCTGACCCCGTATTTTTAAGATTTTTAGTAGGACCAGTCGGGATAGGAGAGTAAACGACACATTTACAAAAAATGAAAAATAAATAATGTTTATTTAGAAACATTCCTAATGTATGCCTTTTCAAAGATATGGACCAACCCGTTCGATCCCTAGTTATCGAGTCCTTGCATGGGCGGGTCTCGAACTGGAGCTAGAGTAATTCGTCTATCATGTGCACCATGTGCAGAAAAAACTGCATTATGCACTCGTAAAAACCCTTTCCATGAGAGCCAACTATACACCAACTACAATTTAAATAAAGTTACGTTTCTTGTTTTTAGTCACCCATTTTTGTATCAAATGACCACGAAAGTGACACAAAACACGTAAACAAATGATTAGAAAAAACAATTAAAAAATCCCCTTTTCAGTTGGTGTAATTGACCCTAAGAAGGGGCTTTATTTTTATGTCTTACGTTTTTATTTGTTTATTTTATTCAAATGAAGAGTGATCGATTGATGATAACTATACACACAAAGTCGATCCTAGACCAATAGTGGCAATTGAAATGGAAATTTAAGGCATATGGCTTGTTGTAGGGATCATTGGATGTTAAGTATAAGTGACCTGAATACTACCATGAGATTTATATGCAGTTCAATGAGTCTAGCACTATCATTGGTTGTTAAGTATAAGTGACCTGAATACTACCATGAGATTTATATGCAGTTCAATGAGTCTAGCACTATCATTGGTTGTTAAGTATAAGTGACCTGAATACTACCATGAGATTTATATGCAGTTCAATGAGTCTAGCACTAGGGACCTGCCTCCACGAGTCATTTGTATTGACGGTGAATCAATTGCAACACATTTTTTTAAAGTATCTTAAAGACAAGTTAACCTCATTTAAGAAAGGCTATCTAGATCTTGGCATAAATTTCACAGCATTTAACATGGGTTTTCCTCAGGATCCTCACTGAGATAACAACACGAAACCACAAACAAATTAAATGCCGCTAACGAGATTGCTAGAACTGTGGCTTACGGGAAACAAATTATATACCAAAACGACGTCGTATCTCTTATAAAAGCACAAATTAGCCTATTTCAAATTAAATAATCCCGTAGTTAAGATCAATATATAAATGACTGGAGGTGTTCTAGGCCAATTAAAATTGACACTTTTGTATTTAGGCGTACTCTGAGACGATAAATGGAAAAGGCAACCAAGACGGCAGTATTATGTTCGTAGAAAGGCCAACGCAGAATTGATAAACGCAGAATTGATAAACGAAGAATTGAGTGCCTTCAAAAACAAATATTTCGGTATGGTAAATGCCTCGGTACAAGAAAAGTGGGACAATCTGGAACGTGAAATCAAGACTGTTATGAAAAAACATATTCCCAAAAAGACTGCTGCAAAACAAAATAGTTTACCATGGTTCAATAGAAAGCACCACAAACTTCGTCGCAGAAAACAAAGGGCATTTAACAAGGCCAAGAAATCTCAGACCGCAGATGACTGGAACAAATTTTTGTCTTGCCAAAAAGATCTCAAGAAATCCTTAAACAAGGCTGAGCGAGAGTTTGTAACAGACAGACTTACCACAGCGATGAAAGAAAATGTCAAACAGTTTTGGTCTTACATGAAAAGACTTGGTCAAGGTGAACAAGGAGTGGCTGACTTAAAAGTGAACAACCAGATCATCAGTGAAGGGAGTAAGAAAGCTGAAGCTCTTAACACCCAGTTTGCCAGTGTATTTACTGCTGAAAACATAGACGAAATTCCAACTCTCGGTAGAAGCACCATTGATGACATCCCAGTTTTGATTATCCATGAAGGGGGGGGGGGGGGGGGGGGGGGTGCTGAAGCAACTTCAACAACTTAAGCCAAATAAAGCTGCAGGACCGGACGAAATTCCACCATGGTTCCTGAAAACATTTGCTGATAAACTTGCTCCAATACTCACCGATCTTTTTCAAGCTTCAATAGAACAAGGAACCCTTCCTCGGCAGTGGAGAGAAGCCAATATTTGTAGTATTTTCAAGAAAGGAGACAAAGCTTCACCAGAGAATTACAGACCTGTCTCACTTACAAGCGTGACCTGCAAAATATTAGAGCACATAATTCACTCTCATGTAATGGACCACCTAGAAAAGTTCAACATACTTGTCGACTCACAGCATGGTTTTCGAGCAAAAAGATCCACTGAAACGCAGCTGATTGTCACGGTAGACGACATAGCCAAGACCTTGGAAGCAGGGAAATCAATCCATATGGCGATACTAGACTTCTCCAAAGCCTTTGATAAGGTGCCACATGAGCGTCTGCTAGGGAAGCTTCAACACTATGGTATCAGAGGAAATATCCTCAAATGGTTAAGGCACTTCCTTACCGACCGAATCCAAAGAGTTGCCTGTGAAGGAAACATCTCGTCATCAAAAGACGTTTTGTCGGGGGTACCACAAGGCACCGTACTGGGACCATTGCTGTTTTTGATATATATAAACGATCTCCCAGACCTCTTAAAAAACCAAGCACGCCTCTTTGCTGACGACTGCCTAGTTTACAAGTCAGTAGAATCTGATCAAGACATGGACTCATTACAAGAAGACCTAAATACACTTGAAAGCTGGCAAAATAAGTGGAAAATGAGTTTCAACCCATCCAAATGCTTCATCATGGAGATCTCCCACAAAAGAGACCCACCCCACAGAGACTACACCTTTTGCGGCGAAGTCCTGAGTCAACCAACCTCACAACCATACTTGGGAGTACAACTGGACAACAAACTTAACTGGGGGGAGCATGTCTCAAACAACATCTCAAAAGCAAACCGCGTCCTCGGTTTACTACGTAGAAACCTGTGGTTCTGCCTTAAGGAAGTGAAGACAACTGCATATACAACTCTCGTCCGACCAATCTTAGAGTATGCCGGCTGCGCATGGGATCCATACAGGAAGACGATGGTAAACAAACTCGAAAGAGTACAGCGAAGAGCAGCACGCTTCTGTACGGGGGACTACACAAGAGAGAGCAGTGTTTCACAGATGCTACTTGAGCTCAAATGGGAACCGTTAAAATGCAGAAGGGAGAAAAACAGACTAGCTATGATGTTCAAAATTCAAAATGACTTGGTGGGAGGAATTCAAAAGGACCAGTATACAAAAATATCACCTACGGCAGGGAGTAGGAGAAACCACACTAAACACCTTGAAATCCCATATGCTGGCAAAGATGTCTACAAAAATTCTTTTTTCCCACGGACAAGCAGGGCGTGGAACGATCTAGACCAACAAGCTGTTTCATCAACATTATTAGGATTCAAACACCGGCTCAGTAAAACACACTAACATGCACGACGACACACACAAGTTAGCGACATGCGATGAATTTCGCCCTGCTGACTGCAATTTCAGAAGGTTCAGAAGGATAATCGTCTCAGGGCGTACTGTTTCCCGCCCGCGTTCAAAAATAAGAATGCCAAATATTTAATTATTTGATTTTTATTTAGGATTCAATGAAATTAATCATGTAGTTATAACATAATTAAATACGGACCTCGATATTGGTTGCGATCACTTGTTTCAATATAAAGGAATAAAAGATAGACATCTCGTCCGTTTTCCAAACATGAAACTGTTAACTCATATAATAATTTTAAATCGCCATATTGCCAAGTAGCTAGCTTTGATTATGCTTCTAAAATTATTCAATAAAATAACCTTGTCAGTCCCGAACTCGTCCGTAGCTATCTGACGATTCAGAATTTCAGAGAATCCAGTCCCTCCGTGTCACACTTTAGTACACAGAGCTGAATACAGCATGCTAAGACGAATGACGTCGGATTTACGAGCGATAGCTGCATACCAAGAACAATACCAGTAAATATTCCTAAAAGGAACTCGCGTTTGTTTCCTTAAAAATATTCATGATCAATGGGATTTGAACTGGAGGTGGCAACTCCATTCAATAGCAGCACAAAGACACACATTAGTGAGTTCGCCGTAAATTCAATAGAGTAGGGTTGCTAAAATAGTATATACTGCATTAAATTAAGGGATTTGTTCTTTATTTTGGTTAATTAAAGCTAATTAGCACACGATTTTAATTTACCAACAGCGATATTCTAATTGAGGAGACAATACCCCACATCTCTATACCAATCGCATGCTCCAACACGATAGGGGTAACGGAATGTCTTACGGGAAGCACTTTTCTCGGGTTTTACACTGTACCATCAGCACTGCCGATTTTTCAACTCAATTTATAAATTTACCCAAAATGAAGATGCTAGATCAACAATAATGAACTATTGAACTTAATTAATTTGAGATGTTATGGTAATAAATAAGAAATTATTCACTTTGGAGCTCATTAAATATGACAGTAAATGGTCATGTATACCAAGCCGCCCTTGTTGTTAATTGACCTGGTATTAATGGAGGAATGGTAGTATCTGGCACAGACTTAGCTTTTACACTTAATATATAGTATATAGATGATGATACATGTGCTGTTATGGGAGAGGTGCCTATTTAGTGATATAAACATTTGGTCAAGCATTGCGTGGACAGATTGATTGACTTTGAAACTCATACATCAGTACAGCACCATGACCTTATACTGATTGAAGACTAACCAATGACCTGAGATGACCACCCTCTCTTACTGCTGATTCTTGTATATAGTTGTTTTAGTTGTTGTTTGATATATTCTGTTTGGATTTACATGTACTTTTTTGTTTGCTATTAAATAACAACCACTTTCAATCAACTGTGGACTTTGTGATTGGAATAGTAGTGTTAGTTTCTGTTCTATATTTGTTGCGATAACAATAAAAATTCAACACAAGTAAATAACTTTCAACTGTGCTATTTGTTATAAAACACTTTCAACTGTGTATATATCGTTCTTGGAATCACTGGCAAAAACTGGAGGAACCCTCACTAGTGTTTGCCATTTCTCTCCTATTGTCTTCTGATCCCCGCCCTTGACCATTATAAACAACAACAAAATACTTGGCGAATCCAACTCCTATCATGTTAGCTTATACTTGAAGTTCAAAAGTATCATTGTAAATATCACTGGCATTGGAACATAAACACCACACACACACCCCCACACACACCACATTTGTATTTTAGTGACCATTCAAAAGCCAAGTTCAATGCCTAGACCACTTGACCTGCCAACATGTAGACATAACATTAGCTGGTCTGTCACCACTACAATTATAGAGACCCAACCTGTCACATTAAAGATGTGTGAAGAAATGCAACCTCCCAGCTGTCACACGTCATATCGAATGGTAGTGCTGTCACAGTGCTGTCATATCGAACGGTAGCTGTCATATAGATGGCATATCGAACGGTAGTGCGGTCACAGTGCTGTCATATCGAACGGTAGCTGTCATATACATGGCATATCGAACGGTAGTGCTGTGCTATTAGCACGTAATAGGTCTCCTCGCTTCGCTCGTCGACACTATTACTACTACTAATAGCCTACTATCATGATCGAACACCACTTTTTGGTGTACTATATTTCCGTAAGCGTACACCTATTAATTTGAGATGTTATGGTAATAAATAAGAAATTAATGGTTGTGCGAATGAAATATTCACTTTGGAGCTCATTAAATATGACAGTAAATGGCCCTGTATACCAAGCCGCCCTTGTTGTTAATTGACCTGGTATTAATGGAGAAATGGTAGTATCTGGCACAGACTTAGCTTTTACACTTAATATATAGTATATAGATGATGATACATATGCTGTTATGGTGTAGAGATGGGAGAGGTGCCTATTTAGTGATATAAACATTTGGTCAAGCATTGCGTGGACAGATTGATTGACTTTGAAACTCATACATCAGTACAGCACCATGACCTTATACTGATTGAAGACTAACCAATGACCTGAGATGACCACCCTCTCTTACTGCTGATTCTTGTATATAGTAGTTTTAGTTGTTGTTTGATATATTCTGTTTGGATTTACATGAACTTTTTTGTTTGCTATTAAATAACAACCACTTTCAACTGTGGACTTTGTGATTGGAATAGTAGTGTTAGTTTCTGTTCTATATTTGTTGCGATAACAATAAAAATTCAACACAAGTAAATAACTTTCAACTGTGCTATTTGTTATAAAACACTCTCAACTGTGTATATATCGTTCTTGGAATCACTGGCAAAAACTGTAGAAGGTGCGGGATTGGCTTTTTAGCGCTTTAGCGCGGGGAGTTAGCATCTGTGTTAATTAGCGAAATTAGCATCGGTGGTGCTAAAAACGCTATTATCGCTAATTTTGCAAGTAAGTGCTAAAAACGCTATTATACGATATCAAATAAATTTTCAAAAAAATTGAGGTATGCCATCGCGCAATTAGCGCTAATAGCGCTAATTGCATCGGTGGTGCTAAAAACGCTATTATCGCTAATTTTGCAAGTAAGTGCTAAAAACGCTATTATGCATTATTTTTTCACTAAAGCAAATCATAATTATACAGGGTGTCTCTAAAAAGGTTGTGTTAACGGAGCATGTTTATATAGAGCCCCGCAGGGTTCCGGAGGACACACGAATCACACCAAAGTGCCAATCAAGTACAATTAGCGTTATTAGCGCAAGACCGCTAATCAAGTGCAATTAGCGCTATTAGCGCTAATTGCGCGACTTCTAGACTTGGTTCATCCTCAGAAATTGCACTTTAGCGATTACAACGCTAATCAAGTGCAATTAGCGCTATTAGCGCTAATTGCGCGACTCCTATAGACTTGGTTCATCCTCAGAAATTGCACTTTAGCGATTACAACGCTAGGAACACGGGATATCGCGCTAATTGCGCTAATTGCGGCAGAGTGCTAACCAAGTGCAATTAGCGTTATTAGCGCAAGACCGCTAATCAAGTGCAATTAGCGCTATTAGCGCTAATTGCGCGACTCCTAGACTTGGTTCATCCTCAGAAATTGCACTTTAGCGATTACAACGCTAATCAAGTGCAATTAGCGCTATTAGCGCTAATTGCGCGACTCCTATAGACTTGGTTCATCCTCAGAAATTGCACTTTAGCGATTACAACGCTAGGAACACGGGATATCGCGCTAATTGCGCTAATTGCGGCAGAGTGCTAACCAAAGGCAATTAGCGTTATTAGCGCAAGACCGCTAATCAAGTGCAATTAGCGCTATTAGCGCTAATTGCGCGACTCCTAGACTTGGTTCATCCTCAGAAATTGCACTTTAGCGATTACAACGCTAATCAAGTGCAATTAGCGCTATTAGCGCTAATTGCGCGACTCCTATAGACTTGGTTCATCCTCAGAAATTGCACTTTAGCGATTACAACGCTAGAAACACGGGATATCGCGCTAATTGCGCTAAAAACTAATGTGTTTTTAGCGCATTAGCGCACATTTGTACTAGCACTGCAATTATCGCTAATTTACATTGATCTTACACGCTAACTTGGTGCAATTAGCGACATTTGCAAAATTGCGCTAATGCGCTAATAAGCCAATATCGCACCTTCCTCCAAAAACTGCAGGAACCCTCACTAGTGTTTGCCATTTCTCTCCTATTGTCTTCTGATCCCCGCCTTTGACCATTATAAACAACAACAAAATACTTGGCGAATCCAACTCCTATCATGTTAGCTTATACTTGAAGTTCAAAAGTATCACTGTAAATATCACTGGCATTGGAACATAAACACCACACACACCACATTTGTATTTTAGTGACCATTCAAAAGCCAAGTTCAATGCCTAGACCACTTGACCTGCCAACATGTAGACATAACATTAGCTGATCTGTCACCGCTACAATTATAGAGACCCAACCTGTCACATTAAAGATGTGTGAAGAAATGCAACCTCCCAGCTGTCACACGTCATATCGAATGGTAGTGCTGTCACAGTGCTGTCATATCGAACGGTAGCTGTCATATAGATGGCATATCGAACGGTAGTGCTGTCACAGTGCTGTCATATCGAACGGTAGCTGTCATATACATGGCATATCGAACGGTAGTGCTGTGCTATTAGCACGTAATAGGTCTCCTCGCTTCGCTCGTCGACACTATTACTACTACTAATTTAGTCCTAGGTTAGTCCAAGGCAGGCTAGATCATACAGGCTACACTACTATTAGTCCCAATGGTGATCTGGGTAGCTTGCTACCTAGTAGTAGGGTCACACAACTCCCTATTGACTTTTCACATCACAAAATTCACATTGAGTGTCACTGTCCAATTCTGTTAGCACTTCTTCTTAGTACAGGAAACTTATACGTTGGTATTTATTTTTATTTTTTCCCCCACCAACGTATGGGGAAATTGTATTGCTAGAAATTTTCAATTTTGTTGCTGTTCTAAGTTTAGGCATGATCATAAAAGTTTGAAAATAAATGTATCTCTTTGAAATTGGAATACATGAAACAAAGTACTTTACAATAAAAAATGATGGATCAGGTTAAAGTTTCAACCATGTCTGCGGACTGAATAACCTAAATCAAAAGTAGTTTGCTAAAAACAGGTCAAGTCATGCACATTTTAAACTATTTTAGCTTAAATAGGCTATACTTTCATTGTCTAGCTGCTTGTGTGTGGTTAGTTTACAATGTAGACATCAGTGAGTACATCCCGGCCCCTGTCTTCCTTTTTTAGCTGGATTTTAAAAGAGGTAAACATGGAGTTTTCCACATAATTTGGCTACCAAATTTGGCTACCAAATTTGGCTACCAAATTTTCAAAAAAATGTCGCCCTCCGTTACAGTAGTCAATGATATGAACATCCCAAAACTAAGTCAATGGCAGCACGTTTCAATGATACAGGGGGAATTACAGTAAAACAACATTCCTGTTGATTAGTTAGAGGCGTTGCATCCTTATAGTAACTCTCATGAAAACAGTGCAAAATGAACTTTTTGATGTCTTTGGTCCACTGCCGTTTTATACAATGTTTTCTTGCTTGAAAAACTTATGACTCCCCTGTCGACCTGCTTGCCGAATGGTTCGATGTTTTGATCTGACTAATTTGCATCTTCCCCGGAGATGCGGGCATTCCAACTGAAGTATTTCTAATATTTCAAACTAGAAACACGGGTCACCCTGACGTGACGTCACCCCATGTCACGCGCCAGCCCGTCACCTAAATTTCGCTTGGACACCTCGAAGGACGTGTTTTCGCGGAGCTCCCCGTTTACCGGATTTCTAACAGAATCCTGAGTTGAGAATTTTGTTACAGGCGTGCATAATTCGTGTGGGTGGTTTTCCTGGATTTTATTCGCTTAAAATCGGATCGTTTGGGTTTCATTTCGGACCATTTTAAGTACAAAATTCAATCTAAAACTGAACGTAAAATTCTAAATTTTCCGAGGAGTCCGCCATTTTACTTGTGTCGTATGCAATATGGCGGCTCTTTGTTTTTAGTAATAATATTTTCCGCAAGTCCGGATACGCTTTGGATCTTTATTGAACTCGTATTGGAATCGCTGGGATTATTATTTGTGACGGACAATATCGTTTATGGATCTTAGTGATGTATCTTTATATAAATCGATGTAGTCTGTGTAATGTAGTTATTAACTTGTATACCCTATATTATGTATCCTTACAGCTTTTGGAACGAAAGCCCTCTGTGACATATAGAAGTTGAGTCACGGATAATCCCCCCAGTGGTAGATAGATAACCCGTGCCCATATTACACGTTTGATTGAGTTTCTATCTTTATTCAGTTAACAATAAATTGATTAAAATTCGTCTTACTACATTACTAGATCAGCCCAGCAGCCTTGTACTTTTCGCCGCTTTGCGCTTGGTTTACTACCTCTCTACGTTATACCTTTTACAACGTTCTGAGCGCCATAATTTGATCATGTCGCACCAATGTACCGATACTGAGTGTCCTGTTCTCATTCCCGATTGGGACTTACATTTATTATGTCTTGCTCACCGATCGTGTTCACGAGCCGATCAATGTGCTGTCTTTTGTAAGGGCCTTACTGCTGTGCACTTTGATGCATTGGAGAAGGGCTTTGCGAAAGGGTTGCGCACCCGTAGTATCAGTGTTGTTAATGTTGTAGGTAGAAAGTCCGTCGGTACGTCCGACGGCCTCCTTCTCACGGGGGAGGGAAGCTCTGTAACCGGAGCTTCCGTGGCTGTTTCGGCTAACGATCAGGCTCGGCCTGGTCGGCATGTAGAAACGGTCGGCGTGAGTGGTGGAAAGGCGGGACTGGTCCCGTTGAGTACGCTACTCCGTCAGGCGAGCTAGGCGAAAGCTCGGGGGTTATGTCTACCCCTGAGTTAGTAGTTTTCACGCCGGGTGCCAGTAGCAGCGGTCCGAGAGAATCGGTGCCCGCAGCTACGGCGCTTTTGCCCGCCAGTGAAAGTACGGGGTTCGTCCCCGCACTAGTAACTGGCCCGCTGGCGGTGGGAGTCGCCCTAGCTACCTCGGGTAGCCTGGGTACACCTACCAGCCAGTCGGTGGTAACAACGATGGTGGGCGGCCCTTAGCCTGCCGTTGTTTGTTCCGCTATTAGACCTCCCACGGCGTTTTTCGCAGGTCGAGATCTACCCCCGCCCCCCGGTTTTCCTGTCGGCTTACGATTAGCCACGGTTGATAACCAGGGAGCAATTAGCCATAATCGCCCTATTCAGGCAGGACTGAGTGCTCACTCGTCCACGCCGAATGGTGGCATTATGTCTAGCGGTTTTACTAGTCATTATCCTCTCGGTCACGGTGATCAGGGATTAAGACAGGGTAATCCCGCCATGAGTACCATCCCAACCGCTTCGGTGGCTGCGAATAATTCTCATGCGTTCTACTCTAACGCTCCCATGCAGCAACAGGCTTTGTTGCAGCAAGGGGGGGTGGGGGGGGGGGGGTGAGTGGTTACGCCACTGCGGCAGGCTATATGCAGAGTGCGGGCCTTGGGCCCAGTACCAAGCATATCAGCCTTGGGCGCAGGCGCCAGCGTGGCGAGGGTCGTACAACCCCTTGCTTTCGCAGGCTGCTAGCCCTCCCGCTTTCCCGTACAGTGTAGGAGGTTGGCAGTACGGACAGCCGCCGGGTATGGTTTACCCGTGGCAGTCTGGACAGCCTACCGGCATGCAATTCGCCTCTCAGGCGCAGAGCGTGCCGCTTCCTCAAATTCCGTCAGTAGTTAGTGCTGGGAGTCCGGTGAACCCTGTTCGCCCGGATCTCAGCGGGAGTACCCCCTCTTCATCAGTACCCGTCCAAGTCCCTGTGCCGGTTGTCGGCGTGGTGGATATGGATGTGTGTTCGGATGATGCCGCAGAGCGTGCCGCTTCCTCAAATTCCGTCAGTAGTTAGTGCTGGGAGTCCGGTGAACCCTGTTCGCCCGGATCTCAGCGGGAGTACCCCCTCTTCATCAGTACCCGTCCAAGTCCCTGTGCCGGTTGTCGGCGTGGTGGATATGGATGTGTGTTCGGATGATGCCCGTCCAGAGAGTGAGGATGAATCCGAGTCGGGTTCGTCTGACTCTGCAGACGAGGGAAAGGGGTCGAGAGAGGATGATGAGTCGGATTCCGACGAGTCGGTGCCTCTTCCCCTGCTACCAGTTGAGGAGAGAGTTAATGGCTTTCCGTTAGACACGCACTCGATCTTGTCCCGCGTTGCGCGGGACTTAGGCATTGCCTACGAGTCGCGTCGTCCAGCGGTCACACCTAGTGTTTTTAGCGCTACGTGTCCATTACTCTCGGACTCAGTTGAGCCAGCGCTGACTCTTCCTACAGACTTGGCGTCTGTCTGGGAGGTGGCGAAGTCTCCTCCGTCTAAGAAGGCCTACAAGAAGGGCTGTCTAGTGACGGACGATGACTTCAACACGTATCTCAAGGTGCCTACCATGGACCCGGAGATACAAAAGCGCCTACCAGTTGATGGAAAGGCTGATCACGGGACGTACTCCCCTTACTGGGAGGAGTGTCTGAAGTCCGTTGACAGTCGCCTACGGGCGGCTATCCGGCTTTCCGCATTCAGTTCGACCGTCGCAGAACACCTTACGAAGTTGACTGCTTCAGGGTCAGGCTCGGCTTCGGAGATTGCTCGTGAGGCGTATCTGTTGTCAGATCTCTCTCACAAGTCCTTGCAGTCTTCGATGTCCGCGGCTCACCGCCTTACATCACTTCTCTACTCAGGGATTTCTTTTCGGAAACCACTTCTGCGAGCTGGTAGAACAGCGAGCTAGAGAGGTTCTCGATGAGAAGTCACTGGTAGATACGGAGGCGGCGTTGAAGAGCCAGAAGAGGAAGAAGAAATCTAGTAAACGGAGATCTTCGACAAAACCCCTCACTTCAAGCTCTTCTGGTGCAGTACCTTCGGTAGCCTTGCCCGCAGCCGCCTCGGCTCCTTCCTCTGGGAAGAGACGCCGTGGTGCCCGGGGGAAGTCTTCTGGTCCAGCAGCGTCCAAGGGCAGTAAACGCCCGAGGACCTCTGGTAAGAAGTCTTCACCCTGAGGGTGCGGCGCCTGCCATCCACTCATCCGGGGAGCTCTTAGCTCCTCTGCAGACAGTGGTGTCACCGGTGGACTCGTATCCACCGGTGGGCGGGCGCTTGCTTCAGTTCAGCGCGGAATGGATCACCATTTCGCCGTCCAACTGGCTACTGGAGACGGTCGAGCGGGGTTACAAGATCGAGTTTACTCTCACCCCGCCGCTGCACTCGCGTCGCAGGCAAACCTTTCTGCCTGCCGACAGAGTACTTCGATCACTCCTCTTGAACGAGGTAGCGTCTCTGAGGGACAAGAGGGCTATAGTCCCAGTCTCCCCCCCCCCCCCCCCCCCCGTTCCACGGGGGTTTTTGGTCTACGTTCTTCCTAGCACCAAAGAAGACAGGCGACTGGAGACCAATTCTCAACCTGAAGCCGCTGAACGGGTTTATCAAACCTCATCGTTTCAGGATGGAAACATTGGCCTCCGTCCTCCGCTCAAGGGCTGTTGGGCAGCTTCCTTGGACCTCAAGGATGCTTACCTTCACTGTTTTTAGGAGAGAGAACGAGAGACCTCCAGTCAGGAAGATCGTACCTGCCTGGGAACTTAACACTGTTCTCGAGTACCTTAAGGGTCCGCCTTTTGAGCCTAGACCCAACTGGCTACTGGAGACGGTCGAGCGGGGTTACAAGATCGAGTTTACTCTCACCCCGCCGCTGCACTCGCGTCGCAGGCAAACTCACTTGCCTGCCGACAGAGTACTTCGATCACTCCTCTTGAACGAGGTAGCGTCCCTAAGGGATAAGAGGGCTATAGTCCCTGTCTTCCCCCCGTTCCACGGGGGGTTTTGGTCTACGTTCTTCCTAGCACCAAAGAAGACAGGCGACTGGAGACCAATTCTCAACCTGAAACCGCTGAACGGGTTTATCAAACCTCAGCGTTTCAGGATGGAAACATTGGCCTCCGTCCTCCGCTGCCCCATCAAGGGCTGTTGGGCAGCGTCCTTGGACCTCAAGGATGCTTACCTTCACGTTCCGATTGCTCCCGAGGACCAGAAATGGTTGCGTTTCCAAGTACAAGACCAGGCGTACATGTTCACATGTCTGCCCTTCGGCCTCTCCACAGCGCCCAGGGTGTTTACCCGGGTAGTGAGAGAGGTGGGAGCTTACTTGAGACGCCGGGGCGTCAACATTTGTCAGTATCTGGACGACTGGCTGGTGTATGCGAAGTCTCGAGAAGAGACAGCGCACCACATACAGCTAGTCATCCAGGTGATTACGCGACTGGGCTTTGTAGTGAACTACAAGAAGTCCAGTCTCGTTCCGACACAGTCTCCGATATACCTCGGGGCACGACTAGACCTGTTGAAGGGTCGGGTTATGCCTTCCCTGGCACGAGTAAACAACATGGCTGCTTGCGCTCGCATCCTTGCGGAAGCGAGTGTAGCGCCGGCGGTAGCTTGGCTCAAAGTATTGGGCCTTATGGCCAGCATGGTAGATCTGATCCCGCTTTGTCAGTTCCACATGAGGATAATTCAGATTCACCTGCTGGCGCACTACAAGCCAAGCGTTCACTCAGTGTCCAGAATGGTTCCTATCTCAGACCTGATCAAAGAGGAACTCCTTTGGTGGTACCAACCTGCCAACCTGACAGTGGGGATGGTTTTTCCGTCCCCACCGACGAGTCGTGTCATCACGACAGACGCGTCTCTGTCGGGCTGGGGAGGCCATTAGCTAGACAACCGCGCCTTCGACCGGTGGTCGAGCATAGAGGCTCAGGTACACATCAACCTGCTCGAACTTTGGGCAGTGGAGAAGACTCTCCTATGGTTTGAATCCGATCTACAGGGACACAGTGTCCTTGTCCAGACGGACAACTCGACAGTGGTAGCTTACCTGAACAGGGAGGGCGGGACAAGATCTCCCACCCTCTGTTACCACACCATGAGACTCATCACATGGTGTCGAGATCACCAGATCACACTGGTAGATCTTCTTGTGGGTCGCCCCATGTTGCTACCTCCACTTCAGGACCTGCTCAGGCAGGGAGTTCACAGCGAATTCCTTCCAAACGGGCACCTACGGTTGACTGTTTGGCCATTATCCGGCAACGATGCCAGGAGAAAGGCTTTTCTCGAAGGTCTGCAGGCTTGGTCGCCTCGGGTCGACGCCAATCCACGCTCAAGACTTACACTAAGCGTTTGGCTCCCTACTATGAGTGGTGTTCTGAGAGAGATATCTCTCCCACTTGATTCAGGACTCCAGGCAGCTACTGTCCGGAATTATAAGTCCGCGATCATGTCAGTCTACGTAGGTTTTGAGGACGGATCCACTGTCAATGACGGCGGGGAGATCAGTCTTCTACTGAAGGGGATGTTCAACGAGAGACCTCCAGTCAGGAAGATCGTACCTGCCTGGGAACTTAACACTGTTCTCGAGCACCTTAAGGGTCCGCCTTTTGAGCCTATGGCGAAAGCGACCCTCAAATATATTACTCTTAGGTCTTCTGAACTTCATGCATTGTCATATTCATCTATGTCTCTTTCACGCGCGGGTGTGACGATGTCTTTTGTTCCTGGCTTTGTAGCCAAGAACGAGACTAGTTCACACTCGTTCTCCACCCTTTACCTTCCCTCTCTCCGTGCGGGTTCATCCGTGCACGATGATAGGTTATGGTGCCCCGATCGCTGTCTAAGGTATTACTCAGATAGGACGTCCGGAGTGCGAGGTAAAAACAATGATCAACTATTTTTGACGCACTCCGAGCCACATAAGCCCGCGGCGAAAAGTACAATAGCTCGCTGGTTGGTTCAGGTAGTCAAAGACTCCAATGCAATTATAAATGACGAGCGTGTTACGGCACACTCTACTCGTAGTATTGCTTCCTCATGGGCCTTCCACCGGGGGTTGACCGTGAGAGAAATATGCAAGGCTGTTTCATGGAAGGCCGCCTCGACGTTTTCATTCCCATACAACTTCTTTTTGACTCACCCTGTATAGCTACCATTGGGTCTAGTATTAGGCAAATAGGTAGGTTGGGTAAAAAGGTGGGGAGCCGTTTCATTATCTTTGCCAGACTGCCTCTCGTGTCTTAAAAGTAGTAGGGAGTCCATACCCGAAAGGATAGGCCTATAGTTGCTATCAGAATCATTTGCCGGCAATACCGCATTCTCTGCCAGCTACAAAATCATGATTCCATGAAGGTGCCATCACTTTTTGTCTCGCCTGATGTAATCAGGATGAGACTATGTTATAAAATCACTATTTCTGACCGGCGTATGACGCCTGGTGTGTGCTAAGAAATACCTTTGTGACGCGATATGTGGAGATCCGTAAGGCCTATCTTGATGGGACTTGGTGAAGAGAAGGGTGGTGGTAAGTTCTTTTGCTGATTAAATTTTCAAGGTCATTGGAGGTCATTCAAGGTCATCGGGGTCAAATATGTTTAAAACTTTTGTGACGTGTTGTAACGCGATATCTGGAGATCCGTAAGGCCTATCTTGATGGGACTTGATGGAAGGAAGGGGGTGGTGTGTTCTTTTGCTGATTACATTTTCAAGGTCATTGGAGGTCATAAAAGGTCATCGGGGTCAAATATGGGGTCAAATAAGATCCGTAAGGCCTATCTTGATGGGATTTGGTGGAAGGAAGGGGGGGGGGGGGGGGCGGGTGTGTTCTTTTAGCTGATTAAATTTTCAAGGTCGTTCAAGGTCATCTGGGGTCAAATATTGGGTCAAATAGATCAGTAAAGCTTATCTTGATGGGATTCGGTGGATGGAAGGGGGGGGTGCGTTCTTTTTGTTGATAATATTTTCATGGTCATCGGAGGTCATTCAAGGTCATCTGGGGTCAAATAAGATCCGTAAGGCCTATCGTGATGGTATTTGGTGGAGGAAATGGGGGTGGTGTGTTTGATTTGCTGATATAATTTCTAAGGTCATCGGAGGTCATTCAAGGTCATATGGGGGTCAAATAAGATCCATGTGTCTATCTTGATGGGATTTGGTGGAGGGAAGGGGGTGGTGTGTTCTTTTAGCTGATTACATTTTCGAGGTCATTCAAGGTCATCTGGGGTCAAATATGGGGTCAAATAGATCAGTAAGGCCTATCTTGATGGGATTCGGTGGATGGAAGGGGGTGGTGCCGTGCGTTCTTTTTGTTGATAACATTTTCACGGTCATCGGAGGTCATTCAAGGTCATCTGGGGTCAAATAAGATCCGTAAGGCCTATCGTGATGGAATTTGGTGAAGGGAATGGGGGTGGTGTGTTCTTTTTGCTGATAGAATTTGTAAGGTCATCGGAGGTCATTCAAGGTCATCTGTGGGTCAAATAATACCCATAAGGCCTATTTTGAAGGGATTTGGTGGAAGGAAGGGGGATGGTGTGTACTTTTGCTGATTAAATTTTCAAGGTCATCGGAGGTCATTCAAGGTCATCTGGGTCAAATATAGGGTCAAATAAATCAGTAAGCCCTATCTTGATGGGATTCGGTGGATGAAAGGGTGTTGGTGTGTTATTTTTGCTGATAAAATTTTCAAGGTCATCAGAGGTCATTCAAGGTAATCTAGGGTCAAATAAGATCCGTAAGGACTATCGTGATTGGATTTGGTGGAGGGAAGGGAGGTGGTGTGTTCTTTTGCTGATTACATTTTCAAGGTCATCCGAGGTCATTCAAGGTCATAATAAGATTCGTAAGGCCTATCTTTATGGGATTTGGTAAAGGAAAGGGGTTGTTTGTTCTTTTTGCTGATTAAATTTTCAAGGTCATCCGAGGTCATTCAAGGTCATCAGGGGTCAAATAAGATCTGTAAGGCCTATCTTGATGATATTTGGTTGAGGGAATGGGGGTGGCGTGTTCTTTTAGTTAATTGAATTTTGGAGGTCATCAGAGGTCATTGTACGGTATACAAGAAAATAAATGAAGTAAGGACAACCAGATCAGATGTCAAGTGTCGTAACTATGTGTATTTTAAAAAGAAGAGCATGGTGTTTCTGCCCCACCAAACGGACCTAATTAAAATAGCAATAGAAATTGGGAGGTATACGTATGCCATCCTGACAAGACAAGGCTGAAGAGATAAATGATAACCCCCCCCCCCCCCCTGCTACAGTACCGTCCTTCCCTTAAGATAAAACTACCTTAATGTATACAGTTGCTACAAAGGAAGGTTTTTAGTACTGGGTAACATTTGAGCACCCCTTAAGGTATTACATCCCTTACATTAACTACAATGCCTACCTCAGTGAAAGTGCTACATTTTATCATACATCTCACCATCATTTCTTTCAATTCACTTTTGATGAACAGGCGAGACGCGCTGTTCGAGAACCGCCTTGTTTTATGTATATTGGTTATATCTCAACCTGCGATATGTTGCCCTCTATAATAGAGGGCAACATTTTTTTTGAAAAGTTGGCAGCAAAAAATGTGGAAAACTTATTTTTTACCTCTTTTAAATCCAGAGAGACGTTAGAAGCGGGCTGGGGTGTATTCACTGATGTCTAAATAACCACACACAAGCATCTGGACAATATGAAAGTATAGCCCATTTAAGCTAAAATGGTTTAAAATTTGCACGACTTTGGCAATATAGAGGCAAAATAACTTTGTGATTTCAGTCTGCAAACATGGTTGAACCATCATTTTTTTATAGAAAGTACTTTGTTTCTGTGTATTTCATTTTCAAAGTGCTATGGTCATGCCTAGCATAGACAGTCATGACAGTCCACGTCGCTGATTTACATAGCAGTGAGGGCATCGAAATTCAAACCAGTATTTCTTGGAAACGGTCGCAGGTTGAGATATAACCAATATACATAAAACATTAAACATGATATCTGGAGGCTGAAGCAAGTTAATTTATTAATTTTATTCAGAAAAGAAAGTTGAAAAATATTGATACAAATATCCGACCATCCGCGATTTCAACTCATCATACGCTTTCATTCCATAGCTCTCATGCAGTGAGGGCCGTCGAGTACCAATTTTAAAAAAACCATTGTTGTGACAGCTTGTAACCTGCTACTTCTCACCTCAAACCTTATGATAATTTATCTAAAGCAATTTTGAGTTTCCTGTTGCTGCCCGCGTCCGAAATTGAGAAATTTTATTTAGGATTTTCGCCTTTAAAATTATTTTCAATAAACGTTATTTGCTACTTTCTTACTTTATTCATATCAGCTACAGCTACATGATGATGTACAAACGTAGAACATGATTGTATTACTTGGGTATCACATTAATCATATAATGGAAAATAATTAAATGGAGAGTCCTCGATATTTAGGGGTTTAATTAGTTTCAAAATAAAGAAAATAGAAGATAATTAATAATTAAAAGTCACCTCTTCACTTTTTCTAAACCTGCAACAGGAAACTCAAAGTCAATTGTGAAGGGCCTAATGAATCTAATATTACCATCAACAATTGAAGAATATGTGTGAGGTGATCGGGGAATACAGAACAACTGTGTGTCTAATTTGCAAGGCATAATTATAAACTTATTTAGCAAAGCTTACTTAGCAGAAAGGCAAGTTAGCGGTGAACAATTGCGGTACAATAAATGTTGACAATTTAAGCATAAAACAGCTACATTTTGCGCGCAATCATGCATTTTCATACCAAATTAGTTAGTATTAGACCAAATTTGATAATGTTAGCGTAAAAATTGCCACCAAAAATTATGTGAGACGTGGTCTGAGAACCACTTGCTTAAGAATATTTGTTTACCCTGTCATCTTGTGCTCTAGGTATAACACAAGTGGTTCATTCTCACAAATAAAATAATCAACTTGTTATTTGCAGGATTTTCAAGAAAGAATTGCTAGCTATTTGAATCGATACCCCTGCCAGGATGGACAGCTGTGGTTGGAGCATAAGCCGTGAGAGTGAAGTATTGGGTCAAATTGGAGAGCAATTTAATAACCCAAACCTGAGTGATGTGACTTTAAAAGTAGGGGATCAATCCTACTTTGTGCATAGGTTTGTTTTGGCAGCACAAAGTAGCGTCTTCCGAAGTATGTTGACAGACCCCAGCTGGAAGGAATCTAATGAGAAAGTCATACAACTCCAAGAATCTCAAGAAGGAGAAGAAACATTCTGTGATTTCCTGAAGTTTTTCTACACAGGCAAACTGACTCTTTTCAGCAGCAATGTGTGCAGTCTACACATGTTGGCAGATAAGTATGATGTACCGCTAGTAAAGAGATATGCAGAAACATTCATGAAAGAAGTTCTGACAGGGGAGCGTGGGGAAACCTTACAAAGTTCACTGACGTGGCTCGCTTATATTGAACAGTTCGTCCCAGATCTTCTTCCAACATGCTACGAAGCTATACAGACCAATTTTTATGGCTTACGCATGATGACGAATTGTGATGGTGTGGATAAACTTGCACCTCGGCACTTACAGGAAATTTTGAAGTGTCCAAGTAGTGATAAAGAACTTGCTGTATATTCTGAAATTTCACTCTATTGTATACTTGAAAGGTGGGCCAAGTCAAAATTCAACAACTTGTCAAGTCAGAAGGCGAAGTCAGAATTAAATGCAATACTGCCGCTAATTCGATTCCACAACATGAATGGTAAAGAATTGCAGGAGGTAGAAGAATCAAACCTCTGCAAAGCAATGGGAAAGTCATTTGTGAATAAATATATCTTTCCAGCACATAGAGTACGCTCACAAAGGATGACTATTGTTGAAGATGCCGCCAAGAAGAGAAGGCTATCTGGAGCTGGTGATGTTGAGTACGAGTGTCCGTGTGACTCGGCTGTTGCTGCATGCCCTCACTTGAACCCAAGATTCTATTTTGGAGCATTTCCTTTTGCAATCTTTGATTGGGTTAAAAACAAAACTCAGAAGAGTATGAATCCGTGGGATCTAGGGACACTGAAGACCTGTGTGAAAGTCTATTCAAAGTTAGAAGAAAAGGCTGGTATGGGATCCTGGATTGTTAATTGGGGAGGCAACTACCAGTCTGCTGATGACCATATCAACGAGACATTTACCATCAAACCAGTGGCAGCTGATATTGGGCGTAGATACACCTTAGTTATTATGGTAAAAGGCCCTAGGAAGAACGCAAAGTATAGGTATGCAATTAAGCGTACAGATGTTGTCAATCAGTTCAAAGGAAACTCATATGATGCAGAACCCATACTGATTGAATCACCACTCCGCCCCAAGTCCTCATGGAAGATCAATGTGGAAGATGCGTTTGAGATCGGTGTATCAATTCATTTACATAAACCTTGACTTGAAAAAAATAAATTATCAGATCAGGGTCTCCACTTCATAGTTTGCAAGGCAATGCTGCAGTGGGTGTCAGATGCATACGGTAAACACTGATGGGAGGGGAGGGGGACATTGGTGTATTGTTAAGACCAGCAAGCTGTTATTGTTATGCACTTATCAATTGCAGCCCCGGCCCCGGGGGACCCGGGGATAGCGGGGATTAGGGCCGGGACGTACAAATTGCCGATGTGACGTCCCGGCTACAGTCGTGTACGGTCCCCGCAGGGCGGTGCACCACTTTTTGTACGCCCCCGCTACAGTCCCGGCCCCCCATGGCCGGGACAAAGTGTACGCCGGCGTACGGTCCCGGCCCCCCATAGCCGGGACAAAGTGTACGACGGCGTACGGTCCCGGCCCCCATAGCCGGGGCATAGTGTACGCCCCGGCTACGCCCGGCCTCAGACAGCCGGGCCAATATTAGCGAATCGTTATCATGTTACACGGTTTCATGATTTACCGTTGACATCTATGGTTTTGTGAATAGTTTTAAATTATACAGTGCTCCAGAACAAAACTTACCAGAGGCCTAAAACTAAAAATACAATAATGTTGGCATGATCTATCTCAGTTTGTTGTCAACCAGAAATGAATCGAGTCAAAAAATCACTGAATGGATGTCATATTGTGTAGCTTTATTTTTGATAGATCATGCGTACCCAATGGCAACATTGGAAAGTTTTGATCCAATTTATTTATTATGAACAAACAGTAGGCCTATTTAAGTTTTAAAAATGAACCGAAAACATGATGATTGATCTAGCTAATTGATTTGGGAGGGGTATTTTGGACCTTCTTGGGGACTTGGGAGGGGGAATTGAGGGTGGGGGCTCCCCCTCCCTGACTTACGGGCCTGCAAGTAGGTAGGTGTTGTCTATCTGCCCGGGCCCTACCGTGTACAAGTTATTCCAGGCAAAAGCACTATATGGTCAAATTGTACTAAGTTTACCGTAGTCATGGTAGTGAAAATCCAGGCATTGATCAATCGAGGTGACTAATTTTAAAGTTTAATATAGTGCATGTCTGTATTTTATATCTCTATGCACCGGTCCCGCGGTGTGGATGATATGTACCTTAGCGTACATCCCCGCTATGTGTGCGTACACGGTTTTTACACCCCGGCTATACCCCGGGGTGTACATTTTTTGTACCTTAGCGTACGTCCCCGCTATGTATGTGTACGCCCCGGCTATGCCCCGGGGTGTACATTTGTGTACCCTAGCGTACGCCCCCGCTACAATGCCCGGCCTATTTTTTCAGTAATGTACGTCCCCGCTATGCCCCGGCTACACGCCCCGGCTAGCGGGGGCACGTTTTGTACGCCCCGGGTATACGTCCCCGCATAGCCGGGCCATGTTTTTTGTACGTTGGCGTACGGTCCCCGCATAGTCCCCGCCATGCCCCGGGTCCCCCGGGGCCGGGACTGCAATTGATAAGTGCATTAATGTTAAGGCTCTTGCCCAAACACAAGTAGAGGAAAGCTTGAGGAAAGAGCGTGGAAAGGGAAGTACCCATTCAGTGCTCGGTGTTAATCATCGATCCTTTGTCACTCCTTTTAACAATAGAAAAAAGGATCGCACATTCCCCGCTCTTTCCTCGAGATTTCCTCTACTTGTGTTTGGGCAAGAGCCCTCTACAAGGGTGCCAAGTAGCCCTTTTGTGGACAAAAATCAGGGGACATGATTTCTGGCGACCTCAAGTAATTCTTGTCAGTCCTCTTGTCTAAACAACTGTTTTGGGGTCATCTGGGCTCAACTAGTTTTATAGCCTGCATACTCTGTTCACACTTTACATGTGACCAATCAATATTCATGAGAACAATGTCATTAATTCAAATGATATTTTGGTATCACCTTGAAAGCACTGATTGTGGAAACATTTCCCAATTTTTTCCGTATTAGGCCAAATTAAATTAATTGTTTGTCTCAAAGCTCCCGCGCGCGTTAGTTTATTGATGCGCATTAGAAAAACAAAATCTGAAAAAAACTTCTTTTTTTTTCTTTAAAAAAAATCCCAAAATTTCACCGATTTTTCAGATTTTCATTGATCACATCATCTTAAATACAAAAGTTCACTTTTACAAGGATTTCAATATTTTATATTTAAAAAAGAAAAAATTAAAATTAAAAAAAATTGGAAAAAAACCCGCATTCCGCATTAGTTTTACAACAGGAGAGGAGCTTTGAGACTAACAATTAATTTAATTTGGCCTAAAGACCCCTATTTTGGTTGGAAACACCTTTTCTCCCCTAAGACCTGAGAGTTCACTATCACTCAGCAATTTCACTGGATTAATTTCTCGAGGGTGAAAAACCAAAATTGTAAAAAAGAATGCTTTGATTGGCTAGTGTATTGTTGGGTAGTACATGTAGTAGTAGTAGTAGTAGATGTCTGTGTAATTAATTGACAATGACAAGATATGTGGGGAATTCATGACAGTCCCTCACGAGGGACGATCGCCTATAGCTGCGTGCACTCTTTTTCCTGGTCAATGGACCGCGAACTCCCAAACAAATCACGTGAGGGCAGTATTTTTTTCAGGATGATCGCGTCCCCAGTGACTTCATCAAGCTCTCTATGTTGGTTGATAAATGCATTTAATACCCGAGGATCGAGGTTATCTGTGTTTTTATTCATAGTTTCAATTTGTTCTAATATTTAACCAATAAATATCGAAAAAAGTAACAAAATCGGATGTAATTTGGGGGAGATATACTTTCATAAATGATGTAATTTTACGGACAAAATACTACATTTTCTTGATATTTCGAGCTCAAAATCATTTTATGCCCAAGAATGCCCAAAAATGTTATTGATGGAATAGCGAGTTTCGATGTTGCTCTACAATAAAATAGTAACACTGGATGGGGCAAACATGGGGAAAATAGTGTAATTTGATCGACATTTCATGTCTCTCTGACAGAGAACTTTATGATTTCACAATTTAGCCCTTCAAATTCTATAGGCTTTTTATGTTAAAGATCAAATTCAATCTCAAATCACTAACAGCCGGATTTGTGTTTCAATAATTAAATGTCTTTTTCTTTTAGTTTCTTTTGGTTAATATAATAAATATAACAAATTATCATGATAGAAATTTACGAAAATAATAATAAAGGCGAAGTTTAGACTCGTTAATAAGCGTGGCATACTGTGTGTGCACGGCCTATGCAGTCACACAGTAGTTGATTTTCACGCGTCAAGTAGTATCGATTTCCAATTGTATACAAAGGAAATGCATGTTCAAGTGATTGCGTAGGGCCTCAGAATCGATAGTTAATTTGGTAAATAAGTTGTTCAGTGTGAGTGATAATATTGATAATACAAAACTGTCAAATGAGGGCGTAGCGAACAAGATGCCCAATCCGTCCCTCGTGCCCTGTTAAAGGGACATTAAGTGGTGTTGAAAATTTTAAATGTTTAAAAATTTACTTCAGAATTCAAGATGATCATTAAAAATTGCCATTATTGTTGTTTCTACTAACAAAAACACAGCAAAACTTGATTAAAACAATATCATCGCTATTTATTGAAAAACGCCCTCTATGCAAATATGGTTCTCGTTATGTATCACACGTACTGCAGGGGGATACTGTCGGACGTAACATGCTCGTTGCGGCTCTATAAGTATTTTTGAATCAAAGTTTTCTTGTACAAAGAGGGCTGATGTTTCTTAATCCTTATAGGTGTAAGTTCATGCATCTAATACAATTATAAAAATATACTAATCCCAGTTTTTATCATAATTGAGGGCGCAGCCTCCAACACATCTCTTAGTGCCCCTTGAAGTTGTGTCTTTTACTATACCAACCAGAATATGAATAACAGGGCCTACATATACATGTATAGGAGGCATATATTTTAAGTTTGATAAAGAGAATCATAAATGTGTTTCACCATTCATTTTGATCTTGAACTTGAAAAATGTAATGTGTTATTATCAGTATTATAATTTAGCTTAATCATTAAAATAATTATCACCATTATTTTATTACTAATATAATAATATTACCACTATTATCCCACTATTATTGTATCTTTAGGCCAAATACCAAAGCTTTATAATTTACTTAAAATTTCAGCCCAGAAGGAAACTTTTGTGAAGTAGACTTGATGAGAAAGTTTATCTCTCGATGTCGACATCTATTTTTCCAAAGTTGACTGGGTGAGATAATCTCATCAAGTCAACATCCACTTTTGGGAAGTTGACTGCGAGATAGTTTGTCTCACTATGACGACATGATCGGCATCCACTTTTTGGGAAGTTGACATGGCGAGAATATTTCACCTCATGTGTCAAAATATACACTTGCTTATAAGTCATCATAAACCAATGGGATGTTGACATGGTATGATAGATTATATTACATTGACATCTGGATATTAAATAGGATGGCACTTGAAATGCTCTGTATAACGGTGTAACTTAACCTAAATTTATTTAGGTATTACCTTCATGTAAGGGAGGCAGAGTTACTTAGTCTAGGGTAAAGACTTCATTGAGGGATTATACTCCCGGGATTAAACTGAATAAAGCTAATTATCCTAGAATGAAGTTTTCACGATAGACTAGTTTCGTGGCAACCTTACATGGAGGTACATGTACATGTAGAACCTATTTTGGTCTCAGGTTAGACAACAAAAATAACTGAAAGATGCACAAGTCCTTGTTTGTTTGTTTGTTTGTTTATTTATTTGTTTCTTCTTTAACCTGTGTTACACATTCAGTGGATAATACAGGTAATCATCTGATGATACAGGTAATCATCTAATAATACATGTAATTATCTGATGATACAGGTAATCATCTGATAATACAGGTAATCATCTGATAATACAGGTAATCATCTGATAATACAGGTAATCATCTGATAATACAGGTAATCATCTGATAATACAGGTAATCATCTGATAATACAGGTAATCATCTAATAATACAGGTAATCATCTGATAATACAGGTAATCATCTGATAATACAGGTAATCATCTGATAATACAGGTAATCATCTGATGATACAGGTAATCATCTGATGATACAGGTAATCATCTGATAATACAGGTAATCATCTGATAATACAGGTAATTATCTGATAATACAGGTAATTATCTGATAATACAGGTAATCATCTGATGATACAGGTAATCATCTGATAATACAGGTAATTATCTGATAATACAGGTAATCATCTGATAATACAGGTAATCATCTGATGATACAGGTAATCATCTGATAATACAGGTAATCATCTGATAATACAGGTAATCATCTGATAATACAGGTAATCATCTAATAATACAGGTAATCATCTGATAATACAGGTAATCATCTAATAATACAGGTAATCATCTGATAATACAGGTAATCATCTGATAATACAGGTAATCATCTAATAATACAGGTAATCATCTGATAATACAGGTAATCATCTGATAATACAGGTAATCATCTGATAATACAGGTAATCATCTGATAATACAGGTAATCATCTGATAATACAGGTAATCATCTGATAATACAGGTAATCATCTGATAATACAGGTAATCATCTGATGATACAGGTAATCATCTGATGATACAGGTAATCATCTGATGATACAGGTAATCATCTGATGATACAGGTAATCATCTGATGATACAGGTAATCATCTGATGATACAGGTAATCATCTGATGATACAGGTAATCATCTGATGATACAGGTAATCATCTGATGATACAGGTAATCATCTGATAATACAGGTAATCATCTGATAATACAGGTAATCATCTGATAATACAGGTAATCATCTGATAATACAGGTAATCATCTGATAATACAGGTAATCCTCCATTCAATAGGTTATTCCAAACGGGAGATACATGTATGTGCATTTTCCCAAATTCTGTGAAATTGTATCTGTTCCAACTTTCAAGGTACCTCCATGAATGCAAAAATTGAATGCATGTCTTTTGAATACATTAATCAATGGCATGTTGGTATTCACAATGCCTACAATGAAAAATGGGGTTATATTTGGAACACGTTGGATTTCATGCCTTTTCGTTAATATGTTGTTATTATGGCCTGGAATAAGGTATTGTCTTGGAAATTTCACCATTTATGAAGAAGTATTTTATACTCCTATTATCAACGAGGAAATTGGCAAATTTTTGACAAGAAGTATTTTTCCTGATTTATCAAAAACGGGAACTGAATATTTTGTCTCACCCTGTATAACATCATATACCCCACAATCAAGAAACTTATAAACCACATATGGATGATTAGTGTTGACAAATTCTTCAATTATCATGCATTCAATTTCATGCTTTGTATTATCTTTCTATATGACATACTTTAAAAGGGAACAACAGTAATACAAATGAAAAGAAACGTATTTGTTCGTAATCTTATTTTAAAATCAAAATGAGAAATTAAAAATAACAGAAATATGTTTGAATAATATTTGTATCATTTTTTTCTTCTTTGAAACTTGTGATAATTATTACAATGAGAACACAACTATAGTTTAATCAGTTCCAAATTGGAAATATTTGGTTCTTATCTCTATGTGCGCAAAAGTGACCCAAGCGTTCGCTTGCGATTGTTGCCATACACCGCATTTTTGGTCTCACGCACGCCTCATGCATGTTTTGCACAGTGCGCTTGTTGCCTATGTGTGCCCGCGTCCATCCATATTCGTTCGCCTCTGTAATGAAGCTTCGCCAATTTTGAACTGATTAAACTATAGGATTTGGCCTTTAACTCCAGAAGTGCATAACATCTTGTCACAAATGCTTTTTGTTCCCAACTTGATAAACCAGAACTAAAACTTGCGGTTTAACTGGACAAAATTATAATCAAAATATGAAAGTGCGACAACAAGGGCAACAACTGAACTCAACCCAACTGATAACAAGACGTTATACCAATGTATGCACAAACAAGGGGCAAGGCATTCTTTGGATGCTTTAGGCGCATGGATAAACACAAATGACTCTACCAAATTTCATCATAAGAGCTAATATACAGAATTGATTTTTATGATGACACTCGCTTGTTTCAAAATGCTCAAACCAATATGAACTTCTTTACAAAATATCAACATTATATTCAACAACCAAGAGCACCAATATTTTCAAATAAGTATTTGAACAAGTAATGTAAGACCAAACAAAAAACAAGTTTGTTTCCAGTAGTGCACGCCCATTTCACTAACACGCTTGATTCTTGCGCATTAATTTCTTTTTAATAGAAAAAATGATTATTTCCATGTTTCCATGTTTCCATAAGACTAGTATGATGAGTGCCAGAGCAATATTTGGCACCATGATACGTTCAAGCACCATGAAAATGAATCGAGTCCAATACACTTGTTTCCATTTTAGGATGGACATTTTTTGGCATCAGTCTCATTCTCATTCTGATATGTGCTAGTATACAAATATTTACTGCTCTTGAGGGATCTGGTGGAATCTATTGGGCCCCGAGGTGAACTGGAGACCGTGGGGTACTATTTTCCCGAGACCGAATAAAGAGCAGAAAATATTAATTTTGTTTTATATCCTTCATCAATATATTTCTTGTTCATTAATTTGTTAAAATTAGACTCTCAAGACTGAGCTAAGCCTAGGCCTTACTAGGCTAACACTAAGCTTTGTACATTTTAGCCTAGGCCTAGGGCATAGGCAACGAGAAATATATTTTTAAAAATTACTCACTACCTGGCACTAGTAGCTGCAATATGTTTCAAAGTCAAAAGTTAACTGTTCAAAAGTTTCAAAAAGTTCCAACTCACGAACTGTTCAATTCAAATTTCATTCGGTTACGGGCACCGGCATACAACTTGGAAAGCAACATGTCGAGTAGGCCTACGACGTTTTCCAATAAAGTGTAATCGGCGTTGGTTTCCTTGCAAAATTCGCGAAAAACTGACACCCCATATTTTATTTGTTTATAGTGTTCTCGCTGTCTGCGCT
The DNA here is from genome assembly GCA_035610835.1 of Ophiura sarsii. NCBI lineage: Eukaryota > Metazoa > Echinodermata > Ophiuroidea > Amphilepidida > Ophiuridae > Ophiura > Ophiura sarsii. The sequence continues at coordinate 45,661,260 of CM069455.1, forward strand.
GTCAATTAATCCTCATTTACACGCCGAAACCGTGGAGTTTCACCAGCAGCCGCCATTGTTGAAACTGTTGTTGTCTGTTTACGTTTTAAGGCTTGTTAATCCTAAAGTCAACTGTCCTAATATTAACATAAAGAGAACTTTGACACGTAAATCGAGGTCATAGGGTAATAGTAGACTATTTCATTCTCCAAATAGTACCTCTCTCCCTCGTCAATAGCATTTTGGTCTTTCTTGCCTAATGGTGAGACTATTTTTGATCATGTGACACACTTTTAACAAATTAATGAAGGGTGTTTACTAACCTAATACCTAAGACCCGAAACCTAAGACACAAAAACTAAGACCCAAAAACCAAGACCCAAAAACTAAGACCTAAAAACTAAGACCCAAAACCTAAGACCCAAAAACTAAGACCCCCTCTCAAATGTCCTAAAATTCAGTTTTAGATACACGAGGAGAGTGGATAAGTTGTTTAGAGAGGATGAGAGATCATTTGAATTCATTTTGGCGCCATAAATCCAAGGGTCTTAGGTTAGTAGTTGAGAGGGGGGTAAACTACTAACCTAAGACCCCCTCCCAAATGCCCGGGGGGCCCAGTCAAACATAATAGTGTACACAGGCGTGACCAAAAAAACGCGTAAAAAGGGGTGTTTTTTCAGTGTTGGACGCGTCACGCGAGTGACGCGTTAAGGGTATCAAAAACGCTGATTTTCAAGAAAAAGGGTGGCTTAAAATACCTGTCGAACGTGTTTAGGGTAACTTGTTTTGTTCTCCGTTCCCAGAAGAATGTTATCCCCGTTTTTGCGATTTCTTTTGAGCGTCTCATTTCTAATTTGAGAATGCATGTGTGTCACTCGTCTCTACAGCGTCATAATCGCAAATAGACAAAACTTGTTTAGGGGTCATATTCTGGCAAGAACTTGTTTAGGGGTCAAAATTTGCAAGGAAAGCGTGACTAAAAACTTGTTTAGGGGGTAATTTTGCTTGCAGGGTAAAACTTGTTTAGGGGGTGTTTGGAAAAAATGTGGCCACGCGTGTGTACACCATTATGTTTGACTGGCCCCCCTGGGCCCAAATGTCCTAAAAATCAGTTTTAGATACACGAGGATAGTTGATAAGTTGTTTAGAGAGGATGACAGATCATTTAAATCCATTTTGGCGCCAAAAATCCAACGGTCTTAAGGTTTGTAGTTGAGAAGGGGTAAATGGATTCAAATGATCTCTCATCCTCTCTAAACAACGTATCCACTATCCTCGTGTATATAAAACTGATTTTTAGGACATTTGAGAGGGGGTCTTAGGTTAGTAGTTTACCCCCCCCCCCCCCCCCCTCTCAACTACTAACCTAAGACCCTTGTATTTTTGGCGCCAAAATGGATTCAAATGATCTCCCATCCTCTCTAAACAACGTATCCACTATCCTCGTGTATATAAAACTGATTTTTAGGACATTTGAGAGGGGGTCTTAGGTTAGCAGTTTACCCCCCTCTCAACTACTAACCTAAGACCCTTGGATTTTTGGCGCCAAAATGGATTCAAATGATCTCTCATCCTCTCTAAACAACTTATCCACTATCCTCGTGTATCTAAAACTAAATTTTAGGACATTTGAGAGGGGGTCTTAGTTTTTGGGTCTTAGGTTAGTAGTTTACCCCCTCTCAACTACAAACCTAAGACCCTTGGTTTTTTGGCGCCAAAATGGATTCAAATGATCTCTCATCCTCTCTAAACAACGTATCCACTATCCTCGTGTATATAAAACTGAATTTTAGGACATTTCAGAGGGGGTCTTAGTTTTTGGGTCTTAGGTTAGTAGTTTACCCCCTCTCAACTACAAACCCAAGACCCTTGGAATTTTGGCGCCAAAATGGATTCAAATGATCTGTCATCCTCTCTAAACAACTTATCAACTATCCTCGTGTATCTAAAACTGATTTTTAAGACATTTGGGAGGGGGTCTTAGGTTAGCAGTTTACCCCCTCTCAACTAAGGGATCACGTCAAAACTCGACCGCCCGGCAACCGCCGGTTACGGCCGGTTCTCACAAAACGTGTCGTCTGTTATAATATACACACATAATGAGGTCAAATAGTAACACTCTGGTGAACACGACCGGTTGAAAGTGCCTCGTCACACACGTGAGCAATAACATCTTGAAGTAATGGGCTCTTTTAAGACTTAAAAGTCTCAGTTGACAACCAGTACAATACAGCTATTGATTTTCGCTGGGGTTGGCTTTTTCAATCTGTTTACAGCTCAATTAACTTTTTAAAATCAATACCGAAAGTCTATGAATGTTTTTTTTTATAGAACGATTATAGAGAGAGCGATTATGACCGCAAAGTAACAGATTGATAGTGTAAATTGGTCAGATTACAGCATTAAGTCAACCGGCGGTTGTTCAGTGTTGCATGCGCGAATATTCATATACCAGTAACACATTTGACCTGAAAGAACCGGGCGGAACCGCCCGTAACCGGCAGTCAACGGGCGGTCGAGTTTTGACGTCTCCCCTAACTAACCTAAGACCCTTAGATTTATGGCGCCAAAATGGATTCAAATGATCTCTCATCCTCTCTAAACAACGTATCCACTATCCTCGTGTATATAAAACTGATTGTAAGGACATTTGAGAGGGGGTCTTAAGTTAGTAGTTTACCCCCCTCTCAACTACTAACCTAAGACCTTTGGATTTTTGGCGCCAAAATGGATTCAAATGATCTCTCATCCTCTCTAAACAACTTATCCACTATCCAACAACTTATCCACTATCCTCGTGTATCTAAAACTGAATTTTAGGACATTTGAGAGGGGGTCTTAGTTTTTGGGTCTTAGTTTTTGGGTCTTAGGTTTTGGGTCTTAGGTCTTAGGTCTTAGGTTAGTAGACACATTTTGGACTGTGCGATTTCTTTTGGACTGTGCGAAATTTTTTTAGCTCACCCCCCCCCACCCCCACTTATGTGAAATTCACGAGGTAAGTGACTAGAATTTTTTGGGGGGCAACCTTTTACGAAAATTTTAGAAATCTTGCCCCCCCCCCCCTGAAAAAAATCCTAGCTAGTACGCCATCCCCACTACTGGGTTTGAAGAATTACAGCGGGTGTTCACCTCCATGTATCACCACACACATGAATTGAAAGATCACATGAAATATCTCTCAAACTGTGAGAAATAGTACCTGTATCAATTTGATCATCGTCCCAGGGGAAGCAAATAGAAGTAAATCTTGCTTATTTTTTATGAAAAACATATAGAATAGAACCTCAGCATTGCTAATGTGGTCAAAAATCGTCGGAATCGAATACGCACGGGAGCCTAGGCTGCAGAGGGATATCGTTGCCGGAACCGGTGAGGAAGCGAAAATATCGGTTTAAAACGGTGAGGGCGCTGTTTAGGTGCCCGTAGCGAAAAACTTCATCTAGATGGGTCAAGAAAAATCAAGTTTAAAATAAAATTCAACACATATCTAATACATTCATGTGAAATAAAAACTTCCATCATTGTTACGTGGGGTAAAAATACGGTCTTGAAAAAGGGCCGAAACGCGTGTATTTCAATGGGGGACGTATTTAGTGGTGTGCCCTCTATTGTACACGGGCTGCGTGCTGAATGGGGGCACTACACCAAATATCTTTCTCATTGAAATACGTGTAAAAGTGCCATATTTCAAGACACCTTTTCTACCCTCCGGTTACATTTATGGCATACTTGTCACCTATGACCATTTTCAGTAACATCTCAACTTTAATTTAAGCCTTGTTTAATGAGGAGTTATCAGCCTACATTTTCCGCTACGGACCTGCACATAGCGCCCTCACTTTTTCACGTTTTCTGGCATGCCTGTTCACCATTTAGGCAGGTGCTTACGCCCTGGGCACTATTTAGGTCGATAAATTTAAAAATATCGTATTTTATCATTGTAGGTGCAACGGATATGTCCCATTCGTTCATTTAAATACAAACATACCATCCCCGGAGAAACACTAATTGCCCGAAAACCCCGCCGAAAACCTCACATTTACAAGCCTAGTCTTCGTGCTTTTCGAACTATTACAGGATTACACAAATTGCGCATTGATTTGGTACAGTGCCCCATGTGAGAGCAGTGATGGTGAATTACGCTATGCATTCTGGGTATATTAGTTCAGCGGGTGCTATTAATTTAAAAAAATTCTAACTGATTTGACATGTGAGCCCATACAAATGTTTACTAGTAAAAAAACAATCGCGTGCGGCAAGGGCGCAGATCCCGGGGGGGGGGGGGGGGGGGGGGACGGGGGGACACGTCCCCCCCCCCCCCCCCCCCCGTACACTTTACAATTTCATCATTATAAACAATTCACTATGTCCCCCCCCCCCCCACTTTCAAGATTAGATCTGCGCCCTTGGCGCGCGGGACGACACTTCGGGGACTGGTGGAACTTGTCTAATGGGTGAATGGTGAACAGGCATGCCAGAAAACGTGAAAAAGTGAGGGCGCTGTGTGCAGGTCCGTAGCGGAAAATTTAGCTTAATAACCCCTCATGAAACAAGGCTTAAATTAAAGTTGAGATGTTACTGAAAATGGTCATAGGTGACAAGTATGCAATAAATGTAACCGGAGGGTAGAAAAGGTGTCTTGAAATATGGCACTTTTACACGTATTTCAATGAGAAAGATATTTGGTGTGGTGCGCCCATGTAGTCGATCACGAGCTGTCAGTAGTAATATTATCAATCGAAATCGTTTCGGCGGTCTGTCGAAATTGAAATATTTTCGAAATTACAAGCTAGAAAAACTGCCAGAATCTCCAGGACTTGCAGTAAATTAGCTTGACAACGTAACAGCAGGTGAGTAAAAAAGGCATACAACTATCATTTTAATTAATTTAATGGTTAAACACCTTTCTGATCTGACAATTGTAAAGTTCTGTAGTGTAAGCTTAAAAAAACCACAAGACGTTCAAACGTGGTTCATTCCTAGCAGGTGTCCGAATTGTCCAGCCCTGGCAAATTTGCCAGTGGACTGGCAAATATGCCCGCTAAGTGGGCGTATTTGCCAGTATTTACAGTTAATCCAAAAGTAGCGCTTCCACACAAAAAAATGGCATATCCTACCCTTCATATATCAATTGTTTAACTCAATACCTATATATTTTGTGTCGCTTCAAAACAATTCTTGGTTGCGTTTTGCCAGAAAAATGATGAAATTTCAGTCATTTTGTGGCAAGTGGACATTTGCCAGTATTTACAGTTAATCCAAAAGTAGCGCTTCCACACACAAAATGGCATCTTCTATCCTTCATATATCGATAGCTGAACTTGATACCAATATTTTTCAATTATTTTATTTAATTTAGTCCTGCTGAAATATAAATATATCAGGGCTGTCAACTCTCCCGCATTAGGCGGGAGTCTCCCGCATAGACACTCTTTCTCCCGCACTCCCGCATAGCATATAAAATCTCCCGCATCAACAAAATTACCTCAATTAAAGTGTGTATCAACACCTTTATACTAGCTTCCGTCGGTACATTTGCGATTTTGACCATGCAATTTTCGTGCGGATTTGAGGAAAACATCATCCCTACCCCCCCCCCCCCACCCCCCCCCCCACCCCCCCCCCCCACCCCCCACCCCCCACCCCCCCCCCCCCCCACTTATCAGGATTTCAGCTGCTGACGGGGAAAAAATTGTGCATGTTTTACGATTATTTTTTTGAGTATGTATCTCTCCCTCCCAACAAATCCCAAAAGTTGACAGCCCTGATATATATATATGCTTTATGTCAAGACAAAAATTGGTATAGGCCCATGTCAATTTAACTAATGTTTCTAGTGTGACAATAGTCTAAAAAACATTTATTTAAGCTTACTTATTCATTTCAAGCAAGACATAGTAACATTTAGACACTTTTAATCAAATTTAAATCTAAAAAAATAATGTGACCCTAGTTTTTACGATTTTAAGGTCGGTCGCTGAGGGCTACACAACTTTTTTTTGCCTTATTGTGTGCTTATTGGTGTACACACACCAATCCCCACCCCACCACAACCCCTCTCACCCCCATCCCACATACACAAACCCACTCAACCCCAACCACAAACCTACTCCACCGTCCCGCAATGCCCCCTCCAATTCTAAACCACACCTACAACCTCCCCTCCCAACCCACCCCCATGCCACCACAACCCCCACCACAGACTCCCTCCCCTTCCCATCCCCACCACAATTTCCACAAACCCCCTCCCCTTCCCATCCCCACCATGAACCCCCTCCCCTTCCCATCCCCACCACAAACCCCCTCCCCTCCACAAACCCTTTCCCATCCCCACCACAACCCCCTCCCCTTTGATTCACAAAACCCCTCTCCCTCCACAAACAAACACCCTACCCACCCCACGGCCTACTCTCACCACCGCACCACAAACCCCTCCCCCACCACAGACACCCTACCCACCCCACCCTAGGCCAACCCTTCCCACCCCATGCATCCATCCTATCAGTATCGGTGTACGGATGGGTTTTGGGGTCCAAAATATCGCCATTTTTATTTATTTTTGTCCTGAAAGCACAATCCAAGTAAACTGTTATTGTTTTTATATGATTATATAATATTACAGATGATTCTGAACAAGTTTAGTATTGTTTTATCCATTTCCTGCAAAAATCAATATTTTGTGCGTTACCCCCCGGAATGGCCAGGGTCAGCGGTACACATGGCCTGGCGCGGTCAGGGTTCAAAGGGTTAATACTTTTGATTTAGTGGGCACAGATATTGTATTGAAATGTTCGTTGTTGAATGTTGAAACAAATGAATATTTGGTGTGGATCGCGACCTATTATATTGGAGAAACCTAGAAGAAATGTGCGCAAAAACCATCCATATAATATTTTTAATATTCCGTGTGTTTCGTAGTGCCGTAACTAGTTTTTTGATATTTGGTGGTGCAAGAATTGAAAGTCAACCGACAGTATATTTTCGAGGAAATAAATGCGCGCGCACAGCACAGCGCGCGAAAAATTTTGAGTTTCACATTTATTTGTGCTATGATAGAGGTACATTTTTGCTTCAAACAAGCTTCTATACCAAACATATTACATCATTAGGACACATGCGCGCGTAGCGTGCGAAAATATTTCCGTCTGTGTACTTTTGACTATCATAATTCCATGATTCCTTTTATCAAACTAACGGACTATTAAGTGTTTCTAAAATGTTCTATTTCGATCACATGCAAACTCAAAACATGGGGGTGGGGGGTGGGGGGACATTTTATATTATGTCGACCCCACCTCAAAACATGGGGGGCATGTCCCCCTCGTCCATACAGGATTGACGCCACTGGTCGCATGACACGGTCCTGAAAGCGGCCATGGCAAAATTATTAAAGCGGCCCTCTTTGACCATGTCAGTGTTTTTCAAATTTTCGTGAAAGGTTGCCCCAAATTTGTCCTAGTCAGTCACCTCGTGGTGAATTTCACGTAAGTGGGGGAAGGGGGGGGGGGGGGGGGGGGTAGGAGAAATTTGAGTCCAAAACGGCCCGGAAAAATGCTTTACACAAGTGAGTAACCGGCCCTGAGAGAGGCCCAGAACCAAGCGGCCCATGTGGCGATCGCCACAACGCCACAGTGGTCAGTCCGCCCCTGGACACGGGTTATTCTCCCTTTGAAGTTTAGCAGACAGACAGAAAAAAGCATCGACGCCTAAAATTATCTTTTCAATTTAGTTTCTTTTAGTTTATCCGGCTAGGAGGGGGTGTTTAATACGTGGTTAACCCTTTGAACCCTAGCTGTCCCCACCTGTTTTTAACCCTCGCTGAGGTACAAACAGGGAGGGGGTTCCACTCGCCCTAGACTTCACGGTTCACACGCATGTGCTGATAAAAGTCCATAATTGTTGAAAAACAGGCGTTGGAATTTTACCCCATGCACTTTGTCTAGTTCCCCAGTCGTCTTAGCAATGTAAAAAAAACCTTTTTGGTTGGCGGGCCAAGCCCGCCAACCTTATAGCATCAGATTGCATGTTCTTGGACATTTAGGTCTTTCTACATATACATGGAGGCTGCCATTTTGTTTTTAGTATATGGAAAATTGTCTAAATTATTTTGTAGTCTTTGTAGTCCTATGCAATTTTTTTTAACAGTCCTGCAGTCTGTGATGGAGTCAAAGCTATATTTGTTTAGCCTTGATGATTCAATGAGAGAGTTGTTATTAGGCTCCCAACAGAGAGACATAATAGCTTATCTTGTTTGACTAAAGAGAAATCTCCCAACTGGGGTTGTTTAATGAGTTGCGGATGTCATATACAATGTATACCTAGATTGTTCTTCAGATGGTATCCCCCCCATGCACAAACATCAACTTTATTGGTTTCCTGTACTATTTTTAGACTGTTGTGTTTTGATTTGGGGTGGTTTTTTGTGGTTTGAAAGATACATACACCATATCCCTGGTATTTTGGTATGCAACCGAATGAACAGATGCTTGAATGTAAAATTTATTCATTTGTATATTTCTATATTTACTTATTTACTTTTTATATTATTAATTATCTACACAATTATTCATTTATTTATTTAATCATTTTTTATTTATTAATGTTTTCTCATGTTTATTTGTTTTAATTTCTTTATTTTATAAGTAATTTTTAATATTTTAATTTTTAATATGCGTATATTTATGTATTGATTCATTAGTTTATTGATTCATTTATTTTCGATTAAAAATTTAATTTTCGATTTATATTATTATTTATTAACAAAATTATTCAACTATTTATTTAAAAGTATTTAAAAAAAAATACTCATTTATTTATTTCTACATTTATTTATATGTATTGATCAAATAAATTGAATACATATGACATATATTTAATTAAATTTAATGTTAAAACGCGCCTGGCATCGTGTCCCTATTCGCCCCGTTTTCAAAATCTCAAATCTGAAAAACACAAAAATCTACAATTAAATTAATAATTTCTTTGGACTAATCAAATTTTCACTTTAACCACACTTGTAGGACATATTTTGCCAGGTCCCTGTGCATTCCCAGCTTATTTCCTCCGGTTCCACTGGGAGAGAGAAACTTTTGACCGCATCTTTTTTTCGAACCATTGGAGGAAATTTTCATTTTGATCCTGGGCTCCAGATTTCCAGTATCACATCTGCAAAGCCATCATTCTAACACTGACAGTCCACTTTTCCATCCTTGGGGAGAAAAAGTCAAAAGAATCAATTAGGTTTGAAAATTAATTATTAAACAACTTTTTTGTGTTTTGTCCCGATTCACCCCGTTTTACGGTACCAATTCATTCAAACCAATCCGCGCCTATTTAATTTATTTTTTTGCGACAGCTTGTAACCTGCTACTTCTCACCTCAAACCTTATAATAACTGAATCTAAAGCTATCTAAGATGTTATAATGAATCTTATTCCATCAACAATTGAAGAATATGTGTTCGGGAATCAGGAATACAGAACAACCGTGTTCTACTATGCAAGGCATAATTATAAGCTTACTTAGCACAGTTTACTTAGCAGAAGGCAAGTTAGTGGTGAACAATTGCCGTACTTAACAAAATGTTGACAATTTTAGCATAAAACAGCTAATTTTTCGCGCAAGCATGCAATTTCATACCAAATTAGTTAGTATTAGACTAAGTTGACAATGTTACCATTGTGCTACATCTTTTTTTTTCATGCCCCCCTGGCCCTAAACAAATTGCCACCAAAAATTATACAAGACGTGGTCTGAGAACCGCTTGCTTAAGAATATTTGTTTACCCTGTCATCTTGTGCTCTAGGTATAACGCAAGAGGTTCATCTCACCATTAAAAATTATTTCATTTTGTTATTTGCAGGATTTTCAAGAAAGAATTGCTAGCTATTTGAATCGATACCCCTGCAATAATGGACAGCTTTGGTTGGAGCATAAGCCGTGAGAGTGAAGTATTTGGCCAAATTGGAGAGCAATTTAATAACCCAAACCTGAGTGATGTGACTTTAAAAGTAGGTGATCAATCCTACTTTGTGCATAGGTTTGTTTTGGCAGCACAAAGTAGCGTCTTCCAAAGTATGTTGACAGACCCCATCTGGAAGGAATCTAATGAGAAAGTCATCCAACTCCAAGAATCTCAAGAAGGAGAAGAATCATTCTGTGATTTCCTGAAGTTCTTCTACACAGGCAAACTGACTCTTTTCAGCAGCAATGTGTGCGGTCTATACATGTTGGCAGATAAGTATGATGTACCGCTAGTAAGAGAGATGCAGAAACATTCATGAAAGAAGTTCTGACAGGGGAGCGTGGGAAACCTTACAAAGTTCACTGACGTGGCTCGCTTATATTGAACAGTTCATCCCAGATCTTCTCCCAACATGCTACGAAGCTATACAGATGAATTTTAATGGCTTATGCATGACGAGTCGTGATCTTGTGGATAAACTTGCACCTCGGCACTTACAGGAAATTTTGAAGTGTCTAAGTAGTGATAAAGAAATTGCTGTATTTTCTGAAATGTCACTCTATGGTGTACTTGAAAAGTGGGCCAAGTCAAAATTCAGCAACTTGTTAAGTCAGAAGGCGAAGTCAGAATTAAATGCAATACTGCCACTAATTCGATTCCACAACATGAATGGTAATGAATTGCAGAAGGTAGAAGAATCAGACCTCTGCAAGGCAATGGAAAGTCATTTGTGAATGATTATATCTTTCCAGCACACAGAGTACGCTCACAAAGGCTGACTATTGTTGAAGATGCCACCAAGAAGAGAAGCTTATCTGGAGCTGGTGATCTTGAATATGAGTGTCCCTGTGACTCGGCTGTTGCT
>CM069455.1:45672167-46022759 GCA_035610835.1 Ophiura sarsii
AGAAGGAGAAGAAACATTCTGTGATTTCCTGAAGTTTTTCTACACAGGCAAACTGACTCTTTTCAGCATCAATGTGTGCAGTCTACACATGTTGGCAGATAAGTATGATGTACCGCTAGTAAAGAGATATGCAGAAACATTCATGAAAGAAGTTCTGACAGGGGAGCGTGGGGAAACCTTACAAAGTTCACTGACGTGGCTGGCTTATATTGAACAATTCATCCCAGATCTTCTTCCAACATGCTACGAAGCTATACAGACCAATTTTTATGGCTTATGCATGATGACGAATTGTGATGGTGTGGATAAACTTGCACCTCGGCACTTACAGGAAATTTTGAAGTGTCCAAGTAGTGATAAAGAACTTGCTGTATATTCTGAAATGTCACTCTATGGTGTACTTGAAAGGTGGGCCAAGTCAAAATTCAACAACTTGTCAAGTCAGAAGGCGAAATCAGAATTAAATGCAATACTGCCGCTAATTCGATTCCACAACATGGATGGTAAAGAATTGCAGAAGGTAGAAGAATCAGACCTCTGCAAAGCAATGGGAAAGTCATTTGTGAATAAATATATTGTTCCAGCACATAGAGTACGCTCACAAAGGATGACTATTGTTGAAGATGCCGCCAAGAAGAGAAGGCTATCTGGAGCTGGTGATGTTGAGTACGAGTGTCCGTGTGACTCGGCTGTTGCTGCATGCCCTCACTTGAACCCAAGATTCTATTTTGGAGCAGCTCCTTTTGCAATAAATATTTGGTTTAAAAACAAAACTCAGAAGAGTATTAATCCGTGGGATCTAGGGACACTGAAGACCTGTGTGAAAGTCTATACAAAGTTAGAAGAAAAGGCTGGTAAAGGCTCCTGGATTGTTAATTGGGGAGGCAACTACCAGTCTGCTGATGACCATATCAACGAGACATTTGCTATCAAACCAGTGGCAGCTGATATTGGGCGTAGATACACCTTAGTTATTATGGTAATGGGCCCTAAGAAGAATCAAAAGTATAGGTATGCAATTAAACGTACAGATGTTGTGAATCAGTTCAAAGGAAACTCATATGATGCAGAACCCATACTGATTGACTCACCACGCCGCCCCAAGTCCTTATGGAAGTTTCATGAGGAAGATGAGTTTGGGATCAGTGTATCAATTCATTTACATAAACCTTGACTTGGAAGAAAATCAAGGGTCTCCACAAGTTTGCAAGGTAATGCTGCAATGGGTGTCAGATGTATACGGTAAACACTGATAGGAGGGGGAAGGGAGATGGAGGGGAGGGGGACATTGGTGTATTGTTAAGACCAGCAAGCTGTTAGGGGGGCACTCAAACTTTATTTTGGGTAGGGGTGTGCCGCCCAGTGTCTCAAAAAGGGGGGCCAAAGAACTGAACTGAGTGGATTTTATGACGAAAAATAGGGTCTTAGGAACTGAATTTTCAAAAACGTACGTCTTGAGAACTGGCCTATAGTTCAATTTTGAGTAGCAAGAACGCAATTTTCCGATTTTTGGGGGTTTTAGAACGAAAAATGTTCGAATAATTGGGCTTTGGAACGCAAAATTTCGCGATTTTTGAATTTTTTATAAAATTGGGGTCTTAAGAACTGATGCAGGCTCAAAAGGGGGGTGGGGGTCATAAAAACTAGCAGCAGAGGGTGAAAAAGGGGTCTTCAGCGCAGCACATACCTATACCCTTTTCCAATGTCAGTGCCCCCCCCCCCCCCCCCCCCCAGGTGTTAGGGCTACCCATTCATTGAGGTGTTAATCACCGATCCTTTGTCATTCCTTTTTAAAATATAGAAAAAAGGATCACGCTTTCCCCGCTCTTTCCTCTACTTGTGTTTGGGCAAGAGCCCTTACAAGGGGTGGACAGCAATCAGAAGACATGACTTATGGCGACCTCAAGTAATTCTTCTCAGTCCTCTTGTCTAAATGACTGTTTTGGGGTCATCTGGTCTCAAGTAGTTTTATACCCTGCATACTCTTTTCACACTTTACATGTGACAAACTAATCAATATTCATGAGAACAATGTCACTAATTCAAATGAGATTTTGGTATCACCTTGAAAAGCACTGATTGTGGGAACATTTCCCAAATAATGATTCAATTTTTACTATTGACAATTGTTCCATAAAGACCCCTGTTTTGGTTGAAAACACCTTTTCTTCCCAAAGACCTAGAGTTCACTATCACTGAACTCCCTTGAATTTCCCCCACCCCAGTGGGATACCTCACACGAAAAGTATAATCTGTGAGATTGTTATACTCTTGACTATAAAGGTTGAGACAATATTTACAGGATGTCTTTCCCCAACTATAACATCTCGCATACATGTGCAGCTTCATAATATTTAGTCTATTTGGCTGGTTACCTCCCACCACATGGCTATGTACAGCCAATCATGTCTGTCTGATTGATAAGACATTCCCAGTCATCCGTCAATCAAAAAGAAGCATGGTGATTAGCTAGTGTTGTGTTCAACTGGTTACCCCCACCCCATAGCTATGCACCGCCAATCATGGCCATGTCTGTGGAATTGACAATGACAAGATGTGTAGGTAGGAATTCATGACATTCCCAGTTTAGTTAAGTGTCTTTTACTATACCAACCAGAATATGAATAATAGGGCCTATGGGAGGCAAATATTGTAAATTAGATAAAGAGAATCTTAAAGGTAGATGACCCGATCACATTTTCGTAACACAGAATTATTTCAAACATACAAAGATTTTCATATCGTATGAAAGCTCGTATTTTTCTCATCATCATACTGAAATTTGACGACATAAATCGGTATAATTCCGGAGAAATCGATGAAATAACGTCGAATTACCGCGAATGGTGGTAACCACCGATATAGTTTGTGTACTACTCAATGGGTACAGTTCACAGCATCTTGTGCGTCTAAAATAAGAACTATTAGAGCTATGCAACTCAAACTTTGGAACACGACTTTTTTAAGGATGACCTTTCATGTAGAATAGAAAACTTCAAGTTGAAAATCGGAATGTGATCGGGTCATCTACCTTTAATGTGTTTCACCATTCATTTGGATCTTGAACTTGAAGAAGAAAAAAATTATGTTTTATTATTAGTATTCTAATTTAGTTTATCAGTATAATAATTATCACCATTATGTTATTACTAATATAATAATATATAAGTCATACACTTTGTTTAGGTCCTTTAAAGTAACTTTCGATTATTTTTTTACCAAACAGCTCTTTTTACCTTAATTGACCCCTACTTGACCTCGTGTGATTCCATACGCTGTTCATGTAACCTCCATCTTAAAGAAATATGCAATCTTTTCCCAGACGACGGTGGCCACGCGAAACCTAAATTTTGAATTCGTATTGGAATAACATGTAATCACGAATGTTAATCTTATCATTTTGAAAATTTATCATAGATGCGATTTTTGAAATTATTTTCATCATTAACCGGATGATGACTGTTAAAAATATTTCAAAGTGGTGCACTCCCGTTGCCATATTGGATCGTCCGAGACGCGTGGCCGCCATCGTCTGTCTTTTCCAGGGAACGCTTTGGCCCCGGCGGGGTTCTCACATTGATATGGTATACGTATAATATGTGCCTCTATTTTGGAGTGCTTTTTCTCAAAAATTGGTATAGCGATGGGGTGGTTTTCATCACAGACCAAAGTACCCAATTGGCATAAATTGGGTGTATTTTGAGGCATTTTTGGAAAAAGCGTCCAATTTGTGCAAAATTGGGTGCTTTTCTTACAAAATTGGTATATTGATGGGTGGGAAATTAGCCAAAAAATAGGTATAGGGAAAGTCACATTTTCGAAGTCCGGCAGGCACATTCACGTACGATTTTGGCGAAAGTACCCCCCCCCCCCCCCCCCCCCTTCCGGGGCTTTGGCGCCCTCTAACCTTGATTCTTTTTCTTCAAATAAGATTTTATTGCAGATTTACATTTCTGGTTCATGGTTTTAGAGTGAAAATAAACTGTCAGTTTTTCCAAGTTATTAGGAATTATATCGCTCTGTAACTGCTCTGTAAGTAAGAAATCGAAATCTGCAAGAAAATCAGCTTTCAAACCAAATTAAGGAAAGAGGGTTTCCCCTTGGAAAAATCACATAGTATAACTTTAAAGGACCAAATGATTCAGAAATAGTACATCATAAAAGTTGTATTTTGATCATAATATATATAAATACTGTAGTAATTAGGATCTTAAGTTAAAACTGAAGTCAAACGTTAACTTGGACTTTATCATTATACTTTGTAGGGTGTATAATTCATTGTGTTTTTTTAATTTTCTTCTTGAAAGTATATAACCCATTTTGAAACATGTAAAAAATAAAATGACTTATATACCTTGCAAAGTATAATGACAAAGTCCTAAAGTTTGTACGTAATTCTTTTTCATTTTTAGCTCATCCTACCTTACAGTAGGATGGGGCTCTTGCTGCCGCGCGGCTAATGTCAAGTTAAGGTCGCTGGCATTTTGTAGGGCTGGCTAAATGGGCTAATGTTAAGGTTTATTCTGAGAAAACGCAATGTGGAAACTGCTGGGAATGTGTGTCATTTGTTGTAGTGTTACAATACCTATCGATTGTCCAATTAGTTTTTTTGTTTTTGCGTCTTAATTTGGGAGAAATCGACCTTTTTTCCACCATTGGAGCCTTTTGAAACCATTGTATAAGGTTTAAGATAAGATTTATTTATAGAAATCTTGTGATTTATAGTTTCTAGACACCCACAAATACCTAAAAACTGACGTCGATGTACCATATATGGAAACTAGGTTATATCCTTCGTTGCTGCTTGATAGCAGCAGAAGTATGTAGTGAGGAGGCCACTGATTGAGCAGATTGAGGGCGTGGTGTAGATAGGCTAAGGTCATACATTAAACACATGCGCAATGCCAATCCGACTAGGAAAAGTCTAAAAGCAAAACGGTGACAAGTTGACTCGGCCCACTGCCGACTTGGCCCACTGCCGACTGGGCCCATTGCCGACTGTTATTTGATTAGACTTCTTTAAAAAGTAAACTATTTCATAATAACTTGATTATCATATATCAAACAAATTCATTTAAATTAGTTTCAATGATATTACACTTTAATAGGCTTCATACAAAATCAAAAGATAGCATCGTCACTGAATTTCTAATTCTGATCGAGTTTTTTCAATAAAAGTGACAATTTCATATAATAATAATTATTAACACATAGCTAAATCGATACTTGAAGCTCTCGATGTCGTTGTGATTTTTCGATGGGGATATATTGGAGATGCAGCTTTAATTTAAACTTGAAGGGACACGGAGAGATTTCTCCAAAAATGAAATTCAATATTTTCACCTTCTTTAGATAGATGATATCTGTGGCCTTTTAGATTAATTTGAGTAGTTTTGAGGTGATCAAATAGCGAAACTCAAAACGCTATACAATCCATGAATTTCACATGAAATACTGCGAATAAAGCTCTATAATTTTGGGTGGTAATTAGTGCGTATATAAGCATTACGTATGCGAAAAACCCAACTTCTGAAAGAATTAAGAGCTCCCTTCATGAAGGATCTCTTACTATGCCCCTTTAAACAAAAAATGATGAACCAAGAGTACTTTAGCGACCCGACAATCACCTATTTTACGGTCCTTTTCCTCCTACACATCACTCCACATTATTTATTCTCTTTTCACGTTTTCATTATCCTTTACTCTCTCTCTCTCTTCTTCAACTTTTTTCTTCCTCCCACTCCGAGACTCCCTTCCTTTCTTTTTTCCGTTAACCAAATTAAAGTGTGTGATCCGAGTCGGTCGGTAATGGACTGAGCTGGTAAATGGGCCGAGTCGGCAATGTGCCCAGTTGGTGTGTGGGCCGAGTTGGTAAACACATTCTTCTCCTCAGTTCATTCATCCACTTGTCCGATCAACATCATGTGTGAAATTCGGTATTCACATTTGAAAGTTCTGGATAACACAAGTCAACGAATGGAAACTATTAATCAATTAGGGAACGTTTTTGCAACTACCCCTTTGTTTTAAACTGGCAAATGTAAGGAATGACCAAGTATGGTGACTTTAAAAGAAGCGAGATTTGTTATTTAGCAAAACTGCCGAATTATGAACTGTGTACTCAGTACAGGAAACCCATATGGCATATGATATGCGTCCGTTGGTGCTAACACTAAGTATGATTTGTTGTACCATGGCATTACACACAGTCTTTGGTTGTACTAGTACTCATTACTGTCACGAAATGTGGAAAAGTTTTGCACAATTCCGATTCGGTAGTTTTGCTTTTGACGCAAAGGGGGCTTGAATACACAGACTGTCACTGTGACTGTGTTTAACTGTGCAACTCCAGCCCTGTGTGTCATGTAGCCTGTAGGACTGACGTGTTGTTAGTTGTAATTAAACCTTTTCACACTGGTCCGACGATCGATCTTTCGATGATCGATCGTCCTTTTGTAGACTCACTAACAGTCGTTTATGACGATCGATCGTCAAATAAAGGGCCACTTCTCTGTGTGAATCCAATGGCTATTGATCAATCGAAGTTCTTGCATGTTTTGAAACGGCTGAATTAGTCTCTATTCAGCGACGATCGATCGTCCAAAGATCGATCGTCGGACTAGTGTGAAAAGGTTTAATGTATACATCATGGTACTAATAATATGTATAGTCTATCACTCAGTCAATCTACGAAACATAAACAAAGGAAGTTTCAGAGGAGGAGTTAATTCTGTCAATACAAACAATTACATTCCTAAATGATAAGGCCCTATGCTAGTAATAAATAATAATCATGTATCTTTAAAATAAAAAATTAAAGGTAGCTCTGAAAAACAGAGAGCTATGATGATTAATTATGATGAAAAGGACTCTTAGTCTTGAGTCGGGGTCACATATTGTCATCAATATTTGTCAACTTTTCTGAATAAAATTAGTGAAACTTTGGCAGGGCTGTCAACTCGCCCGCATTAAGCCGCCTAGAAGACAATCTTTCTCCCGCAAAATCTCCCATCTCAAAAATGTATCAATTAAAATGTTTAACAATATGTTTATTTCCTTGACGAGATGCTTTACACTTTCCGATCACTAACATATTTCTACTGAATCGCACAGAATTGACTATAAAGCCTGTCGCATACGTTCATATGCTGTACCTTTTGGACTGCAATTGTTTTGTTGGACCGTGCAACATTTTTTAAATTTTTGCCCTCACCCACCAGAAGGGGATTTTGTCAAGTCAATGTCCGTCCGTCCGTGCCGTTTTGGTTAGCATTTCCCCGAATGCTGTATCTTTTGAACGGATGGACGGATTGTTTTCAAACCTTCAGTGATTGGTAGGCCTTGGTCAAAAACTGTGGCTGCTTTTGTGGGTCTAATTTGCATAGGTCATCTGAGGTCAAAGGTCATCTAGAGGTAAAATCGTAAAAGTTGCCCGATCGATGTCAAATTTTGAGAAAAGAAACATGAACGCCAGGTGAACATTTTTGTGGTCTAAATTGCATAGGTCATCTGAGGTCAAAGGTCATCCAGGGGTCAAATCATTAAAGTTGCCCGATTGACTTCAAACTTGGAGAAAAGAAACATGAATACCGGTGGAACATGTAAACAAATAGTTTGAGGTCATTCAAGATTATCTGAGGTCAAAGGTCATCCAGAGGTCAAATCGTAAAAGTTGCCCGATTGACTTCAAACTTTGAGAAAAGAAACATGAATACCGGGTGAACATGTCTAAAAATAATTTGAGGTATCGGAGGTCAACGGTCCTTAGATGTCATCCAAGGTCAACAAGGGGGTTAAATCTTGCAATGAACACTGGGTGAACATGTCAAAAAATAACTCCAAGGGCATCAAATGTCATCTAAGGTCAAAGGTCATCCGGAGGTCAAATCGTTAAAGTTGCCCGATTGAGGTCAAACTTGGAGAAAAGAAACATAAACACCGGGAGAACATGACCCCTATGTGACCTTTGACCTCATATGAGGTCAAAGGTCACAGGTCATGTTGCAGAATATGCTGACCATGTAGCACATTTGGGTCTCCTTTGAAAATTCGAAGTCCAATTCGAACTAAACTTGGGTCATAGATGTAACATGAAAACCTTCATACTTTAATGAGGTCAAAGGTCACATACCAAGGTCAAAGGTCATCTCATGTCAAGTTGTAAAATAGGCTAAATTAGCCTATTTAATCTCATTTGAAAAGTTGATGTCCAATTGGAACAAAACTTGGGTTACAGATGTAACATGTAAACTTTAATATTCGAATGTGGTCAAAGGTCACATACCAAGGTCAAAGGTCATCTCATGTCATGTTATAAAATATGCTAAATTGGACCATTTAGTCTCATTTGAAAAGTTAAAGTCCAATTGGAACCAAACTTGGCCTATAGATGTAGCAATAAAACCTCCATATTTGAATGAGGTCAAAGGGCACATACCAATGTCAAAGGTCATCTCTGGTCAAGTTGCAGAATATGCTGACCATGTAGCACATTTGGGTCTCATTTGATAATTTGAAGTCCAATTGGAACCAAACTTTGGGATATAGATCAACACGCAAACCACCATATATGAATGAGGGAGTTCAAAGGTCACATACCAAAGTCAAAGTCATCTCGTGTCACATTGTAAAATAGTCTAAATTAGCCCATTTAGTCTCATTTGAAAAGTTGAAGTGCAATTGGAACCAAACATTGGTTATAGTTGTAACATGTAAATCTTCATATTGTAAAAAGGTCAAAGGTCACATACCAAAGTCAAAAGGTCATCTCATGGCAAGTTATAAAATAGGCTAACTTAGCCCATCACATTTGAAAAGTTGGAAGTCCAATTGGAACCAAACTTGGGTTATAGATTATGAAAACATCCATTTTTAATGAGGTCAAAGGTCACATACCAATGTCAAAGGTCATCTCAGGTCATGTTGCAGAATATGCTGACCATGTATCACATTTTGTCTCATTTGAAAATTTGAAGTCCAATTGGAACTAAACTTGGGTTATAGATAGATGTAACATGTAAACCTTCATATCTTAATGAGGTCAAAGGTCACATACCAATGTCAAAGGTCATCTCAGGTCAATTTGCAGAATATGCTGACCATGTAGCACATTTGGGTCTCATTTGAAAAGTTGATCAAACTTTGGGATATGATCAACACGCAAACCATCATATATGAATGAGGGAGGTCAAAGGTCACATACGAAGGTCAAATTAATCTTAAGGGTCCCCCAAGAAATTGAGGGGTCCTGAAGTTTAACATTAAAAAATGACATATCTGTGAAGAGTTGAAATATGCACACTTTTCTGGCATATGGTATACCAGTCTCTCTTAATCAAAATTTCAAAATGTCCTTTAAAAAAAAAAAAATCCACACATTTTTATCTCAAGCCTTTTATGACTTCACCCTACACCTTTTCTGATTGTGTTTGTGGATTCCTAAGACGATTTTTACTTTCCAAAAATGTGTACATTTATGGGGGTTGGATTTCAAACAACAACAAAATACCAAATTGAAGAAAAAAATGGCGCGATTTCTGGAAAATCACACAATGTTACGGAAATGGGCCCGTCTCAAAACGCGTGGCCATTTCTTCATACAAACACCGATTGCAACTAAATTTGTTTCATGCAACATGGGAAATTTCATATGTCAAGGAGGTCAAAGGTCACATCAATGTCATAGGTCATATGAGGTCAAGTTGTAAAATAAGCTGAAAACATCACAAATGACCTTTCTTTTTCATACACTATTATGTTTTGAACTGTCCACGTGTGAATAACATTGTGTCCAAAACTTAATAATGATGGTGGATGGTTTACACTGAATATGTATTGGTCTCGCTATGAGTTTTAAAAATATTTTTAAAAACCCCATAGCTCGACCAATTCATATGGGCTCAATCTATCCACTACATGAAATTGATAGCTTGTCACTATAATGGATACATGAAAATAAATGCTTGTCGCTAGATGAGCTTCTGCATCATTGATGCTCTCGTTTAAAATCGGTAAAAGTAAGAACCAGGTTCCAACATTTTGGAAACCAGCAACTGGTGACCCATCCTCTAACTAATGCTGTGGGTCATGGGTATTATTATGTTGGTTATGATAACTCCTTGGTTATATCAAGTCAAATGTGGACCAAAACTAACCATTGCCATTAGCATGACATTGATAGGTTCAAAATGGGCATCTTTGCTTTTGTGTTGGTAGAATAGGGCCAGAACAACCAATGATTTTTCGACCTATCGACCCTATATTTTTGATCCCGTCTATGGGCAAGCAATTTTTTTTTTTTTTTGTCTTAGCATATTCCAATATATAAACTCACACCTAACTTCAAAACAGCTGTTCAAGAAAGTATAATATAAATCGCCTTGAAGCAGAACAATTCCTTTGCTCCATTCAAATATTGCTTCATGAAACATCACCAACCGTTGATATCTATTAAATTTGAAGTGAAAATCAAAACATTACCTGCATATCATATAAATCAAGCGGTGTGCCGAACATGGTCATTACAATTATTAGTTTCAAAAGTGGTCATTTTGGTCAAACTTTGAATTTATAGAGACCTTCCATGTTTTGGATTAGCATACATGTTGGAGGTATACACAAAAGGTTTGCATCACGGTTCGGACGCACAACCATCCCCATTCAATACACCCCGGTGAATGACCTTGAAACTTATGAAACCTTTACTTGAAAAGATTAGGATTGAAAACATAATGGGCATTCTATAGCCAAGAATTAGTTGAATCGAGTTTCGTGTTACCTCCAAGATGGCCGCTAATACAAGACATGGAAGGTCTCTATTATGATGACTGGTCATGAAGTAAGATTATGTGATTCAAGCTCCCCTCGCAAATGACTGATCTATGCAAAAAGCAAATTGGTGGTTCTAACAAAGAAGGCATGTAGACAAAACACAGAAAACAATAAGTAAGTCAAATTATTTTGGTAACACAAAAAAGCATGCCTTCAAATATAATTATATTGCTACTTATTATATCAACAGGCTGCTATTACTTTATGATTGTCTCATAGTCTCTGGAATCTTATCATATACTACAAATGTATTCTTAAACAGCTATTAAAGAAAGTTTAAGCAATCTCATTGGTTTTCAAAGAAATCGGCAACATTTACATTACACAATATAACCTGGGAAGGTGGGGCTTACGTTTTAACAGTGCGTCCGACCTTCACAATGCGTGGTTTAGCATAAAATATTGCATCCAAAGTTTGCAATTTTTGTGATGAAAGAAGATCATGACATCTTGTCATCACAAATATTTCGGCCTCAATGTACAGGGTGAGTCAAAATATTCAGGTACCGTTTTTAACAATTTTTAAGCCAGATAATAATGCACAAATTAATCAAGTTATTGATACGCACAGTAAGAACGCATTGTTAGCTATCAGTTAAAAACGGGACCTGAATATTTTGACTCATCCTGTATAACATCATATTCCCCACTTTTACCATCATTAAACTTATATGAACCACATAATTATATGGATGATTAGTGTTGACAATTTTTTCAATTGTCATGCATTCAATATCATGTTTTGTATCGTTCTACATAGGGAATAACAATTGTACAAATGAAAATAAACTTATTTGTTTGAAATTCTATTTTAAAAATCAAAATGAGAAATAAATAAAAAACAGAAATATGTTTGAAGAATATTTGTATCAATTTTTTTTCTTACATGATATTTGTGAATGAAACTTGTGATAATTATTTCAATGAGAACACAACTATAGTTTAATCAGTTCCAAATTGGCAAGAAATACTTGGTTCTTTAATGTGCGCAAAAGTGACCCAAGCGTTCGCTTGCGATTGTTGCCATACGCCGCATTTTTGGTCTCACGCACGCCTCATGCATGTTTTGCCAGAGCGCTTGTTGCCTATGTGCCCCTGCGTCCATCCATATTCGTTCGCCTCTGTAATAAGCTTCGCCAATTTTGAACTGATTAAACTATAGGATTTAGCCTGTAACTCCAGAAGTGCATTCCATCTTGTCACAAATGCTTTTTGTTCCCATTACTTACAACTTGATAAACCAAAACTAATACTTGCGGTTTAACTGGACAAAATCATAATCAAACTAGAGCGGTTCTCGGGTTTCGCGGTTTTCGAGTTTCGCGGTTGATGGGGTTTAGCAGTGTCAGATGTAGTGGTTATCAATAGGGCAGTTATTGACATTGTATTGGTTTTAACATGATATGTTAGGATCTGACCAGAACCATGGAGGACGGGCGGAGAGTGATGGTATGAAAATGAAATGATTATGAAGTGGTTTGGATTTATTGTGTGGGAGATAATATTTGAAACCCGTTTATTTGTTCTAAAGGGTTTGCTTTGTATTTGATTCAACCATAAGAATGAATTGCTGATAGAGCTGCTGTTGGTGTTTGATGTGGCCTGGAGATTGTATTTAGGTGCGATGGTAAAAAGTTTGATTTGATTAATGTACTTTCCGGTTGCAACCTTCGCCCTAAGGGGACCTAGGACTTAGCGGTGACCTTGCGGGTAAGAAAATGTTGCCTTTCTACGCAGGGACAAGATTCAGTACTCATTAGTGGTATATCATTACGTTTTGTCACCAATACAATTGTAGCAGGGAGGTGTAGGTAATATAACATCTCTCTGATTGTAGCATGTAATTTATATAGACATGCTTGTCTATTAATTAGCAAGAGTTGAAATGCAAATTCCATTTAAATGGAATGGGGCTGGTGAAAGTTTGAGTGAAGTGCACATTTAAACACACTTGTACACAAAATGCACAATATACAAAGAAGAATAGGCAGTAGAAACAGTAATGTAATAATCTTTACATAAACAGTTTATTAAGTCCATCCACGAAGTTGCGTACACAAGGTGTTACATGATAGTCAAATTTAGTTGCCTGATTGAATTCCAAAACATCATTCTGAACTAACAATCCTCACAATCACGAGGGCCGACTTGGCTATCTTATTCGTTATGCCATCACCGGCGAGAGATGAACGAAACTGATTAGAGCATGCGCATTGTGTTCTTTCAACATCGATCAGCTGATCGCCCGGCGGCATATGATATTATTGTTTACATCGTAAAACAAGGCAATATACACACATGGCCATGCGTTTTGAACTGGGCCTACAAAAAGGTGGAGTTGTGACATCGGCACATCAAAAATGACATTGTCTATTCAATTTCTTGTATAAAGATACCACCTACATAGCTAAATTTGGTATCAAAATAAAGCTCTTATGCAGGGCAAGAAGATAAAAGTATTAGCATGTGTTAACATTTTGTCATTTTTTGTTAATTAATGGCTAATTAACCAACATCAGGGGTGGAGGAGAGTCCGGCGCAGGAGAGTCCGGCGCAGCAAATTTGGCATCTACAGTACAGTTCAGTGCAATTGAGTTAAATCATGTTTATGGAATGAAATTGTTGCATCTAAGTACATTGACTCTGGTAAATAAACTGATTTGAATAATTTAGATGTTTAATAATGGGTAATCACCTTAATTAATAAAGAATTAATCAATAATTAATTACCCGCAATGCATTGAAGAACTACATGTGTATGACTGGATGGATATGTACCGACGCAGCGTCTTTTACCAGCACATACCGGCAAAGTGATCATGGTATGGGATGCATGAGTGATTCTATTGAGGGGATAATGTGATCAATACAAAGTATGAACCTTTGTCTTTCGAACAATACACTTTTGGGTTGTTAGATACCTTTGGTTATGTAACGTCATTAACATACACACAATAGGTTTCAGACACTGACTGAAATCTGCCAATTATTTGGCTGGATATGTAATATGTTGAATATGGGTTGATTGATACATTTGCGTATATCTCGGCAGTGCAAGCATAAAAACAAGATAACACTTGGCACATAGATAGAATACACACTTATCTCTGTTTGACACTCTTTTTTAGATCTGAATGCCTTAATACGAACAAGAAGTACCATCTCAAATACGCTTTTATTTAGCAAAATCCACAATAATATACCTTAGAAAACAACAAAGGATAAAGAACAATAGAGGGATTATAATTTAATAAATTGTTGTGGGATGTAAAGCAATAATAGTGGGGATTTCAAAAGGAGCTGTTCATAAAATGTCCTCAAACCATTGAAATTATATGACGATTACTTACACAATACATATCTAGTAGCTCTAAAGATAACAGTAATAAGAGAGGTTGTGGCAGCCATCTTTGATTTATACATTCCTGTATATCTTCATTTTGACTATCACAATATGTTTACACATTGATTTAAACATTTTTCATTATTTCTGATTAGAATTTGAAGGCACAGTAAGCTTTTATCTGGTAAATTTCATGATTTTAGCCATTTTGGGCCCGTTTCAAAATTATCTGCCGTCTGCGCATGCGCATTTTTTCTGCAGGTTTCATGCGAATAAGTTCAGATAATTAGTTAACTATCATATGGAATCTTCCAAACTGGTTAATTGCTTGTAAATTGTTTGATTTTCCGCCATATTAGTGATTCACTGACTGGGCATTTTTAAATAAAAATTAGCTATTTGAAATACTGATATTTGTATACCTTTTATTCAATTGCTTCTCCTTACTTTTTCCTCTTATACTACACATTCCAAATTACACAGGGATTAAGGTTATTGTCTTTAGTATCATATTTATGCGGGGAAAAAAATCGGGATTTACCTGCTTCTGATGTCATGTTATGCAATCTTCTTACCACGTGTTTCATAAAAACAATTCAAATTTCCCGCCAAATAACTGATTTAGCAGTGTCCCAAGTGTACTTACTTTGAGACAGTGCTATGACGTCACAGTTCACATTTAAAAATCCAAAAGTGTATTGTTTGAAAGACAAAGGTTCATACTTTTTATTGATCACATTATCCTCTCAATAGAATCACTCATGCATCCCATACCATGATCACTTTCATTATTTATTGACTGCCCCTCGTATGTCAGATTTTTTTCTTCGCAAAATGACATTTTTTCCAGCCCGGTGCAAAATACTGTAAACATTACCTAGATATAGAAAGTTATATATGCTTAGAAAGCTTTAACTGTCAGGAATTCAAATCTGCAATAATTAACCTTGTAGGGTATGCAGAATTTTTTTTCATATTTTTTTTTTCTCAGCAGATTTTTGTCATAAATTGTTGACCTTTTCAAATTCATAACCTTCTAGGGGTTCATCCTATGTTAATTTTAAGTGCATTTTTGAACTCCTTAGACAATTTTAATCAAGAAAATGTATACTTTTGTGGGGGTATTGCCTAGTATAGAAAAGTTATCGCCATTCAAATGAAAATACACGCGATATTCACCAATTTTAAGTTCGTCACACGAGACCGGCCCAACTTAAAACGCATGGCCACATGCGCTTTTGAACGGAATAGCCGCGATCGATTAAAATTAATAATTTTGTAAATTCGTCTTTGTATACCGACAGTCCAGGCAAACGCTTATTGAAAACTTTGCTTAAAATTTCTTTAAAATGCATAAAGAGGCAATTAAAAGCTTTGCGGTAAAATGGGTTTTGCTTTCAATTGACAGCAAATACGTATAATTCGGCAGTCTCGCGATGCATTGAATGACTGAGATTAGTTTTCGTAGTCGATTGAAAACAGATATTTTGCCCGTAATTTGATCAGCATGGATATTAACATAATGTAATCTTAACTCTAGTGTGATTATTTTTGTCAAAGATTCGATCATTCATCTTTATTTACTTGTTTTGTTACTGCCATTCACTTGCACTTTAGTTTACACTACAGTTAAAAAATGCCAGTGCAGTAGTTGCTTTTTGTTGTTTTATCACCTTTTTAGTTACCTATGAGATCAATTTGACAACAATTATATTCGCATAGAAATCATAAGGATTTTTTAAAATTTGCCTGACCGCCAAATGCCGAAATTTGGAAAATGGACCCAAATATCATTATATGATTTTTTTTTTTGGATACGTATGAGATTCATGATACAAAAAAGTCAAGCCGCAATCAATTTGGCGACAAAAAAGTCATTCGCATAGAATTTTTTTAATTTTTTTAATTCTAAAATATCAAAATTTGAAAAATTAGCCCAAATACCTTTATTTGGTTAAATAATTCAATTTTGTTTGGGTACGTATGAGATCAATGTTACAAAAAAGTCAAGCTGCAATCAATTTGACGACAAAAAAGTCATTTGCATAGAAATCATAACATTTTTTTTAATTCTAGGCTTGACCGACAAATATCAAAATTTGAAAAATTAGCCCAAATACCATTATTTGGTTAAGTAATTCAATGTTTGTGGGTACATATGAGATCGATGATACAAAAAACTCAAGCAGCAATCAATTTGGCGACAAAAAAGTCATTCGCATAGAAATCACTTATATTTGCGTGCAATCATTATGCAATATCATTTTATAAATGCTTTTACTGTTGGTCATTGTTTAATATGGTATATGTTAAGGCTTATTTAGTCGTAGTTTTTAAGTTTTTGCTGTGTAAAGCGCTTAGAGGCCTTTTCTTGTGTTGGGCGCTATATTAAGTACATTATTATTATTATTATTATTAAATCATAACAATTTTTCTTTTAATTCTAGCCTTGACCGACAAATATCAAAATTTGAAAAATGAGCCCAAATACCATTATTTGGTTAAATAATTCAATTTTGTTTGGGTACGTATGAGATCGATGATACAAAAAAAGTCAAGTCGCAATCAATTTGACGACAAAAAAAGTTGTTCGTATAGAAATCATAACATTTTTTTTAAATTCTCGGCTTGACCGACAAATATCAAAATTTGAAAAATTAGCCCAAATACCATTATTTGGTTTAAATAATTCCATTTTTTTTTTTGGTACGTATGAGATCGACGATGCAAAAAAGTCAAGCCGCAATCAATTTGGCGACAAAAAAAGTCATTCGCATAGAAATCATAATTATTTTTTTTAAATTCTAGGCTTGACTGACAAATATCAAAATTTGAAAAATTAGCCCAAATACCATTATTTGGTTAATATTAAAGTAATTCAATTTTTTGGGGTACGTATGAGATTGATGATACAAAAAAGTCAAGCCGCAATCAATTTGACCACAAAAAAAGTAATTCGCATATAAATCATAACATTTTTTTTTTAAATTCTAGGCTTGACCGACAAATATCAAAATTTGACAAATTAGCCCAAATACCATTATTTAGTTAATTCAATTTTTGTGGGTACATACGAGATCGATGATACAAAAAACTCAAACCGCAATCAATTTGGCGACAAAAAAGGCATTCGCATAGAAATCATAACGATTTTTTAAAAAAAATTCTAGGCTTGACCAACAAATATCAAAATTTGACAAATTAGCCCAAATACCATTATTTGGTTAAATAATTCAATTTTGTTTGGGTACGTATGAGATCGATGATACAAAAAAGTCAAGTCGCAATCAATTTGATGACAAAAAAAGTTGTTCGCATAGAAATCATAACAATATTTTTGTAAATTCCAAGCTTGACCGACAAATATCAAAATTTGAAAAAATAGCGAGATCGATGATACAAAAAACTCAAGCCGCAATTAATTTGGCGACATAAAAGTAATTTGCATAGATTTTTTTTTTTTAATTCTAGACTTGACTGACAAATATCAAAATTTGAAAAATTAGCCCAAATACCATTATTTGGTTAAATAATTCAATTTTATATTTGGTACGTATGAGATCGATGATGCAAAAAAGTCAAGCCGCAATCAATTTGGCGACAAAAAAGTCATTCGCATAGAAATCATAATTATTATTTTTTAAATTCTAGGCTTGACTGACAAATATCAAAATTTGACAAATTAGCCCAAATACCATTATTTGGTTATTAGAGTAATTCAATTTTTTGGGGTACGCATGAGATCGATGATACAAAAAAGTCAAGTCGCAATCAATTTGACGATAAAAAAGTTGTTCGCATAGAAATCATTATTTTTTTATTTTTTATTCCAGGCTTGACCGACAAATATCAAAATTCGACAAATTAGCCCAAATACCATTATTTGGTTAAATAATTCAAATTTATTTTTGGTACATATAAGATCGATGATGCAAAAAAGTCAAGCCGCAATCAATTTGACACACACAAAAAGTTGTTTGCATAGAAATCATAACAATTTTTTTAAATTCTAGGCTTGACCGACAAATATCAAAATTCGACAAATTAGCCCAAATACCATTATTTGGTTAAATAATTCAAATTTATTTTTGGTACATATGAGATCGATGATGCAAAAAAGTCAAGCCGCAATCAATTTGACACACACAAAAAGTTGTTTGCATAGAAATCATAACAATTTTTTTAAATTCTAGGCTTGACCGACAAATATCAAAATTTGACAAATTAGCCCAAATACCATTATTTAGCTAAGTAATTCAATTTTTGTGGGTACATATGAGATCGATGATACAAAAAACTCAAGCCGCAATAAATTTGGCGACATAAAAGTAATTTGCATAGAATTTATTTTTTTTAATTCTAGACTTGACTGACAAATATCAAAATTTGAAAAATTAGCCCAAATACCATTATTTGGTTAAATAATTCAATTTTGTTTGGGTACGTATGAGATCGATGATACAAAAAAGTCAAGTCGCAATCAATTTGACGACAAAAAAAGTTGTTCGCATAGAAATCATAACAATATTTTTTTAAATTCCAAGCTTGACCGACAAATATCAAAATTTGAAAAAAATAGACCAAATACCATTATTTGGTTAAATAATTCAATTTTATTTTGGTACGTATGAGATCGATGATGCAAAAGTCAAGCCGCAATCAATTTGGCGACAAAAAAGTCATTCACATAGAAATCATAATTTATTTATTTTTAAATTCTAGGCTTGACTGACAAATATCAAAATTTGAAAAATTAGCCCAAATACCATTATTTGGTTATTAAAGTAATTCAATTATTTGGGGTACGCATGAGATCGATGATGCAAAAAAAGTCAAGCCGCAATGAATTTGGCGACAAAAAATGTCATTCGCATAGAATTTTTTTTTTTTTTTAATTCTAGGCTTGACTGACAAATATCAAAATTTGAAAAATTCGCCCAAATACCATTATTTGGTTAAATAATTCAATTTTGTTTGGGTACATATGAGATCGATGATACAAAAAAGTCAAGTCGCAATCAATTTGACAACAAAAAAAAGTTGTTCGCATAGAAATCATAACAATTTTTTTTAAAATTCCAGGCTTGACCGACAAATATCAAAATTTGATAAATTAGCCCAAATACCATTATTTGGTTAAATAATTCAATTTTATTTTTGCTACGTATGAGATCGATGATGCAAAAAAGTCAAGCCGCAATCAATTTGGCAACAAAAAAGTCATTCGCATATAAATCATTTTTTTTTTTTTTAAATTCTAGGCTTGACTTAATATCAAAATTTGAAAAATTAGCCCAAATACCATTATTTGGTTATTAAAGTAATTTCAATTTTTTGGGGTACGTTTGAGATCGATGATACAAAAAAGTCAAGCCGGAATCAATTTGACCACAAAAAAGGAATTCACATAGAAATCATAACAATTTATTTTTTAATTCTAGGCTTGACCGACAAATATCAAAATTTGAAAAAAAATTAACCCAAATACCATTATTTGGTTAAATAATTCAATTTTTTTGGTACATATGAGATCGATGATGCAAAAAAGTCAAGCCGCAATCAATTTGGCGACAAAAAAAGTCATTCGCATAGAAATCATAACGATTTATTTTTAAATTCTCGGCTTGACCGACAAATATCAACATTTGAAAAAATAGCCCAAATACCATTATTTGGTTAAATAATTCATTTTTTGGGGGTACATGAGATCGATGATACAAAAAAAGTCAAGCCGCAATCAATTTCATGACAAAAATGTCTTTCGTATAGAAATCATGAGCATTTAAAAAAAAAAAATTAAGTAGGCCTGAGTCTGACCGACAAATGTTAAAATTTGGGAAATGGACGCAAATATCATTAATGTTTGGATAATTTATTTTTTTATTTTTAAAGAACCAATCATTTCTATGTGCGAGTCGATAATATATTCAATTAAAAGGTATAGCCTATTATAATGCTAGGGATGTTCATATCATTGACTTCAGAGGGCGACATTTTTTTGAAAATTAGTTGACCAAAATATGTAGAAAACTCCATGTTTACCTAGATGAATACAGCGATGTAGTACGATGTGGCTAGAATGTATTCACTGATGTCTATATAACCCCGCACAAGCAACTAAAAATCATGAAAGTAAACCGCTTTTGACCTAAAATGGTTTTAAAATGTGCATGATTTGCCCATAGTTCTTTACGAACTAACGATGTGGCCAATTTTGGCAATGATTTTGAATAGATTACATCCCCCAGTCTTCAATATTACCGTATGGTGTAATACTAGCATGTATTACAATGGTATAACTAAAACCGCGGCGACAAGTTTTTTCTGTTTGTTACGTAAACATAACATAATTATGTAAATGTCCACGCTCTTTCCATGTACTAATGAGTAATGGGCCCAGCGTGATTCAGTGAAAAAGGCATCCAATTGTTACGTAAACATCAAATAATTGATTATCTATACAGCAAAGATTCGCCCTCATACATCAAGTATGGTGTGACGTAGCAAGTATTACAATGGTATAACTAAAACCGCGACAAGTCGGGGGACTCCGTTTGTTATGTAAACATCAAACAAAAATAGCAACGCTCATACATCCCCGGGAAAAAGGGGGGTGTACTCAGATTTGGTTTGGTCGGGGGTGTGCCGCTGGAGAATCAAATCCCCTACCCATTTCTAAGGGTGATTTTGGATAGACCCATGTCTAAGGATTTTTCAGTTGAAAAGCCTACCCATGGCTAAGGATGTCTCATGAAAAACGACCCACTGGAGCGGCACCTCCCCGTATGCCTTACATACGTGAGTACCACCCCCGAGCATGCATCGTTGTATTTTACTAAGAAAAATATGCTTCTCAAGGCAAAAAAATAGTTTTACTCCTATGAGGCAGATTAACCCCAACTTTGAACTCGTCCAAGTTATTTGCGATTTGTACATGCTCACAAAATCCGGAATCCATTGATGGATTAATAAAGACGAAATCGCAAACACAGTTTTTTTCTGAGGCAATCTCTAGGGGTGGTACATAGCCTAGCGGTGAACAAAATTCACAAACTCAATTGCGCGTAGTGGCGTTTGGGATGGGGGGATTCATATAGTTTTAGCTTCATGCTCTATTACGCTGAACTCTTTCCGCCCACACACATGAGTAGTAAACCACGACAAAACAAAATTACGCCCCTTGATTGGAAAAACGGTGATCCACGCTTGCGATCAGCGACGGAGCGCATGGAGTATATAAAACATTATGGTGATATACGGGGGGTACAATAACTAGAATCGCCGCCATTTTCTTTGATGTGACGATGTCGGAATAGAAAATAAATATCCCTATCGCGGGAACATTATCCCTCATAATTCTCCAAATAACCAGTCACTCGAACTCAGCCGAGATAAATACTGTACCAATATCGTGTCCACAAATCTTACTAATTCAAGCTGTATTTTTCGAGATATTTCGCACACAAACTTCGATTTGAAAATCTTAGGATGCCGGTACCCGTCCTCCAAATATGAAAGTGCGACAACTCGGGCAACAACTGAACTCAACCCAACTGATACAAGACGTTATAACAATGTATGCACAAGGGCAAGGCATTCTTTGGATGCTTTAAGGTGCATGGATAAACACAAATGACTCTACCAAATTTCATCATAAGAGCTAATATACAGAATTGATTTTTATGATGACACTCGCATGTTTCAAAATGCTCAAACCATATGAACTTCTTTACAAAATATCAACATTATATTCAACAACCAAGAGCACCAATATTTTCAAATATTTGAACAAGTAATGTAAGACATAATGTTAGACTTCCAACTTGCCTATTAGTGTTCCCTTTTTTGACCGATGCACTCATTTGTTGTTTGTAACACCCAAAACATCCATAAGATCACTAAATGAATCTGTCACTCAAATTGGAAAACTTGAGTAAATTGTGACATAATTGTTTACATGGGACGCGTACCCAGGCTAGTATGAATTGCATATGGGCAATTCCACAAAAATGGGACCACTTGGCTTTTTATCATTCTTTGATCCGGGAAATCTTACTACATGTATAAGTATATATCACACTTTTTTTTTAAATATTATGCTAGAACTTGATGAGTTCTACTCGGAACACCATGGTTTGCCATGCTTTAAATGACATTATCAGGTTCAAATTTACACTGAAAGGCCCCCAAAACCACAAAAACAAGGTTTCCTCGACCAGATGTCGCAATTTTAAACTGTTGGATTTGACTCTCAATTCAAGTTTTTCTAAGGTCTTGTCACGAATAAATCAAGCAAAGGTACCAACAAAATATATAAAGGCATTAATTTCTGCATACAGTAAATTTAATGTGCACTTTTAAATTAAAATGAACTTTCCACGAAATGTGTGTAGTTTCCGATATCCGTACACCTGATATATCATTATAAACTGAATGTTCTAAATATGCAATAGTTTATGAGCAATCGCGTAGCAAACCGACCACGCTATTGAAATTATAGCACCTCGAATGTCTCTGGCACATCATTTGGCTTATAAAAAATGTTGAAGTTCATTATTTAAAACGACTGTTTTAAGCTTGTAATTTCCGTTATCGATGTTTCTCTGGGAAGTAATGTCTCTGGCACATCATTTGGCTTATAAAAAATGTTGAAGTTCATTATTTAAAACGACTGTTTTAAGCTTGTAATTTCCGTTATCGATGTTTCTCTGGGAAGTAGGTATCCTGTTAACTTTGAAAGGTATTATGTTATAGGTCTATTGGTTCTTATACTAAATGTATCGAAAAAAAATAGAAATTCAACTACACGGCTTGCAGAAGGTCAGAAAGGGACGAAATCGAATACAAACGTGATCGGCGTTATCGTGAACGGCGTTATCCTGTAAAGTGTTATCACCCTCATTTGAAGAAAATATTGCAAGAGCACAATCTTTCTTCTTTGGAAAATCTTTGAGAAGTCTAGATACAGCAGCGAAACATTGAAAACAGTGAGTTTGCTTCTTCTTTTGTGTTCTATATAACACATTTCACTTTGTGAACCATAACGGTTTCTTCTAGAATATGCTGTAAGTGTAAATATATGGCTCATAGTCCACATATATGAGTGTTTACTACCGCGCTACACATAGCGAAATCGCTCTATTTAGCAAGTATTGAGCATGTGTTTTCGTCAGGCTTATTTCGCGTGTGTATGTCAGGATAACCATGGATAACGCTGTTCACAGGGATAACGGAATTTACCCTAGAATGTCCATATCAATCAAAAAAAAGAGAACAACTTCACAATATGCGATGCAGTGTGCATGTAATTGAATACAATAGTTAATGTAATGGTACATACCCCTTTTAAACGAAAATGCAAGCTATATAAAACATTTAAAGTGAAAATTAAATATTTGACCACTGTTTGACGGTCAATATTGGGAAATTCAGCCCAAATGTATGGTTTAAATCATTTTTTCGTATTAAAATTGATATAACAAATAAAGTTTCTCCAACAGCTACATGATTTATGTCAGTTTCAATTGTTTTATCTTTGTTTCAATCCCATAACTGGCATACACGTGAACGTCGTTATCCAAGAATAATACCATTAAAAATAGCATATAAAGTTATCTTTATATAATGACATACAATTTCAATGTTGGGCTTAAAGAAAATTTGACAATTGATACATTACAGAAGGGAATATTCTTCTACTAGAGTAAAATTGACAAAACAAGTTTTGGAAAAAGGTACATAATTGAAAGCACATAGTTGTCAAAAGCGTTGATTCATAGCAAGAGATTTGTTGAGGCTAAAAAATGAAATTCATTCTTCTGTCGCATAGCTTGTCAAAAATTGTTATAGGGAGACCTCTCAACGACAAAAAAACAATAATTTGAATATCATATTCGGACTTAGTTAGGGATGCAATGACTGACAATGCAATATGACACTAGATAACGCCGTTCACCGAGTGAAAAAACCCATATAAAACACCTGAATTACATGGTTTCGTGCGTAAAAATGTGAGCAGTGGTGTTCGCAAACATTATTGTTCTAGTAACTTTAGCATATTGGGTCATCAAAAACAATCAAAGTAAGCAGATTTGAAACAATTTATTTTCATAATTTTCCAAAGCTGAAGTGGTCCCATTTTTGTGGAATGGCCCATATGACATTCTAAATTTGATTAAAAATATGAAATTGTTCCATGGTTTGTTTGCGGGGTATTGAAATGTGAAAATGCAATGTATGCAGCGTCCATGGAAAATTTAAAATCGATGTGCTTCTTGGACTAACACATAAATTTGGTTGTGCCATTAAAAGGTTTACCAAAAACAAATGAAATGTGCAACTGATCTCCTTTTTTCACACAAAGTTGTAGCAAATAAAAGCATTTTTGCAACATTTAAATGTTTCAAACTTCAACTTGGTTTTGAAAACAATTATATAGATGGCTTCTTTTTCAGTTTTACTCCCGCTGTATGCAAAGTCATGTCTTGATTGTTGAAATCAATTAGTCATGAGTGCAACAACATCGTATGTGCAACAACATCGTATATCTGCATTTTGCTATATTTGCAGCATTTGTATGTTTAACATAATTGAGTAACCACATGTTATGGAAGTATATGGGAGTTTTCTATGACAATATAAATAGAAAATCTTGGGTTAAAAATGAGTAAATAAAAAGGTGATTGACTTGTTTAGATATCGTATCTGTACTAGCAAATAATATAGTGAGTGCAATAACATTGTAAGTGGCAGATACAATATTATTGCTCTCAGAAAAACTTGAGAACAGAATGCAACAACATTGTAAGTGGCAGATACGATGTTACTGCACTTGGGAACAGACGAGAGAATAGAGTACAACCACATCGTAAGTGGTAGATAAATACGATGCTATCACACTCAGAATAATCAATAATATAACTAAAATTAAAGTGCACTTGCGACATTGTTTTCTATTAATTAAAGAATTGTTAAAGTTGTTTTAGAACTTCAAAAATAAGCTTAAAAATTTCACTTGGGACGATGTTTTTGCACTCGCACGACGAATTGTCTGACGGTATTTCAATTGTATAATACTGACACAATAGAGTTTAATACAAGTACACGAGTTGAGGTATGAATAATAGTACAGCATAAATTCATTATGTGGTAGTTAAAGGTAGATGACCCGATCACATTCCGATTTTCAACTTGAAGTTTTCTATTCTACATGAAAGGTCATCCTTAAAAAAGTCGTGTTCCAAAGTTTGAGTTGCATAGCTCTAATGGTTCTTATTTTAGACGCACAAGATGCTGTGAACTGTACCCATTGAGTTGTACACAAACTATATCGGTGGTATACCACCATTCGCGGTAATTCGACGTTATTTCATCGATTTCTCCGTAATTATACCGATCTAGGCCGTCAAATTTCAGTATGATGATGAGAAAAATACGAGCTTTCATATGATATGAAAATCTCCGTATGTTTGAAATAATTCTGTGTTACGAAAAGGTGATCGGGTCATCTACGTTTAATTAAACCCCTCCATATAAATTATGATTCATCTGTTATTGAAATAATACCACAAGGGAAAATAAAACAGGACTGCGAACATACATTACATGCCAGTCCTTTGTGACACAGGGCGCAAAGTATTACTGAATAATGTTAAAATGACATCTGTCAGGTTTTTGGTTTTTTTATATGTTCTGATCTGGTTTTTAAGTTCGTTTCATTATTTCAAAGTAATTCTTAAAATAACACAACTGTATCAAAATCATAATTTTTAACTTCAAAATGTGTAAACATTTTAATAACAACATGCACAAATGCTTAAAGGCATATTATGTGATCTTTTCCAGAGAGCGCCCTCTATTCATGATTTTTTTTAGAAAGTAGATTTTCTTGCAGATTTACATTTCCGATCATAAATCATACATACATTCCAAGTTACAGAGCGATACGATTCCTAATAACCTCAAAATCATGGTTTTAGAGTGAATTTAGAGTGAAAAATATAAACTGTCGGGATTCCGACAGTTTATTTTCACTCTAAAACCATGATTTTGAAGTAATTAAGAATCGTATCGCCCTGTAACTTGGAATGTATGCATGATTTATGATCAGAAATGTAAATCTGCAAGAAAATCTGCTTTCTATTTTTTTTTCGATGTTGAGGGCGTTCCCTGGAAAGATCACATAATATACCTTTAAAGGTAGATGTTCCGATTGCTGGCCCGAATTTCAACTTGATGTTTTCTATTTTACATGAAAGGTCACCCTTCAAATAGTCACATTCCAAAGTTTGAGTTGAATAACTCCAATGGTTCTATTTTTAGAAGCACAATGTCGCAATACATTTGCCCATTAAGTAGTACACACTACACAGACTTTGTTGGTGGTTAACCACCTTTGGCAGTAATTCACCACATTTTAGCATATAATATCTAAATTGAACATTTCTGGCCCCTAAGATTTTACAGACATGAGACAAATATATATGGGGATGCTTCTGATATCAAAATATCTGGATGTGAAGAAAAAAATCATAGCCCCAAAAAAGTGATCGGAACATACACCTTTAACTTATAGTCAATAACATGTAAAATATTTATACAACAACTACAATTTTTTGTTTGCATTAGACACACTTTCTGTGAACTTTTCCAGGGGGCACCTTCTATTTATGGGGTTTTACATTTCTGATCATAAATATATGCTCAGTTACAGAGCAATACGATTCCTTTACTTCAAAATCATAGTTTAAAGAGTGAAAATAGACTGTCAGGTCTATGCGACAATTTATTTTTCACTCTAAAACCACGATTTTGAAGTAATCAGGAATCACATCGCTCTGTAACTTAGCACATATTTATGATTTATGATCAGAAATGTAAATCTGCAAGAAAATCTACTTTCTAAAAAAAATCATGAATAGAGGGCGCCCCGTGGGAAAAAATCACATAATATGCCTTGAATCCATTGGTAATAAGGCAACAACAAAGCTGCTTTTGTTCATACATTTCTCGTTTAAAACATTCCCTTTTAAAAGAGCTTTGTGAATTTGATTTTGGCAAACATTACATATCCTTTTGCAAATTTGAAGCTTCCCAGATGACCCCAACTGCATTTTCAGTAATGCAAGTTAATGCAAATATCATCCTCTCCCCCTCCCCCCTCCCCCCTCCAACCAAACCGAAGAAGGTATAGATGTTCTGATTGCTGGTCCGATTTTCAACTTGATGTTTTCTGTTTTACATGAAAGGTCATCCTTAAAAAGTCACATAACTCCAATGGTTCTAATTTTACCCCCCCCCCCCCCCCCCACACACACACATTAGAATGCAAAATGGGAGCCTTATTTTGAATTATGCGGTATAATAATAAGGGGAACCCACTGTTTGTTCAATTGTATAGTTTAATTTCAACTAGGGTTCAATAAACTAGACAGGCAACCAAACACCTGGATTTGTAATATTCCAACGTATGGAAGATACTAAGAGAGTCTGGTGTGAGTTTGCACCTGGGTTCAACTTTATGAATAAATGCATAAATTCAAATTCAAATTTTATGAAAAAGTGGACAAATTAAAATTCCAACCAGGCAGGGTTTTTTCTCCATGCCATGAGCTTTCTTGTCCACTTTTGACTCCAGAACTGAGAGCAGCAAGCCATATTATTTTGTTCTGCAACGACCAAGGTGTTTCATACTCTATTTCTTCACAATTTCACAAGGCGTGGGTTGAATTTTTGAGAGAAACCCATTTAAGCCAGGTGCAAGAATATTCATTCAATGGAATAAGAACAATTTTGGCTGGACATGCATGTATTGTCTGTGGAGTTATTCTTATCCAGGTAACGGATAATATAATAATAAGCACAGGTAAATAATAACGGCACATCTGTAGAAGTTTCAAAACTTACTCAGATTTTTGACGACGTTAGCAATTGGCAGGAGTGATCTGCTTTGATTCACGACAATGACGATGTTGGTCAGTTGGCCAGATTTGTGTTTTAAATATGTGTATTAACTAATATTTTAAGTAAATGTTGGTCAAATTCACAAGAATATTTGAATGGTATTTTTACACACAAAAAGGTGTATCGATTTGGCATTTCTTTTAGGATTTTCATTGAGAGAAAATGTATAGTTGGAGATGAGCTTCTTTGACACAAAATGTATGGACATTTCACATAGGTTTTCTAATTGGAAATACCAGTTGCAAACAGACTAATTTCATAATCAAATAATGTTTTGGTCTGATGTGTAGCCTTCCATAAAGTTTTGAAGATCAAAACTTCAATCAATTTTTAATATTGATTCATCAACACAATGGATTTGAGTGATGTATTTTAAAGATTTGAAACTTTAAAAAGGGTACCGTTTTCAGATAAGACAGAGTTTAAAATAATGTAAATGTTGATTTATTTTGTATTAAGTTCCAATAATTGTACACAAATTTTGGGTGATGAAAACCTGCTTTCCTCAAGTTGTTATTGTGAGAAAAACAAAACAAAAGGGGATATATTTCTATTCTGACACAATATGAATAAAATTCAATAGTCATGACATTAAGATCAAAATTCTATAAACACCCGTAAACAGCAGCCTGGTAAACAATATTTATAAACTTATTTGGGAATTTTTAAAGAATTTATGGATGGGAAGGGGAAATCTGATCCCTGGGTCACACACTCTCTTAATTCTAAAATACAACAATAATCTTTATAATGCATGCATTTCTTTATGGATTTTGGTGAAGGATTATCATTGCACTTAACACATAATCCATCTGCCCAGGTACAACATTCAAACGTGTTGGGGACTGAAATTGAATGACCTTTGCATATTCTGTGGACACATTTGCATCAGGTGTGACAGTCCCGGTGTCAGTTATAGTGTACTCACAAGCTGCCTTATCTATTGATCTCACGCGAATAACAGCAGTAAATCGTCGTCCAATGTGAATTCTTGAAGGCGTCAACGTGATAGCTTCATACCTACCATTCGGTGCTTGACGCATCATCAACTCAACAGCCCATTTATCATTTTTTGTAGACCTTTCATGCACAACTCTTTGTGTGTAGCTTTCTAGATCTATCAGGTCAATCGGTGATATTTTCTCCATGCTATGACAAGATTTCACTTCACTACTAACACCAAACGGCCAATCAAGATACAGTCTCGGATTCATGTGTTTGCATTCACCTTTGTTGCAAGCGCATGAATTCTTAACGTCCTGTGAGCTACGCCTTCTCTTTGCAGTGTTTGCACTGTAGGTGAAGCGCTGAGTGTGCAGTTTATAGGCCTCATGCAAATGATCTTTCATCGCTTTCTTTTGACCATACACTTGTCCAAGATTGGAGTCCATGACATCATCAAGTTGGTCACTGGTCATGTTTTGGAACCGAATCAATGGAAGCAGAGTGCCAAGAGATGCAGCAACCTTGTTAGACGATAAGTTGCTGAAGGTCTCCATTAGCCAGATCTCTATAATGTCATATATGAAATATTCATTTGGAACAACTAAATCATCGCCCTTGGATAGAATAGCTAACAGATGGTCCAATGTTAGTTTGGTTAATTCAATATCTGTCCGTTCCATGCCACAGAAATTGGTACGAATGGCCTGGTAACATTCTGTAAGAAGACTCGGCAAATAGCGCTCAATGTAGCATAACCAGTCCATTGCAGCAAGCAGTGTGTCTCCGTGAACTCCAATCAAAACATCTTTTATGAATGTTTGACAGTCAGTTTTAATATCTTCCATGTCGTATTTGTCAGCCAGCATGTGTAATGCACACACATTTTGTATGGTCACAATAATTTCTCCGGTATAAAAGTATTTGAGGAAATCCTGGAAGACTGCTGCACATTCTGGCGTTTCAGAAATGTTTACCACATTGGAATTGGCCTCTTTCCAATTATGATTTGTGAGCATGACACGAAATACTTTGCTATTGGATGCCAACACAAACCTGTGCGCTGCAATCTTGGTATCTCCAATCTGGATTGTTATATCACTCAGCTCAGCATTATTAAAATAATTTTGAAGTTGAGACATCAGCTTATCTTGGTGATCAAATACCTGCACACCAGAAGCTCCATGGCCACAGCGTGGCAATGTCAACGACATCACGAGTCTTCAATAACCTGTAAAGAAATTAATATTTGTAAATCTACATCACATTCTTGTATACCTTGCTGTCACTTTGACATTATCCACTGTCCCCAAACAGGGGCAAAGAAACGCATTGTAAAAATTGCATGGCCAGAATGGCTTATGTACCGACGATGTCATTTATGAGTGTACAGACGGGGTTAATTTGGTACTTTCCTTGGGCCTAACCATGTTGTTTTGACTTTCCACAATGACCTCAAAATAGCTGGTACGTAGTATTTAACCTCTATTTAATCAACCACCACAAGACCACAGCGCCAGATGCTATATTATGAAACAACCAAAAAAGAAAATACCCAATACTTTATGAAATTGTTCTTGAAACGTCTGCGCATGTAATTAGCACATACATGTATTGCAAGTAAAAATTTAACGTTTATGATGGATAGTCAAATCATCTGTTTTGCTGAACGATTTATGTCTAAAAAGTCCGAATTCAATATGACATCTGGGTAATTCCACGCATGGCGGAATGACATTTACACACAAAAATCCACTTTCTTTTGGGTGTAAAACCCAGAGATTTGTAGTTACTCCCCATTTTACAACTTTATTTGATAATAGCGATTGATACTCAAAAAATAAACCTAGGGAAAAAATTAGACTGCGCTTCCAAGTATCCTAATTTGCATATATGCAAATTTGCGTTGCGGAATGACGCAGACGATTGGTGTTTTTTTACATGTTTACACAAAGTGAAAACTCTGTGAACTTTTTAGAGT
Organism: Ophiura sarsii; assembly: GCA_035610835.1. Lineage (NCBI taxonomy): Eukaryota > Metazoa > Echinodermata > Ophiuroidea > Amphilepidida > Ophiuridae > Ophiura > Ophiura sarsii. Next base: position 45,703,226 of record CM069455.1, read on the forward strand.
GTATCATTATTGAAGTTACTTTTTAGAAGGTTTGAAGTGTTAGCTAACTGACAAAAGCATTTTCATAAAACTTAATCATCAGCTAGGATTTCTAGTAGGTCATCAAAAAATAAAAGTAGGTGTTGCGGAATGACGTTGCGGAATGACAGTGTGAATTTGTGTGCAAAACTCCATAGAGAAAAGAAACGAGAGCATCAATGATGCAGAAGCTCACTACAAGTTGCGAATTTGTGAAGATTCTGATTCATAAAACATGTCTATAATATAGAAACCACTATAATCTGTCCAGCATATGACAAATGATGTAAAGCTCAAATCCATATTATACCTTACATGAAACAAGAATTAGATATAGACCCTACATGTTCATATATATTATGCATTCACAGTGTAAGCAAATTTGCCCTTCTACATATGCTTCGGTTGAGATTACATAAAATAAAGGTAATTGTGTCATTTTGGACTGAACATACTATAATAGTGGCATATTTGTTTTATGCTGTGCAAAAGGGCCTGTATCCCGATTTAATTCTGGATACAGGCCCTTTTGCAACAAAACAACAATTTCAATGGCTGTTTACAATGAGATGTAGGTCTTTTTGGAAAAAAATGACTTTGTTTCTTTGAAACATGATTTTTCCTTATACATTTCTATATCAAACTCATTTTTGTAAAAAATGCACCATAGCCCTTTTGCACAAAGCTCTTCAAATATAAAAAAATTAAAATTTAAAAATTTAAAAAAATTTTAAAAAAAATTAAAAGTTAAAAAAATATATATAAAAAAAATAACATAAATAAAAAATAAAAAATTAAAAAAAAATTAAAAAAATTAAAAAAAATAAAAAAAATAAATAAAAATAATAAAAAAATAAATAAAAAAAAATAAATAAAATTAAAAATAAAAAAAATAAAAAATAACATAAATAAAATTTTAAAAAAGAAAAAAAATGAAAATAAAAATAAAAATAATAAAATAAAATAAAATGAAATAAAAATGAAAATGAACATAAAAATGAAAATGAACATAAAAATTAAAATTAAAATTAAAAATTAAAAATTAAAAATTAAAAATTAAAAATTAAAAATTAAAAATTAAAAATTAAAAATTAAAAATTAAAAATTAAAAATTAAAAAATTAAAAAATTAAAAAATTAAAAAATTAAAAAATTAAAAAATTAAAAATTAAAAATTAAAAATTAAAAATTAAAAATTAAATTTAAAATTAAAATTAAAAAATATAACAAATAAAATAAATAAATAAATTAACATAGTAAATAAAATTGAAAAAAAAGAAATCAAATAAAAAAATAAAAAATATAAATTAAATTATTATTAATATATCTAAATAATAATTCGCAGAGAAAAAAAAAATATTTGTACACTTTTACCGCCATTAATGTTAAACTAAATGAATAATATAATTTATGAAAAATTTTATAGGAAAAAACAAGAAAAGTTAACGCTCCGGGCTGGGCGCGAACTCCCGCGAACGCTTTCAAAACGATTCCTAGTCGGATGCCCTAACGATTAGGCCATCAATACGGGCTTGAATATTGATGTGTCAATTTATTAATATACCAAACAGAAGAGCTGTCGCGTGATTGGTCCAATCTTCCGACTCTGCTACTGACGCTAAATACAATTCTAAATACCTGTCCCGGTAGCTTGGGTCATCGCGGACCAATCGGATTCGTTGAATCAGAAATGATCAATATTCATGACATACGATGCATAGTTAATTAAATGTTACCATATATGGCAAGGTGACGATACCAAATTTATATAGTAGGTAGGTCAGTGCGTAGTGTCGAAAATCTAATGATGGAAAATACGATGTATTTGGATGATAAACCACCACTTTAGGACACAGTTTGCCTCAATAAAAGTATGATTTTTGTACTTTCTCATTAATAAAGTTGATTTTGTTTAACCGAGTCCGAGGGTTAAAGTATACATATTATTTTTTTACTTTAAAACATAACCTGGCGTTTAATAGTACAATCTAAATCCTTCGTCCACAAGTTTTATGAATGGCCGACGATACCAAACTGGTGGGGGTAATACAAAATATTACGGCGCGATAAAGCGTGCAAATTCAGCATTTTGGCAAGGCAATAGTCGCAAGTTTTACTCATTTTCGCGAGTTTCTAACAGCACCTCATGATGAAAAGCCTTTGAAAACATCAATTTCCATTAATTTTGGCCGCTGAAATCGGAGATATAGTTTGAAGAATATATACAGAAGCGATTAACATCAATTAACGAAAAACAACCTCCCCATTTTTCACTTTGACGGCTGTATTTTTATTTTACGCTGATTTCGTATCATGAATAATAATGATCTCTAGTAGTTTAACCAATCACAATAAGACAATCACGCTTGCACATCATGATACATGCGCGTCATGTGTTAATCAACTTGTCTATTATAGCGTTTTACATGCATTTTCAATACAAATTTGACAACAAAGAAAATAACGCAAAATTGCCTGTTTTGTCGAATGGCAATCAAGCCCATTTTATAACACATTTATGCGATCATATTGTTTCACTATCTCAAGTACATTTCCCGACAAATACCACTTGGGTGACCAAGATAAAACCATATTTCATAGTCGCACTTTCCCCTTGACCTTTACCGTGACCTTTCGCATCGAGTCGCTTTAGCTTACTTGTAGTAAGCTAAAAACATGTTTTTATGCTTTAATATGCATAAAATATAAAAGAAAGAGTAATCAGTGGCATTTCATGTTACAAATTCGTGAATACAAGTAACCCAACTATTTTCACATTGAAATCATCATTTACAGGTAAAGTAGCCATGATTTTGTGATAAAGTTGCCGAATTCAACAGCTTGCACATCAAAGTTGCCTAATTCAGCAAATTATGAGTTTTCATCAATTTTGAAACTTTTTTAGAAGTTAGAGTCCATATTTGAATGAATTATCATAAATAAGGATGATCTTACCAAGTACACAAAAATATCACAATTTGCTCAATAAATTACCTAAATATAGGGAATAAATACCTTTGTCATTCCGCACCGTCATTCCGCAACACGTCATTCCACAGCGCTCGTTAGGGCTATTAATTAACAGAATTTTCCAAATTTCTTTTGATCATTGTGAAGCATGTGCAGAGAAAAAATAGTTAAATGAAAATAGGGTACATTTTTTTCTTGCTATCCTAAAAAATTGTACTTTTGCGTTGCGGAATGACATGAGATTATGCATACTAATTACCTGGATTAACGAGACTAATCGGCCGTTGATCAAAATTAAATTTATATCAAAACTTTTCCCATCAGTAGACCCTACTACTATTGTGCCTGACATTTATTTAAACATCATACCTATGTGTCTAAAAGATATGGAATAAATAAAAACAAGCCTTTTCACTGATTTTGTAAGCTGCAAATTGCAAATATGCAAATTTATGCTAATTAGTTTATACATCAAAAAACATAGAATCGCTAAACAAACTAAAAATTCCTGAACTTTGGACTCTTGCCTACATTATAGGCATAGAATTAAACTTTGGATGCACATTTGAAATTTTGGCTATTTGGTTGACATTTGCTTGGAATTGCCCATCTACATGTATCTAGCTTCCTTCTTGCACCAATTTTGATTGAGTTATTTTAAAACGCTGATATGAAAACTTTCCGTCAGCCATTTTCATAATACCATTTTCATAATATAATGAAATACCATTTTCATAATATAATGAATGTAGTAATATCGTGAATGCAGTAATAATAAAAACAAAGCAGGTTGTTTCCCAAAATGAGCCAAGTTTGTCACTTAGTAAAATCCCGGGGGGGGTACTCACCCAAGTCGACATACGGGGGTGTGCCGCTCTAATGGGTAGCTTTTTGGGCACAAAATCCCTAAACATGGGGTATGATTTTGTGCTGGAAATCCCTAATAATGGGGTCACTTTTTACAAATGGGTCTATTTTCGCGAAATTTTTGTCTATTTTCGCGAAAATTTGCAAAAATTAGGTCTATTTCCCCGATAATTTGCGAAAATTTGGTATAAAATGAAGCAAAACCCCTAAAAATGGGTACCGATTTTTCCAAAATCACCCCTAAAAATGGGTATGGGTTTTGAATCTCCAGCGGCACACCCCCGACCAAACCAAATCCGAGTACCCCCCCCGGGAGTAAAATGGGGCATGATTATGATGGGGCTCGACCGCCCATCAGACACTAATTATATTTTAAAGTTTAATTTATCCAAGTTAAAAAAAATTCTCACCCCATTTAGTGCGATTCGGTGTGTAGGCCTACATTAGACCAATATGAACTAGAATAAGATCAGAGGCATACAATAGCAGAAAATAGATCTTTATTTACTTCCTATTGTCAATTTTTGTGTCTTTTGTCGCATTTGCTCTTTGCCTCCAAGGTCACAATAGCATGTGGCCATTTCCAGCGTGATAGACGGGACAAAATGAAGCTACTTTTTTTATTTTAAAGGCCTGTAAAAAAATATCTGTAAGGTTTAACCTTTTAATTCAAGTATAAAATCAATGTAAAGACTCTATATTTTAATTTAAAACATAATCCAAGAAACTAGAGGATTCTGTGGCTGTACAGCGACAAAATGAAATCAGTGTGACAGACGGGACGCAAATTACACTCAATTTTTTGAAAAACACTTTGAACAAAAAATGCTATCGGTTCTCCTATGAAATTTTAAGTTTTTCTCTTTTACTGTTATTTACTTATAATTTTATACAAATAATCAGAAAACGCATGATTTTTTAATTCAAAACATGGAACTGAAAATTCATGAAGGTGCAATCCTTACGTGGAAATGGCCCTATGCTTGAATGCCCCAATTACACTGTAAACACTACATGCCAAATATTGGACCATAAAGACATCATTGATATTCTCTGGGGGGGGGGGTGTACATTATGTAAATATGATCCACTATATCACCCAAATAGAGACAGTTTTATATCCTTGTGACCTTGTATTTCTTTGTGACCTTGTATTTCCTCATACCCTATTAATGAAAATTAATCAACGTTCTAAAATAAACAGACGACGGTGGCTACGAACGGCCGTTAATTTTGAATTTCCGTTGGTTTCAATGTAACAATGGATTTTGATTATATGACCCCATAAAATTCATCATAGGTTAGAAGAAAATTTTTCCAATCCAAAACCGTTCGGGATGGCTAATCATCCCAATTGTAAATGCTATTTTTTTAATTTAAACCGTTGTTAAGCGGTCGTCCCATTCACTTGATCAGGTAACCTCGTTCGCATATTTTAACCTGAATACTCGTGAATACGCCTATGTCCAGCGTCATCTGAAAATAAAGTTGTTGTGATACAGTGCCCTCTTGTGGCCGATGGCAGGCCTAAATTCCAATTTCGACAGGAGCATTCTGTCATTTAAAAAAAAAAAATATTCAAGATTTAATATCTTGTAAAAAACTGTAAAAAAAGCACATGAAATAAGCTTTCCAAAAATAGGCTCTAAGGTTGGGTGACATTTATAATATAAATATAATTACAGTGAGTTCATGAAACTCATTTTCAATATGTGCAATACGCGGTCCGGTGTCAAATCCGAGTACCCCCCTCCCCCCCCCCCCCCCCCCCCCCCCGGATCCGCTACTACTATGTGAACATCCTTGCAGACTTGGGTGTCAGGGATAGCACTGTATCAAAAATGTGAGAGGTCCCATGACATTTTTCAGGACCCCGTAGGACTTCAAAAAACAAATTTAAGGGGTCCCCCAAGAAATTGAGGGGTCCTGAAGTTTGGGTATTTAAAATATTTACTTTTTTACGGGAAGTTTTAAAGAATTTATATTGTGAGCAAAGAATGGATATGTAATTTACAGAATTTCTTAAGGTTTCCATTTCCACATATCGTCAAATTTAAGGGGTCCCTTCAATTTTGATCGGGACCCGCAAGTCTTTCCAATTTGAAACCGGGTGTTCAAGTGACCTTGATTCAGGTTACAATTACAAGGTATTAAATGCATGCATTTTAATTAAACCATGTGCTCCACACAGCCCTAGACACATTACTTCATGTACTTTGTGAATGGCAGCTGACAGAAAAAATAACCTGCTCACGTCCATCTTGAATTCTGAAGTAAATTGAATTAAAAAAAATAAACAATACATACAGTTAAGCCCACAATTATTCATACCCCTTGGAAAATATGAGTTTTTTGCGTTTTTCTCATATCTATACCAGCTGGAGTGTTGGAACTTCCACTTTACACTAAAGACAATTAGTTTGCAAGCACAAATCAATATATTTGGGCTCAACATTTTTTGCATAACAATAGAATTGAACAAGAATTATGTTTTTATGCCTGTCCAAAATTATTCATACCCCATACCAAGTCTAAGGATTGAGGCCACTTTTTGTGATAATACACATGTTTTTGACATTCCAAACATTCTTTATATTGTGTGATAGGCTTTTATATTGTTATGTAATTATTCCATGATGTGTGCATACAATGTTATTGCATTACAAATGTGTCCTATTGAATGTACAGTGAGGGATATTATAGGACAACACTCTAGCTCTTTGACAGCATGGCGAAGAAGATCAAATAACTTTTTTATGCATATTGTGAATGCTCACAAAGAGGGGAAAGGCTACAGAGCTATTTCGAAACAATTCCAAGTGCAAGAATCCACCACACAAAGCATAATTAGGAAGAACAAGACGTTCAACTCACTAAAAAACATTGAAGGATGCAGTTGGAAGCCAGCGGTGTCCTCTTGTTTGGCAAGAAAAGTATTGCGAAAGGCCAACAACAATCCACAGATTACCATCAATGCTCTCCTGAACAACCCTGGCAATTATTGGACCAAGATATCATGGCAGACACTCCAGCATATATGGCACATGAGAGGTTTCCATGGAGGCCGACCAAGAAAGACTCCATACTCCTTAAAAGAGACACAGAGAAACTTGTTTTGCATCTTAAGCAACCCCAACACTGAAGACCAAAAACTTGGATCTTTGTCCAGAAGTGCTCTTGCAAATGCTAGATGAGTTTCTCATTGTCTCTTTTCAGGAGTAGAGTCTTTCTTGGTCGGAGTCCATGGAGAACTCTTGTGTACTATGTCTGCTGAAGTGTCTGCCTTAATATCTTGGTCCAAGACTCACCAAGGTTGTTCAGGAGAGCATTGACGGTGATATGTGGATTGTTGTTGGCCTTTCACCATACTTTTCTTGTCAAACAAGGGGACACTGTTGGCTTCCGACCGTGTTCTTCAGGGTTTTTAACTGATTTGAAGTGATTTTAACTGTCTTGGTCTTCCTAATTATGCTTTTTATGGTGGAATTTGGCACTTGAAATTGCTTCGAAATAGCTTTGTAGCCTTTCCACTCTTTGTGAGCATTCACAATGCACAATAAAGGTCCTCACTAAGTTATTTGATCCCCTTCGCCATGCTGTCAAAGAGTGTTGTCCTATGATATCCCTCACTGTACATTGAATAGGACACATTTGTAATGCATCCACATTGTATGGAATAATTGCATAACAATATAAAAGCCTATCACACAATATAAAGAATGTTTGGAATGTCAAAAACATGTGTATTATCACAAAAAGTGGCCTCAATCCTGAGACTTGGTATGGGGTATGAATAATTTTGGACAGGCATAAAAACACAATTCTTGTTCAATTCTATTGTTATGCAAAAAATGTTGAGCCGAAATATATTGATTTGTACTTGCAAACTAATTGTCTTTAGTGTAAAGCAAAAGTTCCACCACTCCAGCTGGTATAGATGAGAAAAACGCAAAAAACACATATTTGTCAAGGGGTATGAATAATATATATAGGTAATACATATTTATTCAGTATTCGGCAATTGCACAATATAAAAAATACATAAAATAGGTAGGACCGGTCATCCGGGTACTTTGTACAATTTGCCGTTGACATCAAACAAAAATGTTCAACAACTCAGTTTTACGCTCTGTTCAACCGTGCAGTAGATCGACCCAAGCGATCGCATCACAACGGGTACGAGACCTTTATTTACCTCAGTGGTTTGCGGTCAATGGCGTGTGACGTCACTCCAGGCCGACCTATAGCACACATCAAAAGACACAAAAGCTAGATGCTTGCAAATATACGGCAGGATTGGGAAAATGCATGGGAGAACTAGTCTAAGACAATTGTCTAGCAGCGCACGTCAGTGGCGTAGCTGGGATTTTTTTCAGGGGGGGGGGGGGGGGGCAAGATTTCTGAAATTTTCGTTAAAGGTTGCCCCAAATTTTTTCCCAGTCACCAACTCGGGGGGGGGGGTGAGGTTCAAAAAATGTTGCACGGTCAAAAAATTCGCACAGTACATGTACTATTTTGCCTTTGTTGACTATTTGAGCTGAATATACCCATATATAACCCCGCCATCTCGGTCTTTTATCATTATTTTCCGATTTTTCTCCTCCTTTTTCCAGGGGCTGGGGGGCGGGGGCACAAATGGGTTTTTTTCTGTCAGGGGGGCATTTGCCCCCACTGCCCCCCCCCCCCCCCCCCCCCCCTTAGCTACGCCACTGGCGCATGTTCAGTAACATCCAGACATAGATTCCAATCTAAGCTTTTGTGTAGATCTAGAGATCTATAGAGAGAGAGATGGATGTAATCATCCACCAATAATAAAGGAGAACCATGTAATTTCCACACACCTCCACACACCTCCCCCCTACCCCCATCCAACAAAAGCAAAGTCAAACATATTTCAAAATCAAATATAGGCCTACTAGACTACTAGTAAAACAAATCACCAGTAAAACCAATGACAGTGTTAGATTAAAATGCAAGTTCGTTCTCATCATAAAATAAACACTAAAAAAAAAATGACTAACGACTAGAGATATACAACAATTTGCTTGCTCAAAACCTATAACATTTTCCCCCTTCAAATCAAGCCCTTTCTCTTGAGACTGACTGGCAACTGCGCGCCGAGTGGAATGATAAGTCGATAATTACCATTCAGTAAATCGATCTGGAGGATGTTATACTTTAAATTTAGACGTTCAGATAGGTAGTCTCGATAGATACCAAATCTATGATTTGGGTATCGGCTCAATGCATAATGTTGAAGGGAACCGTTTTAGACAAAAAATTTAGTCATCTGAAAATCCTCCATTTTTATGTCCCACTCACCTCTTTGGCGAATCAAAGTTGTCCTTGAATGTTCACTATTTAGTCATGGCATTGCTATGAAATTAAGAGCTAGCAAAAGTGTTCAGAAAAGTCGCATTGGAATTTTTTTTAATAGGACTAGCAAGTAAAACGAGTATAAAACACAAAATCACCTTTTGTCGGCCATTTTGAACAAAACAACAACACAAGGTCAATTACTCAATTAGGTCTTTATTTTTCTGTGCAAGGCTACCGGATTGAATTTCATCCAAATAATAGATACATATATTGGTCAAGAGCCAGGTGAACACTACATTTTAAGTTAGGCATGTTCATAGAATTTTGAAAATAAATGTTTCTCTTTGAAAATGGATTACATGGAAACAAAGTACTTTACAATAAAAAATGTTATAACCAAAAGTAGTTTAAGTCATGCACATTTTAAAACCATTTTAGGTAATTAGGGGTTTACTTTCATGATGTCTAGTTGCTTGTGTGGGGTTATTAAGACATCAGTGAATACACCCTAGCCACATCGCACTAAATTGCTGTATTTAAAAGAGGTAAACATGAGTTTTCTACATATTTTGGTCAAAAATGTCGCCCTCTATAGTCAATAATATGAACATCCCTATTTAAGTTAAACATGTCACAAGACGTTCAAACCTGACTTTACGTCCCATTGATATTACAATAGATACAATAGCCACCAATCATCTTTTGTGCAACGTCTTTGAAATGCAATCTAATCCGCTGTCGTTAAACTTCCACTTCAACCTAGCATCAATCATAGTATTATTACAGCTATCGATGCTATCGATTACCAATCGATGAGTGTCGCCGTCGGTGTTAATGCATGACGTCATTTCCAACTCGTATCAGCGAGGGCTGGACTCGCCGTTGTTTGTCCAATGCATTATTTCACTTATTAGAATATTTATTGTCTAATGAAATATACGGGATTTTTTTCAAATATCAGGAACTAGTTTTATAACCAATTTGAGTTCGTTATTAGATAATTTACGTCCGAATTTACGCGAATATTTATTAACCAGACTAGAAGTCGGACTATTTAATATCGTAAGGATTTTCCTATAATTGTTATAAAATGATAACAGATAGAGAAGTCATTTGTGGCTTTAGTACAAATTAATAATAAATAATACCATGCACCATGGCCTAATGTTAGCCACCACCTTTGATACGAAGATGTTTACCTAGGCATATTGAGCTTTATAACCATTATGGTTTTATAATGTCATCCATATCTGTTTGATTTTTGCTAATTTGATTTTCGTTTATTTATTTTAAGTGACTTATTATGAAATTCATTTTTGAGAACTAAGCCCTGAAAGTAGACAATTGTATTATTCGGCTTATTCTAAGACAAGAACAAGAAATTGTAGCACAAAAATGTTCATTTGAGTTTTTTAGAAAAGCCTAGTAAAAATAGCAAAATCCATAGAATTTCGGATAAAAGTGTTATTTAAATGACAATAACTATACAACAAATTATTCGTTTGAAATAATTACAACGCCAAGTTTTGAAGAAGACTTTGCTTTACCGTATAAAATCATACACCTCAAGAAAGTTGAATCGAAAATGTAGAATTTCAGCGAAATAACAAAAAAAGAAAACACAAATTTCTTAGTCCAAGCCATTTTTGCGAAGTGCGACGTGTTAAACGTTTGGTTAATCGACCAATCATTAGCTGGCTTTAAGTGACCAATCATGTACTTCATCGATAAGTATTGTATTGTTCTCAGGATCCCTCTTCATCACTGGTCAAGAGTATATAAGAGAGAAATGTGTTCACTGAAGCTCATAATTGTTTGTTTGCTGTACAGCTGACAGATTCTTATTGCTAAGCACCTCTTATAGTTAAAGTTAATTTAGAGTGAACTGAACCGCTGATTATCACCCTGCCAACACCGGAGTTGTATTTGACCGCCGATTTACGCCTAACCCTTGGATTTTATTATTTGATTATCACCCTGCCAACACCGGAGTTGTATTTGACCGCCGATTTACGCCTAACCCTTGGATTTTATTATTTGATTATCACCCTGCCAACACCGGATTTGTATTTGACCGCCGATTTACGCCTAAACCCTTGGATTTTATTCTAAAAAAGCGGAGGGCACTATAGGCGGAACCTGCTTCTGGACAGAAGAACGGTATAAACTTGCTCTATGTAACAAACTTCGGCTAAAACTCAAGCTCTATGTAAAACATCCGACATAAACAAAGAATTAAAATTTTCAAACTAGAAAACTCTAATAATGAAGACGTTGACAAGTACAAATGTCTGGTTGATAGTTGTGTAAGATTGTGTGAAGGCGGGCCGTAATGATCTTAAAAACACACAATTAGATATTCATGACTATAATATCTTGCATTCATATATAACTGATATGAAATTATAAAGGCGGAATAACTATAAAGACTATTATAGAAAATCAAAAGCATGCGTCGTTCTTAAAAAGAACAAATAGGAGGCAATTATTCAAGACTATGAACAATACCAGGTGGCTACTTGCCACCTATGAGAGAAAAGAGTTTTGTGAAAATGTCTGTATGTAATATTAAACTACAATATTCAAAGTTATGACAAATACATTCAATTTAGATTATTTAAGTAATTCAATTTAAAAAGCAAGGAAGTTAGCTTTCTATTCAATATACATTCTCTCGCTTATAAATATAGTTTGAATATTAAAAAATAAATAAAACGCAAGTTAGCTTTTAATGAACTCAGTTTTTTGGTTCTTGAAATCCCGACTTTTCATCTATCCTATTCAAAGAATCGAATATACTTTTTATTCTGCAAGTCAGCTTTTTAGTGAATTAACTGATGTTTTTGGTTCTTATAATCCTTGATTCATTCACCAGGGTGCTATAAACAGTCTTTTTTATTCTAAGTAATGAATATAATTTCAGTTCTGACGGAATAAAACTAATATATATTCCATGACAATATGATTGATTTGACAAGTTCCCCACCCGTGAAAGTTTTGGCCGGTTGAAGCCTATTCTATTCATTTATTTAATTTATCAAAATAAATGTTTTCTGTTTTAGCATTCGTTAATCGGTGATTTAAAAGAGCATTTTACATTTTAGTGAGTCCAAAAGCTTGATAACTTCCCGCCCTTTGTAATATTGGCTAAAACGCTGTGTAAAAATAAAATTAAAAATAAATAAATAACAAGCCCCTCCTATTTTTTTCAAAAACCCAAACGAGAATCATGGTTTTTTTAAATTTGACTTGGCCTTATGCTAGATTTTTCTGATAAAATTCTCTCTGTAAATGATGATTTTCCGTTATAAACTGCAAACAATTGATGGTCTAATACAAATTCTCATTCCTATTCAAGTCTAAACCTAACTCGATATTGATATCAATATAATAAAAGATAAGTGCCTCAACTCTGCTCATTGAAAACCAGATTATAAAGTTGTTATTAGCAATTTTGAATAGAGGGCGGCACGCTTTGACAATAAATGGGTCCTGTCACTCCTAAGATCTAACGGTGATGACTAATATCGATCACGCTAGTACTATGTATAGACTGACTGTATCGATAAACCATAACCATCACGTGATCACTATTGAGAGGTTGATCACCGTGTCGTGTGTCAAGTAGCTAAGTAGCAGCGGATTAGATTGCATTTCAAAGACGTCGCACAAAAGATGATTGGTGGCTATTGTATTTTGTATCTATTGTAATATCAATGAGACGTAAAGTCAGGTTTGAACGTCTTGTAACATGTCCGTTATGTCCGTAAAAACAGAATTTAGACATTAATTATTTATGTAAATTAGTCACATGATAGCTCACTTTTAGAGGGTCACGGTTCAAGTCACAGTTCTGGTTCCACTTTACAGAGTTGCTTGAACATGTACCCATATCATGGATATGGGTACTGCATGGACTACAGATAGGAAGCTTATTTCCCGATTCGGGTCCTAATTATATTATTAATGTATTGCAATGCACTCCTTGATTTACGAATGCGATGTTTCTCCAGTACCATTTCTGTTTAAACTTTAACTTACGGAAGTATTTTCTGAGTTAAACAAGTGCAAGGATGGCAACGATCATCAATCAAATGAGTTCATGTAGAGTCGATAAATTGGGGAAAATTATCATCCGCTAAATTCCAAATCTCACGCACGAATTTTTGTGTTGAGCGCGTGTAAAGACAGCCCGTATGCCTTCTTAGAGGAGGGGGCACACCACTAAATAATTCCCCCATTGAAATAAAAGGTAAAAGGGCCGCGGAAAGATGAAAGGAAATAATTAATTGCCGACACTTTGGAACCCGGTATGTAGTATATTTTAACGGAATAAATCGTATTGAAAACTGGAAACCATCGCAAACCATAGCTTATTCTTCCGCTGCCCTTAATTGGATCAGCCCAATTGGAACACGCATTTCGGCCCTTTTTCAAGACCGTGTTTTTACCCCATGTAACAATATTGGAAGTTTTTATTTCGCTTGAATGTCTTAGATATATGTTGAATTTTGTTTTAAACTTGATTTTTCTGGACCAATTTAGACAAACTTTTCCGCTACGGCCACGGGCACCTAAACCGCGCCATCACCCTCACCATTTTAAACCCATATTTTCGCTTCCTCACCGTTCCGGCAACGATATCCTTCCGCAGCCTAGGCTCCCGTGCGTATTCGATTCCGACAATTTTTGACCACATTAGCAATGCTGAGGTTCTATTCTATCTTTTTCATAAAAAATCAGCAAGATTTACTTCTATTTTAATAGCTTCCCCTGGACGATGATCAAGAATGGATATAGGTACTATTTCTCCGAACCATACACCAAACGCGCAAGGATTTAGTGCCCCCTTAGACATTTACTGAGAACATCGTTTTGGGTAAATATGAGACGATTTTGGGAAAAGCAAAAATTATATTGAAATGGGTAAACTTTTTGCGAGTAGCCGTTTTATCCTTTTATTTGTGTTTAAATTACTAAAAACATCTAATTATGTGTGGAGTGATGCCAACAATTGTAATCTATCTTTCTTTCTTTTGTTAGGGGGGGGGGGGGGTTAAAAATCAAACCTTGTTTTTCAAGGTTCAATGCTTTATCGGTAACTAGGTCTTGAAGCACCCCTCTCCTCCAGCATCCACCAAGAGACAAACATGTTCTATCTGCAGTATAGACAGCTGTAGGAAATGGCTTGTAACTAGGGGTGTTTCCATAAGGTGACCCCCTTTTTCTGACACCCCTGATATCAATATTTCAATCGATCAATATATTAACAACAAAATTATTAACTAAAAATTCCTTAAATCACGAGAGAAAAAAAGTATGTCAGAAAAAAGTGTGTCGGGGGTGTCAGAAAAAACGGGGTCACTTTATGGAAACATCCTGTAACTAGTGTTTAACACAGTCTGCTTTTGAAGTACAGTGTACCCCTGCCACCTGTACGTATAAAAATGTGCTATATTCAATAGACAGCAGCTGGTCACATGGCTTCAAGCCAATCGTCCTGAATAGTAGAAATATCTTAATCGGAAAATGGCATCTGGTATCATGGATGCCTACACTAAGGCCAAACAAAGTAGGTCTGTCTCAGAAGCCCGCCCGCATTGGTATGTGAAATGAGCTACGGCGCGTAGGTCTAAAAAAACTTCTTTCTTTTTTTGTGTGGATTTTATTTTTATTTTATTTTTTATTTTTTTATTTTTTTTAAATGTAAAAAAGTTATCCATAAGCTTGGATAAGCAACAACAAAAGAATAGCAAAAAAAAAAAAAATCGCATACCTATTATATATGATCGTCATAGCCTATTTTCTAAAAAAAATGCACAGCACTTACCTTTGAGGAAATGAGCAAATCTCTTCTCCGCAGTTTGATACCTCATTCAACAAAATCGAATGGATACTTTTAAAGTTATGTCGATTTCAATGACCGCGCATGCAACAGAAAAGTTGCACTAGGTATAGGAAATCATTGATTTGTGTGTGATTTACTATAGACGGTAAAAATCAATGTTTTACCCGTCTATGGATTTACACACTGAACAACTCACAGCTTATCAGCTAAGACTTGTATTCTTCACAGTCAGATACACCCTTTGTCCCGCACATTGCGGTTATCACTAAAGACCCATTCATCTGTCTCGTTCAGATAGCACACGACAGTAATCACACACAAATCAATGATTCCTATACCTAGTACAACTTTTTCTGTTGCATGCGCGGTCATTGAAATTGCCATAACTTTAAAAGTATCCGTTCGATTTTGTTGAATGAGGTATCAAACTGCGGAGAAGAAATTTGCTCATTCAATGTATATCTCAGATTTTTGGTACCGATTATATATTTTGAATTAGTCAACCTCAAAGCACCTGGTCAGGGACTTTATGTGCTAGGTGTATATCCCACGTGGGGCCCATACGTGTTGGCTGGGACATTATCTAACACTTGAATTAGTTTGATAAAAAAGAAACGGTGAAAGTTAAAATAAACACACACAAAAAGAAAGTAACCACTTTTTTCGAGACACCCTGTGTTTAATTCCTTGGGCCCAAATAAATCCAAAATATGGGAAAGAACAGACATTTTCTCTCGCACATTTGTTACACTAGCACAAATATTGATGAAGCTGTGTCCATTTGAATACGAAAAATGATGCAGTTTCCATTGTAGCACTTAGCCCTATATACCCATATGAAAAGATCATACAACTTCCTTTTCTCCATGATTTCATGGAGAAAAGGAATTAGTTTGGTAAAAAAAGCAACGGTGAAAGTTAAAATAAACACAACACAAAAAGAAAGTAACCACTTTTTTTCGAGACACCCTGTGTTTAATTCCTTGGGCCCCAAAAAAGCATAATCAAATGCTTAATCAAATGCATAATCAAATGAAAGAAAATCATAATCCGAACATCTCACTTCGTCAATTGTTTCCAACACCTGTAGGAGGAAGACACACACGATACTCTGATGGATTTGTGGTTAATTTTGACAATACTTTTTAATTTCATTTTTTGCTTTGATAAAACAAAGCCCATGAGCAAAACAAACCTTGCTTATCATCCTTATCATTTGCGTATGTGAACTTATTCTTTATTTCATGGGTGCAACAATGGAATCTGCATCGATTTGTATTCAAATGGACACTGCTTCATCAATGTTTGGTGCCATTGTGACAAACGAGGTGTCGAAATGCGCAGGAGAAAATTCCAATTCTTGCGCATAGTTTGAATTTATTCAGGGTCTTAGGAATTAAACACAGAGTGTCTCGAAAAAAAGTGGTTGCTTTCTTTTTGTGCGGAGTTAACATTTAGGCCTAATAGTACTTCTAATTATTTTGATACACAGATTCTCCGACAGTGCGGTTGATGTACAGTATAATGCTATCCGTATAACGATAATATCATTCAATTTCAAGTACACTAATGTAATAAAATCGTAGCTTTTACCGTTGCTTTTTTATCAAACTATGTATGTATTAGATATTAAATGTAGTTGCCGCACGTGATCTCGGGCACCATTTGATTGGAGTCCAATCAACGGTAGCCTTAAAATCACCACAGCAAATAATTATTAAAATAATGTCCTTTTAATAATCCATGTACACAATTGTATCAATAAACAGCTGTGTGAACCTTGTTTTGGTTACGTCAATATTTGCTCTTTGATAAAAATGAAGCACGAGTTTTTACACACGTGTTACTAAATCCGCAGTAGTGATTCCATTGGGCGCATAAAAGCCACTCAACTATGACAAACTCATGCGAATTGGTGTACTTTTGATCCAGTGGTTTATATTACTTTGTAGAATAGAATTGGGCTACTTTTCTCGACATTATTGGGACTCGGGAGCTAGCAATATTTTTGTCACGCTATACAGTAACTGAACTATTACGACACCAATAGTATATGCATTACCGGTTCATAATGTACATGTATATGATATAGTATTTTTTGCTACCATAACGAGTAGCTGTGTGCATGTATTTTTGGCGCATATGTGAATAAACGGGAGAATATCACTCGACGTTGAGCTTTTATAACCATTGAAAGGTAAGTGTAATGGTATACGTATAGGCATGGACTTAGTCCATGGTATAGGCCTGCAATGTTCGATTGACACTTCGGTACTAAACATATGTCATATTGTCGGTATATATATTTATGTATCATATTTATGTATCATATATGTTTTAATATATTATCATATTATATAATGTATATACCTTTGACTGAAATATGATGATGTATAGTTGTACATAAGGATGAATGTTAACAAAATACATCAGTTATGTCGTCGAAGTAACAGACTGTTATCCATGGTTATATTATATGCACTACAGGTTGTGTCAAAAAAAGTGCCCCAAGGCAAACATATGCACTACAGGTTGTGTCAAAAAAAAGTGCCCCAAGGCAAACATGTTCAGCAATCATTTTAATGATTGCTGAACATTAAAATGTGTCGCATCCATTTTGGGGCTTTCGTTATCAAATTATGGCAAATCTACTCAGGCATGTCAAATCACAGACAGTGGAAGGTCAGCTTTAGCCACTTTTCATGTGCAGAGAACTCTTTTATTAGAATCATCATTCAGTCAGTGTAATTGAACATATCAATAAAATCCATAATTACTACATGTTTTTATAATAATTCAATTTGAGTATTTTCATCCATATTATCCATGACAAACTTCTATTTGAATATTAGATGTATTTTAAACAATACATTGATGACATTCATGACAAAGGTAGGTTTTTTTCAGTTCAAAATCTAATTCCTGTCCAAAGTGGGATTCACACTCTTTAAAAAGTTTTAAAAACCACATTTTTATAGAACTCGGTAGCGCACTTTAATTGCATCCCGGATTGCGTCTACATATAGTGTTTAAATCAAATAATTACAAATAGTACATAACAAATTATACATGTGTCAATCGTTATTATTAACCATGAACATGATTAATATGAAATTTATGCATAGGTCTGAAATGATAAAAACACAAATATGCTGGTACAAGCATTTTTATGATGCACGGTGAAAAGACTTGTCAAATGCATGGAAATCAGCTTATGAGCATGGTTGTATAAAGTTTAAACAACCTTTTTTTAAACAGCGTGGCTCTGGCGCTCTATTGGCCTATTGGCCGAGTCAAAAATTTAGATTTCCTTTTAATTCAAATTATGTTTTAGCCCTTAGTTTAAAGATTCTGGAACTGAAAATTGTATTTTCATTCGGACATAAAGGTTGCCAAGATATGTTAGGTCAAAGGGCATAAAAGCAACCGCTTGGGCAACAACTTTATTTTCATTTTTTATTTTTTTTCAATTCCAGTCGCCAGGTTATTTCCTAATTATGTCTTATTATGTATGCATAAAATATGTGAAGTAAAGTGTGTGGATAGATGAGATAAGCTATGATGATGTGAGTGTGACTAGTACATGGGTAGCCGGCCCCTTTGACCTATATAACGTATACAGTCATCAAAAAAAAGTAACTATACAGGTAATAAATGGACTTTTAACTCTAAAAATATATATCCTACCTAAAAATACCAAATCATAAAGTTTTTGAGAAATTTATCTTCTTTAATATGAGATATTGCACGCTAAGATCAGTTGAATATTGAAGAAGTAACAATCTGAAATGTAAGGTAAAGTCACAATTTCATTTTCACATTTAACATTTCAACACGGGGGAGAGTATGACAGGTAGCGTGTGTGTGGCGTATTGATCCATTGGAACAATTCGGCCGACTGTCCAACCTGCGCATGCATCCTCCAATTGCACTCCGGTAATCGATAAGGTACCCGTAGATGGGTCCGCGTGTAGAAAATAAAAATGTGAAAATGAAAATCGGACTTCACCTTATACATTGGGGAGTGTCATTTCCTTAACAATCACCCGATCCTAGCGTGCGATATCTCATATTAAAGAAGATGGATTTTTCAACAACTTTATTATTTACTATTTTTAGGTAGGATATCTATTTTTAGACTTAGAATCTCATTTACAGGGTGAGTCAGAAAGAAGTTTACCCGGATTGGTGATGTTTAAATTTAAAAAATAATGACACTCGAGAGTTCATTAAAGCATATATTTAACAAGCATTCTCTCCTGCTTATTAGGAAAAAAGAATGACACAAATTGAGCATTGCTAAGAGGAGTTATGTCTATTTTAATAAAGGTACTCATTTTGCAAGCTGTCCACGGAATACTTGACCAAACAAATGTAAAGTATGCATTTTAGCTGCGTACTTCCCTATTGACCGAGATTGGTGATGTTTTCCAAAACAAATAAATGACACTTAAAAGTTCAGTAAAGCATTTGTTTACCAAACATACTCTGCTGCTTATTAGAGATAATCACTGAAGCAAATTGATCATTCCTAAGAGAAGTTATGCCTGTTTTACTGAAGGGCAGGGCAATAATTGTAGGTAAGTACACAGCTAAAATGCTTACTTTACATTTGTTTTGTCAAGTATTCCGTGGACAGCTTGCAAAATGAGTACCTTTATTAAAATAGGCATAACTCCTCTTAGCAATGATCAATTTGTGTCATCCTTTTTTCCTAATAAGCAGGAGATAATGCTTGGTATATAATGCTTTAATGAACTCTCGAGTGTCATTATTTCTTTTTTTAAAAATCACCAATCCGGGTAAACTTCTTTCTGACTCACCCTGTATTACCTGTATAGTTCCTTTTTTGGGTAATACCTATACCATTTGTATTCCTCACTGTGTAAAGTGAATGGGTCGTTCTTTAAAAGTCCCCATTGAAGACATGCAGTGGTAGGGTATACTAAAGGAACTCCACTTTTTTGATGACTGTATATCTCTGCAGCGCAACCGAATGTCCGATTAAATAAAACTTTCAGTTCCAGAATCTTCAGACCAAGGCCTAAAAACATATGTGATTTCAAAGGAAATCTAAATTTGACTCGGAAAATAACAGAGCCACATTTAACAGCGCATAGTGGTATGGTTATTTTAATTAACTTGGCATAATCAGGGGCGGACTGGCCACTGTGGCGTTGTGGCGATCGCCACATGTGCCGCTTGGTTTTGGGCCTCTCAGGACCGGTTACTCAAATTTTGTGACCGTGCGAAAATTTGTGACTGTGCTAAATTTTATGACCGTGCGAAATTTTGTGACCGTGCGAAATTTGAAATTTACTACCGGGACGACATACTTCTGCCTGACATGGTCAAAAAGGGCCGCTTTAATAATTTTGCCACGGCCGCTTTCAGGTCCCAGTCCGCCCCTGGGCATAATAATAGCAAACCAATCAGACAGTTAAATTCGGACTACTTACGAATATTTGTTAGTGTTCACCAAACCAAAACTGAAAAACGGAATCACTTCCCGCTTTATTTATCCTCCTGCCTGACCGGAGCTTTTATTTGTAAGGCTTTGCATGGTGAATAAATTTATGAACTTAAATCCACTTTTCTCGTGTTTCTGATAAGCGTATTTATATCATAGACCACTTGCCGCATTACAGCACATTTTCAATTTCAACTCTGTGCTTGGGATTTACCCACTATCACGTGTCAAAATGGAAAGTGGTAATTTTCGCGCGGTTACATTTTTGCCGACTTTTAGCCATTTCGCTTGTTTTTAAATTCGCGATTATAAAGTTCATTACATAGACTTATATATAGCCTACATAAAAATAAATATGTTTGCGTGTTTTTAATTTCGAGGTAGCTGCTTGGAGCGCAAAAGCGCGAAAATTATTGCAGCGCGAAAATGTCCACGTTTAGTAGCTGGAAAACTAAACTCCTTTCTATAAAACGCCTATATTTCGTATTAGTATTATGTTTCGTGGTATGCCGGTCCATTATTATGTTGCAAATCAATGGAAGGTATCGTTGGATGAAAACATTCCACTACTGTAGGCCTATAAATTAATATACGTAAAACAATACGAACATTATCTAGAAACATCCGAAAAACATTTCCTGACTTTCTTGAGAGGAGTTTAACACTTTCCACGCGGCAGGCGTCTGCAGACGACAGTTCCAAAGTTACACAATAAGTTTCAAATTATTGAATTTCTTTACCATACTTGGAATCACCGTGAGAAATGCATTGAAATAAGTACAAACATGTCCAGTAATTGGTTCAGTAATCCTTGAGATACTAGACTTGAAAGTTGGGAAAGATTTCTAAAAAAACTGTTTTGTATATTAATGGTAAAATAGTACTAGCCGCGTGGAAACAGTCAATATTCGTGTTTAAATGAATTTGTTTCCTGACTGAAAACTTCCACGTCTTCACTACATAGGCCTAGGTCTACACAGGTCTTTTCGAGTGGTGTGGCGCTGCGTAAGTACTCCTATCAGAGGTTGCGTGATGATCGATTCTTTGAAAAATATAGGTAGTTAAAATATAGACTGTTTTGGGAAGTCATTTTGAAACAACCCCTTATTAGTTAATTTTGACCTCCATATGGGGTTGTCCTTCAACGTTTGACTTGGTATGAAGTGGAAAATGACTATATTAACATGTTATAATTTGACTGGTTTGGGGGCGTCACTTTGAAATAACCCTGGGTGTAGTTAAATTTGACCACCATATACGGGGTTGATATTTACCTTTCGACTTTGAATGTAGTTAAATTCGACTTTGTATATATAGTTAATAATAACCATAACTATGTAGGCCTATATGAAGTTACAATTTAACTGCAGCAAAAAGTCACCGTGAAAATTACGCCAGTAAAATATCCTGTTATATATTTTATGAATATTTTTGACATAACATGCAACAATAGCTCAATCTTTCAACCAATTCAAAGAATAACAGCAAATATTATTTCCATGTATTTAATTTCATCTACAATAATATGAGATTGAATTAAAGACTATTTGAAAAACATGTCTCACAACGCCGGCGTCTTAATTAGGCAAATATCTCACAACTTACGTAAATAACACCATAAAGTCGATTCGTAGGATATTATATATCTATAGGGCCTACATCCAATTAAGTTGAAATATACGGCATCTGAAAGCCAAGCGTTTGGTCTTTCAATATGTATAAAAATGTTACACCAACTTTTAGAACTTCTTGGTCAAAGGCGTGCACGGTTTTTTGGGGACACCCTGTATATCACGGCTAGCTCACGGATTATTCTCTTGTCTAATTATGGGTTACTGATCCCAATACATTCTACAACCAAGGCTAGAATCATTAGAGCATTGTAGGCCTACGAAATGTTTAAAAAGCGGTAATAAGCCTATAACGGAATTTATATATATAGGCCTATAGCACTAAACCAGGTTTCACTTTTTAGACGGTAGTGCATGCATGGATCCATCAGTATACATCACGGAACAGGTAAGGGCTCCTGATTCCTTCTTACCCGGGGGCGTCATATAAGGTGGGGACAAGGGGACACGTCCGCCCCCCCCCCCCCCCACACTTTCAAAGTGTGGGGGGGGGGGGGGGGACATAATAGCAGATGTCATGTGACCATTTTAGTTTTAAAAACTGACAGTTTAAACATGATGGCTCAGGAACGTTTTTCTGGAGCTTTTTAGTGTTAAAATAGCCATTTTCAAGTTTTATAAAAACATGTTTCAGGGGCACTCGGGCGCTCTGTACAGTATAACAGTATGTAGGGTAGGTGTGGGTAATACGGGACCGCATCACTGAAATCTCATCTACTGCCGTCTGGCATTACTAGTTCTTTAAATAGCGCCCTCTATAGATAGATCAAACCCTTAGTGAATTGCATGACTATTTATCAAAGCTACCGGAAGAATTACCAGCCAGAAAATCACCACAACCTGTCAATTTAAGGAAAAATGCACCCATATTTTTGGTCTAATATAAAAATAGTGTTTTCATAGAATATGATGGTAAAGAAAAGGAAAGGGGGCGTGACCTGAATTTTTGCATTATTAAGCATGTTTTAGGTGTTGGTCCAACATGTATTGTGTGTGTGCTTCGCTAGTACAGTGTACATTGGTGTTATAATGCATTGAATGGGAGCCATGGGTTCACAATTGGTGAAGGTAATATGGGACAGCCAGCATGACGGTATGCAAATGTCTTTAAAGGTCCCGTATTACCCACACTACCCTACTTTTTAAAACTTTTTTTGTACCAATGTACCTTTTTTGTACCAATGTACTTCATGCATTATTATCTCTTAAATGGATTACTGGACAATTATTTATGGTTTTTTAACAGTTACTCTTTAAATAATTATGTCAAATAACTTTTCATACCAAAACAATGTCCTCAAAACAATGTCCCATATTACCTTCACGTGTAGGTAAGATGGGACATTTATGATGACGTCAGTATTTGATAATAACAGCCAAACCAAACATAGAATGACTCTGTTTATTTATTACAATAAAGGTTTATAAAATGTAGATTACAAATAACAAAAACTTTGCTTAAATTTGAGTCAGTTATTTTGTATTTTAATTATGCAAATGTCTTAAAGGTCCCGTATTACCCACACCTACCCTATGTAGTATGTACAACTCCAGCCGATTATGATATAAGCAGAAGAACACTATCTATAAACAGAAGTATAACCTGTACTTGAACACTCTCTGTCCTTTTAGCTGCTGATTGGAGCTAGTCAGCACCACCATCAGCCATGGGGTCGTTATTTCGTAGCGAGGAGATGTGTTTGGCGCAGCTCTTTCTGCAATCCGAGTCGGCATATGTATGCGTGTCTGAGTTAGGGGAACTGGGAATGGTCCAGTTCCGAGATGTAAGTAGCCTATCAATAAATGCGTATGTGTTGTTTCGAGAGAAATTCATAGACAAATCAATGCACGCGCGCTGATGTTGATGTGTGAATAATGGCACGACCCCGCAGGTGAAGTGCTATTGTGAGCATATCAACATTTGCGCAAGTGCATTGATTTTTCTAATGTTTCGAGAAACAAAACATAGGCCTACGCATGTATTGTCCTAATTCATACACGACACTATAGGCCTACAAATCAAAATTCACAATACGCATAATGTTGATCTATGTAAAATTGAACCAAACATGTTAACAAGTGTGCTAACACCCGCAATGAAAATATGCGAACGCGCGGTTCCTGACCAACGAATCAAAACAAAGCGCGCCGCGCGCTTATTGAATGGCGCACACGCGGAGTGCATTAGACACAGCGAGGTTACATTTTTAGACACTTTCAATGCACTCCGCGTATTTTAGTTTCTTGCTTTCTGATTGGTCCGACACTCGTGAGTGTATGAATTCAAACTACTGACTGCTCATGAATGGTTTGGTAAAAACTATCTCCGACATGTGGTCCTGATATCAAAGTCCTTGAATAAACAAAAGGCCGAGAGGAGGAAATGGTTTGTCTTTGATATTTTGTGGGGTTTGCAGAACGGTTAGTAAAATGTATTATTCCGGGTTGTTAAGTTTAAAAAACATTTTTTATCCGACAAAATTCTGATACGTCACACGTTACCTTACAAATAATTAGGGTGACTGGTCAATGAAAGTAGTCGAAATATGAAACGTATGATCTCGACACGTGGTTAAATATTTATAAAGGGGCGGGTTCCTTTATTGAAATTATACATAGCATTTTGACGCACATACTCCCGCCTCCGCCTCATACTAAATCCTCCACTTCTTAACTTTTTCAGTTAAATCCCGATGTGAATGCTTTTCAACGCAAGTTTGTCAACGAGGTCCGACGCTGTGATGAAATGCAAAGGAAACTACGTGAGTGTCTAGTTACGTTCTCAAATTCATGTTTGATTAGTCGGTCAAACCACCGAGAGATGGACTACTAATATCAGATCAACCATTGCGGTGAAACAGACCATGTCCAAAACGATTGATCCTTTAAAAACCGTTATTTTAATCCGAACGGCAGCTTTACGGGTAATAAATAAAATCACATGTTTTTTAAATAGTCGTATGCAACGCAGGATCTCGCGCCATACGAGATAAAAGTAAAATTGGAGTTTCTTACTCAGACCTTCAATGGGCACTTGTATTATTCATTCCAACGTGTGCTCCCGTAGCACTCCTATTTGAGTTAGCGATGACATTTTCAAATTACTGTATTAGAATGCATGATAAATAGATAAAGATATAATTGAATATGGTTTTTAAAATCGAGTTAATTGGTTCTTTAGGTTTTATGGAGAAGGAGGTTAAGCGATGTGAGATACCCATAGCGGTCACGGGAGAGAGTCCAGATGCACCTGCTCCAAAACAGATGATAGACCTGGAGGTAAACCATCTGGACAATAGGCATAGAAGTTTATGCAGTTTATTTCTCTATACAAATCATATTCAAATTTCAAAATAACAGAATGGAGTCTGAACATGCTGGAGACTCTCGGTAGTAATGTCACAAGTAATGATTTAGCAAGAGGGGTGGTCAGAAGGTCACATCAAAATGGGTGTGCTAGGTTTTTTGGGAAAAGTATACTTTAGGTCCCAGATACTGGTACCACCAGTATCGCTCTATACTGGAACATAATCACTCGATACTGGAACGTTTTTATGTTCCAGTATCGGGCGATACTGGTAACTGGTGCATTGAACGATGGCTCAGGGTATACAAAGACAAATTATATGCCGGGAATATATGATATGTATATCGAATGACTGAATCACCATACAACAAAAGTAGCTACTACCCTGGGCATAGCCAATCGCTATTGCTCCTATAAAAGCTATTGCTCCTATCTATTACCCTATTAATGGCTACTCAATTACAAACGTATTACCCAATCAAAAGCTATTGCGGGGCTTAGGCCACTCAATACAAAACATCTTGCCTTGACACGAGCTAATTAATAAAGCTATGACCACTCGCTAGGACACTAAATATAAATCCTCCATTGATCTATGTCGAGATTGATGATACCCTTTGTATTGCCTTAACAGTCTACTTTTGAGAAGCTTGAAAATGAGATGAAAGAAGTGAACACGAACCACGAGGCTCTGAAAAGAAACTTCCTGGAACTGACAGAACTGAAGCACATATTGCGCAAGACACAAAACTTCTTTGATGAGGTAAGCTATGACAGCAGTGAAATAATATTATGGATTTAACAATATCTTACAATACTGCTTCTAGACCCTATATATATTTCATAAAGAACTTTAAGATCTTCTAAGTTGGATCTAAGATGATATAATTCTTCTTAAATCCTGAAAATTCTCCTTAAGTCCTGAACTCTACGTTAAGTTAAAGAAGATTCTTATCTTCTATTTCATAAAACCACTAGAGAAAAATATCCATCTTTAGTTCCTTCAAAACTTAAAATGAGGTCAGTGGCTATCTTAACTTTACTAAGGAACTCTTTAAGTTCTAAGGACATTTTCTTCTTATCCTCTGTCAGAAGAGTTTTTATTTTTAACTTAAGAAGAATATAATAGGAACTAACTTACAATATTATTATTAAGATTAATCTTAAGTTGAACTTTATGAAATAAGGCCCTGGTGAATCATCATTCCACATACTCTAAATCAGGCATGGTGTTAAAACAACAATCTGCACATCGATTCACCATAATCTTCGATAAGATCGCATTGGAACAGGGAAACGTAATGACAGATTGTGACTAATTCAGACGTATTAAAGCCATATCATGCGATCTTTTTCATAGAACTCTACCCGTAATTTGTTCATTATATAGAAATGCATTTTTGATCAAATTACATTTATAACCATGAAACTGAAATATCTTTTAAGTTACAAAGTAATACTTTTCCTAATTACTTTTCCTAATTTCCCCGAGTGGTTATTTCATTCATAAATACAAGTACATGGTTTTACACCATGTTAAACGCCGTTTACAGTGTTTCCGGTTACGACCGCAACTGAACGCAAAGCAAGTGACCCCACCCCTAAAATGATTTATGATGAAAATCGAAACAAATCTTTTAAAAATTCCTGAAATTAGTAGCATATTTCTAATATGTAAATGTAGGAAAGTTCTGCGATGGTTTTTTTTATGGGATGTACAGTCGATGTAGATGTAT
This sequence comes from Ophiura sarsii, assembly GCA_035610835.1. Classification (NCBI taxonomy): domain Eukaryota; kingdom Metazoa; phylum Echinodermata; class Ophiuroidea; order Amphilepidida; family Ophiuridae; genus Ophiura; species Ophiura sarsii. The sequence continues at coordinate 45,730,391 of CM069455.1, forward strand.
GAGTCCATAAAAGTCTTTCCTGATCTGCTGATTATCAAATTTCATTCGAAGATAGAGAAAAATATGTGTAAACATTTGAAAAAGATCACATAGGCTAATATTGCTTTGAAGACTAATTAAAGGTATATGACCTGATCACTTTTTGGGGGCTTTTTTTCACATCAAGATATTTTGGTATCAGACGAATCCCCATATTTTTCTCATTATGTCTGTAAAATATTAGGGGCCAGAAATGTTACATTTGGAAATTATAGGCTAAAATGTGGTGAATTACTGCCAAAGGTGGTTAACCACCAACCAGTCTGTGTGCTTCTCAATGGGCACATGTCTTTTGACTTTGCGCTTCTAAAAATAGAACAATTGGAACTATGCATCTCAAACTTTGGAATGCAACAATTTTAAGGCTGACCTTTCATGTAAAATAGAAAACATCAAGTTGAAAATCGGGTCAGCAATCGGAACATCTACCTTTAACACTTTTTTCAAGGACTGATATGAACAGTTGACTAATGAATAATTTTAATAATGTTGGTTACAATTGGTTGTAATGTATTCTCTTGCCTGTTAGGCCGAGCTCCAATACCAAGGCGATCACGATGCTGACATGGATGAGGAAGCACAGACTCTGCTCGGGGATGACGCACCACGCGCTGGGCGTGCTATGAGGCTTGGGTAAGAGACTACTTTAACATTGATAAGAATTAATTGCATTGTAATTAATGAAAATGTAAAATTTATCCTGAAGATGAAATGCTCAACTAAATTCTAAAGCTCAGGTTCCTGGATTATCGTTATCAAGGAAACAGAAATACCGTATTTGTATCAGTGTTATACAAATGTTGAGAACAAAACTAACCTAATTGAGTTTAAAAACTCAATATAGGTTAGTTTGTTCTCACCATTTTGTTATAATATTACTTTGATAAAAATCTACAGGAAAAGAAATCTTATAGAATGGTAACAGAAACTTCAATTCGTTGTAATTTAAAACTCAACTGAATATGTTTTAATTGAATTTCCGCATTATGGTTGACGTTAGCAATGAAATAATGGTATGTGGAATAGATGTACAATAGCTTTCCACATACATGTATATGATACCATTTTAATCGAAAGCATATCAATATGCACGTATAACCAATATCGATATCATAAAACTCAAACAAAAGTCTGGTATAATATCATCTCTTAATAACTTTTTGTATGCCACATACAGGCTGTATCAAAAAGATTTGTACCGTGGTCTGATCAGTTTTTCAGAATTTATTTTGATATGTTACGAACCATTTAGACCATTTTGCTTCTATTTGCAAAATTAAGTTTCATCTTTTCTAAGAATTTTGATTTACGACAATCGAACATTTTTTTCAGAATTTACAAGCTTTTAAAGGAATATTGGTGTTTTTATCATTTTCATCGAAACGTTAGATCTCAAGCGCACAATTCAAAGTTCCTCCTGACTGCACTCATATATTCACTACTTATAAAGAGTTTGTGCAGTGAACCTATTAAATTTGCGTTGCTGCGAGTAAAACCATGATTACGTCGATCTTCATTTGAATGACAATAGCGGTCAGAAACAACAGCAATTATCTCCAGATTATCAGATCAATAAGTTGACATAATTCCCTATTTATTAAAATCAAAAATATTGTATTTATCAGAGATTTTATATTTTTAATGCTTTTTTGAAAATGGAACATATCAGAGTACAAATCATTTTGATACAGCCTGTATCAAATGCAGGAAAATCCTCCGAAAAATTGAAAAGGGCTATATATATGCGACATGCGTTTTCCCCATTTTTTAAAGTGAAAAATGCGTTGCGAAATGCGGTATCTCTTCTTTTTATTACATGAGACGGGCTCTCTGGAATGTTTCTTTTAACACTACCATAGTAGACACAAATCACATTTTGTTGAACTGTTGTTTGTGGCAATTTTACTCTTGTATGCGAGAAAATAAAACTGATATGGTATTTCACAATGTGAAATGAAAATTTTCAAACGCTCAAGAAAAAAAGGCGGTAACAAATCACACGCGGTCTTCTGATGAGACAAACTTGCTTTTTATTTGGCCTATATATCGAGTATGCAACGAATTATTAAAATTTAAATGATAGATTGTAATAATAAAAAAAATAAAGAATGAACAACATTTTATATCAGCTAACTTTCAATGATTTGAATTTCATACCATTTATTTTTCAGTCTCATTAGTGTAATCATAATTATGAAATAAATTGTTTGATCTGATTGAACCTTGGACTTTGATCACACAGATATCGGTTTGAAAGATTATCATAATGAAATTGGTCATTGGACTTTTAATAAAGCTTAATCATGTGTTTATTTGTTTGTTATGGGCATAATTTTTGCTCAAGGAAGTTTGAACCATACAGAAAACTGTGAGGATCTATAGTCTACATCAGTAATAATAATAATAATAATAATAATAGTGACAAGGCACATAACCACTCTAAATAAGAGCGCTCAATGCAAATATAAACAATACAATATAAATTTAAAAAACCGATAAACAACAACAATAAAACTACTTAATTATTACAAAAAGTCTCAGACATCAGATGTGTTTTCAACAGTTTTTGGAAGATTGTAACAGTTTTTATATGGATAGAAAGTTCATTCCAGAGACGAGGAGCTGCAATAGCAAAAGACCAAGAGCGCTTATATATAGTTTCTAGAAGAAGTTGCATTTGTCCAGAACGAAGCGACTGCAGTAAATCATTTAGTTACCCATTCCTACATTGTTAAACATGATTACAAAGTGGTATCAATCGTAGCAGGAGGCAGGTAACCCCATACACACCCTATCCCAAAAAAAGTTCCTGAACAGGTGCCATTATACAGAGAGCTCATAAACACAAGGCCTCAACATTTTCAGAAAGAAATTCCCTTTCCAGTAACACACGCCTTATCTCCATAACACAACCCCTTTCAAAGTTATAGCCAGAATCACAAGGCTTCATCTCCATCTCCCCAATGTGTTTAAAAATCTTAAATAGTCACTCTCAAAATGGTCAAGGCCTTGAGTTTCTGAGCCCTCAATATGATTATACCATTTTATTCAAAATCTATAGATCACATTTATAACTGAAATGAAAACTGGGCTGATGTCTTCTTCGTCATAATCTATTTAAACACCTCATACGAGTGTATTGTTTGAAAGACAAAGGCTCATACTTTGTATTGATCACACTATCTATCAATAGAATCACTCATGCATCCCACACCATGATCACTTTCATTATTTATTGAATGACCCTCGTACATAAAAATAAATGGATCATTGTTAAGTCATGTTTTGGGGTAGCGGTATGGTGTAGTAGTCCCAAGTATGCAAATGAGCTCACTGAATACAATGTCATGCTCTATCACACATCTACCCAGTACTCAACAACGGAATAAATCTCATTATCCTCATTTGCATACTTGGGACTTATACACCATACCCTTACCTGTTTTGGTGTGTATTTCAACTAGTGACGAAGTGAAATATACTATGGCAGTAAATAAAATGATCGCTATTGCTATTTAACACACTTCTGTTATCATATCACAGATTTGTAGCTGGGGTGATACAACGTGAACGTATCCCTGCCTTTGAGACGATGCTGTGGCGTGCTTGCCGTGGTAACGTATACCTGCGACAAGCAGAGATTCAAGAACCATTGGAAGATCCAGGAACTGTAAGTAAACTCTCCCCAGTCTTCCCTCGTCCTTCGAAAGACGACATGGGATTCCTTTAATTACACACAGTATGGACATCGATTATTTTTAAATGAAATTGTGCCCTCTATAATCGAGACTTAAGCAATAATACTAAAAAAGCGAGAGTAAAAAAGGAGGAAAACATATAGCAATTGGTATATTGTTTACTTTAATTAGTACTTGTGCAAACGAGTGCGCCTTAGAGAAGCTAAGGTTCACCTTTACAATTCAAGTTATTCCTTAAAAGTTGGCGTGTGCCATCCATGAAACGTTATTTCAAATAATGTAGACTTATCTGAGCTTATATTATTTTAATTTTTCTAGGGGGATGAGGTCTACAAGACAACTTTCATCATATTCTTCCAAGGTGCTCAGCTCAAGACTAGAGTTAAAAGGATATGTGAAGGGTAAGAAGACCACTTAATATTGATCTATTTGTTGTTATATAAACAATGTTCATAATACACAATGGACGGATAAAATACAGGCAATAAGAAAGTCTACTCTGATGAATAACTATGTCATTAAAGTGTTTATTATTTTCTTGAAGACATCAATGTAATTGTATAATTTTTAACAGTCTGTAATTACTTAAAAAGGAAAGCCTAAATGCAAAATAACGCTGTTTCAAATTGGACCACTGACAAGGTTACTTTGTTAGCTCTAAACAGACAGGCTTGCACAAAAATTGAACACATTGCAACAACATAATTATTTTTCCTTTCCATGTATAGGTTCCGAGCCACCCTCTATCCATGTCCCGAGACACAGACAGAGCGTAGAGAGATGGCTATCGGTGTCATGACCAGGATTGAAGACTTACAAGTGGTAAGAGTGAAATCGAAGCTAAACAGATCCATTGCGGAGAACTGAAAGGGAAATGAATATACATTATATATATATTATATGATGCAGACTTACTAATTTGCATTGATAAAACAAGTTCAAATGCAAGCCTTGAATCACTTCAACTTCAAGTACAACTTGAATCAGTTCTGATGTTGCTCGATCAACCATTCCACAAGAAGAAGATTATTTGACCATTTCCATAAGATTTGCAAGCTCAGACAGACTGGTCTCGACTTGTTATACACTCTCCCATAGGTACATCATCAATCAGAAGAGCAAGTTCAGTTCTTGAATGTTGACAGGTTGAAGTGGGCTTTATTTCATTTCCCCACAGGTACTTCGTCAAACCGAAGAACATCGTGATCGTGTGTTGGCATCTGCTGCCAAGAACCTTCGAGTGTGGCTGATCAAGGTTGGCAAACTCAAGGCCATCTACCATACACTGAATCTGTTCAACCTGGATGTGACGCAGAAATGTCTGATTGCTGAATGTTGGTGTCCTATTGGCCACCTGGACGATATACAGATGGCATTGAGACGAGGAACAGTAAGTATGGGCATGATATGGCTCTGGATTATTGATACTCCAATACAACGGTCGATCCGTATCAACATCAGGGTCTTTAAAATTATTTTATTTCTCATTTCAAGAAAATAACTTTAAATGATCTTGGAATTCACAAACATTTTCTTATCTTATCAAGCAATTTCATCTCAACAGAGAATGCGACTGTAAAGGGTCAATACCAGTAAACATTGATACATGTAGTAAATATCCCTTACACTTTGAACCGGCTACCAATACACGTTTCTAAAATGTGTACAGAAAAAGAAGATGACTACTAGTGGTTGTTGTTGATCAGAAATATGCAAGAGATAAAATGACAGACTTCATCAATTTGACATGCTTTTTATAGGTTCTGTAGGTTCAAACAGCCGTGATTGGGACCTCAGAAATCAGACTACTTTGTAGTGTACATATCAGTGGCGTAACAGCCGGGGGGGGGGGGGGGCAGGGGGGCACAGTGCCCCCCCCCCCCCCGAAGGTGCTCAGCATGAAATTCAAACCTACCCACCAGGAAAAATGGGGGGAAGGGCGATTTTTTTTTTGTGACCGTGCAAACAAATTTGACCCCCCCCCCACCACTTACATGAAATTCACGAGGTGACTGACTGGGAAATATTTTGGGGCAACCAGGAAAAAATATCCTTTGCCCCCCCCTGGAAAACATCCCAGATACGCCACTGGTACATATACATATTTGCATTCAACATGTTCAATCTGTCTTTGCAGGAAAATAGTGGATCAACTGTGCCCTCCATTTTGAATCGTATGGACACACACGAACCGCCCCCAACCTACAACAAGACCAACAAATTCACGGAGGTCTTCCAAAGTATTGTTGATGCATATGGCACTGCTAACTATCGAGAGGTCAACCCTGGTAAGTTGTACTAGAGGTCAACCCCGTTTCATAACTTCAGGTCAACCAAAGGAAGTATAGTGATAATTACAGCACAGGTCAATAAACTATCGAGAGGTCAACCCTGGTAAGTTGTACTAGAGGTCAACCCTGTTTCATAACTTCAGGTCAACCAAAGAAAGTAGTGATAATAACAGCACAGGTCAATAAACTATCGAGAGGTCAACCCTGGTAAGTTGTACTAGAGGTCAACCCTGTTTCATAACTTCAGGTCAACCAAAGGAAGTAGTGATAATTAAAGCACAGGTCAATAAACTATCAAGAGATCAACCCTGGTAAGTTGTACTAGAGGTCAACCCCGTTTCATAACTTCAGGTCAACCAAAGGAAGTAGTGATAATAACAGCACAGGTCAATAAACTATCGAGAGGTCAACCCTGGTAAGTTGTTCTAGAGGTCAACCCCGTTTCATAACTTCAGGTCAACCAAAGGAAGTAGTGATAATAACAGCACAGGTCAATAAACTATCGAGAGGTCAACCCTGGTAAGTTGTACTAGAGACCAACCCTATTTCATAACTTCAGGTCAACCAAAGGAAGTATAGTGATATTACAGCACAGGTCAATAAACTATCGAGAGGTCAACCCTGGTAAGTTTTACTAGAGACCAACCCTGTGTCATAACTTCAGGTCAACCAAAGGAAGTATAGTGATATTACAGCACAGGTCAATAAACTATCGAGAGGTCAACCCTGGTAAGTTGTACTAGAGGTCAACCCTGTTTCATAACTTCAGGTCAACCAAAGGAAGTAGTGATAATTAAAGCACAGGTCAATAAACTATCAAGAGATCAACCCTGGTAAGTTGTACTAGAGGTCAACCCCGTTTCATAACTTCAGGTCAACCAAAGGAAGTAGTGATAATAACAGCACAGGTCAATAAACTATCAAGAGGTCAACCCTGGTAAGTTGTACTAGAGGTCAACCCCGTTTCATAACTTCAGGTTAACCAAAGGAAGTAGTGATAATTACAGCACAGGTCAATAACCTTGGCAAGTCCCACTAGACTGGATCCCCACGCCCTCTATTTGGCGGCCATCTTTAAATTTTGAGCACCTTCGCAGGGGCTGTGTGTACTAAATTGTGAAGATGGGAAGGATCCCACTACCTACAGGGCGTGTCAAAAGAAATTGTCCCATGTGAAACACAATTATTATTTTTTTAGTCAAAAAAAATACAAAACAACAATTGGACGTGAAGTACTAATAATCATTTGCAGCAATCTTGAATGTGTCCATTTTATATCCATTTTGGAGCTTTCGTTATCAAATTATGGCAAATCTACTCCGGCATGTCAAATTCTGCTTTCGCCACTTGTCATGTGCAGAGACCTCTTTTATTATAATCGCCATTCAGTGGTAATTAAACATAATCAATAAAATCAATAATAACCTACCTACTAAATCTTGATAGTTAGTTGAATGTGAGCAGAAAAACATATTTTCATCCATATTATCCATGACAAACCACAGAATATTTGAATTTTAGATGTTCTAAACAATAGCTAGTATTCATAAAAATAAGTAATTACTAATTAGTATAGTAAAAGCTATAGTAAAAGCTATAAGTAAAAGCAATTACCGTATTATCCCTAGTAAGCGCCCAGGGCGGTTAGCAAAGTCATTTTGGGTGGGCGCTTATTATGTTACCTTTTTTTAACTCATTTATCGTACTAAATAAAATGTACAAGTGGTCATTTGAAGATGCTGACCATTTCATGTACTAAATGAAATATATGTACAAGTGGTCATTTGAGGATGCTGACCATTTGAAAAGGTGGGTGCTTATAAGGGATTGTTTGTTGGTAGTCATTGAGAAAAACAGGGGTGGGCGCTTATAAGGTCCTGGGCGCTTAATAGGGATAATACGGTACTAGATAAGTAAAAGGTCTAGCATAAGTAATTGCTAAAAACGTATTCATAAGCTTTTGCTTATGAGAACACCTGTTACTTTATTTAGAAGTCCACTCTTATTTAGTTACATTATTTAGAGGTAAACTCGGATTAAGTCAAATTATATGGAGAAAACCTTTTTTTAAACCTACATTGAGTCATATAGGCCATATTGTGCATTTTCCATGACCCGAACATGTTTTTCTTATACGATGCTGATACACATTTTTTCATTTCTGTTCCAGCCCCATTTGCTATCATCACTTTCCCATTTCTCTTCGGTGTGATGTTTGGAGACATAGGACACGGATTAGTCATGTTCCTTGCAGCTCTATTTCTTTGTCTGTATGAGAAGAAACTTGCTAAATTGGCCGAGGACGAGGTACGTGCATATCGAGAGTTGAGCGCCAGAAGCCTGTAACTCAACTTTTGGGCAAAATGAGATTTTGGTACCAAAATAATCCATATAACCCACAGATTTTCAGAACAATAAAGACTTAACTCATATTAACACTCAAAGAATTGAAGAGAATGGCCAATTCCACATAGCCCCAACTCAGTGTAACAGGTTTCAGTCAGTGCCAGAAGGCCTTAACTCGGACTTACGTCCTTGTCCTTCTGCCGCTCACTGAATTGACATGAGTGAGTTAAGGCTTGTGATCATGACAATCTTATACAGAAATAGGTGACTCTAAAGCAGTGATTCTAAAGCAGTAACTCAAATTATTGCAAATCCAGTTAGAGCCAAAAGACTGTAAATCAAGCATTTCTTAATTAATAATAAATATTGTCGTAATTAGTTATCTCAAATAGAAAATAATAACTGGTTCATTATTAACACTAAGTGTGATACTAATAACACTTTTTTGACTATAATCAGAAGTATGAGTTGGGTGCTACAGTGTGTTGTAATGGGTCCCAAAATTTAGTTAATTAATTTAAGTTAATTATCTCAAAATAGCCTTTTTGAGTTAAGGCTTCTGGCGCTCAACCCTCGATATAATCCCATATTAACTGCAATGGTGATTCTGACATGATTTTCTCCCACCCCTGCCCTGTTCTGCATGGAGTACACAACTTCCAATAAATGATGTAGCCTAAGAATTATACCCTATAAGGCAAAACAAAGAAGAAGGTCTGTCTCAGAAGCCCGCCCGCATTGGTATGTGAAATGAGCTTCGGCTTGTAGGTCTATGCGCTGGGGGTCAAAACAACTTCTTTTCTTATTTTTTTCCCTTTTTTTTTCGACTTTTTTTTAAATTTTATTTTAAAAAAAGTTTAAAAAAGTTCTCTGTAAGCTTGGATAAGCAAAAAAAATAAAAAAGCAAAAAAAAATGCATACCTCATAGCCTATTTTCTAAAAAATAAAAAAACGCACAGTACTTAGCTTTTTGGCACAATATTTCTGAGACAGACTTTCTTCTTTGTTTGGCCTTATTATGTAACAGATGTGTCTCCTTTCTGACAGTTCTGACCAAACTGTCCTCCTCCAAACACAGCCTAAAACAGGATGAAAGTACAAATACGTTATGATGGGTCATTTTACTAAATTACTAGAACATGGGGGACATAGCTCTCCAACCCCTCCCTTTTGCTGTTGTTGCTGGATCAATGCCAATGGCATTGAAACTGTCATTAAATCATAGGTTTCAAGAATATTTGTTCAAAATGTGTCAAAATGGGCGGAAATGTACTCAAATTTGTCATGTTTGGTACATATTATTTTCATGTAACAAAATTCTAAAGGCTTTATCTAGCCTTACCTCGACAATGTGTAAATGTATTACCAATTCCATACAGATATTTGGCATGTTTTTCGGTGGGCGCTACATCATGTTATTGATGGGTATGTTTGCTGTGTACACGGGCTTCATCTACAATGATATATTCTCCAAGTCAGTCAATATATTTGGATCATCATGGAATACGACCAATATGAATTACTCGTAAGTACAGTGGGGAGGTAGCGGGCTACATCATGCTCTACTGGTACCGAATTCTTTATATTGTAACTTATTTAATCAGTAGATGGGAGTTCATGCAGTGAACAAAAGTGTTAATAGCAATGCAATTGGGATGGGAATATCCAGTGGCAGCCCCCCCCCCCCACCCCCCCCCCCCCCCCCCCCCGTCATCTCTGAAAATTGTCATTTAGCTTTAAAAAATACCTATATCTAAGTTATAGTTTAAATAGTCTGAAGCGAGCTGGAACGCCTAGTATTAGACCAAATAAAACTAATTAACCTTTTTCATCTTGCCCACTCTTTTTTTCTTGCCCCCCCCCCCCCCGACAGATGAAGATACTACAAGTGCCAAAAGAATACTGCACAAATTAAAGAATACAGTTTTTCTTGTGCAGCTTTAGGTATTATATCAGACTACAATATTATATACATGGTTGCTGTAGTTTCAAACTTCTAAAAAAGATTTGTCTTCTTACTTTTCTCTTCTTTTTCTCTTTCTTTCATTAGTCAAGACTTGTTGAATCAAGATATTAGTCTCCAGTTAGATCCGAAGTACGCCTACAATAATGAAACATACCCTTTTGGATTTGACCCAGTAAGTGTGTAATACATTATATATCTATTTATCTATCGTTTGTACATATTAAAAGTGGTTGAGAAATGTCTCCTTTTTAATTTGAGATATTACACGCTAAGAATTACCCAAAACAAATAGTCAAAAACATGTTTTAACCCCCTGGGGTCTACTTGTCTATCTTACAGTGGTTCTGATTGGTTTATTACAAGATGTACTCATGAATAGCCAATTCAAATGCAGCTTGTAAAATGTTTCACTACCATCAGGGATACAATTATTCTAACAATGTCTCTCATTGGTGCAATAAATGATGTATCCATCTTTTTAACAATCGGCCGGTAGTTCTCAGGGGGTTAAGGTACAGTAGGAGATTGTCTGACTTCAGTGGCGTAGCCAAGGGGGGGCAAGGGGGGGCAGCTGCCCCCCCCTGTGGGGTTCTCTGCCCCCCCTGTTGCCCCCCCTGTGGGAAATGTCAGTTGAAATAATTTGGGACTAACCTATTCACAACACAAGGAAATTCAATCCTCAATTTGGTTGTTGCCCCCCCACCAAAACTCCCGGCCCCCCCTTTGCCCCCCCACTGAGAAAAACCTGGCTACGCCACTGTCTGACTTCCACCTTGGTACAGATAGGCATCTTGGCGACAGCTACGAAAAGAAGTTGAATCCCAAATAAAGTGTGATATTCAAAAAGTAAAGGGTCAAGAAAAACAAAACGACTGAATTGAAATCAATTGTACAACTTGCCGCATGAGTTTCTTAAAGACCCTCATTTAACAACATTATAAGCCTTTCATTGCAATGGAATGTCAATGGGAACCAGTAGACACCGGTGATCATGTGATGAAAGTGAAGCATGCTGGTGGTACTCAAGAAATCTTCAATGACAAACAAATGTCTTCCAGGATTTTCACCACTATTGCACACACAGAAGAAACCAAAAGAGGGTAGCACTATGGTCATTGTTAGACATTTACATGAAATGTGACCCTTAGTCTAGCGCTACCCCTGACCATATTCCCACACGGCAGTCGTCTGCAGGTGACAGTTCCAAAATTTCACAAAATGTTTAAAAAATGTCAACATTATTGAATTTCATCACCATATTTAGTTAGAATCACTATGAGAAATGCATTAAAATATATACAAACATGCATAGCATCAGTTCAGTGATTCTTGAGATAAGACTTATCAGTTCAGTGATTCTTGAGATAAGACTTATCAGTTCAGTGATTCTTGAGATAAGACTTATCAGTTCAGTGATTCTTGAGATAAGACTTATCAGTTCAGTGATTCTTGAGATAAGACTTATCAGATCAGTGATTCTTGAGATAAGACTTATCAGTTCAGTGATTCTTGAGATAAGACTTATCAGTTCAGTGATTCTTGAGATAAGACTTATCAGTTCAGTGATTCTTGAGATAAGACTTTTGAAAGTTAGGAAAGACTTTTGTAAAATCTTTTTTTGTACATGGTCAAAACTAATAGCCACATGGAAAGTGTTATATGCCAGATGATAAAAAAGATACTATAATAGGGAAAGCTGTTTGACTTACCTCATTTTATCCCACCCAGATCTGGCAAATTGCAGAAAACAAACTCAACTTTCTCAACTCCTTCAAGATGAAGACGTCCATCATCCTCGGTGTTATGCAGATGACTCTAGGTGTTATACTCAGTCTGTTTAACCATGTGTAAGTACATAGCGAGAGATCAGCTTTAGTTAAAAAGAGTGCTTTGGGAAAGAGCGATGTCTTTAATACAGTCAATTAGCCAAAGATGAAACGCAATACATAATGTGTGACATCCAAACAAATTTCACCTTGATGTTATGGTATTTCTGAAAGATTCAAGACAACTTTCAAAACCTACGTACGCCAAAGTGTTCCTGTCATGGTCGAGCAACCCATAAAAATGGAGAAGGGGGTTCAAATCCTTAAATTGGAAAATGGTGGCAGGAGAGAAAAAAAGGAGGTCATCTAGGATAGGACTGAGCGATCATTGTTGACCAAGAAATGGGGATGGTACAATTTCAACTGTCACACATGTCAGACAAGGCCCTATAAATGTTTTCTAAGTCAACTTCTACCATCACCTTATTAAATAAACATCACCACCAGTTCAGGTGTGCATGACATGCCCGCTATTTTCTCAAAACCTTATGTTTTTCGGGCCTTTCAGCATGTATAAGTAAAACTTCCCAACGGGTATACATTGGAAGTGTTGCTTTATACATGTTCAAGGGCAAGAGTAATTACAAGGTTTTCATATGTGTTTTTGGCCCTTGAACATGTTTACAGCAGACTGCCCAAAGGTTATTTATATAGAAATCATTAGTTTACTTGCTGAAGGGCCGGATGGGAATACGAGGTTTTGACAGAACAGCAACGACATGATGAATGATCAAAGTTGATAGTTTCACATACATACACTCCCGCCCAGAAGTGATGGCGCAGTGATCATATCCTAGAAAATCCATCTTCTATGAACATAGTATTGAATAATATCACAAGTAACGATGTTGTATGTGTTCATTATATAGTTCTTCTTCATAAATTCATGTTTGTTGCATGTTACGATCACCACATTTCATGCAAAACTCAATAAATCTAGACAAGTCAAAATCTACACAGTAAAATCCCATAGACATTTGCCTCATTAATATTCATGAGCTCATTACCACTAGTATTGCGCTATGGGAACATTCTCTCTCATCTACACCTTCTCTGAAAAATTAAGTTTTTTAATAATTAATTGTTATATTCACAATTGTAATTTCCTATATAATGATGCGCACGCAGTCCTTAAATCCCTAAAACATGGTAATTTTCTGAGGTAATTTGAATTGTCAAGAAAAACCTGACATTTAAAAGACAATTTCAATATTTTGGTTTACAAATCAGTGATCCAATACACGACAGAGAACCTCGCAGTTTGTCTGTATCTCGCACGAGGCAGCACAGGACCCATGGCAGGTTTTAAAATTACCGCGACGATGATATGCATTCCATAATACAATGAATATGTAATGTACAATTTTGCGAAGGTCAGTCGTTATCTTTTCCATCAGTTGCGCTCCTGTTATTGGAGCAACATAGCCCAACAGCCTATACCACCATACTATGCAATCGAACTTACTGCCAGATGTGTTTTAATTGGGCGATATCTCTATCTTTCACATGATTGTAACGGTCAACTCCATTCATAAAAGAATGCGCTAAAAGGGTGATCGATTCTAGTCTAACAAAGGATTCGAACAAGTCCATTCAAAATAATGTATGTTGGATCACGCGGTAACTAAACTTATATTGTGTGATTAATATTTTCTAATAGGTAGGTCAGACTTGGCTAGTCTCAACATTCCCTAAACGGACCTGACAAGCCGACTCGCTAGGGGGTGTCACAACTTTGAGCATTTTTCTAACTCAAAAATGGGAAGATTACAATTTAACCAGCCATTTTCACTAAGAAGAACTCAATACTGTATACAAAATGTATGGTGTGTTTTGTGTTCACTTCATGTCCACCAGTTTAATGTGTTTTATAACCCATGTTCTATGCACACATTGCAATATGACAGAATACCCGTGTATGTAAAATTGTAATTGCTGCTGCCAGTTTTAGTTCGAGAATTTTGCTGGTTCCCAGTACGCCACAGGTATCATTCTACAACCAAAACTTTAATAAAGTTTTGTCTCGAAATATCAGCTTTTTGGGAAAATTCCAGTAACCTTGTCAAAACACGAACCATGTTTTAGGTATTAATGAGCATTACAGATCCCAGTCATAATAATATTACGTGGTTGCATTTTGTAAAATAATGTAAAAATATTGATTTGTCGGAGATGATTTTCGCATGCAAGGATATCCCATAGCGCTATTACAGCGATAATGAGCTCATGAATATTAATGAGGCGAGAATTACATGGGATTTCCCCATAGAGAAAATAGCGACCTTGGAAAGATATTTATTGTGACAAATGTGTAGGCTACAAGGTCAAGGAAAGATGAATTTATGAATGACAAGATATCCAGGCACCTATATAAATAGGATTTGACTTTGATATGGGTACATTTACAAGACTGTTTGTAGAATAAGTTCTCCCGCTGGTGTGCGCCATCACTTCTGGGCGGTAGTGTATCTTATCTCCATCCAGCCCTTCAGCATTTACAAAGTAATACTTCCTATCCAAGGGCCAAACAACACATCTATTAAAACCGTGTAAGTGCTCTTGCCCCTGAACATGTATAAAGCAACACGTCCAATGCATAGCTGTTGGGGAGTTTAACTAATATATGCTGAAAGGCCGAGGAAAGGTTTTGACAAAACAGTGACAATGTATCAATTTGTGAAAAGTTCCGGGAATAAATCCTAATAAACATGGCCTCTCTATCCTTACACAGGTATTTCCGGAATGCCGTCAATTTCTGGTGCGAATTTATCCCTCAGATGATATTTCTTATGAGTATCTTTGGCTATCTGTGCGCGATGATAGTCATCAAATGGTTTAGCTACTCAGCATGGACCTCTTGGAGGGCACCCAGTATCATCACTACCCTCATTGATATGTTTATGTTTGTCAAGATATCGGATAATAACCGACTCTACAACGGACAGGTAGGTAACAACAACTCGGGGGCACTTAAAGGGGCATTGAGGGATCCGTATGGGAGTGCGCCCTCAATTATCCTGGAAATCAGTTTTTTGGCATCAAAGTAATACTTAGGCATATCATACTCACTACCATCTGAAACAGTTTACCAACATTCGCCGTTTATCATATAAAATTTCATGATTTTCTTAGTTTCGATATGATGATATCGAACCTAAGTGCTGTATTCAGAAATTATGCTATCGTTTTACTCACGGACTTTCGCAGCAAATCTTAACCCGGAAGTGCCGTTATTTGCTTATTTGGCATGAAGCCGATGTCGGAATTGTGTGATATTTTGGATTTGGGCTATGTTGATGATCATCTTTACATTATTTGCTCATTTAGTATATCGATACATCTCTCAATGCCCCTTTAAAGAAATATTATGTGATCTTGTTCAAATTTTTACACGTTTGGACTATCAGGAAAGACTTTCCTGAAATCATAAATCTATTTTGTCTGTATTTTCCGTTAAAAAAACCCATCACATCACATTACTAAATCATAATGGAAATCTGCTTCCAATTTAAGGACTTTTTCAACGTATTTGTTTGATTTTCATCAAAAAGCATTCCGTAGGGGTGTGTTAACTAACTTCACTTGTGTACAATTGCGCATTAAAACGGTGGGAAAAGGTGTCAAACCATAAAATTCTATTTACGAACGAAAAAACCACTAAAAAAATACACCGTCCTGGTACCAGGACAACTTATTTCAAAAACTGATTTTGAAGTATTTAGGAAACATTGCTCTGTAACTCATGAAATATTTTAGTTTCATGGTAATTAATGTAATTTGTAAAAAATGTATTTCTAGGAATAACTCGCTGATATAAGATCACATAATCAGGCGATGGCGGACCCATTTTTTTTTAAATTTCCATTGGTTTCAATGTAACAATGGATTTTAATTATATGACCCCATAAAATTCATCACACTTTGGAACTAAATTATTTCATCCTAAAACCTCTGGAGTTGGATAACCAGCTCCAGTGTCAGTATCATTTTTTGAATTTAATCCGTTGTAAAGCGTTCGTCCCATTCACTTGATCACGTAACCTTGTACGCATAATTTAACCTCGAATATTCGAAAACACGCCCGTGTCTGGCATCGTCTGTACATAATATGCCTTTAAAGGTGTACGCAGCAGTGTTGAAGGGTTTTTTAAATGTATAATCTACCGTCCGAATTCAAGATGAACATTAATAATAATGGTAATTTTTGCTGTTGTCACTCACGAAAATACATCAAAACTTGATTAAATCAATGTTAAAATATTTTGGAATATTATTGATACTTTTCTTAAAAACGTCCTCTAATATTATTCTCCATTTGATGCAGTTTAACACGTCTTTAGACTAAATATATCGCACCCTCTATAAAACTAAATGCAAAGCAGCAGCAGTCTTATGCCCAGCGTATTTTAGCGGGAAACTGTTTAGCGTGGAATTCTTTCTTATCCTGGGTAAGAATATTTGAATTGACGTTTTGTTGTTTAAAAAGGGCTGATTTTTCTAAATCGTTACAGGTGTAAGTAAGTACATACATATATAATTGCAAAAATGTAGAAATCCCTGTTTTGTTCAAATTTGAGGGTGCAACCTCAACTTCATTTCTGAGTACCCTTTAAAGTATAGGAGAGAGACTTTATCATAATTTAAATGATTCCTGATTAGCTGACGAAGAGCTAAATTAGCTCAATTACATTACTACGACCTTTGGCTTCAGGAATGCCGGAAAGGCACAATGTAAGCTTTAAAGAAGACTAAAATTGGCACAGGAAAGATTAAACCGGCACAATTAATGAACACCTACAAGGCATATTGAAGACTTTAATACAATGAAAGCTTAAATAGAACGATGAATACTTTAATGCTACTATATGAAGAGATAAAAAGAATCGATCAAGTACCTTGCTTGGTATGCCTCCCTCCGTCATGTCTCACAGTTCATGACTTTCATGATGGCTCTACACTGTTGTCGGTCAGCAGCTAGTTGTTACACCACTGGTAGAGGTTGTCCAACGAGATTCTTGATCCTGTTACTCCACCTTTCCCTCGGTCGCCCATGTCTTTTGAGCCCTCAATTTGTACCTGCATAAAGACCTTCTCAAGGCAGGTGTGCTGACGTCTGGCTATGTATCTGATGTAGCTTATAGTCTGGCGATTGATGGAATCAAGCAGGCTGTTCTACACACCAATATCTTGTAGGAATACATAAATGGCATCATTCAGGCTTTAAAGGCACAATGACAACCTATTAATTGATATGAATGTATAATATTGACTTCTGATTAATTCCACTATGACCATTCACGCTTATAATCTTTCCAATCAAGATTAATACCAGGGGAGTCTTATCTTCCATTGTACACCCCTGAAATGTACACCTATTTTACCTCTTTGGGCAATAATTCTGGGTTCTTTTTAGGCGACAAAGAAAAAGCCCTGTTCTACTGGCAAACTGACCTCTCAGGTAGGGTCGGTCAGTCGGGCGTTGTTTTTGAGGGGCTTTTCAAAATGTTCGTGAACATTTGGTGAATTTTTGGTTAAAAATATTGTTGTTTTTAATTTTCAAAGTTCAAAATTTTCAAACAAAATATCCAACAAAAATTGTTATAATTTCAAAAAATTCAAATCTTTTTAAAAATTCACAGAAATGGTTCAGTCTTGTCTGTGGAACAGGGTTGGGGGTATTCGTTGCCTTATTGGCAGAAACTTTATATTGTTCTTTCCATTTTTGATTCAAATTCCATTCAAACAGGACTGTTATGTGGTATTTAAGATTGGGACAATTTGGGAAAGGATTTGGTCAGAACATGTAAGGTTTGGAATTAATATAGGGTTTCAAGAAAGGTACTCACAACCCCTGCTTCATATTATAGTTTTAATCAGTTCAAAATTGGCAAAGAATATGTGGTTTTATCTCTCCGCACGCAAAAGGAATCTAAGCGTACTTGCGCTATTTTGGTATACGCAAGCCTCCACACATCCGATTCACAATACTCCATGTTGCGCAGGTTCTTCTGAATTCATTTGCTGCTATAAGCTATAAAACTGACTGAACTATAACTAGAATACCTTATAATCTGTTCATTTTGTTCTCTTCATCCACTGTCTTTGTATCATTTACAGCAACTGGTGCAGACGATAATGGTGTTCTTAGCCGTCATAACCATTCCCTGGATGTTGTTCATCAAGCCATATATCCTGAATAGACGTCATAAGAAAAGAATGCTACATGTAAGTGAGCAAGATAAATGTATGCGTTTGTTAAAGGAGGTGTCCCGCAAGTGTCCATAATATGTTAGAAATATAACTATCGAGCCCAACTTTTGTAATTATATAGAACAAAACACAACACCTATGACAAAAACAAATAAAAACCGCAATCTCTCAACATGCACTTTTTAAAATTCACGGCGATAGAAAGTCCCAGTGTCGATGATGACATAGTTATACAATGCACATGCGTAAATTTGAGCACCGATATCCATGACGTCATCGACACCGGGACTTTCGATCGCCGAAAGTGCATGTGTCGATGATGTAAAGTCCCAGTGTCGATGATGTTATAGTTATACAATGCACATGCGCAGATTTGAGCACCGATACCCATGACGTCATCGACACCGGGACTTTTGATTGCCGCGAATTTTAAAAAGTGCATGTTGAGTGATGGCAGTTTTTATTCATTTTTGTGACTTGTATGGTGTTTTGTTCTATATAATTACATAACTTTGGCTCAATAATTATTTTTCTAACAAATAATGCTCAATGTTGTGCTTGCGGGACCCTTCCTTTAATTGTTTGTTTTAGGGTGTGGTTTGTTCTGAAAAGCAATCACTCATCTGACTGTGATTTCTTTTTACTTCAAAAGTGTTTTTACAGGAATTCTCTTTTTCATGAAAAGTGAACGCCCTCTTAAAACCCTAACCCCCTAACCGGGTTTTTAACAGGGATCTCAATTTATTTTTGAAGAGAAAACGCCAACATAATTGATCCGGCATGTCGGCTCTTCATCCCACCCACATAAGGAAAGAATGCAACATGTAAGTGAGGAAGATACATGTATGTGTTTGTTAATTGTTTGTTTTAGGGTGTGGTTTGTTCTGAAAAACAATCACTCATCTGACTGTTATTTCTTTTTACTTCAAGAGTGTTTTTACTGGATTTCTCTTTTTCATGAAAAGTGAACGCCCTCTTAAACCCTAACCGGGTTTTTAACAGGGATCTCAATTTATTTTTGAAGAGAAAACACCAACCAAATTGATCCGGTTTATCGGCCCGTCATTCCACCCACTAAGCCATGACCCTCGGCTACTCGGAGATAGGCTGAGAAGTAGTATTTTTTAGTACTCGGGGAGGATTAAGAGCAATATGATCGATTGATTGATTGATTGATTGATTGATTGATTGATTGATTGATTGAAATATGTTATTTATTTTAGAAATCAGCCCATCATGACGTGAAGATGACAAAGAACAAAGGACTTGGTAATGAGACCGCTGAGCTGGTGCATCATGAGGTGCTTGATATAGATGAATCTAGCAGTGGATCCTCAAGTAGTATGGCATCAGAAGATGAAGAAGTAAGAGGAAGTCTAAGTGGTATGGGTGGGGAAGAACACTAAGGAGGGGAGGGGATTAGTTAGTGGTAGATCATGAACTACTTTGAGGCAGTACAGTTGCCAACCATGATATATTTACTGGAGATTAGTTGAGATTATGGACAAGGCAGATTAGTTGAGATTATGGACAAGGCAGATTAGTTGAGATTATGGACAAGGCAGGTTAGTTGAGACTATGGACATGGCAGATTAGTTGAGATTATGGGCATGGCAGGGGTGGGATGTGGAGAAGGGAAGGTGGAGAGGGCCTATGTTGGTAGGTAAACCAATGATCTATTGTAGGGCAGACCACAGACATCATGGCTCAGGAGAAGATGATGTACGAGAGATATTGCTTGTACATTTAGACTGATATCATTAGAAGAGGAAGGATGTGGGAAGCAGGGAGATGAGGAAGAAAGGGAGACAAAGTGGACCAGAGAGAACTACCGTACTACAGTGCAACTTACCATAAATGCCCGTTTTAACATGACAATAACAACAACACTTTTCTTCCAATTAAGTCAAGTTTGAAGACACATGACATCAAAGCCTCAATGCAAATTTGTATTACAACTATTTTGCTAATTAAGCTCATTTGCATATGTTATGCATATTTAATTAGCATCTAGTCAAAAACACATTTGACTTTTTATCTAAAGATGTGTACATCATGGAAGCCTGGGAATAAGATACAATGTGCATACTCTTAATTCCGACATTTTTGTATGAATAAATTAAAACATTTCTTTGTATTTTTCTCTTTATTTAAATAATTTGCATAATTAAGTACCTATATTCGAGACTTAATTTGAACATAACCATACCTTTAATATGGGTTTGTGACCTATCAAATTAAAGCGTAAGACATACACAAAAAAATGGTATGAGAACATTTTATGATTTTGTTTTTGTTTTCAAACTGCACATATTTAAGCAATGAGTATGCATTCTACACGCCCTCTTAGCTTTATTTGTATGCAAACAAATGATTCACCAGGCATAACCACAGGGAACGTGCATTTGAATCTACCGCGTTAGCACTGCACTGCCATTATGTGTGCAGTCATGCACAGTGATACATACAAGGGGGTGTGTGTGTGGTTTCATAGACCAGCTCCCTAGTATGTGCTTCTTGACATCCCTTTAGGTCTTTATAAATTGGAGATGTGTACTCAGCTGTGAAATCAAGGTCGGTTAAAAGCTATCTTCTAGTTGGCTGGGCCCTATACAGTTGTGAATGGTGGGTACTGAAGCAAAGACCAATTACAAAGGAGGTTTAATAGAAATGTATAGCAACAACAAAACTCACATACGGAGAGTCAATTATTTATTTGAACTTGAGTTATTTAAAAGCATTTGGATCACATACTGAATTGGTTTAATTATCATTTTTCATGGACCAAAAGAAGGTGGTGTATAACCAATTGAAATAAAGGGCGTTTATGGTAAGTTGCACTGTACTAATGATGAGGATGTGAAGCAGTCAAGTAGTACGCCATTGGCATCCAATAAGGATAATGTAAAATATAGATTGGGTGGGACTTGTGCAGTGGGCCTGGAAGAGGGGTACTTGGAAGTGAGAATCTGTGAGAGATGCGGGAGGATCACTTGTACATTATAAGGTGGATGTAGAGTAGATTAGTTGAGTAACATGTTGACAGATGAAAATGGTGTAAGACAGAATATTAGGAAGGAGTTTGAAATAAAATTGATTACTGGACACCCTATCTGTGATTGTTACTCCTTTACTGAAAAGCGTTATTTGTGGCGTAGTATCTGTAAGGTCACGAGCTGTCAGTCATGACAGGACCGAACCAACCAACCAACCCATTTATTTCAGATAAGAGATCGAGCTTGTAAGTGACATAGACTTCTGAAGATCAAGTGGGGTGTGCAGTTGTATAAAGAATAGAGCTGGTGCGTGTGATAACTAGTCCTTGGGCCAAGTGCTGTTTTTGATACCATGTGTAGGTGCAAATCTAGAGTAATACCAACTTCTACTTATAATATTCTTGCTTTCTAGCAGTTACGTTACGAAACAAGTAGGTGCCACTATGGCTTTGCCCCTACACATGTTAAAGAATCAGCAAAAATTGCCACCTGGCCCAAGCACTAAACTATAATTATACATCATGTTTTAGGCTAAGACTATGCAGAAAATGTTAAAAAGGCATTTGTTAATATATGCGAGTAGCCTTTTCCCTATTCATATTAACTAGTGATCAGTGAAACAAGGATCACCATTTGCATCAAAATTTTGATGTACAGTAACAGTCCAACCTCTGTTATCTGACCCTCTTTTATCCGATAACTCTGTTATCCGGATGAATGATCCCAAAAGAAAATAAGTTTTTTACAGCGTAATCACCTTATTTTCGCATTTGAAGGCCGTCTTTTGATGTTGGTAGTGCTGTTTAGTGCTTATACATTGTTACTGTAATTACCTCTCATTCAGTACCCTTCTATTGTCCCAATGTCAGCAACTCAGGACAGTCAATGCAGGATTACACATAATTCGCTTATATTTCAATTATCCGGCCATTGCTTGGTCCCATCATGTCCAGATAACCGAGGTTGTACTGTAGTTATTGATTACACACGCTTAACAAACCATTATATTTACTTTGCCTCAATATATTTGTTCCTCCTCAGTTTGACTTTGGTGAGGTATTCACTCATCAAGCCATACACACCATAGAATTTGTATTGGGTTGCGTCTCGCATACGGCATCATATCTTCGTCTATGGGCGCTCAGTTTAGCTCATGCAGGTAGGCCATTACATTCATGGGTGTCATTCCATCGAGGACAGGGGGGGACATGTACCACCTTCTCCACCTCTCCAAACATTTTGGACCAGGGCTTTTGTCATTCAAAATGAAAATTGAAATTTTAGTTTCATGCAACAATAAAATTTGTGAATAAAGTAAAACTGCCCAATGGTTATGCATAGGAAGTGTTGCTTTATACATGTTATGGGGGCAAGAGCAGTTTTGATGGATGTGTTTTTGGCTCTTGAACATGTTCAGAGCAGACTGCCCAAAGGGTATACTTAGGAAGTATTACTTTATACATGCTGAAGGGCCAGATGGAGATACGAGGTTTTGACAGAACAGTGACGATATACAAGTTTGTATAACATCCACCAGTATAATACTGATGACAAATGCATTTAAAGTCATACTCACTTTGGTAGGTTCAGTTCAGGAATCTTTCAAGCTAGTAGTTCTGATCCTTATCTTGAATCACAGCATCTTGTCTACTTTTGCGACCCAATTTGCCACAAGGTTTTGAATGAGCTGGCTACCATAACTATTGATTAAATGAGAAAAGAATTTGAATGAAACGGACTCTTTGTAACCAGAGGGGTGGGGTTTTGATCCATTCTCTTGCCAAGCTGTTCAACTAATACAGGTGTCCTCATCTTTAAAGGGGCACAGAGAGATTTTACAAACAAATGAAATTCAATATTTTCACATTGTTTAGATAGATGATATACATAGAAACCCTCTCATGTAAGATTTCTTAAATTATATTTTGGTTAAAAGTCACCACCAATTGAATCAGGGAGGTCATGACTAAGCATCACATAACAAGCCATGGGTGGTCTTCAAGGTTATTTTGAATAAACATGAAACAAATAAGTGAGAAGCCATCTGTGGCCTTTTAGATGAATATTGGTAATTTCGATGTGATCACAGATCACATAGAAACTCAAAATGCTAGCAAATCCATGAATTTCACATGAAATACTGCAAATTAAGCTCTATCATTTTGGGTGGTAGTTAGTACAAAGATATCAGCCGCATGTGGCGCTCTCTATTTCCTACAGTATCAATCAATCCCGCCAATCGATAACGGTCTTGTAATTTTTTCAGCCAGGTCCGAAATGAACCATTATATACGTTACCCTGCTCAAGTTCGTGCTCAAGTTCGTTACAGCGTCAAATGATCTTTACAGATCAGTGACCGCACTACTGTGCATTAGACTTTTGTAGTCTGTAGTAGACAAGGGGCAGTCTCTACGTTATTTCCATTGGTCAAGGGGCAGTCCTTTGGAGGTTCTATTAGAACCAAATTTATATACAGGGTAGTCCAAAAAAAACTATACCCAAATTTGGAGGCCATTTTCTCCTAGATGATAAAATATTTTAGTAATTTGGTTTGCATATTATTAAAGCATATATCGTTGAGCATTGTTGGTGAAAATAGGGAAGATATTACATTAATATTTTTTGAGATATTGCTATTTTTAGCGAGTATGTGTAAAAATGGATTTTCCACGGGAGCTGTCAATGCATCAACATGTTTGAATATGATATGACAATGACACACCTTTGTATTCATTGCACAGTTGACAATGACAAGCACACCTTATTAAACTTAATCCCTAACTGCTTATAATGGGTCTTGGGTCATTACATTATTGTGTCATATCATATTGTCATAAAAGTGCATATCATGTTGATGCATTGACAGCTCCCGTGGAAAAGCCATTTTTACACATACTCGCTAAAAATAGCAATATCTCAAAAAATATTAATGTAATATCTTCCCTATTTTCACCAATAATGCTCAACGATATATATGCTTTAATAATATGCAAACCAAATTACTAAAATATTTTATCATCTAGGAGAAAATGGCCTCCAAAGTTGGGTATAGTGTTTTTTGGACCACCCTGTATAGTAGGCCAGTGGCAACCTACGTGTTCAGTGGAAGCTGCAATCCATCTGAACGGCTCTTTTCAGAGCCACCAATTCTTTCACAAGTAGGAAAGGGCACCTACTCTCAAATCATCGGGCAAGGGGCAGCCCAAATGATGATAACAAGAGAAGTGGCAATATCTATGTTTTGTTTAATATTATAATAATTTGGTCCTGAAGAAGTCAGAGCTAATCCTGACGAAAGCTTGACAGATTAAAACTCGTCCGACGGCGAACCCGTTAAACTTTTAACTTATATCATGAATACCCGTCGTAAAAGCCTATCTCACAATTAGGTAGTTAGTACGTATATAAGCATTACGTATATTACGTAAAACCCAACTTCTGAAAAAATTATGGGCTCCCTCCATGAAGGATCTCTTAATGCCCCTTTGATCACACCAAATTGTCACACGGTTTTGTAAATTAAGTAACAGGGTGTCATACTGTAGTTTATTGATACATTGTCAGCTGTTCTTTTGTTTACGTATTACGCACAGCTTGTCTCCTATCATGGGTGACCTTTGACCTCTGTTATTTTGGCCCTAAATAAACGTGGGACAACATGGCGGATATCTGAATCCTCTATTTGCAAGTTGTCTGACATAGAGTTCTGTAGTCTAAAATTATAAGCCTTAAGTTGTCTTAATATAACACATAGCTGTTGATTTAAAACAAGAAAGAAATTTATTGACACCAATTCTTTTACAACCAATGGGGGGGCACTCAACATATTAATGGGATTTAGGGGGGTAAAACATGTCCTACAAGCCCGACCAATCCATTTATTTTTTCAACAACAAGAAAAATGTACAATTTTTGTTTATTATAGTTTAGGGGGTGTTTTGTTTATTTTTTTTGAAAATGTCGAAAATTGTTCGAAAAGTAACAAATTAAACCTAAGAAAATCGTTTGCCCATACCACACCCTTTTTTTTGGCCTTGCCACTACATGATAACCTTGATAGAAATTGGAATAAAACTTGATAAATGTTATCATTGTTTTGCAGAATTATCTGAAGTTTTATGGTCAATGGTTATGGGCATGGGTTTGGGAATCGATACCCTGGGCATCCCTGCCGTCATGATATGGGGAACCTTCGCAGGATTCGCCGCCATGACTGTGGCCATTCTTATACTCATGGAGGGGTTGTCAGCATTCCTGCACACTCTACGATTACATTGGTGAGTTATTACTATACTCTATTTGTCTTCCTCTATTTTGTCTGACAGTGGCGTAACTTTACAGGAGCAACTTCTGTATTTTTACGCGTGTGTATATACGCCAGCGCCACGAGTAGTCGTGCACGTTAATGTGCTGCAATTTGTAAATGAAGCAGTTATGTCACTGTCTTGTGATAGATGAATATATACAATAAGTTAAAGGTATATTATGTGATCTTTTCCAGGGAACACCCTCAACATTGAAAAAAATTGAAAGCAGATTTTCTTGCAGATTTACATTTCTGATCATAAATCGTACATACATTCCAAGTTACAGGGCGATACGATTCTTAATTACTTCAAAATCATGGTTTTAGAGTGAAAATAAACTGTCGGATGTCCGACAACTAATGTTACTCTAGTCTAAATTCACTCTAATCATGATTTTGAGGTAATTAGGAATCGTATCGCTCTGCAACTTGGAATGTATGTATGATTTATGATCAGAAATGTAAATCTGCAAGAAAATCTACTTTTTAAAAAAAATCATGAATAGAGGGCGCTCCCTGGAAAAGATCACATGATTCCGTCTCATATGTAAATTGTATTGACTTAATGTTAAATATGTCTCATCCCCACACCTTCTTACCATTTGCTAACAAACTTCCCCAGAGGTCCCTCGCCCAACTCGACCATCGTTTTGTGGAAACGGCCGACCAAAATAGGACGTAATGACACCACCACTCCAGTTATACTACTGGATTACAATGGCGATTATGAGCATAAAGTAATAATGCAGCGGGAGAGCAGCACGCAGCGGGAGATAACCCCCTTGCCATTTTTCCTCTGCTTAGCAATGGTGGGGGAGGGGGGGGGGGGGGGGGGGGGGGGGGGGGGGGACATGAGGGAGACAGACCTGTGATCAGGGGAGGGTCAAAGGGGGCAATCCTTCTGACTGTGGGGCAAATGCCCCCTGCCACACCCCTTCTAGTTACGCCCCTGTTGCTTAGTATGGAAATGCTTTGCTGCCTGTACTTTTACATATGTGTATTAATTATGGAATTTATTTATCATACCTACCAGCACTGTCTTTCAAAATGGACACATGTTTCAAGAATAAAACAAAGGATCACTATACTATACTGTCAGAAGTAAACACTATATAGTTTAATCAATTCCAAATTGGCGAGAAGTATTCGGTTCTTATCTTTCCACACGCAAATGCAATCCAAGTGAATGCCTGCGATTATGGCCATACGCATGCGGTTTTGGTGGCACGCGCGCATGCGGTTTTGGTGGCACGCGCGCATGACGCATATGATGCACAGTGCATGTGTTGCCTACATGGCATTTTAGTACATGCATGCCTGTGTCCTTCTGTATTCATTTGCTGCTGTAAGGAGGAGGCTTTGTCAATTTGGAACTGATCAAACTATATACTATAAGATACAAGTAGCTATACTGTGTAAATCTCTCACCTGTTGCATTCTTTTTTCTTTTTTTTCACAGGGTGGAGTTCCAAAGCAAATTCTTTATTGGTGAAGGCTACGCATTCATACCATTCTCTTTCACTGGAGTTCTGGAACCAAATAAGGAAGAACTGTAATCAAATATGGAACAGTTATAACCTTATATGGGAGTCTTCAAAGTTATCTTATAACAATTACCTAAATTATGCAATAATGACTGAAAATTAAAAATGTTCACCTAATCCATATGATATTAGAGTAACCACTACTAACAAATTACCATGAATACAGAGGTCCTTTTAGATGCCATTTGTTCCACTGCGGTACAAAATAATACAAAACTATTACAATTTCCCTAAATGAGTGCGCTATTCAAACATGCTATTGTAACAGCTGATGCAAGGAAAGTTATTTTGCTGAGATTTTATTTCACCTTTTACATAATTCACCCACAATTCCAGAATAGATCGAATCAGTATATTTGTACAACAAATATCTCAATCTGAATGTGCCAACATCTTCACTATTTTGTCCTCATAAGTCAATAGAGCATCACTACAACACAGCAAAAAATGTTGTTCGACAGTTTTAATCAACGGAGGTTCTTCAATTACCCTGTTTAAACAACTTTTGCATATTTAAACAATTGTTTAAGCAGGGTACTTGAACAGCGCCAGTTGTTTAAAGGTAGATGTTCCGATTTTCAACTTGAAGTTTTCTATTCTACATGAAAGGTCATCCTTAAAAAAAGTTGTGTTCCGAAGTTTGTGTTGCATAGCTCTAATGGTTCTTATTTTAGACACACAAGATGCTGTGAACTGTACCCATTGAGTAGTACACAAACTATATCGGTGGTAACCACCATTTGCGGTAATTCGACGTTATTTCATCGATTTCTGCGTAATTATACCGATTTAAGCCGTCAAATTTCAGTATGATGATGAGAAAAATACGAGCTTTCATATGATATGAAAATCTCCGTATGTTTGAAATAATTGTGTGTTACGAAAATGTGATCGGGTCATCTACCTTTAAATAGTGTTTGTCAAAGTAACACATTCATTGAGCAGGTGACAGAGTTGGTCTTTTGAGCACGAAATAGTGGTGAATTTGGCACATTTTGAATGAGACCTCCCCATGTTCGCAAGCAGGTGGCTAAACACTGAAACATGTGATTGCTACGAAGTAGGTATCGTTGTTAAGTATATAGAACACATCCGCTTTTCATTGATAGGAAACACAATATGAATAACACAAAATATTTGAAAATTTATCAATTGAAAACAAATTTCCCAACCTTTTATTTGAGCAGTTTATATAGTTCACTTCATTCTGTCATGAAATTGATACATGTTTGGGACACAAAGTACAATATTTCCAATAAATTCAACACTTACATTTTATGCTAAGAAAAGGCAATTATTTCTTCCAACACCGTGCTGCATCCTTGAATTGTGATTGACATGTTTGAATGCAAGATCCTACAGTCATCATAAAAGTAACTTACTTTGTCATAAATGTGCTTAACTCTTAACGTATAACTCCTACTTAAAAATCTCAAATTTTAAAGTTGTCAAGAAATTTCTCTTCTTTAATTTGAGGTATTGCATGCTAAGAATGGTTGATTATTGAGAAAGTTACAATCCAAATTGTAAGGTAAAGTATGATTTTTCTTTTCACACGAGGGAGTATATAATGTTGATACATCGGAACAAAGGGCCGACTATCCACACCGCATTATCGACTGGTGAATTAGCACTACATGTACCAGTAATTCATAATTTACTCATAATCGCGTCCACATGTAGAAAAGCAAAATGGAAACCATACTTTTTCTTACTTTTAGTACTGTAACTTCCTTGATTCCAATCCATTCTTCACATTGCGATAGCTATCTCAATTAAAGAGGAGACATTTCTCAGCAACTTTATAATTTGATATTTTTAAGTAGTTAGTTACACTTTTAGAGTTAA
The DNA here is from genome assembly GCA_035610835.1 of Ophiura sarsii. Classification (NCBI taxonomy): domain Eukaryota; kingdom Metazoa; phylum Echinodermata; class Ophiuroidea; order Amphilepidida; family Ophiuridae; genus Ophiura; species Ophiura sarsii. The sequence goes on from CM069455.1 coordinate 45,759,462, forward strand.
AAGTACATTTATTACCTGGAAAGTTACTTTTTTATGACTGTATATCACTACACTACTGCACCAAACAGTTAGCACTGCCAAGCTCATTGTTTTCAAGTTCCTCCCTCTTTGGTGGATTCAGAAGTGGTCCAAACCATCCAAACTCCTTTGCGCTACTACAAGAAATATGTAATGTGGTAGAACAATATCATCTGGTCCTATTTGGCTCATACCCTTACATTTGGCTTCACTTAGTGTGAAGAAAAACTCAAAATTTGATTTTAAAATATAGTTTATGTTATAATAACAAGCCTGATTTCAGCCATGTTATTACATTACACATTAACTGCTCTTTATTCGTGAAATATGGTGAACTAGTGTCCCTCGGTGTTCTGGGACCAAAAGCCTACTAAACACAACACCAAAAGTAAGTCCCCCCTAAACAATTCGTCATAACATCGTAAGATAAAACATTTTACCAATAAAACTTAGTTAGAAATAATCCTATGACTGTTTCCTAAGTGGTGTTTGAAAATGAAAGATGTCCATGACTTCATGGCTGAATAAGCTCAAAAATAAGACAAAAACTGCCCTTCTCAAAAGTCACAACTCACTATGCTAATATCGGAGCCAAGAATGGGATTTACATGGCTGATTGATCATGAATTGATTACACATTACAGTAAATTTTGCTCAACCACAGGTACTTTTTCATTAGTGAGAAGCAATTCATAAACTTTTGTGACTTTTGAGAAGGGCCGTTTTTTTCTTCCATTTGAGCTCATTCAGCCATGAAGTAATGGAAATCTTTCATTTTCAATCATCACTTAGGAAACAGTCATAGGATTATTTCTAACTAAGTTTTATTGGTAAAATGTTTTATCTTACGATGTTATGACGAATTGTTTAGGGGGGGACTTACTTTTGGTGTTGTGTTTATTTGCCCTCAGCTGAATAGTACACATAGGGTCTCCAGATCACCTCAGGGCAATAGTTCACCCCATTTCCTATATAAGCAGTCCATATTTGTATACTATCACATGGCTTGAAATTGTTTGTGTTATAATATCATTATATAAACAAATATTGAACGCACGTTTGGTGTAATGGTTGAACCCTTTTCTTTAGTCTAATTTGGCTCATTCCATGACACTCAGCTTCACTTGGTGCACAGGTGGGAAAGCCTAAATGTGATCTTGCGATATAGTTTTTACCATCACACTCCTAGGCATTCAGAAATTATATATTATTACACCTCATACATATTCATGAACTAATCATGCCAATTCATTGGCCAATTTCTTTCACAAGTACTATTTCCCTACAGCCTCATCCCCAGAGTCACAGTGAGGTGTAATAAAACAAATACTACATGGTATGATCGGGCAATAGGGCACACTATTTTCCCTCGGCTCAGGTTCGGGGTGATAGGCCCGTAGCCAGTACCTCGGGGGAAAAAGTTTGCTCTATTTCCCCTCTACCATGTAGTATTTGTATACTACCACATGGTGTGAAAATAATTATGGGTCAATGGGTACTTTAGGTCCCAGAAATGCATCAATTGCACAGAAAATTGAAGTACTGTAAAACCAAAATTTTGTGAGGGATTTAATTTCGCGAGGGATGTGGATTCGCGAAATTAAATACCCGCGAATCTAACAATGTTGCATTGAAAGTAACAATCAAACATCAAGATTCGCGAAATTAAATGCCCGCTAAAATAGCAGCAATTTTAGATCCCATGGTGGGCAAACTACATGTATTTGCAAATTATGTGATATCATTATATAAACTAAATAATCAGATTATGCCCGCCTTTTTTTTTGGTGCTTTTGTTGTTTACTATTATCATAACCCGGCTAAATCTTGATTGTCCCCTTATACTAGGCAATACTTGTTGTGTAGGGGGAGCCCAAAAAATGACTTTCAATATACACTCGGCAAAAGAAGTTCTTGGACACTTAAATTAAATTAATATTTAATAGAATATATATAATTATATATATGATTATATATATATATAATTGTATATCAAAATAAGCAGAAAGTAATCCTCTAACAGCTTAATATGGAATTTAGTCATGATCACTCATGCATGGCAGATCCCATTCACTTGACAATGGCAAGAAGATTGCAACAAATTGGATAATCCCTCCATTCAAATGACTGTAAATGCTCATTTTTTGCAATTTCCTTTTACGCACCTACCATTGCTTAATGAATGTGCTCAGCCATGCATGAATGCATACATCTTAATTTCATACAGACAAGATAGAGAATTATTGTCTGCTTATTTTGACATGCAATTGTTTAATTTATATTAAATATTTATGTGAAATATTTGAACTTCAATGAGTGTCCAAGAACTTCTTTTGCCGAGTGTATAAATATTGAATGCCTAAGAGTTAAATTTGGAATAATCCAAGTGGACCAAGTGATAGAGTTTTACTATTTGCACAAACACATTTTGATTATGTATGTGACACGATCAAGCAGAATGAGTCGTATGTCAGGAATATTGATGAAAAATGATATGTGGGTTTGAACCATACTGTAGAGTTTTTTACCAGCTTTTGAATGATGGGCAAATATCAAAATTTAAAACTGCCGACATGCGACTCATTTCGCTTGATCACGTCACATATAATGTTATCTCGCTATTAATTTCACGCCATGTGATAGTAAAAACTTTGCCTGAAATCATAATTCTTACTTTCACACTCTCAGGCATTCAATATATTTGTATAATACACAAACTGCATTAGAAACAAGCAATAACAAAATAACAATTTAGATAAAGACTAATTTATTTCTCAGAGAAAAAAATATCATATTCAGAGAAAAATTTAATATTTTAAATAATACCTGTACCATCAATAACAATCTTTATATTAATCTTAACCTTTATTCTATACAATAAAATACACAGAAAAATGTGAAAGGTGATCTGTTTGCTTAGCTGTTTATATTGTGTGCAATTATTATTCATAAACTGGCTATGATTGGAATGGTACAAATATGATCAAAAGGTTTAAATGATAATCTTATGACATACATGTATGAGATTCTTCCCTTTCAATGAATGGAATAATCTCGCTTCCCTGAAACACTATGTTTGTACCATCCCACCAATTAAAGCCCATTTATGTTTGTTTGTAAACCTAATTCATATATTCTGATCACTTACAATGTATCACACACACTCACAGGGCTTGACAAAATGTTCCTTTCCCAGGAAGCACATCACAATTGTCCTAATTTGTTACATCTCTGATGTACAAATTTGGTAGATAAACCCTCCTATTTGCCAAAATTTCCCACACCATTCCCATATTTTCTCTCCATATACCCGCATAAGGCACATTTGTCATAACTTTGAAATCTACTTAATAAACTTTATCTTCCGTGTGTTGCAATCCAATATTCCACAATTCAAACAAAATCTGCAGTTCAATTTTTTATCCGTTTTCTTCATGTAAATTTACAGGCAGAATGGGATCTGAAACCCTGTAATGGTTATGAAATAAAATTACAAATTTATGAATCTTTTAACAATTCATACTGGTTGGCATTTCAATACAAATAGTTAGGAAAGTTTATAAAGTTTCTGTACAAACTAGTATAAAATAAAAATTGCCCTGAGAAAACACACACACCAAATAAGACACAGGGTGTATCAATACAATGTCACATTCAGATAAAAAGAATAATTAATATACATATTCCTTTACAACTTTACATGATTCATTACACCCCAATATATATATATATAACACATGGAAAAAAGTATCGCACCACTTTTTGTTGTTGAAAAGTGCAAATGTGGCCTCGAATTTTGCCACCATGGTGTGATATTAAGGATCATTTGTTTGCGTAAGCTGTCCAACAAAATGCTATGCAATTTATAGCATAACATTTTGTTGGACAGCTTACGCAAACAAATGATCCTTAATATCACACCATGGTGGCAAAATTCGAGGCCACATTTGCACTTTTCAACAAGTGGTGCGATACTTTTTTCCATGTGTATATATATAATTATTCATTGACAACCATTTCTGGTTAGACTACAACATTTGAATAGAGTGCTCAATACCGTAAACGGTAGAGCGTATAAAAATTCAGAGGTATAGACCTTCCAGAATATTATCGCTACTCTGAGTTTCATGGACAATCCCATACGGTCATTTTGTCCAATCGTCAGGCGAATAGATGCTTCTCTGATCGCAGATCTAGCACACATATGATAATGCAAATACACAATCAATGGTGTTTTTGATCAGCGATCAGAGCAGCATAATATTCCCGAAGTGGTCAATACACATCAAAAGATAATCAGAGAGTGCTCAACTGATAAATCAGGAGCATAATATAATTATTCATTGACAACCATATTATGAATATTATGCTGCTCTGATCGCTGATCAAAAACACCATTGATTGTGTATTTGCATTATCATGTGTGCTAGATCTGCGATCAGAGAAGCATCTATTCGCCTGACGATTGGACAAAATGACCGTATGGGATTGTCCATGAAACTCAGAGTAGCGATAAGTTTAGACCTTCCGAGAAAGGGAGTCGTTACTCTGAGTTTCATGCTGACTGACAACCATTTCTGGTTAGACTAGACATTTGAATAGAGTGCTCATTACCGAAAACAGTAGAGATCATGTTGTCCAATCTTCAGACGCCTGAAGATTGGACAACATGACCGTATGGGATTGTCCTTGAAACTCAGAGTAGCGATAACATTCCGGAAGGTTTATACTCTCTGAATGTTACACTAGTTTCTCTGAATGTTACACTAGTTAGACACACCCTGTGTTGACAGTATAAAAACATTGAAGTGGGATGGCAGTAAAAACAATTATGAAATACAGACTAACAAAAAAAAGTTATACAATAGCAATTTTATTTTTAATCCAATGTTAAAATCATGCAATTTCAAAATCATTTTATTTTGAATTTTTATCTACTTGCGTTTAAAATTTATGACTAATCTACTAAGTCGTCTAGAAATCGGGTTGGGCCACTTTCACAATATCACACAATCTTATATCTTGTATAAATTAAATGATTAGGTATCTTTCAAGGAACATTAAAGAGAACAATATAATTCTGTTTCAAATAGTTTTATAGTCTATTTTTCTATCATTAAACAGTGAAGTTACTGTGTAATTTATGCATCACATAAAAGTGTGCGACATTGGCGTACACACACACACTTAGAAAGACGGAAGATACAAAACGTGTGCATAAATGCTGCACCTGTAAAGTTACGTCACTCTCCAGAGGAAGAGAAATAGATAGGGAAAGAGAAGGCATTATGGAGTTTTCAGCAGAGAGCATATATTCAGCAGAGTGTATATTTCTTAAAACTTAACAGTATTAAGAAATATACCCTCTGATGAATATTGTAAGGCTTATGCCACACACAAAATACAACCCTGTTCTACCTGCAAACAGACCTTACACTATGCCCATGTGTTTTGAACTCGCCACCCTTCGCGTTGCATTTTCAGATTTGTACATTTTACACCATCTGAGATTGCGCATAGAGTTTGTACACAGCGCCACGCTACCACCGCCGCCACCCTTGACTTTCAGAATATAATCAACCATATCTCAGCCAAACAGTTATATCCAATCCTGATTTATTCATACAAAGTAGCTAGATGTACGGACTTTCAAATGACACCTCAACCATTGCTCAACCACATTTAGTTGTTGAGTTAAAAGAGAGAGATGAATGATTCGTCACTGAAAATGCAACGCCGCCACCGTTTTTGGTGGCAAGTTCAAAACACAGGGTCATATCACTCTTTCTTTTGTTCAGTACCATCATCTTTTTTTAGGTAAGTTAAAATACTTATGACCCCCATAGAGGCTGACACAATACCTATAATTCCTGGTCCATGAAAACTAACCTCTTGGGCCAGTCCGCCAAGAAAGGGTGCCATTGCTCTCGCCATAGATGACAGTGACTGACCTGTGCCTAGTAATGCCCCTGTGTTCTCTACGCTTGCTCTCCGTACACTCATATCAGTTATACACACACGGCTTACTGAGTTGACTATTCCAAGCGTCGTCGAGAAGAAAATAAAGATGGGTATATTCGGTGCAAAAGTACACCCGAATATATTGAACACTGTAGCGATGCTCGTGTGCAGTAGAAGCCTCTCTATATTGCCGTAAAATTTCACGATCCGTCCCGTGCACAAGCCCGATAAGAACCCCACGAGGGCGCCATAGGACATGATCTGACCGATGGTCTTGGGCGTGACGTCGAACATGGCCTCGAGCATGAGCGAGAAGTTGGAGCGGTAGATCATGAGTGCGAATCCCATCAGGAAACGCACCAGGAATATATCGAAGCAGGAGCGCATAATGAGCTGAAAGCTTTTCATGAAATCCTTGACGTTTTGGATCAATTCGCCAACAGTGAAGAGCTCTGCTGATTTTGAGTCGGGTAGCTGATGGTCAGGCCCGGGAGGGTGAATCAAGAAGTACACCACAGCTGTAAACAGATAAATAACAAAATGAAAGTAAAGGTATATGTATACTGTAAACAAAAAATTGTTTAATTGTCCTCGTCCTTCCGACCCTCTTAAATCCTTCCGACCCAAAAACCTTTTCTTTCTTTCTTTTTTTTTTCTTCTTTTTTTTGGAAATTTTAAACAAAAATCAAACATTTCATTTTTGTTGTTGAAAATTTCATTTTTTTTTTCAAGGCTGGAGTCACAAATCAACAAACTGCATTTCTGTGGAATTGTATATTCTAGACCTCTTGTTTAGTTTGTGAATTTAGTTTTTAATGAAAAAATGATGGTTTTGACAATTAAATAAGAAATATGTAAACATCTAAAAGTGCAACATATCTGCCCATTTTAGATTATTTTTAACCCATATGGCATATTTTAGTGCAAAAAAACACATTTGCTTCAAAATGCATCCTTTGCCCCAAAAAGCACTTTTTCCAAAATCAGGCATCACTTTTAGTGCTTTTAAAAAGCGCAATCCCCAATCCCAAGGTAAAACTTGAGGGTTGAGCGCCATAAGGCAGTAACTCAACTTTTGGGCAATTGATATTTTAGTACAAAAATAATCCATATCGTCGCTGTTCTGACATACCGGCACATCACAACAGAATTAAGTAAAGTGATGTGCCGGTATGTCAGAACAGCGACGAACCTAGAATTTCAGAACCATAAAGAGATAACTCATAAACACTCTGAATTTGACTAAAATTAGAGTTATTAAGTTGGGTGCTACAGTGTATTGTAATGAGTCCCAAATATTTGAAATGAAAGTCGATTATCTCAAATAAAAATAGCATTTCTTGAGTTACGGCCTTCTGGCACTCAACCCTTGAATATAAGTAGCCTGTCCCCCAGACAGCTAAGTTCCTCTTTCCTTACACTTACCAAAGTCCAAAAAGAACAGAGCACCAGTGATTTTGGCAACGATGTGGAAGCCATCATCTAACTCCGCTAGATGTCCCCCGAAAAGCGGCCCTATGATAAACCCCATGGAGGAGCATGCATTGAATTGGCCAAACACACGAGGGCGGTCTTCAGCCGGTGTCAATTCGGCGATGAGTCCTTTGGTTATGCCCATCCCTTGTTTGAAAATACCTGCATAGGGGAAAAGTTAAAGATGATGAGAGTATATGTGTCAAAGCTTGATTCTCACACTTTATTATGAAATTCTACCCTATAGTTCAATCAGTTCCAAATTGGCGTTAAATATTCGGTTTGTATCTCTCTGCGCACGAAATTAAGCAAGCGTCACTCTCAATTATGGTCACACGCACCTGTCATGCATGGTACACAGTACGCTTGTGGACTTCATGGGCACCGGCGTCTTTCAATATTAATACGCTACTGTTAGGAGGCTTTGCCAATTTGCCAAGCTGATCAAACTATATTCATTTAGGTCAGGTGCCATACAATAGCCACATTTATCTAATGGGGTGGTACAGATGTGCCAGCTTGTTGGACGTGGCTATTAGTTTTACCATTATACAAAACAGATTTTTCAAAAAAATGTTCACAACTTTCTCAAGTCTATCTCAATAATTACTGAACCAATACTAGACATGTTTGTACTTATGTTAATGCATTTCTCATGGTGACTCTAAATATGGTGATGAAATTCAATAATTTTGACATTTCTAAAATATTTTATGAACTTTTGGAACTATCGTCTGCAGTTGCATGCCGCGTTGGAAGCATTGAGAGACTTAAACTCCATTACGTTCCAAGTGTTTCCAGCTCTCACACATATGCATAGAAGTGTTAATGACATGTAATATGCTGGTTTTATGGCAATCAATATGTCATTGAAACACATAGGTCGGAGCCATTGACGTGTAGCAGGTAGCAAACGCTACAGCTCTGCGGTCGAGCGTTGTGGAGTATGCTGAGCCCTTTAAACTTGTATAATGAGACCATGCTAATATTTGCATCTTTGTATCAATACAAACTTGAGACTGAGTCAATTGATGACTTGTCCGAAAAGATCCGTTTGACAAGTTTTAGCAAACTTGTTAACATGTTTTATTCGTTATTACATAGATTAAAATTATGCTCAAATTGTGAATTTTGTTTTGTATAGAGTTGTAGAGTTTATCTATATTTAAAGAGTGTGGATGTGCATGAACACAACAGACTTGCAACTGGCGCACTGCATCATTATATGCGTGGCCAACTGGCTGTGACTACGCTTGGATTAGTTATTTTAGTGTGAATTGAGATAAGAACCTCATATTTCTTACAAATTTAGGCACAAAAAATACATTTGGGAAAATAGCTATAGATGCGATATATTATATGCACACACAAAATTTATGCTAAATGCGGAAATTTCATATTTTAATGTGTTTTTGGCCCACTTTTAGTTTTTTGCCCTATCGGACACCTAATTTATTTATTTTAAAATCCAAAATTGGGCTCATCGCATAGGGTTATGCAATAAAAGTGAATCCACATACACACGCATTGGGTATGTGAGACAGATCTTTTTCTCTTTTTCTTGGCTTTAGAACTGACTAAACTATAGCTGGGCAATTCCGTAGTTGCGGACGTACATTTCAGACACTTTGAGGGCTGGCAAAATCTAAACTATACCAGTTGCTTGATTTTTAACACCTGGGTTTTAAGTACCTCTAGTAGGAGTACAAAACCTGAACATTCCTTTGCTGTACCATTTTCGGTTTATGAGATATAGTGTGAAAACCCTCCGTTGCGGACGTACGCAGAGAAAGTAATTTTTTCAGTACACCTGTATTCCAATCAAAAAATCTCTGAAGTGTTCAGGTCTGTAATGAAAACTAATATTGTTTTGTTTGTAAGAGGGACAAACCTAAACAAAACCATCAGAGAAAATTATCAGAACCTTTATCTTGAAGTTAAAATTGACTGATGTTTAACCGTTGCGGACGTACATATTAGTGTTGCGGACGTACATCTGTGAAATAATTCACAGATGTACGTCCGACACACTTCAAGAGCCCATGTATTAAACATGTAAACAGGTACAGAACAAAACAAGTTTTAAACATTAAGTATAAATCATCAGCTTTAGAAAAATACTTGCCTCATTGGTTTCCAACATTGCCAAAGTATTGAACGGAGTGGTTAAAAGTAGCAGCTTTTGGGAGTGTACGTCCGACACAGAAGGTACCAAATTTAATCCAAAAAGTGTAATTCCTCTATATTTTGGTCATTTTAAGTAACTTTTTTATATGATACATAACACATGTTCATTGTTGTATTGATTGTATCAATTTGTAATACTTGCCTTAGTTCATTCATGGAAATAATTGCACTTCAATGGTGCGATTTCTACTCAAAAACGCCCTGTACGTCCACAACAACCTCAAAATCAGCCAAACCGAGAATGATAGGTCAAATTCCAAATTATATCATGTAACTACAACCTATAACCTTTGATATGAGACATAAATTAGGTTATTTCGACGATTTTCAATTTTTTTCAATTTTTTCAATTTGGGTTACCTAATTACGGAACTGCCCAGCTGCAGTTGAGGCCTTTTTGCTATTAAAATTGGTGTCCAACCCCACTCCCAACCCTGTTCCTGCCCCCTACTCAGAATACTTACCTAGTGGTATCCTAGCCAACACTAATAACGCGAGGCTAGTTGTGATGCCTTTGGAAAAGTAACTTGCTCCTGTAACAAACAGACAGATGAGTAGCACAAAACGTCGTCCCGAGACATCACTCCATCGACCCTGTGAAAGAAGAAAACAAACCCGATATGGTTCACCTAGTGATAGTTAGTTCCCAAGGAGGTGGGGGAGAGCTAAACTTAGTTGATATGAGGTCATATGGAAGTGCCGCCAATTAGGGTACCCTTTTCACCTCTCTGGTAAATAAATAAATTCTTTCATTCCGTTTGTTTGGTAAAAAAATGGGTCTATATTCTTAAAATTGCTATTTTCTCCCAAAAAAATGCAAAATCTGTCAACAATTAGGAGTTAATACAGCTCTCAGGTCAGGTCAAATGGGTCATGTTTTCCAAACAAAATGGTAAATTTAGGGTCAATCAAATATTGCTGGTGGCTCATCACTAACAAAAAAAGAATATGCCCTTTTGTCTGGATGACCCTCTGATGCAAATACTGTCATTACAGGTGAAGTCAATTTTGAGTTTATTATGTGTGCTCTCCAAACATCAAAGCTTTAAAATGACACAAAATTGATCAAGGCATTCAGATTTTATGAGTGAAAATAAAATGCCTCCTAAATTCTTATTTTTTTCTCCTTATTTTCATCTGTCCGTTTTCATCTATTTCTTGAAAAACACATCGCCGTAAAGTCTCCCTTTTTGATGTGCTGCATCACGTTTGTCAACAATTTATTTCCCTACAACCTCATCCCCAGAGTCACAGTGAGGTGTCACAAAATAAATACGCCATGGTTTCTATTGGGGTAATAGGGCACACATTTTACCCCTCCGTGTTAGCTACTGGCCTATTGCAATTTGTAACTGACCAAACTAACTGTAAAACCAGTTAATATTTAATTTCGTGAATTATGGATGTGGAAAATTAAATTAAATACCAGCGAAACAAACAATTTTGCATTGAAAGTATCAGTTGAATTTCCAGATTCGCGAAATTATATGCCCGCTAAAATGGCAGTCATTTTCACTTCGCGAAATAAAGTATCCACAAAATTATAGTGTTTTACATTTTTATGTGAATATGCAAGTCATACTTACGATCACTGGTCCGGATAACAACTGTAGGCCTCCATATAGTGACACTGTATTATTTTTAGAATAAAGACAGGAAGATAATAATATAAGTGTTTAAAAGATTAAAATATTTAATGATTATCATTATTTTTACTCACAACTGTTAAAGGTAGATGACCCGATCACATTTTTGTAACACAGAATTATTTCAAAAATACGGAGATTTTCATATCATATGAAAAGCTCGTATTTTTCTCATCATCATACTGAAATTTGACGGCCTAAATCGGTACAATTACGGAGAAATCGATGAAATAACGTCGAATTACCGCGAAAGGTGGTAATAACCACCAATATCGTTTGTGTACAACTCAATGGGTACATTTCATGGCATCTTTTGCGTCTAAAATAAGAACCATTAGAGTTATGCAACTCAAACTTTGGAATGTAGAATAGTAAACTTCAAGTTTAAAATCGGAACATCTACCTTTAATAAGCTGCAATTCAAGTGGCTTTCTTCAACCCCAATAACAGGTATTAACAGCTGCAGTGCCATTGACTTTGGACACCACCATCATCAGGGGGTGGGGGGAGACAACTCAATAGTAAAGATTAATTTAGATACCTTTTTCGAACCACAGTTTTTAAGCTCTGTAGTTTTCGGGATCATCGTGACACCTTGATTCAGCAGTAGTGTTTACTTCCCTCATACATGTATGACCACGCTATACGATGATACCGAAATCTACGGAGCATAAAAAACAAGGCTCGAGAAATGTATCTAAATTAATCTTTAAAACATGATCGAACCCACTATCAGTCTACATGATGCTCAATAGTAGGGTGTTAAGGTCGGGTGGCTTCCTTTCTTGGTTTTGGGAATTTCCCCAAATGTCTGGAAAAGTTGGTGAATTTTCAGCAATATTTTGAAATTTTCACAATGGTTCTCATATAAATAAACAGGTATGTGCCGTCATAATAGGTAACTTTTTCGCCAAAATTCCCTAAACATTCGGTATGATTTGTGCTTGAAAACATGGGTCTTAAATCGCAAAAAAACACCCAAACATGGGTCCTAAATTGCAAAAAAAAAGTAAAAAACCTTACTGGGATTGGTGGTAAAAACACCCCTAAAAGTAGGTCCGTATTTCAAACCTCCAGCGGCACATCCCAACTCTATTATTACCCTATTATCTTTGTGAAGTAGCCCCGCGATCACACTGTGATTTGTGATATTTTTTTAGGAGAGACAAATAGGCATGTGACTGTTACACGTTTACACGTGTAACCGACCGCAAGGGTCACATCCGTTTACAAAAACTAGTTAACGGTTACACGCATATGGGTTTGATTTTTCAATAAACCTCACATTTTACACATCTAAAACTCTTATAAGACATACTGAAAAGTAATTACCCCCATGATGACCTTTGGCAGTTCAGAGCTGGCTAGAAAAGATGCAATTCTGGGATCTGGGACTTATACTAGGTTATGCCCATAGTTTTTTATTTTATATATTTTCACTGATTTGCTAGTTTGCCAATATTAATACTTTTAAAGGATACCACCACTTCAAAATTAAATTATTGTGGATTAATTGTGAATTTTCAGGCCTTCCAACATTTTGATTACAGTTTTCCCCACATCGTGGAAAGCATGTTGAAAAATTGGCATCACAATAAAAGAACAATTATTTAAAAGTAATAGAATTGAACTGAATTTAGAATGAGGTCATTAGAACAAAATAGACAGTTTAAACGTTTAACTGACTGTAAAATCAACAGGTTAAACGTTCACCAAATTACACTATCCTCACACCCTTAAGAGACAAAATTAAACATCTATTAAACACTTACGGATAGAGCCAATCTGTGACGGGGAAGCTCCCAGCTTTTTTAAATGTGGAGACATGAGAGGAATCAACATGCTAACTGCAAACAAATCCTGCAAGAAAAAGAGGAAAAAAAGGTACTAGGCCATGAAAAAAACTGCCCTGTTCTGCGGGAAACGGACCTCTCAAGTAGGATCGGTCTGTCTGGCATACTTTTGTTTTTTCCCAAAAATGTTTGGCAATGTCCTGCCGAATCAGAAATTTGAGAGCGAGGGGATCGGTGGCGTTCTCAGTACTGGTTGCATAAAAGAAATGAGTTTATTGTTTTAATTTGATTATTTTTAAAGCAATTTCACACATTTTACACAATTTCACAATTTTCTATAAAAAAATGGAATTGAAGTTCCAAAAATATTGGGTCGGTTGGGCCCGTAGATAGGCATGTTCATAAAATTTTGAAAATAAAATTATCTCTTTGAAAATGGAATACATGGAAACAAAGTACTTTACAATAAAAAATGATGGTTCAACCTTGTCTGCAGGCTGAATAATAAAAAAGTTGTAACCAAAAGTAGTTTAAGTCATGCACATTTTAAAACCATTTTAGGTAAATTAAGGGATTACTTTCATGATGTCTAGTTGCTTGTGTGGGGTTATTTATACATCAGTGAATACATCCCAGCAGTTTCGTACTTTTCCGCTGAATTTAAAAGAGGTAAACATGAGTTTTCTACATATTTTGGTCAAATATGTCGCCCTCTATAGTCAATGATATGAACATCCCTACCGTAGAACAGGGGTTCTTTTTCGTGGCCTTAGGGCCAACAAAAATTAAATTGCCCTCAGCGACCGACCATAAAATCTCAAAAATTAGGGTCGCATTAGAGCTGTCATCAACATGGACGATGTCGACATTGTGTCGATATCGGCTATTATCCCGACATGTCGATATCAACTTTGGGATGTCGATATAATTGACATTAAATCGTCCGTAATTATTTGAAAATGAAAATCAGCAAGAGTTGTGAAAAAAACCAATATCCAACGATAGCAAATCGTTAAAAGTAATTAGGCCTATGCTAGTTCCCCCCTCACCACTTCGCATATTGACTTGGCGATATTTTCGATCTGCGGTAATATTCTATACTATCGCGGACATTAATTTGCGGGGACAATCGGCTTGGTATTTGGATCATAATAACTATGTTGACATCATGTCGATATCGAGACTCTAAAATAGCAACATGTCGACATGAAAAAAAGATCTCGATAACAGCACTAGGTCGCATTTACAACAACAACAATTATGGACTACTTGATATTCACACCTCGGATGTTTAGGTCTGGAGCCCAATCAGATCTCTTCTAATGGACTGATATTTTACAGACAATGTCAGGTTTTTTTCCCTGCATCAAAAATTCATTATATTTTATATCTTTTGTTGTAAAAATAGAGACAAAATAATATAGACTCGGACAAACTGGCGTAAATTAAATTAACAAAGGCCTTAAAGAAATATACTGTCTCGAACCCGGTCCCTCTCGCATTCGCGGCAATCGGATAAAAATACAATTGGTAGTAAGTGAGGACGATAATTTTTGTTTGATTGTTTTGTTTGTTTATCGTTAATTAATCAATTTGATGATGATAACTTGCATTCCACATCTTTTAGATTGGAATAAGCTTTCATTCTATTGGTGTTTATATAATTATTTATTCCGTTTCAACAAACAAACGAAACAATCAACAGCAAAATAATTGTCATAAAAATCACTTTCGCCCAAATGTTTTTATATTCCCACATATTTGTCGTCGAAGAGTTTACGATGTGTGCCGTGAATAGCTAGATAGGAACGTAACATACACAAGTTGTGCAAGTGATGAATCTTACTGCAAGTATGTTTTATCAGTCAGGCAGCTAACACTGGTTGTATGGAGAATGTTATCCATAGCCATGTGGTAAATAAATTTCTTTTCTTTTTTTCTTTTGTTGTTGAAAACAGTCACATTCTCAATAAAACACAATTATGCAATTTCAAATGTTATGCAACAAATTAAATATGTTGTTTAAATCATTTGAATCGGTACTTTATTTGCGCTAAAACAGTATGGTATAAATGTCATGCTCTGAACGTTGATTTTGTATTTTAACGTGCTATCAATTGTATGAAAAAATACTGACAATTTGTTGGCACTTTCATTTCCAAATTGGCAAAAAATATACAGTTTTTATCTCTCCGCGAGGAAATTTAATTAATCCAACCAAGCGTACACGTGCGATTATGGCCACACGCACACGGTTTTGGATGTATGCACATGTCACGCATATGATGCACAAGTGCACATTTGTTGTTGTTGCATGCAGAGCCTGCTCACGACGCTTGATTGAAGCCAATTAGAACGGACAGTCACACCATAAGCATAACAACAAATGAAGAGGTATTTTGCAAAAGGGCCTGTATCCACTTTGGCGCTTATTGAGAAAAAGTCGAAAAACTGTTTCTAAATATTCAAGATGAGCAATTGAAAAACTGAATGGATTATGAAAGAGGTACACTACATACTAATTGAAATTGAAATAAATTTTAAATGTGCTAGTTTTAATTTTTTTTTAAATCATGTTTACATTTTTTGAAAATTTGGATAGGCCCTTTTGCAACAAAACTCCATCTGTTTGTACATAAAGAAAAAATACCACACACAAAAAATCATTTATTTTAATCATTTAAAATAAATAAGTTTGATATTGAAATGTATTATGTCACAATCATATGTTTCAAGGAAATAAAGTCATTTTTTTCAAAAATACCTACATCTCATTGTAAACAGCCATTGAAGTTGTTGTTTTGTTGCAAAAGGGCCTGTATCCCGATTTAATTCTGGATACAGGCCCTTTTGCAACAAAACAAAAATTTCAATGGCTGTTTTCAATGAGATGTAGGTCTTTTTGAAAAAAAATGACTTTGTTTCCTTGAAACATATGATTTTTCCCTATACATTTCTATATCAAACTCATTTTTTGAAAAAATGCACCATAGCCCTTTTGCAAAATACCTCTTCAAATACGCTATTCGGGAAAAACAGCGTACCTACTCGCGTGTCACTATAGTGCGTCACTTTATTGCAGCCTCTCCCTCTCCGCGTGCCGCCCTTCCATTTCCGGCATTGTGATTGTATTGATTAATACGCCTGTTGCAGGCGTTATGCACGCTTTGTGTGTGGAGACTATAGCACCACCAGTAGTGTTACAGCCATGATCAACCAACTACAGTGGCCAACTCTTCAAGAGAGGCGTGCACAGGCCAAGGCTACCATGATGTACAGAATAGTAAATAACATTGTTGATGTACCACAAACACTCCTGACACCAACCGTTGCTCTGAGGGGACATTTTTCCAGATATCATATATACCCTTCGCCAGAATAGGTGTTTACAGAGAGTCGTTCTTTCCGGATAGCATCAGGATTTGGAATGAACTGCCCCAAGCTCTGATCAACTGCACATCTCTTGACAGCTTCAAGCAGGGTGTGCAATCCGTCCAGCTCCGCTAAGCCAGCCGAGTTGTTTTTTAGCCGCACCTTATGTTTGCTGTTTACCTGCACTGTATATATCACACCTTTGCATGCATGCAATCAACGCAGTACGTAATACACCAGATGGTGCCATTGGTGGACTGTACTTTCATGCTTTACCGGAAGAGAGCGAGAGAGGCTGCTCTTGAAATTCACGGCGCCATGGACGGGTACGCCCCCAACAATCTGACAAATTGTGTGTATTGGTATGCGAAATGAAAATGAACAGTCTCTTAGTTAGTCTATGGTTGCCTGTAGTGTTTGTTTGTTGCCTTCAATATGTTAGTGTATGTGCACACGCGCACGCATCCGTTCTGGTTCTGGTTCTGGTTGTTTGAGTCGGCGTTGTGCTATAAACACATATAAGCCAACTTGGCCATGTGACTGACACTTGGGTGAGACGAATTAATTAAAGTTCTTTTGCATTAAGTCTTGACTGGGGTTCGTTTTCTTGAGATGTGATTCCAGCCGGGTTTTGAATATGGTGATGGTTGCAGCATCAACTACATCAGATGGTAACTTATTCCAATCAATGATTGTTCTTGGGAAAAAAGAGTTCTTGTATAAATCAAGACGGGAAGCTGTTTCCTGGTATTTCTTGTTGTGCCCACGTGTTTGTCTCTGGTTGGGTTTTAGTCTTACGTCGAGTGGAATGTCAATCAGCTTGTTGGTAATCTTATACATGATGATTAGTCGATGCATAACTCGTCGGGTTTCAAGTAGTGTCCATTTAAGTTCGTCAAGTATTTTAGTGACCGTCCCCTTCTCCCTTACATAGTTGCTTTTGCAGAATCGTGCAGCTTGTCTCTGGACTCTTTCAATAGCTTTGATATTTCTTTGTTTATATGGGCACCAAGCTGCTGTAGCATATTCCAGGTGCGGTCGCACCAATGCCTGGTATGCCGTGACTTTGACTTTCTCCGGACAGTTCCACAGGTTGCGTCTTATGAGCCCCAGTATTTTCTGGGCTTTGGACACGGCGTGGTGTGTGTGGTTGTTCCACGTGAGGTTATTGGCTAATTTAACTCCAAGGTAGGTTGTCGTCTCCTCCGTTGCTAGTGTCTCACCGCAAAAGGAGTACTCTCACTTTGGGGGGTTCCTTGCTCCAAACGTGATGGTGGAACACTTTTTGGGGTTGAAGCACATGAGCCACTTGTCTTGCCATTTCTCCAATACTTTTAGGTCATTTTGTAAGATCTGGACATCCGCTGAATTTGATATGTCTCTATATACCAGGCAATCATCTGCGAAGAGTCGACATGGTGATTTCAGGTCGTCAGGCAGATCGTTAATATATAAGAGAAAAAGCAGGGGTCCCAGAACTGTACCCTGGGGAACTCCAGACAGTACGGATTTGAAGGATGAAGACTGGCCATCAACCACCACTCTTTGGATTCTATTTGTCAGGAAGTTGGTAAGCCATAATGCTACAGATCCTCTTATACCATAGTGTTGAACTTTATGAAGGAGGCGTTTATGCGGCACTTTATCAAATGCTTTGGTGAAGTCCAAGACAGCAACATCAACTGTCTTTTTATCATTCAGACTACGAGCTATGTCATCGATCGTCAGGATTAGTTGTGATTCAGTTGAGCGCTTTGCACGAAATCCATGTTGGTTATCCACCAAAATATTATGAACTTGAAGATGCTTCATGATGTGGCTGTGAACAATATGCTCCAGAACCTTACATAAAATGGAAGTTAACGACACTGGACGGTAGTTCCCTGGGTCTGATCTGTCACCCTTTTTGAAGAGAGCTGTGATATTAGCTTGCTTCCACTCATCTGGTACTGTACCGGAGTCAACAGAGGTTTGAAATAAATCTGTAAGTAGAGGTGCCAATTCTGTAGCAAATTTCTTTAGGAACCAGGATGGTATACTATCTGGACCAGGTGCTTTTGAAGGATTTAGGTCAGCTAATTGTTTCTCGACACCATCGGAAGTAATTTTAAGCGGCGGCATATCGTCAACTGGGTCGGATTCCATTACAGGTGGTTTACCTATTTCACTGGTGAATACACTCACAAACTGGGAGTTCAACAGCTCAGCCTTCTGATTGTTGTCACTAACAATGTTGCCTTTGTTGTTTTTAAGATCTGCAATTCCCATGTTCTCATTTTTAAGGCTTTTGATGTATGACCAGAAAGTCTTGGGGTTGGATACGATTGCTTCACCCAGCATTTCATTGTAGTATTTGGCTTTGGCTCGCCGTAGTTTGGTTGAAGTAAGGTTCCTGATTCTCCTGTACTTTTCGATGTCCAGTGGGGAGTTGGTCTGTCTGCGCTTATTGTAAAATCGGCGTCTCTTTTTGATGAGTTTGCGAAGTTCATTGTTGAACCAAGGGACGTCGTATCTAGCACTTGTTAATTTTTGGGGAACATTTTTCTCCATAGTACGCTTGATGGTCTTACTAATTTCAGTCCATTTATTGTCTGTTGAATTGGTGGTAGAGTTGGCTTTGAACTCTGCTGTGAATTCAGAAAGGTCTTTCCTGATTGCTTCAACATCGGCTTTGTCCTGAAGAAAAACTTTTCTGCGAGTCTTACGTTTGTACCATGGGGCAAATGAAAGGTCGACTTGCACAATGTCATGGTCTGAGATCCCAAGTTCAACGGAAACAGATTTGACCATGTTTATATTGTTAACAAAAGCCAGATCAAGGATATTACTTGTAGTCTCAGTGACACGTGTTGGTTCGTTTACTAATTGCTGTAAGCCATGTTCATCTGTGACACCGATCAGCTTTTCGGCAGCTTGAGTTGAATAGCCTTGTTTAAAGTTGATGGTTTTGGTATCCCAGTCAATATTAGGAAGATTGAAGTCCCCTACCAGAAGAAAGTTATTCTTGTTGATACTTCTGCCAATCTTTAGGATTGATTGTTCCAGTTGGTCAATTCTCATACCATGTTTATCTTCTGAAGTTCTGTAGAAGACACCAGTGATGAGGGACTTTTGATTTTTAAGTTGAACCTCGGTCCATAATATCTCTGACTCAGAATCGAGGTCAGTGCGCTGTGAAACTACCAATTCTCGTCGTATCGCCTGGAAAACCCCTCCTCCTGTAGTACTGGTGAGCCTATCTTTCCTAAAAACTAGGTAGCTTGAAGGGAAGATCTCGCTGCTCCCAATGTCGTTATTAAGCCAGGATTCGGTACCGCAGACAATATGTGGTTTGTGTTCCTCAATAAGAGCTTGGAGGTCTGCAGATTTACCCTTTATACTCCGACAGTTAACTAGTAAACAGCGCAATCTGTTCTGTATTTATTTATTCGCTGCTGTAAGGAAAGGAGGGTTTCGCCAATTTGGAGCTGATCAAACTAATAGTATCTGGGACATTAAGTACACTTATCCGTAAGCCTCAACTGTAACATATTTATCGGGGTATACATTTAGAACAAGCTCTTTTCTAAGAATAAGATGCCGAATTTGGCAGTTTGAGTTGAGTTCAAATTAAGCTTAGCCTAAACTCCACAAAAGGTGTGTGAACCACTCACCAAGAATCCCACAATATATAAAAAATATGTCAGCCTTCGTCTCTGCTTGTCCGCCATCGTTTTTGATGACTCCATTGTGCTAAAAACCCGTAAATATGTGCCCTGAAATCGACCCTAAATTTCGAAGCAGGAGAAATACGTGTAACTCAGCTGGTGGTGACCGACCTCACACTTCCGGTAATCGATGTAAACAAACAAGAAATCCTTTTAAAAATTGCAAGTGCGGGCAAAGTTCAAACCCTTGACCTGTGTTAGCGGACATCCGTCAATATTTTGTCGAGGATTGCTTCAAACATGTTTATAAAGGCTTTTTTTTAATGAAAATCTCATACAAAATAAGATTAATTTCTGAAGTCCATTATTGGTGGGCTAACTAACTAAAAAGCCATCTGAAGAAGACCTAACCTTAAGGGGGCTGTGCACCTTCGCATAGCCTCCGTAAAACTGCCGTAACTTCTTCATTATTCATTTAATCTTAATAAAAGTATACATTTTTTTGCAGGAAAGGGTTCAATGAATCCAACTATGATCATGAAATTGACCATTTTGGACAAAATTATAAAAAACATGTTTTTTTACCCATTTTAGGTTTGGAAAAGATAACTCAAAATATATTTTGTTAAATTTTGTCATACTAGTTTTATTATATTCCTCATGCAATTCCCTAGGAATCGTTTTTTTTTTTTAAATTTTACTTTATTATTTTTTGAATTACAGACCAAAAAGTGCCAAAAAACCTGTTTTTTAACCTCCAAAATCGTGAAAATCATGTTTTTTGGTAAAAAATCATATTTGTTGGCACTTTTTGTTCGATAATTCAAAAAATAATAAAGTAAAAATTAAAATAAAAAAACGATTCCTAGGGAATTGCATGAGGAATATAATTAAACTAGTATGATAAAATTTAACAAAATATATTTTGAGTTATCTTTTCCAAACCTAAAATGGGTCAAAAAACGTGTTTTTTATAATTTTCTCCCAAAATGGTCAATTTCATGATCATGGTTGGATTCATTGAACCCTTTTCTGCAAGAAAATGTATACTTTTATATAGATTTAATGAATAATAAAGAAGTTGCGGCAGTTTTACGGAGGCTGTACCTGAAGGTGCACAGCCCCCTTAAGGGGAGGGGGCTGTGCACCTTCAGGTACAGCCTCCCTAAAACTGCCGTAACTTCTTTATTATTTATTAAATCTATATAAAAGTATACATTTTTTTGCAGAAAAGGGTTCAATGAATCCAAACATAATCATGAAATTGACCATTTTGGGAGAAAATGATAAAAAAACACGTTTTTTGACCCATTTTAGGTTCTGCAAAGATAACTCAAAATATATTTTGTTAAATTTTATCTAACTAGTTTTATTATATTCCTCGTGCAATTCCCTAGGAATCGTTTTTTTTTTTTTAATTTTACTTTATTATTTTTTGAATTATCGACCAAAAAGTGCCAAAAAATATGATTTTTTACCAAAAAACGTGATTTTCACGATTTTGGAGGTTAAAAATCATGTTTTTTAGCACTTTTTGGTCTATAATTCATAAAATAATGAAGTAAAATTTAAAAAAAAAAAGATTCCTAGGGAATTGCATGAGGAATATAATAAAACTAGTATGACACAATTTGGCAAAATATATTTTGAGTTATCTTTGCAGAACCTAAAATGGGTCAAAAAACATGTTTTTTATAATTTTCTCCAAAATGGTCAATTTCATGACCATAGTTGGATTCATTGAACCCTTTTCTGCAATAAAATGTATACTTTTATTAAGATTAAATGAATAATGAAGAAGTTACGGCAGTTTTACGGAGGCTATGCGAAGGTGCACATCCCCCTTAACCATGTGAAAAAATATTGTCCCTAAAATTTGCTGTTTTTCACAGACATTTATGCAACTTGAAATCTGTCAAATATGTAGGAAAATTATGGGTCTCTGGTAAATATATGGGTCCATTTCCCCCGAAAATTGGTAAATGTTTGGGTCAATTTTCATTTTGCTGGCGGCACATCGGATTCAAAAAATTGAAGCGGCAGATTTTCTTGCAGATTTACATTTCCGATCATAAATCGTATACATTCCAAGTTACAGGGCGATCGATTCTTAATTACTTCAAAATCATGGTTTTAGAGTGAAAATAAACTGTCGGGGTCTGCGCCGACAACTTATTTTTACTCTAAATTCACTCTAAAACCATGATTTTGAGGTAATTAGGAATCGTAGTATCGCTCTGTAACTTGGAATATATTCATGATTTATGATCCGAAATGTAAATCTATCTACTTTCTAAAAAAAATCATGAATAGAGGGCGCTCACTGGAAAATATCACATAATATGCCTTTAATTACTGCATGCACGGCGTCACTCTCACAATACCCGATGTTAAAGGCATATTATGTGATCTTTTCAAGCTAGCGCCCTCTATTCATTTTTTTTTAGAAAGTAGATTTTCTTGCAGATTTACATTTCTGATCATAAATCATACATACATTCCAAGTTACAGAGCGATACGATTCCTAATTACCTCAAAATCATGGTTTTAGAGTGAATTTAGAGTAAAAATATCCGACAGTTTATTTTCACTCTTAAATCATGATTTTGAAGTAATTAAGAATCGTATCGCCCTGTAACTTGGAATGTATGTACGATTTATGATCAGAAATGTAAATCTGCAAGAAAATCTTCTTTCAATTTTTTTTTCGATGTTGAGGGCGTTCCCTGGAAAGATCACATAATATACCTTTAATATTTTGAGGAGTTCACCCCTCGCCCGCGATTTTTTTACTACGGTAATCAATATTTGCAAAAATCAGTTGACTTTTTTATTTTTTTATTTATTCAGTGAATTTCACTATTAAAACGGAATAAATAAATTTTACAAATGTTGATTAGGAGGAAAAAAATCGCCCCCGACAGCGAACACGGTGTTATATGAAGGTTAGTGGCACTCCAAACCGTGGAGAAATTGTCCCAAAATGTATATATATGCCTATTATATAGACCTCTTTCACGGCACATGCGGTGCTATCTTCATAAGACAGCAACGCTGTATAGCAATATTATAGGCTATTCGTGTATAGTGCAAAATATTGTTGATACTTTCTAATCTGTAGCTTTTGGATCTTTATGACTGAGGAGAGTGAGTTTTACTTATTCATGACATAAAAACGGAACCAGATATTATACAGGGATAAGATTTGCATCGCAGTAAAAATGGTTAGTGGATGTATAAAATAAACACAATGGGCTACTCCATTTGAAATCCCCGCCCTCTATATGGAAGACAACACATTAATTTTTATCTTTCCTACAGGAATATGCGAATTTCAAATGGGGTTACCTGCATGGGTGACTCCCTTTGATTTGATTTCTACTCTGGGAAGACTGAACCTTACTCTAGAAAAGAGTGAGTTTTTAGCTCTTTTACATTTACAGAGACATATCAAACATATTATAATAAACCTGATCAAATACAAAACATAGCCATTAGACTACAAGACCTCACATTTAAGCATTTTCAACTACGTTACGTATAGTATTAACACTTTCCATACACGCGGCCATTAGTTTTATTATATAACAATAGATTTTTTTTCAGAAACCTTTCCCAAAGTCTATCTCAAAAATGTCTGAACCCATAAACATGTTTGTACCTATTTTAATGCATTTCTCATGGTGAATCCAAATATGGTAATGAAATTCAATTGCCTTTTTTGAAACATTTTGTGAATTTTTTTAACTGTCTTCTGCAAACCACTGCCGCGTGGAAAGTGTTAAAGCTCCAAACCTCTTGAAATCATAAAATGTCTGCACTCGATATCGCTACCGAGCGCGGGATTGTCACGCCGGATTTGAGGTCTCTCAACCCAGAAAATGCTCTGAGAGCAATCTTAAACGATCGCTGTACACTTTACTGTGGTTGGTTGGATTTCAAGTAGCTGAGTTAAAAGTTCAAACATCCCACTGCCGACTACTTGAAGTCAAGCTGCAGTCGAGGGGTTGGAGCCACAAGGGCCTATCTACAATGAGCTGCCATGTGTACAACAGTGCACCATATACTAGTAATTTAGACCATTTATTCGAGTTTGGGTCCATGATCAATCCACTTTGGGTCAAATCAAATTTCAAATATATTAATAAGAAAGTTAACGAATGTAATTGGTATGAAAGCGCTAAATCGAAATCATTCCTTTCGGATATGTAATGTTTAAGGATAATCTTTCTATTAAAAAGTATCTCCTTGATAAATCAGATTTTTATGGGGCAAATCTCAAATTTAAGGCACGGTCCAATACTCTTCCAATTAACGGTAGAATCCATTCTTGGTCAGAAAACATGACCGAAATCTGCTCTCTTTGTGACGATGGTATTGAGGATGTACGTCACCTCCTTTTTGTATGTAAGGCTTTCAACAAAATAAGAGCAGATGAGCTGTTGAAACTCGAACGGAATCTTTCGGATAACGGGTTCCAAGTTTATCTGGCAAAGTTATATTGCGGGGAATTTGGACTTCAAAATGTGTCTTGTTGGGAAATGCATCAGATGTTGACCATGGTCATTATTTTGGTATGTTTGGTATAAGTTTCCTTTGTTAAACGTGCATGGTCAGAGAGATCTTCTATTTTAAAGGACCTTGGCGCCAATGATAAGTTTTGTCAGTACTATGTATTATATAATATATTTTGTAAATAATGTATGCCAATTGTATATTTGTATATATTTTTTTGTTGTATGATAATTTTTATAATTTTTATAATTTTTTATAATTTTTATGAACGCACCGCCGGGTAGGCGTGTGCCACTGTTGTAAAAGTGCATGTTCAAATAATAAACTAACTAACTAAACTGAAGTGTATAACAATATGGCAGCTATTATTAGTGACCTTTCACATCATTAGGTATCTCAACAACAAAAAGGTCATATCTGCAATAGCTGCTCCGAGTTGTATACCAATGCACAGCATATGATATAACCAATCCCGTAACAACTGGCAGCTATTACAGATGAAGCCTTTGGCTCCAAACAGCACGACGTGAAAATGGATGGAGCAAATATGTGACCAGTCACATCAAAAATGGGCTTTTGCTGGCAGTATGCATTTTAAGATATTGAGGATAGGAAGTATATAAAGCACACAAAAAAGTGAATAAAAAAGAATTTCAACCTAATATTTCCCACAAATCAGAATGCATTAACCAATAATATCATGATTTTATTATTTGTATCAAACGAATTTAAAGCTTACAAAATACACTAAAAAGCGCCTTCCCATTTGATGTGACTGGTCCCATAGTACCGTATCTTATACTATAACTTAGGCCAAACAAAGAAGATAGTCCGTCTCAGAAGCCCGTGAGCTACACTGTAAGAAAAAAACCTGTTGTCAAGTTTTGTCATACTAGTTTTATCATATTCCTCAAACAATTCCCTAGGAATCGGGGTTTTTGTTGTTGAAAATCTTTATTATTTTTTGATTTATAGACCAAAAAGTGCTAAAAAGTGATTTTTTACCTCCAAAATCGTGAAAATCATAATTTTTGCTAAATTAGCTCTGCTAAATTAGCTCTGCTAAATTAGCTCTGCTAAATTAGCTCTGTTAAGTTAGCGCTGCTAAATTAGCTCTGCTAAATTAGCGCTGCTAAATTAACTCTGCTAAATTAGCTCTGCCAAATTAGCTCTGCTAAATTAGCTCTGCTAAATTAGCTCTGCTAAAGGGCCTATATTATCCCATTTTTTCTTCCAATTTATCTTTTGAATCCAAGTTCTAGAAACACCGACGTAGATCAACTATCTGCTAACAATTTCCCCATACCCCCTCCCCCTGATGTGTGTTTGCATGTCAGTGACAGATGTACAAAAAAAAGTAAAGTGAGAATTTAACATTAACATGTTATAGCCTAATAGGGGTCATTGCATGAAATAAATGGATCCCTCCCACCCATTCCATTATTACGATGTGCCCCCCCCCCCCCCCCCCCCCCTCCCCCCGACGGTCAACCTGTAACAAAATTGACCGTATTCTTTGGACACTATCATGTATAATGAAGTACCAAATGACGGATGTCCACTACTATACCTGCATATTCTAGTAAAGCTAATATTCGATAGAAAGGAATTGTGCTACTTGACCCCCATAGGTAAATGGAATGAAAGACTCCGTCAATGGACTAGATACGTACTTTCTATTCCTTATATCAACCGGAGATGACCAGAATAAATACAAGGAATTTGCAGCACAAGGAAACACGTATACTGTTTAAAGACAGTTACAGTGTGGATGGTCATCTCGTTATATTTTCTTATAAACCTCATCAGCTCAATCAAGCCCATCTCATTTTGTCCCCCAAATATTGAAACTTATAGCATAAAATTGGTATAAAAGGACTAATTTCAGTTCAAATTAAGCTAATTCATGCAATGTTGACCATACTTCATCAGTTATCTACTACTGATAACAAACTATTTTTTCAGCGATAGGCCATTACCTCACCACTTCATCAGCTTTCTATAGCTGATGAAGTGGTAGATGGCTGATGAAGTAGTGCAGTGTGCTATATACTAATGATAATATGCAATTACCTCATTTATCTATACTACTGATAGTACACTTCTTCATCAGCTATATATCTATACGTTCCGATGATAGCAGCAAAGTACTTCATCAGCAGCTAGCTCCTACTTATAGCAAACTACTTCATCAGCTATCTACTATAGCACACCACTACATCAGCTATCTCCTACTGATAGCAAAAATAACATCATCATCTATCACTATACTGATAGCAAACTTCTTCATCAGCTATCTACAACTGATAGTAAAACTAACATCATCACCTATCACTACTGATAGCAAACTACTTCATCAGCTATCTCCTACTGATAGCAAAATTAACATTATCATCTATCACTACTGTTAGCAAACTACTTCATCAGCTATCTACTACTGATAGCAAAATTAACATTATCATCTATCACTACTGTTAGCAAACTACTTCATCAGCTATCTACTACTGATAGTAAAACTAACATCATCATCTATCACTACTGTTAGCAAACTACTTCATCAGCTATCTCCTACTGGTAGCACACTACTTCATCAGCTATATACTACTGATAGTAAAACTAACATCATCACCTATCACTACTGATAGCAAACTACTTCATCAGCTATCTCCTACTGATAGCAAAATTAACATTATCATCTATCACTACTGTTAGCAAACTACTTCATCAGCTATATATTACTGATAGCAAACTACTTCATCAGCTATCTCTACTGATAGCAAACCAATTCATCAGCTATCTACTGCTGATAGCAAAACTAACATCATCATCTATCACTACTGATAGCAAAATGCTTCATCAGCTATCTACTACTGATAGCAAACTACTTCATCAGCTATCTCTACTGATAGCAAACCAATTCATCAGCTATCTACTGCTGATAGCAAAACTAACATCATCATCTATCTACTGCCGATAGCAAACTGCTTCATCAGCTATCTACTGTACTATACTGATAATAGCAAACTATACTTCATCAACTAATCTCCTACAATGATAGCAAAACTAACATCATTATCTATCTACTACACTGTAAAAAGAAGCGTTTATATTTCTGATAACACTTAATAAACACTTCAACACGTTTATTTTTATGTTTTACGTGTAAAGGTATAGGAGGCATTGCATACGATAAAAGTTTGCATAAACACTACAACACGTTTATAGAGGTATTTGTTGTATACTTATTAACACCCCAACATGTTTCTTATTGCTGATATAAACAGGTTGGTGTGTTAATAAATATTACAAAATTACCTCTATAAACGGGTTGTAGTGTTTATCCAAACGTTTATCGTATGCAATGCATCCTATACCTTTACACATAAAACACAACAATAAACGTGTTGAAGTGTTTATTAAGTGTTATCAGAAATATAAGCGCTTCTTTTTACAGTGTACTGATAGCAATCAATTATTGTTTAAGAAATCTGATCAAATTGTTGCTGAAAATAAATAGTTTTTTTGCCTCTCTTGTCCCGGGGCATCCGCACGACCTTTCTGTCCGTTGTCTTTTTCTTCCGAGCGTCAAGTGGCAATCTTTAGCTTGGAATTAAAATGTTGTACGGCCAACACAAAAAAGAGAAAAAGGGCGCTATGCGAAATGCAATTTTAAAAAAATGAAGCGAAATACGATATTTGTTTTTAAACATGAGACAGGCTCTGTGAAAATAAGACTACCCTATAGTAGAAACAAATCACATTTTGTTGAACTGTTGTATGTGGCAATTTTATACTCTTGTAAGCAAGCGAATGACGCTGATATGGTACTTCACAATGTGAAATTACATTTTGAAGAAGCATCATTTTCAAAAGTTCAAGGAGAAAAAAGGGAAAAAGTTATGCTCTGAAATGCGAATTTTAAAAGCTACGCGCGCAATCTTCTGAGTCAAACTTGTTTCTTTATTTGGCCTAATATTAAACTGTTTTGCGTATAAGAACACTTCCGGAGATTTTCAATTTCATACTGTATTTATTCTCTTGTATGAAAGAAAACACAGATAAACAGATTTTGTTTGCTTAAAAACCACTGAATGTACCTTGTTAAAGGTATATTCAGTGGTTTCGATCGAAGAAGTGCTAATTATATCAGAAGGTATTTAACTAGCTGATGAAGTAGATTGATATCGGTAGTATCGTGTAGATAGCTGACGAAGCAGCCTTTGCTATAGATAGATGATGCATGTTAGTTTTGCTTAAGCATAAACGATCATTTCGCAAAATGGATAACGATTCTGACCTACGACAAAAGAGGAACGAATGTAACCCTCCAACCTCAACTAGAATTCAAAGAAGAGGATGAGGACATAAAAGAATAAATTCAATGCCTATAAACGCCAAACCAACTCAGGAGATATTTTTCTACATGAAAGAATTTTTGACACACGCGGGCGGGTTGAATAAACCCGCGATTTACCTGAAATAGAGCCCGGAGAAAAATTATATGTAACGAGAATTGATTTGAAATGGACACGACGAGCCCTTGTGGGCAGAACACGCGAAATTAAGCCTGATTAGATTTTCTATTGTCAAACTTTTCTGTTTAGACAATGTGTTTACATGTACCCTATATTGTACTGCAAACTTTACATTATACGAATAGTTTGAGGCATATTGCCTATAATCATGATAATGCGATAACGCATCTTTCATCCTAACTATTTAGGAATAAACATACATTACGAGGGGTATCAAAAAGTTCTTTAAATGACCAAGAAATTAAGGAGCCAGAAACCATTTTTTTTTTATGTGACCCTTCAGACATCTTTAAAAAGTCACTGTGCAAAGTCACATATTTCTCCCACTTTTTATTACCTGTCCACATACCGCCATTGTAGAGATCCTCAGATTGACCGCCATTGATTGATCCTCAGATTGCCTCAGATTGCGTTATTCCCAAAACAGCAATAAATGGTTTAAAGTGTTGACAGAAAGGGGTCAAAGGTCATGCAGGGGTCATTAGAAGTCACTCTGTGTATATACAATGGCGGTCTGTGGACAGGTAATAAAGAGTGGGAGAAATTTGTGACTTTGCACAGTGACTTTTTAAAGATGTCTGAAGGGTCACGTATCAAAAAAGGTTTCTGGCTCCTTCTCTTCTTGCTGATTTCAAGAACTTTTTGATACCCCCTCGTATACCCGAATGAACCGGTTACATTTGTGACAAAGACTACGAATTGCATTGACCTTTTGTGTACAAATACACTTTGAATGAATCATACGTTCTTAATCGTTAAATTTTCAAATAAGTAATAAGCAATTTAGTTGGAAATAAGCCTAAAAACAACATTAGAAGTGAGCCCAAACCCCAATTGGGTTTGTGGCCATGGTGGCCGGCGCCTAGGAAATGTATTAAAATTAAAATGTTTAAACCACTTTAGGGAGGGGTGGTGGGAATTTAGAATTTCCTAGCGAGCTGAAAAAGCTGCCTAGCCGCTTTCCACGAAGTCACTATGTAGGAAAGTTAAGGCACAAAACCCAATTGTATTGAAAAATGAAGGCGCTTCCCTTTTACCATAACCGAGTGTGTCTTTAGCCTACTTGATCAGCTATACTGTTAGCAGACTACATTATGTCAACAATCGTCTACAACACACTACTTCATTAACACTTTCCCCGCGGCAGGCAGCTGCAGACGACATTCCAAAAGTTGACAAAATGTTAATAAAATGTCAACATTATTGAAATTCATTACCATATTTGGAGTCACCAAGAGAAATGCATTGACATAAGTACAAACATGCCTACTATTGGTTCAGTAATTATTGAGATAGACCTTGAAAGTTGTGAAAGGTTTCTGAACAATCTTGTTTTGTATATGGTAAAACCAATAGCCGCGTGGAAAGTGTTAACACTAGCCTACTACAGATACCAAAGCAGCACTTCATCAGCTATCTACTACTGATAGCACACTGTTCAAAGAGTCTTCATCAAAAAGGCATGAATAATTCAATTTGGTTAGAATATTAGTATGTATGTTCCATGTTATTCTTTTAGTGAAATCAGTCAAAACCTATATTTATAGATTCCTTAACACTTTCCACGCGGCCGTCGTCTGCAGAGCGACAGTTCTAAAATTTCACAAAATGTTTCAAAAATGTCAAAAGTATTTAATCTCATCACCATATTTGGAATCACCATGAGAAATGCATTGAAATATAAGTACAAACATGCCTAGTATTGGTTCAGTAATCCTTGAGATAAGACTTTGAAATTTGGGAAAGGTTTCTGAAAAATTTGTTTTGGTATAGGCCAAACTAATTATACTAATATCCACGTGGAAAGTGTTAAAATGACAGAGCGATGAGACTATGTATCAGGCACAGTCGAACACGGGTATTTCCCTTATGCATCATGTAATCTGCCAATGGGGAATAGTCCTAGACACATTGATTGGGGGCTCGCCTATATTGATACTTGTACGGCCTGTCACCAAATCAATTATCAACCTAAAGCATTATATTACAAATGATGCTGCAAGTAAAGAGTCTCAAATAGTCACAGATATATGAAGAGTTTATGCAAAACGAGCTAAGTCCACCAGATATCAACATTGAGATTTTTTGCAGAAACGTGTCGTTTTGGCTACTTGTGAAGTTCGTATCTCATTCCGTCGCGATATTACAAATTTAAGTTCTCGGATATTTTCGGTATGTGCCGGAAAATGTGATTTAAAATGGCCCAAAGATGGGGAAGTTCGGATTTTAATATATGTTTTTAAATAGGTTTAGTACATACACTTTAATTACCAAAAGACAGTCATTGTCAGATTGTTGAACATTTACTCTTACGTAAGCAACAATTCAAATAACGGTAAATCTTTCGGAAAATCACCATTTTGGCCATTTTAGATCATTTTATCAACAATATTCAAAAAGGTAACAGGAAATGAGATTTTCGATTCATTCTTTTTGATTTCTTAGTCATTTGACAACCTCTTTTAAAATGCAATGCTGAACTTTCTGAAACGGTACTCATTCCAAAACATAGCGCCCATGTGGTTACAAAGCGTGTTTCTAGAAAGCGGATCAATCTGTTTGACTTAGTCTACAGTCGATCACGGGTATTTCCCTTATGCATCATGTAATCTGCCAATGGGGAATAGTCCTAGACACATTGATGGGGGCTCGGCTATATATGGATACTTGCACGGCGAGCCCCCAATCAATGTGTCTAGGACTATTCCCCATTGGCAGATTACATGATACACAAGGGAAAT
Source organism: Ophiura sarsii (assembly GCA_035610835.1). Lineage (NCBI taxonomy): Eukaryota > Metazoa > Echinodermata > Ophiuroidea > Amphilepidida > Ophiuridae > Ophiura > Ophiura sarsii. Next base: position 45,791,350 of record CM069455.1, read on the forward strand.
ACCCGTGCTCGACTGTAGACAAAGTCCATATATTTTGGAAACGAAAGAGATAATAACAAAATAACAAAGGCTCAGGATTGCAACCAACGCGTTATTTTAGTTTCGTATGGGCAAACCTTTGTAATATTAACCAAATCAACCAATCCAAATTGATTCAAAAAGTGATTTTTTTTCCAAAGTATACATTTTGTGGACCGTTTTAGCAAGTTTTGCTAAAGGATAAAGGATGATCAAAATCGACAGAATTATAGTAATCACTGGTATTATATTAACCACTCCTGATAATGAATTGCTTATAGCCGGCTATCTACTGCTAGTAAACTCACTATACTTCTTCTGCATTCATAGCACATTACTTCATAAGCTATATATAGCACACTCATACTTCTTTATCACTCTCATATATTATTAAGTCCATTAGGCTATTTTGTACTGATGATAGCACACATTCATCAGCTATCGATATACTACTGATAGCAAACTATTTCATTAGCTATCTACTACTGATAGCAAACTATTTCAATAGATATATCTACTACTGATAGCAAACTATTTCATTAGTTATCTACTACTGATAGCAAACTATTTCAGTAGTATATTGATAGCAAACTACTTCATCGGCTATCTACTACTGATAGTAAACTACTTCATCAGCTATCTACTACTGATAGCAAATTAATTCATCAGCTATATATCTACTACTGATAGCAAACAGCTTTCTACTACTGATAGCAAACTACTTCATCAGCTATCTACTACTGATAGCAAATTACTTCATCAGCTATCTACTACTGATAGCAAACAGCTTTCTACTACTGATAGCAAACTACTTCATCAGCTATCTACTACTGATAGCAAACTACTTCATCAGCTATCTACTACTGATAGCAAACTACTTCATCAGCTATCTACTACTGATAGCAAATTACTTCATCAGCTATCTACTACTGATAGCAAACAGCTTTCTACTACTGATAGCAAACTACTTCATCAGCTATCTACTACTGATAGCAAACTACTTCATCAGCTATCTACTACTGATAGCAAACTACTTCATCAGCTATCTACTACTGATAGCAAACAGCTTTCTACTACGGATAGCAAACTACTTCATCAGCTATCTACTACTGATAGCAAACTACTTCATCAGTTATCTACTACTGATAGTAAACTACTTCATCAGCTATCTACTATAACTGATAGCTAACTATTTCATTATCTATCTACTACTGATAGCAAACTATTTCATTATCTATCTACTGATGATAGCACACTACTGCTTGTACCACCCCTGATAATGAATTGCATATAGCGGCTATCTACTGCTCGTAACTCACTACTGTTTCTGGTATCATAGCACATTACTTCATAAGCTATATAGCACACTCATATATACTTCCTGTTCCTCACCTTCATATACTAATATATCATACTAGTCCATTAGGCTTTTTCTACTGATGGTAGCACACATTCATCAGCTATCTACTGCTGATAGCAGACTACTTCACCAGCCATCTACTGATAGCACACTATTTCATTAGCTATCTACTACTGATAGCACATAGATCATCAGCTATCTATACTACTGATAGCAAACTATTTCATTAGCTAGCTGCTGATGATATCACACTACTTCATCAGCTATCTACTACTGATAGCAAACTATTTCATTAGCTATCTAATGATAGCACACTTCTTCATCAGCTATCTACTACTGATAGCAAACTATTTCATTAGCTATCTAATGATAGCACACTACTTCATCAGCTATGCACTACTGATAGCACACTACTTCAACGGCCATCTACTACTGACACTTGATCAGTCATTACTACTGAAAGCACACACAACTTCATCAGCTATCTTCTATTGATATCACACTACTTCATTAGCCATCTACTACCGATAGCACACTACTTCATCAGCCATCTAGCCTTTTACTACTGATAGCACACTACTTACTGAATATTGTCATAAGTGGACATTTTTCTAAAAATGTGGACCTTTTTACCGGGTTGGTGCGAATTTGGCAAAAGTGAACAAGATGCAACAAAAAAGGGTTAAACAAAAAATTGATCGCTATACGCTCGCAAACATGCAGTGGTGGTTGTTTTTTTACATCTCCATCCCCCCCCCCCCCCCCCTGGTTATATGGACCTGTTGTGGCGTTTCCTTTTTGAGTGCACATCTAAATGCCTGAATTGTTTCTACACGGCAATCATGGCAACAACAGGAAGAATTGATGATAATAGATTATGAAATGTACTTTTCTCAATGCAACAGTTTCATTAAGGTGTGTCACGGAATTCATCTATAAATAAAATTTCATTTTCTTAAGTATCTTTTATTTAAAGAAATACCTTGTGGACCTTTTTTTTTTTTTGCATCTTGTTCACTTTTGCCAAATTCGCACCAACCCGGTAAAAAGGTCCACAAGGTATTTCTTTAAATAAAAGATACTTAGGTAAAAAGGACCACAAGGTATTTATTTAATTTAAAATTTCATTCTCTTAAGTATATGGAAAGTGTTAAAACACTTTCCACGCGGCTATACCACGTTTTACCATACAAAACAGATTTTTCAGAAACCTTTCATAACTTTCAAAAGTCTATCTCAAGAATTACAGAACCAATACTACGCATGTTTGTACTTATTGTAATGCATTTATCATGGTGATTCCAAATACGATGATGATATTAAATAATTTTGACATTTTTTAAACATTTTGTGCAATTTTGGTACTGTCGTCTGTAGACGACTAGTGCCGCGTGGAAGGTGTTAAGAGGATATTTTGGTAGACTCATGCAGGGGGAGGAACACGAAGGTTGGCATATTTGGTTCATATTTTGTATATTGAGTGAGTGCCCCAAGTTATGATCAGTGGTGAAATAAAAAAATTCTCCGACCCCCATAGGCTAAGATTCATGACCCCCCCTAAATGTGGCCCCCCTGGAACGGCAATTATATAAGAAAAAGTAATAAAAGTACATTGGATGAGTCCAAACGAACAGAAAGGTACTGCCAATGAGAATCACACTTCTCATGAGGTAAATTAGTACCCTCCGCTTTGTAAATATGATAAGATGTGTGAAAAAAGTTATTGGGTTAGTCTATTTTTTCAAAGGGGTGTTTTCCTATTTTCGTGTTTTCAGGAAACTTTAAAAAATGCAATTATTGGACAAAATTTGATTAAAAAAAACAAAACTTTTATTTTTTTTATTTTTTTAAATTTTAACATATAATCTATTTATATCATTGCTTAATCAAATTTAAAAGTCAAAATAATGGTATCCCCTCTGATTCAGTATAAACCAACCTCAAAAAGACAAGCAGTTTTGTAAAAGTATAAAAATGCACATAATTATGCTGAGTTTTCTTCAAATGGTTTGTGTAATAATCTTTTTTATTCAAATGCAACTACTCCTTGGACACAAAGTAGGGCCAACATAGTCCTTTTATGTCATTAACCATTGTTTATAGGTCAAACCATTTTATTGGAGGGTGTTTTTGTCAATACATTATCTGAATTGCACTAAAATAGATGCCTTGTTGATCGTTAAGTTAAATAACGGGTTGTTTTCTCGGGCCACCCACTCAAATATACCACTACCCCTACACCACTCACCCCACACCACAACACCCCAACCAACTTCAACCCAACACAACCCACTCCAACACCCCTTAAAACGGAGTGTCAAGCAACAGGGTTATGTTATAGGGAGTAAACCCTAGCGCTTTACATCACGCATCAGGGTGAGCTATTACTGATGAGCCGAAACTATACCTGTAAGGATTATCACTGAGTAGCATCATCAGCCAATGTTTTCAACACCCTACCCCACCCACCCCACACCACCCACCCCACCCCACCCACCCCATCAAGAGATCTACTCAAAATTCACTATCCATCTGTATTCCCTCCTGAAAACATGGTATTAAAAGATTATTTGGTGAACATTCTGCAACTATGGTAACAGAGAGTATACTATAGTAGTTGAAACACACGTGAGACTGAAATCCGACTCCAAGGCCTGCAAGTTCTGTTCTGGAAGTCAACAAAAGTCGTTGCAAGGATTAGATACTTTTTGACGGAAGGTGGAAGGGCCTTTGACACTTTGGATGACATCACAAGTAGCCTGTATAATGCAGGTTTTGAAAGAAAAAAAGTGTGATGAAATAAAAAGGAAAAGAAGGAAAATTTTAATTGAAAACTGATTACAAAACGCACATTAAAAATGAAGATAACTGTCCTGATCACTGCTCAAAGTATGCCCTTACCGATCCAACAAGTCCCGACTATGATGAGAGCTGTGATCATGACCATGATGTACAATGTAACAGATGTTATAAACTAGAGAGGGTACTCGCCGATGTCCAAAATGCTATTCAAAGCTCCACGCTGCCAGAAGATGAAGTACAACGTCTTCTTTATGAGTTTGACATTGCAAAGTCAGATGTCGGTGCATGGAAAGCTCATATTCTTAGAACATACAACCAAGAATCCGCAAAACACGATGTTCTAAACTCAGTGGATGACAAAAGCATCATGCTTATCATGGACTAGGCGATGAAGTTTTAACCTACTAGATTTAGAGAGCAAATGTCTGATTTTTTTGGAAAACGTGGCCGTGGTTGGCATGCAGCGTGTGTGATCGCAAGATCAAAGATTGATGGCAAATTGGAAGTAGAGTGTTATGTACACCTCTTTAATTCTTGTACTCAGAATTGGTATACTGTTTCATCAATCATTGAAGATGTTCTATGAAATATGTGAAGAATCAAAATGAAGATGTTTCTAAAGCGTTCTTAAAGAGTGACAATGCTGGCTGCTACCATAGCAGCCAGCTTCTGTTAGCCTTACCACAAATTGGTAAAAGAGTTGGAATTACCATTGCACGATATGATTTCTCCGACCCACAATCAGGGAAGGATATTTGCGATAGGAAAATTGCTCCAATGAAAGCACATATCCGTTGTCAATGAGAAGCACGATGTAGTTACAGCTCAAGATATGAAAACAGCTCTAGAGTCCAATGGTGGAGTAAAAGGCTATTTTACCTGAAGTAGATACTTCAAAATCACCAGGGACAGGTGAAAGTATTGAAGGAGTGAGTTTGTTGAACAATTTCGCATATGAGAAGGAAGGTATCCGCTGCTGGAAAGCATACAACCAGGGAGAAGGAAAGGTTATCAAGCCCACTCTAGAGAAAACCCCTGTTATGACTGGGCTAAGAGTAGTAGTTGAAGCACAACATCAAGCAACTTCAGCAAAGGGACATGTAGCTGAACAGGGTTCCAGTTATAAGCCTACACTATTTATTTGTAACGAACCAGGATGTATCCTTTCATTTTCCTCTGTTGATGATGCAGAACGTCATATGGACACGGGTACGCACACAAAGGAGGAAGAAAAGGACACGTCATATGACAAAATCAAGAAAAGGTGGGCAATGAAAGTATCCGAGTTGCAGATGACACGTGAACAACAAGCACCTCTTCAACCATCACAAGCATCAATATCAGATGAAGAACAAGAGTATCAAAGACAACACGGATGGGCTTTGAAAGTTATAAAGCGGGCACCGAGAATTCAAGAAAAGGTGAAAAACTATCTAACAGCCAAATTCAATGAAGGGGCTTGAACCGGAAATAAAGCAGATCCAGCTCAGGTCGCCTTTGAAATGCGTCACAAACAGGATTCACACACAACCTGGAATTCTTGCCACATGCATGGCGCTCTGAAAGACAAATTGCAAGTTTCTTCGGGCTGAATTAGCCATCCTGTCAAGTGCTGCGGAGGTAGAAGAAGATATGTGGGATGAGGAACACAACCGAAGAGAAATAAGAAATGCCGTTTTCGGTACACTTGATTTTGGACACCCTTTAGATTACCAGGAGCATGATTTATGCAAACAAGCTAAAAAACATAAACTCAACCAATTCAAGCTGAAATACTTGGAAGAAATTTGGGTCAAATTTGAAATTGACCCAGTTGGAACAACATCAAGGAAAGCTAGCTTTATTTAGCCTCTGCAACAATGTCCATGCTTTCAAGATAATTAGTTATATTGTGTTATACTTATAGCATTTGGCTTATTCTTCAGAAAGTGAAATGTTACTTTGTGCTAGCTACAGTTCCTAATCTGTACAAGAATTCATCTTTGATATAGGAAGAAAAACATTTGTGAATTTGCGCAATATTCTTGAGACCACTATTTCTGGCTCATGTATGTTATGAGTGATATAGTAATGAGTACACAAATGGCATCGCAGTTAAATCTGAATCTATTGTACTTGTATATCAATCATTTTGTGGCCTTGCTTTTGGTAACAAATGTAGCATTTGATATATGACTTTTGTAAAATGTTAGTATAAATCATTTGCTCATTCATGCATGGATTAATAAAACATCAACATTTGTATTATGAAAATGATTCTCGAGTATCTAGGGGATTTACCAACAACTCCGTTAATGGTCTAATATTATTTTAAAAAATAATTTAGCTTGAAACAAAAAAAAGTTTCACCTTCTAGAGAATGAGCTATTTGATCATTATTTGTGCATTATCAAATATACATTTTACTATCACCAGTTAAATGTTGAACTCAATTAGTATGGTTATTACATTTTGTTTGATTAATTTAAGGGTTGGATGCATATGTAAAACATTGATTGCTGAGTACTGACAAAGCAAGATATAAAGTACGGTACAATTCATGAAAATGCACAAAGAGGGTATAATAGGAACACAGAAAAGGAGATAAAGGCAAATAAACACACCCTCTTATATAATGGAATGCTCTTAATTTGACTATACGTTTTAGTCTGCTCATTAACAATGCTCAGATTAAAGAATGAATACTGAATATGACTAATTAATATATGTTCTACTTTGTACAATTACCAAGCTTTATTAAATGCGTCAAACGTATAACCATTATAGGACATACACCCCTACGTAATAATGGTATCAACCTTGTATGGTCATGTGTTTGAGGCAGCATACAATAAGCATACCCATGTGTATTCATATGGTTCAAGTAAAAACAACTTGTGTATTATTCGGTGCCACATTAAAGTTTAAAATGCTATGTAAATTGTGAATTCCCTATAAAAATAATGGAATAACCCTCTTTTAAGAGGGTTAAACCATTTAAAATGGTTACACGAGTGAGCCGGTCAAATGATGAGTTTATTGGACTGAGTGGGAAACTAAATGGGGAACAATTTGTTTGGCAATGGTTAAAAAAAAGTCAATATGGAAGAGGAAATGGGCATTAAATACATTATAATATTTGCTAAAAACACAAAAGTGTACCTTCATTAATTTCATGTGATCAAAATACTCATCATGGCACCATTATTTGAAATGCATTTTTATAAACATTAACAATAGGGTAATACATGGCGCAAATATTAAAAAAATTAAAAGATATGAAAATTGTTTGTTTTTTAAATGAAAACGGTGAAAAATCACACTTTTGAGATATTTCTAAAACCATGAAAAGTAGCACCACCCCTATTCTTCATAATGGAACATTCCAAAATAATTTTTAGTTGTTCTGTATATTTTTGAATAGTAGAAAGATGTCACATCAGATGTACGAAAAGAGAAAGTGATTAATGGTACCTTCATTGTTATAAACATAGCAACAAATGTCTCCTAAATTAATTATTATCAAGTTTTCAACGGGGATATTTTAGCCTCGTTTTGAGGGGCTAGTATATCTCCCTAAGGGGGGTACCTGAGAATTTTTCATACTGATATTCATGAATGCTTTGAGGAACACAACAAAACTTCATAGTATGAGTAAAAAATGCTGACCCCCCTTTTCCTGGATTTTGCAATACTGCATGGTTTTCTCAGAATGTCTGTGTTAAAAAGCCTATTGATAGCCTTGTACTTTTACTAACACACTTACCTCCCAATGAATTTTAAATCAAGCGCAATTTTGTCTCATATAATTATCCAGTCCTATCTACTAGCCTACTTATAGTAACTGACCAGCTAATAATCGGCACACAGCTCTAAGAATATGGTTAAACATTATAACTTACAAAATTATGGAATAATTTCTCCTCTTCAGATTGATAGTATTAGAGACATAGTTTGCGAAGATCGGTTAACTCCTCCTAGGTGTGTGTATGGGTGCATTGATCAATTGAAGCATCCTTAATCCTCATCATACTATAATAACTAGTCGGGCCGGGGGGGGGGGGGGGGGGGGCACTGACATTGGCAAAGGGTATAGTTATGTACCGCGCTGAAGACCCCCTTTTTCACCCTCTGCTGCTAGCTCTTATGACCCCCCTTTTGAGCCTGCATCTTTTTTTGAAAATTCAAAAATCGCGAAATTTTGCGTTCCAAAGCCCCAATTCTTCGAAAATGTTGTGATAAAAACCAAAACAAATTGAAAATGTGCGTTCTTGCTAATCAAAATTGAAGATATATGCCAGTTCTCTAGACCTACCTTTTTTTAAAAACAACAGTTCCTAAGACCTTATTTTACTTCATAAAATCCACTCAGTGCAGTAGCGCCCCCCCCCCCTTTTTTTGAGACCCTGGGCGGCAAAAAAAGTTGCGGCTACCAATCAACCCGAGGCTGCGTCACGTCTAGAAGAACCAAATGCTAAATTGGAAAATAGACTTTGTTTTGGTTACGGACACATTAATATTCAGCGAATATACACAGCACACCGTTACTTCATCAGCTATCTACTACTGATAACACACACTTCATCAGCCATCAACTATACTTCACAGTGGCATAGCCAGAGGGGCGGGGGATCGCCCATCAATATTTTCAAAGTGAGTCTGTCGGTTGAGATTGGCGCTGTCGGTTCATTTTACACAGGGATTCATTGAACGATGACGGTCAAATAAGTAAAAGGTAGCAATTTTTCGCAGGCGCAAACAAATAATTTTAAGTTTTGGGAGCTTATTTAGACCCAAAATGGCAAACTAAGTGTAAAAGTAGCCTACACATTTGCGAGCGTTATGCGCACATTTGTTTACCTGGTAAAGTATGGTCGGTTCACTTTTATTTCTCACCTCTCAAATATGAAAAACTTACCCCACTGCTACTTCATCAGCCATCTATACTACTGATAAGCACACTACTTCATCAGCTGTCTCTATGACTGATAGCACACTTCATCAGTTATAGCACACTACCTCATGCGTAAAGTATTTTTAAACACCATAAAATCTGTGAGGCAACCATTATTATTCAATCTAATTTTCAATCTTCTTATTCATAAAACGAGCAAGATAGATGGCAACAGTATAGTAGAACAACGACGGTTCACAACCAGAAAGACGAAACTAAAAAACGATGTTCCGAGAAAAAAGGAGTTTTATTTTCTATTCTTTCTGGTTGTCAATTTATGATTACCTTGATAATTACCTCCACTTTATATGACCACTTATGAATTAACAAATTGGATACAATGATTATTATACGGTTGCCATGGATTCTTGACATTTTAATCTTATAATGATTACTGATGATACGTGACGTGAATCAATTCAGTCAATAAGGGTTTTAATAATATTGAGGTTGAGATATCCTCATGTGGTGTTCCGAATGTTCATTTTTTTTCTGGTGGGCAGCTATCAGGTAATGTGGGTTAAACATTTGATTTGTTCCCAAAAGTTTTGGGAGGATTTTCGAAAAGTTCAAACAAGAAAAGGAAAATAAATTCTCAACGGAGACAAGAATAGTTTTTGGGTAGTTCAATGTTGAGCATTTAAACATTTTCTAATAATCTAATCTTAGGTGTTTAACACTTTGCACGCGGCTATTGGTTTTACCATGTACATGATGTAGGCCTACCAATCAGATTTTTCAGAAACCTTTCCCAACTTTCCCAAGGTCTATCTCAAGGATTACTGAACCAATACTAGACATGTTGCATTTCTCATGGTGATTCCAAACAAGGTAATGAAATTAAATAATTTTCACATTTTTGAAACATTTTGTGAAATTTTGGAACTGTCGTCTGCAGTCGTCTGCTGCTTGGAGAGCATTGAGAGACTTTTTTCTCACACGCTCTCACATATTTCTATGCATTTCTCATGGTGATTCCAAATATGGTAATGAAATTCAATAATTTTTGAAACATTTTGTGAAATTGTGTAATGTCGTATGCAGACGCCAATAGCGCGCGCGTGGAAGGTGTTAAGGTCAATGCACATAAACAAATACGCTTCAACGTTAAACACATAGAGATTTGTTATTAGAAAGTGTTTAAATTCTAAACACTGAACAACCCAAACACCAGTCTCCGTTTTCTAAACCCTGTATTTACAGTGTATTTAATTATCATACAAAAGGTAATTGCCACACATTTTACAGCATAACCTTTTTTTTCTTGAACCTTTCAAAATGATGGTGTGAGCCAAGTTGTGACTGTATGGAATGTTTTTTCTCAATATTAAAACGGTATTTAACCGCAAGAAAAACAACTGACTCCAGTGATTTATTGGACTTTGCTTCTTCACATTTTAATTTTAAATTGTGAAGTAGCCTACCATATCAGCTTCATTTTCTTCACAGAGCCCGTCTAATGTTAAAACAACAAAGAAAAAAGATACTGCATTTCGCAAAGCTTTTATTACTAAACAAAATTAAAAATTAAAAATAAATTTAAACAAATCCCATTTCGCATAGCCCCCTTTGCAGATTTCTGTTCAAGACAAGCTTCACAGATGCAAGAATCACAGGAAAGCTCAACTTGATTTTTAATTTCCTTTTCTCATTTTTCAGCATAAGTTACAAAAACAACCCAGTTTCACATCTTTACTTCTTTCACCCATTTACTTCCATTTTCCAATCAATTTTACATTTGTTTGTTCTCATATATCAATTTCGAAGAAGAAAAAAAATCACAAAATGTGGTATACACTTTCTTTGAATAAAGGTGGTGAGTTAATTATAATTAATAAAGAATAAAGAACAGAACCCCCACAATATAGATTATAAAACAAAAAATGCATCATTTTTTCCAGAAAATTATTTTTTAATGATTCATATTAAAGTCATGGATAATATGAAACACTGATTTGGTAATATTAATAATACGAATGTTACAGGCAGGTGTTGAAAAAAGGACAAAAAGAACCATGATATACTTTCGACCAAAAACACCTGTTCTATGGTAAACAGAAATCTCAGGTAGGGTCAGTCGGTCGGGCTCTTTGTTTGTTTTTTGTTTTAAATGTTGGTAATTTTTAGTGAATTTTCAACCATTTTTCAAAAAAATGTCAGAAATGTTCTCCTAAAGATTTTCCAAAAAATGTAGAAAGATTTGGGCAGGCCTGGAAAAAATGTTGATTTCTCGGCAAGCTTACCCAAATTTCCCTCCAAAATGGAAAATTTTCCTCTATTTCTTATGTATTTCTTTATATGGATGAGCAAAATTTCCCTCCAAATGCCCAAATTTCCCGGCAAGGAGCTTCCCAATTTGCCTATTTTTTCCAGGCCTGCGGTTGGGCCCGGGGGGGGGGGGGGGGGGGGTGGGTTATGTAAGGCATACGGGGACGTGCCGCTCCAGTGGGTCGTTTTTTCATGAGACATCCTTAGCCATGGGTAGGCTTTTCAACTGAAAAATCCTTAGACATGGGTCTATTTTCGCGAAAATTTGCAAAAATTAGGTATTTTTCCCGATAATTTGCGATCAAAATCACCCTTAGAAATGGGTAGGGGTTTTGAATCTCCAGCGGCACACCCCCGACCAAACCAAATCTGAGTAATCTGAGAACTCAAATATTGTATTGGGGGCCATGGCCGTCAGCCCCAGAATAGTCCGTCGAGAAGTCGCACTCGCCCAGGGAGGTATAGAGCGCTGCCAGCGAGAACCGACAGGCCGAGCCTTGCGGCTCGGGCCTGTGCATGCATGCATGCGGGTATATGAGACATATTTCTTCTTCTTCTATAGCCTTTACTATAGGCCTGCATATTATTTTGTCCATTATGCAAACAATTGTTAATGTCTGGCAAAAATTGTACAATTCAGATATTCTATAAATGATTTGTTAGTCTACCATTGCATGAACATTAATCATTTTGTGGAAATAATATAGCGACGCGACACTAAAACAAGAGAAATCCATTTGCGGTTTAATGAATGGATTGTTTTCCTTTGCCAAGGCCCGCCAAGGAAGAAAAAAATTCTGTCTCATATACCCCACACGCATTTAAGTATATGGGATCAATTTCATAACCCTACACGAATTAAACCCAGCCCAATTTGGAGCTTTTTTTTAGTTGTCCCAAAATAATTGATAAAAAGGTTGGCTCCGAAGGGGGAAAAAAGTGGGCCAAAAATACAATAAACAAGGTATTTAAAAAAAACTGGACGGGGGAGATAGAAGACTGTTGAAAGTTCAAGAACAGACATTAACAAACAGCGTTGCTACTATGTTTCCTAACAATTTAACTCTAAGGGATTCAAAAGTGTTTTTGATATCAAATGAAAGGTCCCATTTCTCATTACACTGATGATGCCCTTAAATCTAGAATAGGGTCAACAACCTTTAAGACGTATGGTTAACATTGATGAAGAAGTTGGATTGGGGTAATTAAAGTTGTATGGTGGACACCGAATCATTCAGAAATATTATAAGGACACATTGAGAAATAGGTTATGTAAAACTTTTTTTATGAAAGACTGGTACCTTCTGTTTAAAGTTTGAAAATGAAAATAGGCTTATCCATTTTATTTGCGGCGGTTTTAGACTTTGCTAAACATGCTCAGCATTATCAGTCCCGGGCATCAGTGCACGCAGTGTACGTATACAACACACTGACCCATCTGCAGGCCGTCAGCTACGCGGAAATCTCTGCACAACGCATGTATACCATACGCCAACATTTCCACCCTGAAAGTACGTTGTGAAATTGCCGTTTTTTGGTCGAAGTCATGACTAAATTATTATGAAACTCCAGAATTTATCGCAAATGATGTGTATTATAAAAACAATCGATGACAGAAAATAAAATTTATTGATAAATGTGGATTTTTAAGGGGCTGAAGTCGACAGGTTTTCTAGCGATACATATGCACTACGCATCGCAAACAGTCGCGATTTAAACAAATTGTTGACACTTTTTAGAGGTGAATAATGATTTTTAAAATAGTTTAGCCAATAATCTGAGAAGAGTTAGAATCTACAGATTTTTTAACTAAATAGAGGAGGGTGTACACTTTTATTTGGTACCTTGGCGTATGTTCAAGTTTTACAACAAGTATTTTTCTTATTTATTTTGAAATATTTACCAAGTTATTTGGAGATTTGATGAGGTATTCATCTCAGTCAATCAAACAAAGGCATTCAAGCCGTAGCGTTGTATTATTCCATGATGGTTTTAGATTACATATTCTTGGTGAAATTATACACCGATATGGCTTGAAAAATAACATACCAGTATATAATTTCCTACGAGAATTGAAATCTGATGATCCAGTATCAAACAACAACGTCCAAAATGTCTCAAGAAATATTCCAAAATGTCTCCGGCCGTCCATACCATCGATGTATTCATACACACGCAGTTGTATACACCCGGGCATACACCACTACAGCACTGCATTGCACTAACAGTGCATGGCAAAGGTCGAGGGGTTGTTGCCATATCATTGGGCTAATCATATTGAAGGGTTCACCTAGACTGTAACTCTCAGCCGCCCTCTTATGTCGCTATCTTGCAGGCTCCGATATTTGTACAGCTTTAGCGTCCGTACGGTAATATTGATGACTGGGTGATGTAGCCTAGGGTTCGCCATAATCATTGGGCTAATTGCGAGAGCCAAGGCAACACGGAACAAAGAGGCCGTGCCGTGGCCGTGGACTCAGTGACTCAGTATATTACTAAATCATATAATATAATACAAAATAGCATCCAAATAGCTTAGTATATTACTAAATGGCATCCAAATAGCTGGAATAACTTACTGTGTCCTCTTACCTTCATATTATAACAATATCAATTACATTTTACAACAAAATCGCTTCAGAAGATGATTAATGCAAGTTATTAGCAAATGCCGCGAATTTTAGGGGTTTGTGAAAAGGTTACGACTTAGAAACGTCGTTTCAAATGACGGGCTCGTCATCTCCCCCGTCAAAAAAGAATTTCTGAATTTAGCATAGCTATTTTCCAAAATGTACATGTATATGCGAGACAGACCTTCCCCTTTTCGCCTATTAATGTAAAATTGGATTATTGCTCACAAAAACCTCAAATCACGACACACATACCACAAGTGTACATATGAAATAGCCTCGGTTATGTGTTGAAAATATAAATTTGTTCTAGATACTGTAACAATAATATCACACAATATCAAAATCACATACTAGAGTATATTTGTTGTCCATCTCGAGACCGTGACGTAACTGCGTCATTCACTAATTGTACATAAACGTGCGCGCCTGCTCGAAGCGCTGGTGTAAACACAACGCGTAGAAAGGCGGAAGACACATACGCATGCATGCGTAAATGTTGCGCCTGTGTAGTTACGTCACTGTCTTGTGATGGACAAATAGACTATAGTAATCTGATGGGGTGGGGGGGGGGGGAACAGTGGCATTGCTAGAGCCCCCCCCCCCCCCCCCCCCCCCCCCCCCCCCCCCCCTGCCAGAAGGCTTTCCCCCTATGCCCCCAAATGAAATGACAAACTCTATATATCTCTTTGTACACTAACACAAAAAGTTGGTTATGTGCCCCCGGCTTACAGGTCTGTCCCCCGGGGGGGTCACTCACATATAACAGTGCGTCGCATCCGCGTTAATAAAAACGTCGAAAATGGGTCGGATTTTGAGTATATAGCGTCGTCGACGTTTTTTAAAATAAGGGGTCATTTTGTGGCTCTTTCGACGTTTAGGGGTTCATTTTCAAACCATAGTTTTCGCCATAATGGGTCAAATTTTCTGGGTATAAATTGGCCGGTAAAAAGACGTCTGTTTTCGTGCAACCCCTCTGAACTAATACGGGAACTAATATCATCCTCACACAACAACGCGAAAGCAAATGCCTCACGGAAATGTATATGTGGCGTCTGTCTGATATTGGCATATTGGACACGTGAAACGTGCGTATGAGACTATTGGCCATCGCTGGTTCCCGGGCTGGTTCCCACTCTCAATATTTCGCGTATACCGGCCGATGAACGAAGCTGCAAGTCACATGGAATCGGGCATGGAATAAATATAAATTCTACACGGAAAATATTCCAAAGTAAAACGTCGGTAAGTCGGGCGGTAAGTACACACAGTTTTGCTTACTCATAAAAGTATAAAATGGAAGGGATATCATGGATATCATGAATAATTGTGCATTGAAATGTACTATGAGTTTTTAACACTTGACGCCATTACGCCATTATGGGTATGAAATGATAACACTTGACGCCAATAAGGGTATCAAATTAACTTCCACCAGTTACGCCAATATGGGTCAGTTTTGAGGGTTGATTAACAAGCATGGGTAGCACTTTTATATGTGAGTGACCCCCCCGGGGTCTGTCCCCGGGCCTCACATGTCCCCCCCCCCCCCATTTTTTGAAGACCCTAATTTGTGAAGATCTAGTTAGGCCACTTGGGAGGGTGGGTGGGGGGGGGGGGTGCACCTTTGCATTCAACTATTACAGTTACACGGTAAGCATGCATGCATGGTCAAATATGCACAAGGCAAAAAAAGGTGAAAGTGCCACCAACATGTGGGATGGTTGGTCATTTTTTTCTTCTTTTCCTTCTCAGAGAGTGTTAAGAAATACTTTGGTGGGGGGGGGGGGTTGGCCAAAAAAAAATTGTCGGTGTCTAAACTTTTTTGACCACCCTTTACAAATTGACAAACTTTTCTGACCCCCCACGGCCGTAATATGGCAAAACAGCGTAACTCGAAAATGACGTTTTTGAGATATGAGCACATTAAGTTTGAGTGTTTGCATTTTCGCTATTATTTAACAGAGGAAGTTGATTTAAAAATAGAAACCTGCATTATGTTTCATTTTATGTATTTATAAAAACTCAAGTAAAATAAATGATTTTTACTAAAGATACAGCTGATTTTGTCCAGATACGCGGGTTTGCCAAAAATCCGACATCTAATTATACGCAGAGTTAATCTTGCAAAACAGCGTAACTCAAGTTACGTGTAATTCTTCGGTTACTATTTTTCGCCAAACCCGCGTAACTCGTAGAAACTATTTGTTAAGCCTGGGCGATATTGAGCTCGTGATAAAAATATTATATATCGCGATACAATAATCTGCCCTGCCTCAACGATATCCCCACGATAAATTATAGGCCCATAAATGCTCACAAGAAAGCTGAATAAAGTCACCAATTTGGCAATAATATCCTGGGTTTGTAGTCAGTGTTTACCTTTGTAAATATAATGAAACACTACGATGTACACCTTTTTAAATTCATACCGTTGTTATTTATTTTCAGCATGTTTACATTTTCATATGATTTTCGGCATGTTTACATTCATGTTCACATAATGTTCACATTTCATAGTTTCATCATGTTTACATTTCATATCAATTACATGTATAACACATTTTCATAAATTATGCTTTTCGTCATGTTTATACATTGCATAACATTACATAACATTTTCATATGCTTTCAGCATGTTAATTGCATATCCTTTGTAAATATAATTAAACACTACGATGTACACCTTTTTAAATTCATTCCGTTGTTATTTATTTTCAGCATGTTTACATTTTCATATGATTTTCGGCATGTTTACATTCATGTTCACATAATGCATAACATTTCATCATGTTCAAATTTCATATCAATTACAAGTACATGTATAACACATTTTCATAAATTATGCTTTTCGTCATGTTTATACATTGCATAACATTACATAACATTACATAACATTTTCATATGCTTTCAGCATGTTAACATTGCATATCCTTTGTAAATATAATTACACTCTACGATGTACACCTTTTTAAATTCATTCCGTTGTTATTTATTTTCAGCATGTTTACATTTTCATATGATTTTCGGCATGTTTACATTCATGTTCACATAATGCATAACATTTCATCATGTTCAAATTTCATATCAATTACAAGTACATGTATAACACATTTTCATAAATTATGCTTTTCGTCATGTTTATACATTGCATAACATTATATAACATTTTCATATGCTTTTCAGCATGTTAACATTGCATATCATATAGCACATTTTCATATGCTTTTCAGCATGTTTACACATTTTCATATTATGCTTTTCATCATGTTTACATTCATGTTCACATGTTCACATTTCATATCAATTACATGTATAACACATTTTCATATGCTTTTCATCATGTTTACATTGCATGTTTTATACATAGTACAATCGGAACGTATGTAAATGGAATATATCGTGAATTTTATGAAACAATAATCGCTGTTTGTGCGATCCTCGTTTGGGCAAAACAAATTGGCAACTTTGAAAGTAGTATACTATGGTCAGAAGTATACGTAGAATACTTCTACTAAATACCATTAAGATGTACTTAAGAAAGCCATCTCTTCAGCACGGGCACGCCTTACTGTGCAGGTACTAGACCACAAGCCATAGTGAAGAAGAGTTTCAGGAGGTAGAAATTCTTCGAAGGCCTCTTCAGTGAACGGTTGTAAACATAATTGCAGCAATGTCATTTTGATCAGTTCAACTCGGGCAGAATACAATCACTGGAAACTCCTCGCGGCCTGTTATTTATGCCCTTAAAATTAATAATCCTCAACGATCTCTAAGTCTGCTGCCACATCATTCTCTGCCAGATCTTCAAAAAAGGCTCGTTTGTAGGCTGGCATGCATTGCGCGAGTTTCAGAAGATCTCTCTTCTTAATCGCAGAAATTCCGCGAGGGGCTTCCATTGCTGGCGCAGTGATTGTATTCTGCCCGTGTTGAATTCTATGCTTCAGATCACGTTCGGCAACTTTTCTGAAGATGTCCACCTCCTGAAATTCTTCTTCACTGTGGCTTGTTTTGAAGAACATCTTGATGCTTCCTCTTCGGAAGTGGGCAACCTTGACTTGTTGTAGCCTTACCCGGGTTTTCTTTGTTTCATTCTCGAAGGTGAGCATCAGTGTGTGGTCTAGTACCTGCACAGTAAGGCGTGCCCGTGATGAAGAGATGGCTTTCTTAAAATCAGTAAAGTCGTATAAATGCTCAATTTTGTTGAGTGTTGTAGTTATTGATCCGTGAACTGAGTCGGCTGCCATAAACGTATGTCCGGGCTCGAGATATTTGAGTGTAACTGTTTCAATGCCTAAGGATGGATCGTTTACTACCCTTGGGAGGGCACTAAATAAAGTCCAGTTCTTGTTTTGGCTCGAGCAATTGTCTGCGTATAAGATGATGTCCTGTATATCTCTGTTCTGACGAATGAAAGCCAGGAAACTACTTGTGATGTTGTAGGCCTTTCGCCCTGCCTCGTTCTCGTGCCATAAGGCGAGAAAGGCATCGCCGTTCTTTCCAGGGTTAGCAAAGGTCTCGTTAAATAAGACTAATTTGCGAGAGAAATAATAGTCTTTGGTGGGCAACTTTGGCATTAGAAGGGCCTTCTGCATATCTACCGTCGATACCAATATTTTGTCTGGGTTTTCCTTCATCATCTGGGTATCGTTTTTGAGTGCGATCCTTGCTTCCTTATAATTCTGCCTATGAATCTCATACCCATCACAAAAAGAGCACTCACAGGTAGAACAGTCGTGGTCTTCTTCTGGGTGTGCTTTAGAGTGCTTCAAACAAACGTCACACAGATCATTGTCAGGAATAGAAAAAGATATGTTCCGTTCTTTGAACAATTTAAAATAACAAGAGTATGAGCATTCATCTCCGTTTGCCTCCCTTTGCATTTCAATAAAAGTATGGTACATTGTGTTAACTGACAAATCCGAAGGCAAATAACGTCGGTTCGGGGCGTGTTCTCGTTTGTAGTGAGACACCTGTGGTCGATAACTCTCAATGTGATCTGTTATTACTTTTCGGTACTCTTCACTGAATTTGTTGTAGGGGGTGTGTTTTCCACGGGCATCGGATTTGGACCCCAGCACCACGTTTCCTTCCTTTTCAACATTTTTCAATGCGGAGCGAACAAAGTAGTCAGAAGAATATCCTATCGTATGAAGAAAGAACGTCTTACAGACGTCATGTTCACCTAACCTCCACTTCAGGCTGAAGTCTCGACGGGAAGTATCTGCATTTTTTGTAGTACATTGTTTACTGGACGAAGTTACATGATGTACTACAAAATTTCTCCTCTCGTTGTACGTCATAACCCAGAATTTGTTATGAATCTCTTCCCGCTGAAGGGGATTAAAGTTTTGTGTGCATTTCTTCCTGCAATTGGTGCATGGTGGAAGCAGAACGTGGTTGTTTCTATCTCGTTCCTGTCTTTCACCTGTAGTTCGGAACCGCTTTCTGCCTGCAGAAGTGAAAATTGGTATGGTAATTACAAATTTGATAGTCTTACATTATTTGTTATAATGTTGATCGATATTCAAAACCTCATGGATAAACGCGATACATGCGTCCCAATCAAATGCCGTCCTTAACTAGTACGCACAAATAAGCGCAAGTCACTAACTGAGAACAAAACCACCGCGTTACACGAACGGATGGCGTATTTGCAACGTGTGAGTGGTTCTCTCACACGATTTTTGATCAGACTGATTGATTTGTAATGGGTATTAATTTGCCGTAAAGTGTAATTTTGTTAAATGAATAATTAATAATACATCATTACTTTATTTGATGGTTATAAATCAGGATAATAACTTAAAACAGTTTATTAGATAATACACGTACCTAGGTGCCTCTGTTGGTACTTCATCATTTCCCAAAGCAATGGTACCTGGACGCACTTGTTGTTGCATCTCAACAGTAGGCTCATTATTACCTGTTCATAAATACAGTGGAAATGGAAATGTTAATTTAGATAAATATATATTAATAAGCAACTACCGTTCCAAATGGTTTAACTTATATTTCGCTCTGCATCGCATTGAGCACTCTGCAAGATTGCTTTTTTACCAGTAAATATATAATTATATATATATATAACATAATCATGATAATATAATAGAGAAAACAATCATCCATTTTCAGACTTTACCAGTCCTTCAACGCCCCTCGCGCTATTCCTCGGTTACAAAATAGGTTTTTTTTAATTCTTCACAGTTACCTCTAAACAACTCATACGCAATTATTATCTTTTAACTAACATCGTTTGTTCACGTTTTCACTAGATAATTATTAAATATGTTAGATAATACACGTACCTTCAGGTGTCTCTGTTGGTACTTCATCATTTCCCAAATCAACGGTACCTGGACGCAATTGTTGTTGCATCTCAATAGTAGGCTCATTATAACCTGTTCATGAATGCAGTGGAAATGGAAATGTTAATTTTGATGAATATATAATACACTCTTCCTAGGAATCGAGCACTTTTGATACGGGCATTGCATTACCTGATAATTTTATTATATAATTATATATATAGAATCCAGAGTTTTACTTAAATCAGTATTGATAAAGTGCTCGACCACATGGGATTTATATTGTGAGTAAACTGTTTACATTTTGATTTTCGTCATGTTTGTTTCGTGTTGGCTTTCGCCCACACTCGTCAATTGAATAATCATGATAATATAATAGAGAAAACAATCATCTATTATCTGACTTTACCAGTCCACTATATAGTCATGCTTATACAACTTATAATATACAGAACAAATACAATTATTTAAATACCTAAGTTTCTCCCTTGAACTTCATTATGTAGGCCTAAATCCATTTCATCAGATCCTTCATCTGGATATGTTCCAATAGGACCTTGTACATCTGTGGCAACAAAAAAAAACATGCAAAGGATACAAATTAATTGAGTCAAAAAGGGAAGATTGAAATAAAAGTCATTAAACACTTTGCATCAATATCAAGTGACATAATCAAATCCAATGGTTATTTCTTAAACATTCATTTTGTTACTATCACAACCACTTACATAATTTTAAAGGGCCTATTATTAGCTATCTACAAAACTCAAGTTTGCAGCTACTGTAAAATAAAGACTTACCCGATGTGATCGACTGAGCCTCATTCAGCAAATCTTGAATTGCTGAACTCACAGATTCGGGCAATGTTATAAATGAACCGTTGAATGCATCTGTGCAAAGGAAAAAAAAGCATGTAGACAAATATTATGTGAAGAATACAGTCACATAGGATGGACCTTCCTGAATAATTGTAAATTACAATAAGCCTACATATTTGTCTTAAAACACTTACCAACTGGGAGAGATTCCAGTACGTCATTTGCATCAGAATCGACATCACTTCCACCTGTAAAAACAGGAAATTAAGTTTAAAAAACATGAAATGCAAGTTTAAAAAACATAAAATGCAAGTTTAAAAAACATGAAATCATAAGTCAAACAAGACTGATAAATAAGACACTGGAAGACAAAGATGTCTCTGTTTGATTTGTTTTGTTATTGTTGTTGTTGTTGTTGCTTTTCTGCATTCTTTCTTGCTTTCTTTATTTCTTTCCTTTCGTGTGTTCATAGTTAAATCACAATGCAATACAAATTAATTTCAATCTATAAGTACTAGGCCTACTCACCAAAATCATTGCCTCCTGCGCTGTCTACCTTGTCGGCCGGTTGGTCATGTTTTTGTGTACTACATGTAGTGGAAACATCTGAAATTTAAATGATGAACATGAAAATACTTAAATTATGGGAACTTGCATATATTGTAACAACAACTAGGCCTCTACCATGTCACAATAAAAGTTGTTTTCCTTGAGCATTCAAATTTTCGGATTCGTTGGAGACAAGTGTATCTCTGAAAAGCTCCAAGTTGGCTTTGCCATTCCCTTCATTTGTCAATTCGGGAAAATAACATTATGATTGTAGGTACAAATAAATGTGGGACTATCCTTAATAGGAAAAGTATAGCCAACAATCGTCAAAACTATACTAGCAGTATTTTCCAAAATGGGAAGAACCTATACTCACCAGCAACTCTGTGTGGTTCCAATTCTCTTAAATCATCATGATAATTGAATTCATCTGTGCAAAGGAAAAAAGCATGTGGACAAATATTATGTGAAGAATACACGTCCACGCTCATAGGATAAACATTAATGAATAACTGTAACTTAGGCCTACGTATTTTTTCTTAATTTACTTACCATCAAGGAGAGATTCCATTGGTACGTCATTTGGATCAAAATCGACATCACTACCACCTTTAAAACAGGAAAAAATTAATATTTATTTGACAAACAGATAAGCATCACATTGTAAATTCATACCACTGTTCATATTGAAAACTTGATTTCTCCAGAGCTTTCCCCCTCACTTTCGGAAGGTATTTTTCTATCGTTATGTTTCTCTCATTTACATCATAAGTCAAACACGACTGAAAAACAAGACATTGGAATACAAAGATGTTTCTGTTTGATTTGTTTTGTTGTTGTTGTTTGTTTTTTCTTTTTCTTTCCTGCTTTCTTTCCTTTCGTGTGTGTATAGTTAAATCCCAATGCAATACAATTGAATTTCAATCTGTAAGTTCTAGGCCTACTCACCCACATCATTGCCTCCTGCGCTGTCTACCTCGTCGGCCGTATCGTCATGTTCTTGTGTACCAGTGAACACATCTAAAATTAAAATGATGAACAAGAAATTTCCTAATTGCTTTTTTAACATGCATATAATTTATTAAAAATAGTATACGTGTTAACAACTAGGCCTATACTCTATTTGGCCATCTCGAGACAGTGACGTAACTGAACAGGCGCAGCTTTTACGCACGCGTGTGTATCTTCCGCCTTTCAACGCTCGTGTTTGTACGCCAGCGCCGCGAGTATTCGCGCGCGTTATGTGATGCAATTTGTAGAATACGCGGTTACGTCACTGTCTCGAGATGGCCAAATAGAGTATAGCCTATACCATGTCACGTTAAAAGTTGTCTACCTTGATCATTCAAATTCTCGGATTCGTTGGAGGTTGGTGCATCTCGGGGCAGCTCCAAATTAGCTTTGCCATTCCCTTCATTTGTCAATTCTGGAAAATAAAATTATGAGTGTAGGTACTAATAAATGTGAGACTATCCTAAAAAGGAAAAGTATATAGCCAACAGTAGTCATAACTATACAAACAAGAATAAGCGCTATTTTCTAAAATGGGAGGAGCCTTTACTCACCAGCAACTCTGTGCGGTTCCACTTCTCTTATATCTTCATGATAATTCAATTCATCTGTGCAAAGGAAAAAAGCATGTGGACAACTATTATGTGAAGAATACACGCACATAGGATAAACATTAATGAATAACTGTAACTTAGGCCTATGTATTTTTCTTAATTTACTTACCATCAAGGAGAGATTCCATTGGTACGTCATTTGGATCAGAATCGACATCACTACCACCTTTAAAACAGGAAAAATTTAATATTTATTTGACAAACAGATAAGCATCACATTGTAAGTTCATACCACAAAAGTATCATATTGAAGACTTGATTTCTCCAGAGCTTTCCCCCTCACTTTCGGAAGGTATTTTTATATCGTTATGTCTCTCTCATTTACATCATATGTCAAACACGACTGAAAAACAAGACATTGGAATACAAAGATGTTTCTGTTTGATTTGTTTTATTGTTGTTGTTGTTGTTGTTGTTGTTGTTTTTCCTGCTTTCTTTCTTTCCTTTCGTGTGTGTATAGTTAAATCCCAATGCAATACAATTGAATTTCAATCTGTAACTTCTAGGCCTACTCACCAACAATTATGTCTTTCTCATTTACATCATAAGCCAAACAAGACTGAAAAACAAGACATTGGAATACAAAGATGTTTCTGTTTGATTTGTTTTGTTGTTGTTGTTGTTTGTTTTTTCTTTTTCTTTCCTGCTTTCTTTCTTTCGTTCCTTTCGTGTGTGTATAGTTGAATCCCAATGCAATACAATTGAATTTCAATCTGTAAGTTCTAGGCCTACTCACCAAAATCATTGCCTCCTGCGCTGTCTACCTCGTCGGCCGTATCGTCATGTTCTTGTGTACCAGTGAACACATCTGAAGTTAAAATGATGAAATTGTAAGTTCATACCACAAAAGTATCATATTGAAGACTTGATTTCTCCAGAGCTTTCCCCCTCACTTTCGGAAGGTATTTTTCCATCGTTATGTCTCTCTCATTTACATCATAAGTCAAACACGACTCATTAACAAGACACTGGAAGAGAAATATGTTTATGTTTGATTCGTTTTATTATTGTTGCTGTTCTTTCTTTCTTTTTTTCTTCTTCGTATGTGTATAGTTAAATCACAATGAAATACAATTGAAGTTCAATATTATACTCACCAATATCATTGTTTCCTGCGCTGTCTACCTCGTCGGCCGTTTGGTCATGTTGTATTGTACTAGTGTAAAAATCTGAAATTAAAATGATGAACATGAAAATACTGAAATTATGGGAACATGCATATAACTTAATACATACTATTATACGTGTCAACAACTAGGCCTCTACCATGTCACATTAAAAGTTGTCTACCTTGATCATTCCAATTCAAGGATTCGTTGGAGATTGGTGTATCTCGGGGTAGCTCCAAACTGGATTTGCCATTCCCTTCATTTGTCAATTCTGGAAAATAAAATAAAGATAGTAGGAACAAATAAACGTCGGACAAATAGGAAAAGTATATAGTCAAAACTCGCAACAAGAATATCGGTATTTTCCAAAATGAGAGGAACATACTCACCAGTAACTGTGTGTGGGTCCACTTCTCTTGAATCATTATGATACCTCTGTTTTAACGCAGACGCCTCATTCCCCAGTAGTGTCCCATTTGAGCTTGGTGGGTTATTTTCTTCTGCATATTTTGTTAAGATCTTTGAGGGTCTCTTTTTTTTTAGTTGAACATCTGTTCAAAATTAAAATATCAGAAAGACTGTAAATTTAACTTCCGTCCTCTATTTCTTATATTGGTTTTGCGCAGCAAACCAATATACTGTGCTCCTCAGATTTCTTTCTTCCAAACGCTCCTTTAAAATGCTACTTCTCCTACAGTTTACATGTTACAATCACCATACTTGGTCAAATGATTCCTTATGACCATGTGCATATAGGGTCTCCTGCTATTAAAATTCACATGTCATATGGGGTCACTAGGGGTCATTGAACTTTACAGGCATAAAAGTTAAGACATTGTCCGATTTGGACCAAACTTTGACATCTTGTTTGGTTTGATGAGCCAAGAAAATAAGTCAATCATTTGAATTAGGTCAAAGGTCAACAAGGGGTCACTAGAGGTCAAAACGTGAATATCCTTAAAAACGCTACTTCTCCTACAGTTTACATGTTACAATCACCATACTTGGTCAAATGATTCCTTATGACCATGTGCATATAGGGTCTCCTGCGATTAAAATTCACATGTCATATGGGGTCACTAGGGGTCATTGAACTTTACAGGCATAAAAGTTAAGACATTGTCCGATTTGGACGAAACTTTGACATCTTGTTTGATTTGATGAGCCAAGAAAATAAGTCAATCATTTGAATTAGGTCAAAGGTCAACAAGGGTCACTAGAGGTCAAAATGTGAATATCCTTAAAAACGCTACTCCTCCTACAGTTTACATGTTACAATCGCCACAATTAGTCAAATGATTCCTTATGACCATGTGCATATAGGGTCTCCTGCTATTAAAATTCACATGTCATATGGGGTCACTAGGGGTCATTGAACTTTACAGGCATAAAAGTTAAGACATTGTCCGATTTGGACCAAACTTTGACATCTTGTTTGGTTTGATGAGCCAAGAAAATAAGTCAATCATATTGACCAGGTCAAAGGTCAAGAAGGGGTCACTAGGGGTCAAAATGTAAATGTTTACTACATTAGGACCCCTAGTGACCTTTTCTTGACCTTTGACCCCCAAAAAAATGATTTACTTTTTTTCTTGTCTCATCAATGCCTACAAAATGAGCCATCACCGGTCAAAATCGGAGCAAGTCTTACATTTTACCCTGTGTGTCTTTATATTGGTTTTGCGCAGCAAACCAATATACTGTGCTCCTCAGATTTCTTTCTTCCAAACGCTCCTTTAAAATGCTACTTCTCCTACAGTTTACATGTTACAATCACCATACTTGGTCAAATGATTCCTTATGACCATGTGCATATAGGGTCTCCTGCTATTAAAATTCACATGTCATATGGGGTCACTAGGGGTCATTGAACTTTACAGGCATAAAAGTTAAGACATTGTCCGATTTGGACCAAACTTTGACATCTTGTTTGGTTTGATGAGCCAAGAAAATAAGTCAATCATTTGAATTAGGTCAAAGGTCAACAAGGGGTCACTAGAGGTCAAAACGTGAATATCCTTAAAAACGCTACTTCTCCTACAGTTTACATGTTACAATCACCATACTTGGTCAAATGATTCCTTATGACCATGTGCATATAGGGTCTCCTGCGATTAAAATTCACATGTCATATGGGGTCACTAGGGGTCATTGAACTTTACAGGCATAAAAGTTAAGACATTGTCCGATTTGGACGAAACTTTGACATCTTGTTTGATTTGATGAGCCAAGAAAATAAGTCAATCATTTGAATTAGGTCAAAGGTCAACAAGGGTCACTAGAGGTCAAAATGTGAATATCCTTAAAAACGCTACTCCTCCTACAGTTTACATGTTACAATCGCCACAATTAGTCAAATGATTCCTTATGACCATGTGCATATAGGGTCTCCTGCTATTAAAATTCACATGTCATATGGGGTCACTAGGGGTCATTGAACTTTACAGGCATAAAAGTTAAGACATTGTCCGATTTGGACCAAACTTTGACATCTTGTTTGGTTTGATGAGCCAAGAAAATAAGTCAATCATATTGACCAGGTCAAAGGTCAAGAAGGGGTCACTAGGGGTCAAAATGTAAATGTTTACTACATTAGGACCCCTAGTGACCTTTTCTTGACCTTTGACCCCCAAAAAAATGATTGACTTTTTTTCTTGTCTCATCAATGCCTACAAAATGAGCCATCACCGGTCAAAATCGGAGCAAGTCTTACATTTTACCCTGTGTGTCTTTATATTGGTTTTGCGCAGCAAACCAATATACTGTGCTCCTCAGATTTCTTTCTTCCAAACGCTCCTTTAAAATGCTACTTCTCCTACAGTTTACATGTTACAATCACCATACTTGGTCAAATGATTCCTTATGACCATGTGCATATAGGGTCTCCTGCTATTAAAATTCACATGTCATATGGGGTCACTAGGGGTCATTGAACTTTACAGGCATAAAAGTTAAGACATTGTCCGATTTGGACCAAACTTTGACATCTTGTTTGGTTTGATGAGCCAAGAAAATAAGTAAATCATTTGAATTAGGTCAAAGGTCAACAAGGGGTCACTAGAGGTCAAAACGTGAATATCCTTAAAAACGCTACTTCTCCTACAGTTTACATGTTACAATCACCATACTTGGTCAAATGATTCCTTATGACCATGTGCATATAGGGTCTCCTGCGATTAAAATTCACATGTCATATGGGGTCACTAGGGGTCATTGAACTTTACAGGCATAAAAGTTAAGACATTGTCCGATTTGGACGAAACTTTGACATCTTGTTTGATTTGATGAGCCAAGAAAATAAGTCAATCATTTGAATTAGGTCAAAGGTCAACAAGGGTCACTAGAGGTCAAAATGTGAATATCCTTAAAAACGCTACTCCTCCTACAGTTTACATGTTACAATCGCCACGATTAGTCAAATGATTCCTTATGACCATGTGCATATAGGGTCTCCTGCTATTAAAATTCACATGTCATATGGGGTCACTAGGGGTCATTGAACTTTACAGGCATAAAAGTTAAGACATTGTCCGATTTGGACCAAACTTTGACATCTTGTTTGGTTTGATGAGCCAAGAAAATAAGTCAATCATATTGACCAGGTCAAAGGTCAAGAAGGGGTCACTAGGGGTCAAAATGTAAATGTTTACTACATTAGGACCCCTAGTGACCTTTTCTTGACCTTTGACCCCAAAAAAATGATTGACTTTTTTTCTTGTCTCATCAATGCCTACAAAATGAGCCATCACCGGTCAAAATCGGAGCAAGTCTTACATTTTACCCTGTGTGTCTTTATATTGGTTTTGCGCAGCAAACCAATATACTGTGCTCCTCAGATTTCTTTCTTCCAAACGCTCCTTTAAAATGCTACTTCTCCTACAGTTTACATGTTACAATCACCATACTTGGTCAAATGATTCCTTATGACCATGTGCATATAGGGTCTCCTGCTATTAAAATTCACATGTCATATGGGGTCACTAGGGGTCATTGAACTTTACAGGCATAAAAGTTAAGACATTGTCCGATTTGGACCAAACTTTGACATCTTGTTTGGTTTGATGAGCCAAGAAAATAAGTCAATCATTTGAATTAGGTCAAAGGTCAACAAGGGGTCACTAGAGGTCAAAACGTGAATATCCTTAAAAACGCTACTTCTCCTACAGTTTACATGTTACAATCACCATACTTGGTCAAATGATTCCTTATGACCATGTGCATATAGGGTCTCCTGCGATTAAAATTCACATGTCATATGGGGTCACTAGGGGTCATTGAACTTTACAGGCATAAAAGTTAAGACATTGTCCGATTTGGACGAAACTTTGACATCTTGTTTGATTTGATGAGCCAAGAAAATAAGTCAATCATTTGAATTAGGTCAAAGGTCAACAAGGGTCACTAGAGGTCAAAATGTGAATATCCTTAAAAACGCTACTCCTCCTACAGTTTACATGTTACAATCGCCACAATTAGTCAAATGATTCCTTATGACCATGTGCATATAGGGTCTCCTGCTATTAAAATTCACATGTCATATGGGGTCACTAGGGGTCATTGAACTTTACAGGCATAAAAGTTAAGACATTGTCCGATTTGGACCAAACTTTGACATCTTGTTTGGTTTGATGAGCCAAGAAAATAAGTCAATCATATTGACCAGGTCAAAGGTCAAGAAGGGGTCACTAGGGGTCAAAATGTAAATGTTTACTACATTAGGACCCCTAGTGACCTTTTCTTGACCTTTGACCCCAAAAAAAATGATTGACTTTTTTTCTTGTCTCATCAATGCCTACAAAATGAGCCATCACCGGTCAAAATCGGAGCAAGTCTTACATTTTACCCTGTGTGTCTTTATATTGGTTTTGCGCAGCAAACCAATATACTGTGCTCCTCAGATTTCTTTCTTCCAAACGCTCCTTTAAAATGCTACTTCTC
Organism: Ophiura sarsii; assembly: GCA_035610835.1. NCBI lineage: Eukaryota > Metazoa > Echinodermata > Ophiuroidea > Amphilepidida > Ophiuridae > Ophiura > Ophiura sarsii. Next base: position 45,820,708 of record CM069455.1, read on the forward strand.
CTACAGTTTACATGTTACAATCACCATACTTGGTCAAATGATTCCTTATGACCATGTGCATATAGGGTCTCCTGCTATTAAAATTCACATGTCATATGGGGTCACTAGGGGTCATTGAACTTTACAGGCATAAAAGTTAAGACATTGTCCGATTTGGACCAAACTTTGACATCTTGTTTGGTTTGATGAGCCAAGAAAATAAGTCAATCATTTGAATTAGGTCAAAGGTCAACAAGGGGTCACTAGAGGTCAAAACGTGAATATCCTTAAAAACGCTACTTCTCCTACAGTTTACATGTTACAATCACCATACTTGGTCAAATGATTCCTTATGACCATGTGCATATAGGGTCTCCTGCGATTAAAATTCACATGTCATATGGGGTCACTAGGGGTCATTGAACTTTACAGGCATAAAAGTTAAGACATTGTCCGATTTGGACGAAACTTTGACATCTTGTTTGATTTGATGAGCCAAGAAAATAAGTCAATCATTTGAATTAGGTCAAAGGTCAACAAGGGTCACTAGAGGTCAAAATGTGAATATCCTTAAAAACGCTACTCCTCCTACAGTTTACATGTTACAATCGCCACAATTAGTCAAATGATTCCTTATGACCATGTGCATATAGGGTCTCCTGCTATTAAAATTCACATGTCATATGGGGTCACTAGGGGTCATTGAACTTTACAGGCATAAAAGTTAAGACATTGTCCGATTTGGACCAAACTTTGACATCTTGTTTGGTTTGATGAGCCAAGAAAATAAGTCAATCATATTGACCAGGTCAAAGGTCAAGAAGGGGTCACTAGGGGTCAAAATGTAAATGTTTACTACATTAGGACCCCTAGTGACCTTTTCTTGACCTTTGACCCCAAAAAAATGATTGACTTTTTTCTTGTCTCATCAATGCCTACAAAATGAGCCATCACCGGTCAAAATCGGAGCAAGTCTTACATTTTACCCTGTGTGTCTTTATATTGGTTTTGCGCAGCAAACCAATATACTGTGCTCCTCAGATTTCTTTCTTCCAAACGCTCCTTTAAAATGCTACTTCTCCTACAGTTTACATGTTACAATCACCATACTTGGTCAAATGATTCCTTATGACCATGTGCATATAGGGTCTCCTGCTATTAAAATTCACATGTCATATGGGGTCACTAGGGGTCATTGAACTTTACAGGCATAAAAGTTAAGACATTGTCCGATTTGGACCAAACTTTGACATCTTGTTTGGTTTGATGAGCCAAGAAAATAAGTCAATCATTTGAATTAGGTCAAAGGTCAACAAGGGGTCACTAGAGGTCAAAACGTGAATATCCTTAAAAACGCTACTTCTCCTACAGTTTACATGTTACAATCACCATACTTGGTCAAATGATTCCTTATGACCATGTGCATATAGGGTCTCCTGCGATTAAAATTCACATGTCATATGGGGTCACTAGGGGTCATTGAACTTTACAGGCATAAAAGTTAAGACATTGTCCGATTTGGACGAAACTTTGACATCTTGTTTGATTTGATGAGCCAAGAAAATAAGTCAATCATTTGAATTAGGTCAAAGGTCAACAAGGGTCACTAGAGGTCAAAATGTGAATATCCTTAAAAACGCTACTCCTCCTACAGTTTACATGTTACAATCGCCACAATTAGTCAAATGATTCCTTATGACCATGTGCATATAGGGTCTCCTGCTATTAAAATTCACATGTCATATGGGGTCACTAGGGGTCATTGAACTTTACAGGCATAAAAGTTAAGACATTGTCCGATTTGGACCAAACTTTGACATCTTGTTTGGTTTGATGAGCCAAGAAAATAAGTCAATCATATTGACCAGGTCAAAGGTCAAGAAGGGGTCACTAGGGGTCAAAATGTAAATGTTTACTACATTAGGACCCCTAGTGACCTTTTCTTGACCTTTGACCCCAAAAAAAATGATTGACTTTTTTTCTTGTCTCATCAATGCCTACAAAATGAGCCATCACCGGTCAAAATCGGAGCAAGTCTTACATTTTACCCTGTGTGTCTTTATATTGGTTTTGCGCAGCAAACCAATATACTGTGCTCCTCAGATTTCTTTCTTCCAAACGCTCCTTTAAAATGCTACTTCTCCTACAGTTTACATGTTACAATCACCATACTTGGTCAAATGATTCCTTATGACCATGTGCATATAGGGTCTCCTGCTATTAAAATTCACATGTCATATGGGGTCACTAGGGGTCATTGAACTTTACAGGCATAAAAGTTAAGACATTGTCCGATTTGGACCAAACTTTGACATCTTGTTTGGTTTGATGAGCCAAGAAAATAAGTCAATCATTTGAATTAGGTCAAAGGTCAACAAGGGGTCACTAGAGGTCAAAACGTGAATATCCTTAAAAACGCTACTTCTCCTACAGTTTACATGTTACAATCACCATACTTGGTCAAATGATTCCTTATGACCATGTGCATATAGGGTCTCCTGCGATTAAAATTCACATGTCATATGGGGTCACTAGGGGTCATTGAACTTTACAGGCATAAAAGTTAAGACATTGTCCGATTTGGACGAAACTTTGACATCTTGTTTGATTTGATGAGCCAAGAAAATAAGTCAATCATTTGAATTAGGTCAAAGGTCAACAAGGGTCACTAGAGGTCAAAATGTGAATATCCTTAAAAACGCTACTCCTCCTACAGTTTACATGTTACAATCGCCACAATTAGTCAAATGATTCCTTATGACCATGTGCATATAGGGTCTCCTGCTATTAAAATTCACATGTCATATGGGGTCACTAGGGGTCATTGAACTTTACAGGCATAAAAGTTAAGACATTGTCCGATTTGGACCAAACTTTGACATCTTGTTTGGTTTGATGAGCCAAGAAAATAAGTCAATCATATTGACCAGGTCAAAGGTCAAGAAGGGGTCACTAGGGGTCAAAATGTAAATGTTTACTACATTAGGACCCCTAGTGACCTTTTCTTGACCTTTGACCCCAAAAAAATGATTGACTTTTTTTCTTGTCTCATCAATGCCTACAAAATGAGCCATCACCGGTCAAAATCGGAGCAAGTCTTACATTTTACCCTGTGTGTCTTTATATTGGTTTTGCGCAGCAAACCAATATACTGTGCTCCTCAGATTTCTTTCTTCCAAACGCTCCTTTAAAATGCTACTTCTCCTACAGTTTACATGTTACAATCACCATACTTGGTCAAATGATTCCTTATGACCATGTGCATATAGGGTCTCCTGCTATTAAAATTCACATGTCATATGGGGTCACTAGGGGTCATTGAACTTTACAGGCATAAAAGTTAAGACATTGTCCGATTTGGACCAAACTTTGACATCTTGTTTGGTTTGATGAGCCAAGAAAATAAGTCAATCATTTGAATTAGGTCAAAGGTCAACAAGGGGTCACTAGAGGTCAAAACGTGAATATCCTTAAAAACGCTACTTCTCCTACAGTTTACATGTTACAATCACCATACTTGGTCAAATGATTCCTTATGACCATGTGCATATAGGGTCTCCTGCGATTAAAATTCACATGTCATATGGGGTCACTAGGGGTCATTGAACTTTACAGGCATAAAAGTTAAGACATTGTCCGATTTGGACGAAACTTTGACATCTTGTTTGATTTGATGAGCCAAGAAAATAAGTCAATCATTTGAATTAGGTCAAAGGTCAACAAGGGTCACTAGAGGTCAAAATGTGAATATCCTTAAAAACGCTACTCCTCCTACAGTTTACATGTTACAATCGCCACAATTAGTCAAATGATTCCTTATGACCATGTGCATATAGGGTCTCCTGCTATTAAAATTCACATGTCATATGGGGTCACTAGGGGTCATTGAACTTTACAGGCATAAAAGTTAAGACATTGTCCGATTTGGACCAAACTTTGACATCTTGTTTGGTTTGATGAGCCAAGAAAATAAGTCAATCATATTGACCAGGTCAAAGGTCAAGAAGGGTCACTAGGGGTCAAAATGTAAATGTTTACTACATTAGGACCCCTAGTGACCTTTTCTTGACCTTTGACCCCAAAAAAAATGATTGACTTTTTTTCTTGTCTCATCAATGCCTACAAAATGAGCCATCACCGGTCAAAATCGGAGCAAGTCTTACATTTTACCCTGTGTGTCTTTATATTGGTTTTGCGCAGCAAACCAATATACTGTGCTCCTCAGATTTCTTTCTTCCAAACGCTCCTTTAAAATGCTACTTCTCCTACAGTTTACATGTTACAATCACCATACTTGGTCAAATGATTCCTTATGACCATGTGCATATAGGGTCTCCTGCTATTAAAATTCACATGTCATATGGGGTCACTAGGGGTCATTGAACTTTACAGGCATAAAAGTTAAGACATTGTCCGATTTGGACCAAACTTTGACATCTTGTTTGGTTTGATGAGCCAAGAAAATAAGTCAATCATTTGAATTAGGTCAAAGGTCAACAAGGGGTCACTAGAGGTCAAAACGTGAATATCCTTAAAAACGCTACTTCTCCTACAGTTTACATGTTACAATCACCATACTTGGTCAAATGATTCCTTATGACCATGTGCATATAGGGTCTCCTGCGATTAAAATTCACATGTCATATGGGGTCACTAGGGGTCATTGAACTTTACAGGCATAAAAGTTAAGACATTGTCCGATTTGGACGAAACTTTGACATCTTGTTTGATTTGATGAGCCAAGAAAATAAGTCAATCATTTGAATTAGGTCAAAGGTCAACAAGGGTCACTAGAGGTCAAAATGTGAATATCCTTAAAAACGCTACTCCTCCTACAGTTTACATGTTACAATCGCCACAATTAGTCAAATGATTCCTTATGACCATGTGCATATAGGGTCTCCTGCTATTAAAATTCACATGTCATATGGGGTCACTAGGGGTCATTGAACTTTACAGGCATAAAAGTTAAGACATTGTCCGATTTGGACCAAACTTTGACATCTTGTTTGGTTTGATGAGCCAAGAAAATAAGTCAATCATATTGACCAGGTCAAAGGTCAAGAAGGGGTCACTAGGGGTCAAAATGTAAATGTTTACTACATTAGGACCCCTAGTGACCTTTTCTTGACCTTTGACCCCAAAAAAAATGATTGACTTTTTTTCTTGTCTCATCAATGCCTACAAAATGAGCCATCACCGGTCAAAATCGGAGCAAGTCTTACATTTTACCCTGTGTGTCTTTATATTGGTTTTGCGCAGCAAACCAATATACTGTGCTCCTCAGATTTCTTTCTTCCAAACGCTCCTTTAAAATGCTACTTCTCCTACAGTTTACATGTTACAATCACCATACTTGGTCAAATGATTCCTTATGACCATGTGCATATAGGGTCTCCTGCTATTAAAATTCACATGTCATATGGGGTCACTAGGGGTCATTGAACTTTACAGGCATAAAAGTTAAGACATTGTCCGATTTGGACCAAACTTTGACATCTTGTTTGGTTTGATGAGCCAAGAAAATAAGTCAATCATTTGAATTAGGTCAAAGGTCAACAAGGGGTCACTAGAGGTCAAAACGTGAATATCCTTAAAAACGCTACTTCTCCTACAGTTTACATGTTACAATCACCATACTTGGTCAAATGATTCCTTATGACCATGTGCATATAGGGTCTCCTGCGATTAAAATTCACATGTCATATGGGGTCACTAGGGGTCATTGAACTTTACAGGCATAAAAGTTAAGACATTGTCCGATTTGGACGAAACTTTGACATCTTGTTTGATTTGATGAGCCAAGAAAATAAGTCAATCATTTGAATTAGGTCAAAGGTCAACAAGGGTCACTAGAGGTCAAAATGTGAATATCCTTAAAAACGCTACTCCTCCTACAGTTTACATGTTACAATCGCCACAATTAGTCAAATGATTCCTTATGACCATGTGCATATAGGGTCTCCTGCTATTAAAATTCACATGTCATATGGGGTCACTAGGGGTCATTGAACTTTACAGGCATAAAAGTTAAGACATTGTCCGATTTGGACCAAACTTTGACATCTTGTTTGGTTTGATGAGCCAAGAAAATAAGTCAATCATATTGACCAGGTCAAAGGTCAAGAAGGGGTCACTAGGGGTCAAAATGTAAATGTTTACTACATTAGGACCCCTAGTGACCTTTTCTTGACCTTTGACCCCAAAAAAAATGATTGACTTTTTTTCTTGTCTCATCAATGCCTACAAAATGAGCCATCACCGGTCAAAATCGGAGCAAGTCTTACATTTTACCCTGTGTGTCTTTATATTGGTTTTGCGCAGCAAACCAATATACTGTGCTCCTCAGATTTCTTTCTTCCAAACGCTCCTTATATTGGTTTTGCGCAGCAAACCAATATACTGTTATCCTCATTTTTATATTGGTTTTGCGCAGCAAACCAATATACTGTTATCCTCATTTTCTTTCTTTCTTTCTTCTTTCTTCTTTCTTTCTTCCAACGCATGCTACTTCTCCTACAGTTTACATGTCACAATCGCCACAATTGGTCAAATGGTTCCTTATGACCATGTGCATATAGGGTCTCCTGCGATTAAAATTCACATGTCATATGGGGTCACTAGGGGTCATTGAACTTTACAGGCATAAAAGTTAAGACATTGTCCGATTTGGACCAAACTTTGACATCTTGTTTGATTTGATGAGCCAAGAAAATAAGTCAATCATTTGAATTAGGTCAAAGGTCAACAAGGGGTCACTAGAGGTCAAAACGTGAATATCCTTAAAAACGCTACTTCTCCTACAGTTTACATGTTACAATCACCATACTTGGTCAAATGATTCCTTATGACCATGTGCATATAGGGTCTCTTGCGATTAAAAGTCACATGTCATATGAAGTCACTAGGGGTCATTGAACTTTACAGGCATAAAAGTTAAGACATTGTCCGATTTGGACCAAACTTTGACATCTTGTTTGATTTGATGAGCCAAGAAAATAAGTCAATCATTTGAATAAGGTCAAAGGTCAACAAGGGGTCACTAGAGGTCAAAATGTGAATATCCTTAAAAACGCTACTCCTCCTACAGTTTACATGTTACAATCGCCACAATTAGTCAAATGATTCCTGATGAATATGTGCATATAGGGTCTCCTGCTATTAAAATTCACATGTCATATGGGGTCACTAGGGGTCATTGAACTTTACAGGCATAAAAGTTAAGACATTGTCCGATTTGGACTAAACTTTGACATCTTGTTTGGTTTGATGAGCCAAGAAAATAAATCAATCATTTGAATTAGGTCAAAGGTCAACAAGGGGTCACTAGAGGTCAAAACGTGAATATCCTTAAAAACGCTACTCCTCCTACAGTTTACATGTTACAATCGCCACAATTAGTCAAATGATTCCTTATGACCATGTGCATATAGGGTCTCCTGCTATTAAAATTCACATGTCATATGGGGTCATATGGGGTCACTAGGGGTCATTGAACTTTACAGGCGTAAAAGTTAAGACATTGTCCGATTTGGACCAAACTTTGACATCTTGTTTGGTTTGATGAGCCAAGAAAATAAGTCAATCATTTGAATTAGGTCAAAGGTCAACAAGGGGTCACTAGAGGTCAAAATGTGAATATCCTTAAAAACGCTACTCCTCCTACAGTTTACATGTTACAATCGCCACAATTAGTCAAATGATTCCTTATGACCATGTGCATATAGGGTCTCCTGCTATTAAAATTCACATGTCATATGGGGTCACTAGGGGTCATTGAACTTTACAGGCATAAAAGTTAAGACATTGTCCGATTTTGACTGAACTTTAAGATCTTGTTTGGTTTGATGAGACAAGAAAATAAGTCAACCATTTGAATTAGTTAAAAGGTCAACAAGGGGTCACTAGAGGTCAAAATGTGAATATCCTTAAAAACGCTACTCCTCCTACAGTTTACATGTTACAATCGCCACAATTAGTCAAATGATTCCTTATGACCATGTGCACATAGGGTCTCCTGCTATTAAAATTCACATGTCATATGGGGTCACTAGGGGTCATTGAACTTTACAGGCGTAAAAGTTAAGACATTGTCCGATTTGGACCGGACTTGTTTTATCTTGTTTGGTTTGATGAGCCAAGAAAATATGTCCATCAGTACAATTAGGTCAAAGGTCAACAAGGGGTCACTAGAGGTCAAAATGTGAATATTCAGTTATTTCACGTAAACAGCTATTAAAATTAACATGTCATATGGGGTCACAAGGGGTCAATGACCGCTTGTCAGATTTTCAATGTACATCTGGTGACTAACTAACAATCACTATATCCACGGACAGTCTGACGATTATGAACAACAACTGCAACTACCGTATACAGTCTCGTGGCTAATAAACACTCATTACACCTATCTACAGTGTAGAGGTTAATAAATAAATAGTCAGGAACAACTGGATTTATTTTAAAATTGTATACAATAACACGTTTGTAATCTAAGTCTTTTTATGTTCTATGATTGGCCACGCATTGTATTTTATGTAAGTTATTAACAAGTTTAATTGAAAATAAAACAATTTCTTAATTAAAAAATGCTTCTAGGGTCACTAAGGGTCATTGACCTATTGTAATTAATTAACAAAACCAATATTCGTGCTTCTCGAAGCACAAGTCCTGTCTAGTCTTTCTTTATATTGGTTTTGCGCAGCAAACCAATATACTGTGCTCCTCAGATTTCTTTCTTCCAAACGCTCCTTTAAAATGCTACTTCTCCTACAGTTTACATGTTACAATCACCATACTTGGTCAAATGATTCCTTATGACCATGTGCATATAGGGTCTCCTGCTATTAAAATTCACATGTCATATGGGGTCACTAGGGGTCATTGAACTTTACAGGCATAAAAGTTAAGACATTGTCCGATTTGGACCAAACTTTGACATCTTGTTTGATTTGATGAGCCAAGAAAATAAGTCAATCATTTGAATTAGGTCAAAGGTCAACAAGGGTCACTAGAGGTCAAAATGTGAATATCCTTAAAAACGCTACTCCTCCTACAGTTTACATGTTACAATCGCCACAATTAGTCAAATGATTCCTTATGACCATGTGCATATAGGGTCTCCTGCTATTAAAATTCACATGTCATATGGGGTCACTAGGGGTCATTGAACTTTACAGGCATAAAAGTTAAGACATTGTCCGATTTGGACCAAACTTTGACATCTTGTTTGGTTTGATGAGCCAAGAAAATAAGTCAATCATATTGACCAGGTCAAAGGTCAAGAAGGGGTCACTAGGGGTCAAAATGTAAATGTTTACTACATTAGGACCCCTAGTGACCTTTTCTTGACCTTTGACCCCAAAAAAATGATTGACTTTTTTTCTTGTCTCATCAATGCCTACAAAATGAGCCATCACCGGTCAAAATCGGAGCAAGTCTTACATTTTACCCTGTGTGTCTTTATATTGGTTTTGCGCAGCAAACCAATATACTGTGCTCCTCAGATTTCTTTCTTCCAAACGCTCCTTTAAAATGCTACTTCTCCTACAGTTTACATGTTACAATCACCATACTTGGTCAAATGATTCCTTATGACCATGTGCATATAGGGTCTCCTGCTATTAAAATTCACATGTCATATGGGGTCACTAGGGGTCATTGAACTTTACAGGCATAAAAGTTAAGACATTGTCCGATTTGGACCAAACTTTGACATCTTGTTTGATTTGATGAGCCAAGAAAATAAGTCAATCATTTGAATTAGGTCAAAGGTCAACAAGGGTCACTAGAGGTCAAAATGTGAATATCCTTAAAAACGCTACTCCTCCTACAGTTTACATGTTACAATCGCCACAATTAGTCAAATGATTCCTTATGACCATGTGCATATAGGGTCTCCTGCTATTAAAATTCACATGTCATATGGGGTCACTAGGGGTCATTGAACTTTACAGGCATAAAAGTTAAGACATTGTCCGATTTGGACCAAACTTTGACATCTTGTTTGGTTTGATGAGCCAAGAAAATAAGTCAATCATATTGACCAGGTCAAAGGTCAAGAAGGGGTCACTAGGGGTCAAAATGTAAATGTTTACTACATTAGGACCCCTAGTGACCTTTTCTTGACCTTTGACCCCAAAAAAATGATTGACTTTTTTTCTTGTCTCATCAATGCCTACAAAATGAGCCATCACCGGTCAAAATCGGAGCAAGTCTTACATTTTACCCTGTGTGTCTTTATATTGGTTTTGCGCAGCAAACCAATATACTGTGCTCCTCAGATTTCTTTCTTCCAAACGCTCCTTTAAAATGCTACTTCTCCTACAGTTTACATGTTACAATCACCATACTTGGTCAAATGATTCCTTATGACCATGTGCATATAGGGTCTCCTGCTATTAAAATTCACATGTCATATGGGGTCACTAGGGGTCATTGAACTTTACAGGCATAAAAGTTAAGACATTGTCCGATTTGGACCAAACTTTGACATCTTGTTTGATTTGATGAGCCAAGAAAATAAGTCAATCATTTGAATTAGGTCAAAGGTCAACAAGGGTCACTAGAGGTCAAAATGTGAATATCCTTAAAAACGCTACTCCTCCTACAGTTTACATGTTACAATCGCCACAATTAGTCAAATGATTCCTTATGACCATGTGCATATAGGGTCTCCTGCTATTAAAATTCACATGTCATATGGGGTCACTAGGGGTCATTGAACTTTACAGGCATAAAAGTTAAGACATTGTCCGATTTGGACCAAACTTTGACATCTTGTTTGGTTTGATGAGCCAAGAAAATAAGTCAATCATATTGACCAGGTCAAAGGTCAAGAAGGGGTCACTAGGGGTCAAAATGTAAATGTTTACTACATTAGGACCCCTAGTGACCTTTTCTTGACCTTTGACCCCAAAAAAATGATTGACTTTTTTTCTTGTCTCATCAATGCCTACAAAATGAGCCATCACCGGTCAAAATCGGAGCAAGTCTTACATTTTACCCTGTGTGTCTTTATATTGGTTTTGCGCAGCAAACCAATATACTGTGCTCCTCAGATTTCTTTCTTCCAAACGCTCCTTTAAAATGCTACTTCTCCTACAGTTTACATGTTACAATCACCATACTTGGTCAAATGATTCCTTATGACCATGTGCATATAGGGTCTCCTGCTATTAAAATTCACATGTCATATGGGGTCACTAGGGGTCATTGAACTTTACAGGCATAAAAGTTAAGACATTGTCCGATTTGGACCAAACTTTGACATCTTGTTTGATTTGATGAGCCAAGAAAATAAGTCAATCATTTGAATTAGGTCAAAGGTCAACAAGGGTCACTAGAGGTCAAAATGTGAATATCCTTAAAAACGCTACTCCTCCTACAGTTTACATGTTACAATCGCCACAATTAGTCAAATGATTCCTTATGACCATGTGCATATAGGGTCTCCTGCTATTAAAATTCACATGTCATATGGGGTCACTAGGGGTCATTGAACTTTACAGGCATAAAAGTTAAGACATTGTCCGATTTGGACCAAACTTTGACATCTTGTTTGGTTTGATGAGCCAAGAAAATAAGTCAATCATATTGACCAGGTCAAAGGTCAAGAAGGGGTCACTAGGGGTCAAAATGTAAATGTTTACTACATTAGGACCCCTAGTGACCTTTTCTTGACCTTTGACCCCAAAAAAATGATTGACTTTTTTTCTTGTCTCATCAATGCCTACAAAATGAGCCATCACCGGTCAAAATCGGAGCAAGTCTTACATTTTACCCTGTGTGTCTTTATATTAATGATTGCCGCTCTGTCCATGTCGTGTTGATATCCGTATAATGTCATATACGGCATTCTATCAACAAATTTGTAATAGAAGTTTGAATTAATGCCAAAAAATTAATATCATAAAGCGGAAATGGAGTTAGATTTCCATTCAAACATCTTCGGACTCAGTACTACAAAAGACATAAGTAGTGACAGAATCAGCAAATCATATAAAGGATTAACAAATTATTTGAGAAAAAGGGGATGCACAAATAATCTTTTCTTATCATAAAATCGTGCCAAACTATGGCACGCCCCAGAGGACAAAAACGTGTTGAGACTAATCTTTACCTTGATTTTTCCCAAAAATCGAGGTTCTGTATCTCTGCCGTTTCTTTCTACGCCACAATTGGTCAAATGGTTCCTTATGACCATGTGCATATAGGGTCTCCAGCGATTAAAATTCACATGTCATATGGGGTCACTAGGGGTCATTGAACTTTACAGGCATAAAAGTTAAGACATTGTCCGATTTGGACTGAACTTTAAAATCTTGATTGGTTTGATGAGCCAAGAAAATAAGTCAACCATTTGAATTAGTTCAAAGGTCAACAAGGGGTCACTAGAGGTCAAAATGTGAATATCCTTAAAAACGCTACTCCTCCTACAGTTTACATGTTACAATCGCCACAATTAGTCAAATGATTCCTTATGACCATGTGCACATAGGGTCTCCTGCTATTAAAATTCACATGTCATATGGGGTCACTAGGGGTCATTGAACTTTACAGGCGTAAAAGTTAAGACATTGTCCGATTTGGACCGGACTTGTTTTATCTTGTTTGGTTTGATGAGCCAAGAAAATATGTCCATCAGTACAATTAGGTCAAAGGTCAACAAGGGGTCACTAGAGGTCAAAATGTGAATATTCAGTTATTTCACGTAAACAGCTATTAAAATTAACATGTCATATGGGGTCACAAGGGGTCAATGACCGCTTGTCAGATTTTCAATGTACATCTGGTGACTAACTAACAATCACTATATCCACGGACAGTCTGACGATTATGAACAACAACTGCAACTACCGTATACAGTCTCGTGGCTAATAAACACTCATTACACCTATCTACAGTGTAGAGGTTAATAAATAAATAGTCAGGAACAACTGGATTTATTTTTAAATTGTATACAATAACACGTTTGTAATCTAAGTCTTTTTATGTTCTATGATTGGTCACGCATTGTATTTTATGTAAGTTATTAACAAGTTTAATTGAAAATAAAACAATTTCTTAATTAAAAAATGCTTCTAGGGTCACTAAGGGTCATTGACCTATTGTAATTAATTAACAAAACCAATATTCGTGCTTCTCGAAGCACAAGTCCTGTCTAGTTCTTTCTTTCTTTCTTCTTTCTTTCTTCCAACGCATGCTACTTCTCCTACAGTTTACATGTCACAATCTTCACAATTGGTCAAATGGTTCCTTATGACCATGTGCATATAGGGTCTCCTGCGATTAAAATTCACATGTCATATGGGGTCACTAGGGGTCATTGAACTTTACAGGCATAAAAGTTAAGACATTGTCCGATTTGGACCAAACTTTGACATCTTGTTTGATTTGATAAGCCAAGAAAATAAGTCAATCATTTGAATTAGGTCAAAGGTCAACAAGGGGTCACTAGAGGTCAAAACGTGAATATCCTTAAAAACGCTACTTCTCCTACAGTTTAAATGTTACAATCACCATACTTGGTCAAATGATTACTTATGACCATGTGCATATAGGGTCTCCTGCGATTAAAATTCACATGTCATATGGGGTCACTAGGGGTCATTGAACTTTACAGGCATAAAAGTTAAGACATTGTCCGATTTGGACTAAACTTTGACATCTTGTTTGATTTGATGAGCCAAGAAAATAAGTCAATCATTTGAATTAGGTCAAAGGTCAACAAGGGGTCACTAGAGGTCAAAATGTGAATATCCTTAAAAACGCTACTCCTCCTACAGTTTACATGTTACAATCGCCACAATTAGTCAAATGATTCCTTATGACCATGTGCATATAGGGTCTCCTGCTATTAAAATTCACATGTCATATGGGGTCACTAGGGGTCATTGAACTTTACAGGCATAAAAGTTAAGACATTGTTCGATTTGGACTAAACTTTGACATCTTGTTTGGTTTGATGAGCCAAGAAAATAAGTCAATCATTTGAATTAGGTCAAAGGTCAACAAGGGGTCACTAGAGGTCAAAATGTGAATATCCTTAAAAACGCTACTCCTCTTACAGTTTACATGTTACAATCGCCACAATTAGTCAAATGATTCCTTATGACCATGTGCATATAGGGTCTCCTGCTATTAAAATTCACATGTCATATGGGGTCACTAGGGGTCATTGAACTTTACAGGCATAAAAGTTAAGACATTGTCCGATGTGGACCAAACTTTGACATCTTGTTTGGTTTGATGAGCCAAGAAAATAAGTCAATCATTTGAATTAGGTCAAAGGTCAACAAGGGGTCACTAGAGGTCAAAATGTGAATATCCTTAAAAACGCTACTCCTCCTACAGTTTACATGTTACAATCGCCACAATTAGTCAAATGATTCCTTATGACCATGTGCACATAGGGTCTCCTGCTATTAAAATTCACATGTCATATGGGGTCACTAGGGGTCATTGAACTTTACAGGCGTAAAAGTTAAAGACATTGTCCGATTTGGACCGGACTTGTTTTATCTTGTTTGGTTTGATGAGCCAAGAAAATATGTCCATCAGTACAATTAGGTCAAAGGTCAACAAGGGGTCACTAGAGGTCAAAATGTGAATATTCAGTTATTTCACGTAAACAGCTATTAAAATTAACATGTCATATGGGGTCACAAGGGGTCAATGACCGCTTGTCAGATTTTCAATGTACATCTGGTGACTAACTAACAATCACTATATCCACGGACAGTCTGACGATTATGAACAACAACTGCAACTACCGTATACAGTCTCGTGGCTAATAAACACTCATTACACCTATCTACAGTGTAGATGTTAATAAATAAATAGTCAGGAACAACTGGATTTATTTTAAAATTGTATACAATAACACGTTTGTAATCTAAGTCTTTTTATGTTCTATGATTGGTCACGCATTGTATTTTATGTAAGTTATTAACAAGTTTAATTGAAAATAAAACAATTTCTTAATTAAAAAATGCTTCTAGGGTCACTAAGGGTCATTGACCTATTGTAATTAATTAACAAAACCAATATTCGTGCTTCTCGAAGCACAAGTCCTGTCTAGTTTAAAATGCTACTTCTCCTACAGTTTACATGTTACAATCACCATACTTGGTCAAATGATTCCTTATGACCATGTGCATATAGGGTCTCCTGCTATTAAAATTCACATGTCATATGGGGTCACTAGGGGTCATTGAACTTTACAGGCATAAAAGTTAAGACATTGTCCGATTTGGACCAAACTTTGACATCTTGTTTGGTTTGATGAGCCAAGAAAATAAGTCAATCATTTGAATTAGGTCAAAGGTCAACAAGGGGTCACTAGAGGTCAAAACGTGAATATCCTTAAAAACGCTACTTCTCCTACAGTTTACATGTTACAATCACCATACTTGGTCAAATGATTCCTTATGACCATGTGCATATAGGGTCTCCTGCGATTAAAATTCACATGTCATATGGGGTCACTAGGGGTCATTGAACTTTACAGGCATAAAAGTTAAGACATTGTCCGATTTGGACGAAACTTTGACATCTTGTTTGATTTGATGAGCCAAGAAAATAAGTTAATCATTTGAATTAGGTCAAAGGTCAACAAGGGTCACTAGAGGTCAAAATGTGAATATCCTTAAAAACGCTACTCCTCCTACAGTTTACATGTTACAATCGCCACAATTAGTCAAATGATTCCTTATGACCATGTGCATATAGGGTCTCCTGCTATTAAAATTCACATGTCATATGGGGTCACTAGGGGTCATTGAACTTTACAGGCATAAAAGTTAAGACATTGTCCGATTTGGACCAAACTTTGACATCTTGTTTGGTTTGATGAGCCAAGAAAATAAGTCAATCATATTGACCAGGTCAAAGGTCAAGAAGGGGTCACTAGGGGTCAAAATGTAAATGTTTACTACATTAGGACCCCTAGTGACCTTTTCTTGACCTTTGACCCCAAAAAAATGATTGACTTTTTTTCTTGTCTCATCAATGCCTACAAAATGAGCCATCACCGGTCAAAATCGGAGCAAGTCTTACATTTTACCCTGTGTGTCTTTATTATATTGGTTTTGCGCAGCAAACCAATATACTGTTATCCTCATTTTCTTTCTTCTTTCTTCTTTCTTCCAACGCATGCTACTCCTCCTACAGTTTACATGTCACAATCGCCACAATTGGTCAAATGGTTCCTTATGACCATGTGCATATAGGGTCTCCTGCGATTAAAATTCACATGTCATATGGGGTCACTAGGGGTCATTGAACTTTACAGGCATAAAAGTTAAGACATTGTCCGATTTGGACCAAACTTTGACATCTTGTTTGGTTTGATGAGCCAAGAAAATAAGTCAATCATTTGAATTAGGTCAAAGGTCAACAAGGGGTCACTAGAGGTCAAAATGTGAATATCCTTAAAAACGCTACTCCTCCTACAGTTTACATGTTACAATCGCCACAATTAGTCAAATGATTCCTTATGACCATGTGCATATAGGGTCTCCTGCTATTAAAATTCACATGTCATATGGGGTCACTAGGGGTCATTGAACTTTACAGGCATAAAAGTTAAGGGTATACACCACCAATGCACTCCCCATAGACGCTACGTGCAAAGTAGGGGTCAAACAATCGACTCTAACTGGAGTTATCCCATACATCCTTATATGACATTTACAGAGATTATTCCTAAGGGATGTCCGCAAAACATATCAAAAGGAAATGGCAAAGTGTCGGACTAGATTTTTCAATATTATGCGATGAATTTGATGTAGCGATTTCGGCCCTTTATTTACGCCCCAAAACCCAGGACGGACCTTCCGCCGATTTCAGTCGTTTAAAACTTTAAAATGTTCAAACTAGTGCGATTTTTTTGAAAATATGTACTGTGCACACTCATAAAAATGTGTAATACCCAAAACTAATAGATATAATTGAAAAAAGTATGTCAACATCTCGCAATTTGTCCCGCAAAAAGGAACTATTGCTGTGATAAACTTTTACCGGACGTGCTATCCCATAGTGCATTGGTGGTGTATACCCTTTAAGAGCACACACTTTGTCTACAGCAAACGAGACATATTTCAGATTGTTGCCAGTGAAATCCTGAGCTAAATTCCCGAGTTATATTACATTTCATGCTTCCGTTTTGAAGATACGGCCTCCACAAGAAACATGATCAAAACGTGAAATTTCAAAATTGCATGTTCTAACGGTGCGAAGGTGCGCGTGTACGCGCTTTTTAAAGAAAATTTCTCCCCGAGGGCCTTTGACTAGATTACTGAATAGGTCCGCTCGTATTGTTTACCCTGTAGATAGTGAAAAATTAAGCATTATTATCGATTTTAAAATCTTTTCATTTCACAATTACTTGAATTTAAGATCATTATAGGCGAGTAGGCCTAACATTCAGATGGCTGAAACGCATATAATATGACCCGACAATTACGCCCGACATGCCGTTTCATTTAATCCACTAGCTTTAAAGCGTCTTTTGACATGAGTGAAACCCAAAGGACCCCTCTCAGTGCTCCTGGCCTACTATTTATCATCATTCAAAAACACATAGATCACTAGAAATAACTTTAATAGACTCCTTATCGACCCCCCCCCCCCCCCCCCCCCCCCCCTAGCCCGGCCTTTTTAACATGTTTAATCCAATTTGCATTGGAAGTGGAGTTGTGTTTGAGAACTTAACCGTGTCAAAAAAAGCCGCGACTCAACCTAATGATCATTTTGACTCTTTTAAAACAATAAAAACCTCATGAGTTTTAATTCGAACTCGTGTATGATTCATCATATGAAATGTCCTGGCTTTTTCAAGGTGTTTCTTGTTGAAAACCTCCTAAGAAAACGACAACATTTAGACGATTAAAAACGATTTTTGAAAGGATTAAACAATGTAGGCCTAACTAGACCGGGAACTAGACATTGCCCCGCGTGTTGATCATCATGTATATATGAGATTTCATTGAGAATTTTGATGATGCCCAACGTCTTTTGGTACCTACATGCCCAGTTGGAGCCCGCAGCTTCAAGGGTATACACCACCAATGCACTCCCCATAGACGCTACGTGCAAAGTAGGGGTCAAACAATCGACTCTAACTGGAGTTATCCCATACATCCTTATATGACATTTACAGAGATTATTCCTAAGGGATGTCCGCAAAACATATCAAAAGGAAATGGCAAAGTGTCGGACTAGATTTTTCAATATTATGCGATGAATTTGATGTAGCGATTTCGGCCCTTTATTTACGCCCCAAAACCCAGGACGGACCTTCCGCCGATTTCAGTCGTTTAAAACTTTAAAATGTTCAAACTAGTGCGATTTTTTTGAAAATATGTACTGTGCACACTCATAAAAATGTGTAATACCCAAAACTAATAGATATAATTGAAAAAAGTATGTCAACATCTCGCAATTTGTCCCGCAAAAAGGAACTATTGCTGTGATAAACTTTTACCGGACGTGCTATCCCATAGTGCATTGGTGGTGTATACCCTTTAAGAGCACACACTTTGTCTACAGCAAACGAGACATATTTCAGATTGTTGCCAGTGAAATCCTGAGCTAAATTCCCGAGTTATATTACATTTCATGCTTCCGTTTTGAAGATACGGCCTCCACAAGAAACATGATCAAAACGTGAAATTTCAAAATTGCATGTTCTAACGGTGCGAAGGTGCGCGTGTACGCGCTTTTTAAAGAAAATTTCTCCCCGAGGGCCTTTGACTAGATTACTGAAAAGTCTATATAGGTCCGCTCGTATTGTTTACCCTGTAGATAGTGAAAAATTAAGCATTATTATCGATTTTAAAATCTTTTCATTTCACAATTACTTGAATTTAAGATCATTATAGGCGAGTAGGCCTAACATTCAGATGGCTGAAACGCATATAATATGACCCGACAATTACGCCCGACATGCCGTTTCATTTAATCCACTAGCTTTAAAGCGTCTTTTGACATGAGTGAAACCCAAAGGACCCCTCTCAGTGCTCCTGGCCTACTATTTATCATCATTCAAAAACACATAGATCACTAGAAATAACTTTAATAGACTCCTTATCGACCCCCCCCCCCCCCCCCCCCCCCCTAGCCCGGCCTTTTTAACATGTTTAATCCAATTTGCATTGGAAGTGGAGTTGTGTTTGAGAACTTAACCGTGTCAAAAAAAGCCGCGACTCAACCTAATGATCATTTTGACTCTTTTAAAACAATAAAAACCTCATGAGTTTTAATTCGAACTCGTGTATGATTCATCATATGAAATGTCCTGGCTTTTTCAAGGTGTTTCTTGTTGAAAACCTCCTAAGAAAACGACAACATTTAGACGATTAAAAACGATTTTTGAAAGGATTAAACAATGTAGGCCTAACTAGACCGGGAACTAGACATTGCCCCGCGTGTTGATCATCATGTATATATGAGATTTCATTGAGAATTTTGATGATGCCCAACGTCTTTTGGTACCTACATGCCCAGTTGGAGCCCGCAGCTTCAAGGGTATACACCACCAATGCACTCCCCATAGACGCTACGTGCAAAGTAGGGGTCAAACAATCGACTCTAACTGGAGTTATCCCATACATCCTTATATGACATTTACAGAGATTATTCCTAAGGGATGTCCGCAAAACATATCAAAAGGAAATGGCAAAGTGTCGGACTAGATTTTTCAATATTATGCGATGAATTTGATGTAGCGATTTCGGCCCTTTATTTACGCCCCAAAACCCAGGACGGACCTTCCGCCGATTTCAGTCGTTTAAAACTTTAAAATGTTCAAACTAGTGCGATTTTTTTGAAAATATGTACTGTGCACACTCATAAAAATGTGTAATACCCAAAACTAATAGATATAATTGAAAAAAGTATGTCAACATCTCGCAATTTGTCCCGCAAAAAGGAACTATTGCTGTGATAAACTTTTACCGGACGTGCTATCCCATAGTGCATTGGTGGTGTATACCCTTTAAGAGCACACACTTTGTCTACAGCAAACGAGACATATTTCAGATTGTTGCCAGTGAAATCCTGAGCTAAATTCCCGAGTTATATTACATTTCATGCTTCCGTTTTGAAGATACGGCCTCCACAAGAAACATGATCAAAACGTGAAATTTCAAAATTGCATGTTCTAACGGTGCGAAGGTGCGCGTGTACGCGCTTTTTAAAGAAAATTTCTCCCCGAGGGCCTTTGACTAGATTACTGAAAAGTCTATATAGGTCCGCTCGTATTGTTTACCCTGTAGATAGTGAAAAATTAAGCATTATTATCGATTTTAAAATCTTTTCATTTCACAATTACTTGAATTTAAGATCATTATAGGCGAGTAGGCCTAACATTCAGATGGCTGAAACGCATATAATATGACCCGACAATTACGCCCGACATGCCGTTTCATTTAATCCACTAGCTTTAAAGCGTCTTTTGACATGAGTGAAACCCAAAGGACCCCTCTCAGTGCTCCTGGCCTACTATTTATCATCATTCAAAAACACATAGATCACTAGAAATAACTTTAATAGACTCCTTATCGACCCCCCCCCCCCCCCCCCCCCCCCCCCCCCTAGCCCGGCCTTTTTAACATGTTTAATCCAATTTGCATTGGAAGTGGAGTTGTGTTTGAGAACTTAACCGTGTCAAAAAAAGCCGCGACTCAACCTAATGATCATTTTGACTCTTTTAAAACAATAAAAACCTCATGAGTTTTAATTCGAACTCGTGTATGATTCATCATATGAAATGTCCTGGCTTTTTCAAGGTGTTTCTTGTTGAAAACCTCCTAAGAAAACGACAACATTTAGACGATTAAAAACGATTTTTGAAAGGATTAAACAATGTAGGCCTAACTAGACCGGGAACTAGACATTGCCCCGCGTGTTGATCATCATGTATATATGAGATTTCATTGAGAATTTTGATGATGCCCAACGTCTTTTGGTACCTACATGCCCAGTTGGAGCCCGCAGCTTCAAGGGTATACACCACCAATGCACTCCCCATAGACGCTACGTGCAAAGTAGGGGTCAAACAATCGACTCTAACTGGAGTTATCCCATACATCCTTATATGACATTTACAGAGATTATTCCTAAGGGATGTCCGCAAAACATATCAAAAGGAAATGGCAAAGTGTCGGACTAGATTTTTCAATATTATGCGATGAATTTGATGTAGCGATTTCGGCCCTTTATTTACGCCCCAAAACCCAGGACGGACCTTCCGCCGATTTCAGTCGTTTAAAACTTTAAAATGTTCAAACTAGTGCGATTTTTTTGAAAATATGTACTGTGCACACTCATAAAAATGTGTAATACCCAAAACTAATAGATATAATTGAAAAAAGTATGTCAACATCTCGCAATTTGTCCCGCAAAAAGGAACTATTGCTGTGATAAACTTTTACCGGACGTGCTATCCCATAGTGCATTGGTGGTGTATACCCTTTAAGAGCACACACTTTGTCTACAGCAAACGAGACATATTTCAGATTGTTGCCAGTGAAATCCTGAGCTAAATTCCCGAGTTATATTACATTTCATGCTTCCGTTTTGAAGATACGGCCTCCACAAGAAACATGATCAAAACGTGAAATTTCAAAATTGCATGTTCTAACGGTGCGAAGGTGCGCGTGTACGCGCTTTTTAAAGAAAATTTCTCCCCGAGGGCCTTTGACTAGATTACTGAAAAGTCTATATAGGTCCGCTCGTATTGTTTACCCTGTAGATAGTGAAAAATTAAGCATTATTATCGATTTTAAAATCTTTTCATTTCACAATTACTTGAATTTAAGATCATTATAGGCGAGTAGGCCTAACATTCAGATGGCTGAAACGCATATAATATGACCCGACAATTACGCCCGACATGCCGTTTCATTTAATCCACTAGCTTTAAAGCGTCTTTTGACATGAGTGAAACCCAAAGGACCCCTCTCAGTGCTCCTGGCCTACTATTTATCATCATTCAAAAACACATAGATCACTAGAAATAACTTTAATAGACTCCTTATCGACCCCCCCCCCCCCCCCCCCCCCCCCTAGCCCGGCCTTTTTAACATGTTTAATCCAATTTGCATTGGAAGTGGAGTTGTGTTTGAGAACTTAACCGTGTCAAAAAAAGCCGCGACTCAACCTAATGATCATTTTGACTCTTTTAAAACAATAAAAACCTCATGAGTTTTAATTCGAACTCGTGTATGATTCATCATATGAAATGTCCTGGCTTTTTCAAGGTGTTTCTTGTTGAAAACCTCCTAAGAAAACGACAACATTTAGACGATTAAAAACGATTTTTGAAAGGATTAAACAATGTAGGCCTAACTAGACCGGGAACTAGACATTGCCCCGCGTGTTGATCATCATGTATATATGAGATTTCATTGAGAATTTTGATGATGCCCAACGTCTTTTGGTACCTACATGCCCAGTTGGAGCCCGCAGCTTCAAGGGTATACACCACCAATGCACTCCCCATAGACGCTACGTGCAAAGTAGGGGTCAAACAATCGACTCTAACTGGAGTTATCCCATACATCCTTATATGACATTTACAGAGATTATTCCTAAGGGATGTCCGCAAAACATATCAAAAGGAAATGGCAAAGTGTCGGACTAGATTTTTCAATATTATGCGATGAATTTGATGTAGCGATTTCGGCCCTTTATTTACGCCCCAAAACCCAGGACGGACCTTCCGCCGATTTCAGTCGTTTAAAACTTTAAAATGTTCAAACTAGTGCGATTTTTTTGAAAATATGTACTGTGCACACTCATAAAAATGTGTAATACCCAAAACTAATAGATATAATTGAAAAAAGTATGTCAACATCTCGCAATTTGTCCCGCAAAAAGGAACTATTGCTGTGATAAACTTTTACCGGACGTGCTATCCCATAGTGCATTGGTGGTGTATACCCTTTAAGACATTGTCCGATTTGGACTAAACTTTGACATCTTGTTTGGTTTGATGAGCCAAGAAAATAAGTCAATCATTTGAATTAGGTCAAAGGTCAACAAGGGGTCACTAGAGGTCAAAATGTGAATATCCTTAAAAACGCTACTCCTCCTACAGTTTACATGTTACAATCGCCACAATTAGTCAAATGATTCCTTATGACCATGTGCATATAGGGTCTCCTGCTATTAAAATTCACATGTCATATGGGGTCACTAGGGGTCATTGAACTTTACAGGCATAAAAGTTAAGACATTGTCCGATTTTGACTGAACTTTGACATCTTGTTTGGTTTGATGAGCCAAGAAAATAAGTCAACCATTTGAATTAGTTCAAAGGTCAACAAGGGGTCACTAGAGGTCAAAATGTGAATATCCTTAAAAACGCTACTCCTCCTACAGTTTACATGTTACAATCGCCACAATTAGTCAAATGATTCCTTATGACCATGTGCACATAGGGTCTCCTGCTATTAAAATTCACATGTCATATGGGGTCACTAGGGGTCATTGAACTTTACAGGCGTAAAAGTTAAGACATTGTCCTATTTGGACCGGACTTGTTTTATCTTGTTTGGTTTGATGAGCCAAGAAAATATGTCCATCAGTACAATTAGGTCAAAGGTCAACAAGGGGTCACTAGAGGTCAAAATGTGAATATTCAGTTATTTCACGTAAACAGCTATTAAAATTAACATGTCATATGGGGTCACAAGGGGTCAATGACCGCTTGTCAGATTTTCAATGTACATCTGGTGACTAACTAACAATCACTATATCCACGGACAGTCTGACGATTATGAACAACAACTGCAACTACCGTATACAGTCTCGTGGCTAATAAACACTCATTACACCTATCTACAGTGT
Organism: Ophiura sarsii; assembly: GCA_035610835.1. NCBI lineage: Eukaryota > Metazoa > Echinodermata > Ophiuroidea > Amphilepidida > Ophiuridae > Ophiura > Ophiura sarsii. The sequence goes on from CM069455.1 coordinate 45,844,543, forward strand.
AGAGGTTAATAAATAAATAGTCAGGAACAACTGGATTTATTTTAAAATTGTATACAATAACACGTTTGTAATCTAAGTCTTTTTATGTTCTATGATTGGTCACGCATTGTATTTTATGTAAGTTATTAACAAGTTTAATTGAAAATAAAACAATTTCTTAATTAAAAAATGCTTCTAGGATCACTAAGGGTCATTGACCTATTGTAATTAATTAACAAAACCAATATTCGTGCTTCTCGAAGCACAAGTCCTGTCTAGTTTTTCTTTCTATCTTATTGTCTTCTTTTTTTTCCTTTCCTTAATTTATTCTCACACGTTTGTTTTTCTTTCTTTGTGTATTTAGAGTATCTATTAATTAACTTTTAGTTGTGTATGCCTACCTATCATGTACTTGTATATTCATTATTAAATATAGGCTATTCATTTATGAATTCGTTTCTGTTTATAATAATATCATTGCATTCATTTTCACAAGATGGGTCCCAGGAAGTGCACGCTACTCAACACAAGCTAGGCCTACATATTTTCCTTAAAACACTTACCAACTGGGAGAGATTCCAGTACGTCATTTGCATCAGTATTGACATCACTAGCACCTGTAAAACAGGAAATGCAAGTTTAAAAATTAATGTTTAATAGAATTGCATTATTTATTAATTCATTACATAGCCCTGCTTACCTAAATCTATTAACCTATTTATTTAATCATTATAACGTTTACAAGATGGGTCCAAGGAATAGTGCGCTACGAAAAACAGGAGCCATGTCTAGAGACACACCCAAATGTGACCGGCAGCTTTTAAACATACCATGAAAGCCTTATGGAATGTTAGGCCTATAATAGGCCTAGTAGGCCTACGTGTAGTTAATGCTCTTTAGATCCAGGGACCAGGCTCAAGCCTATAGGTTTAGGTTATTCATAGTGCCTACGAATTTGATATGCCTTCTCAACAAATTGGTTATGGCCTAACTGTGACCATATAGGGCTAATTCTTCCACTGTTCAAACCAAAAATTAGGTAGGCCTAGGCCCTAGGCCTATTTAAAAGTGGGAGTAATTCTGTTATACCCTTCACAGAAGTATTCATAACTACCGATGTTGGTGTGTAGGGTATAACAGAATTATTCCGAAAAGTGATGTTAATAATATTACTTTGAATACAAACCTGTGCGTGAGTGTTACTCCATAGACCATTGGTGTAGGCCTAGTCTTAAATCGTAGCATAGGCCTATACTAATTCAATGACATGCTCCTAAGAAACAGTGAGCTGTTGAATTTGCTTACGTTTGTTAGATTTGTTTCCGTTACGGTAACGGTCCCAACATTAACGCTAAGTTTTGTAGTATTACCGTGTCGTTGTCAAAACAAGCCGCGCTGGTAACGCAGTGATTGTTCCTCGCGCTCTTTGCGAGTGCGTCTTACGCGTAAACCATTGCAGGCGGGTAGCACGCAATGCGAAAGCGATGTATGCGCGAGTGCATCATATCAATCATGAGCTGAGCTGCAGGTAAACAAACAAACTGAACCCTGAAGTTTCCGAATTCATCAGTTAAATGTACAGTAGGCCTAGGCCCGGGCCTAGGTTTATTATCTATTGTAATGTAAGTAAGCTTATAATAAATACCCTATTTAGCCTATTAGAAAATGAGCATGGGTCTCTTCTATTACGTCGTTTTCTATATTTAGGATTAATTGATTATAAACAACATTTAATATACATACCTTTTGTATTTTTGAGTGATATTTGCAGAATTCTATAGGCTCTGCTGTGGCAATGCATTTTGCTGCTGCACAATGTCATTGACCAAGTCACGTGTGCACTTCGCCGGCAATTATTGTCATTTATTTTTGGCAGAACAACGTAACTAAAGATACGTGATGGTATATTTCATATAATTGTATGGCAAACAAACGTATCTTTAATTACGTGCAGTTGGCATTGAGATACACGCAAATTTGATAAACCTATTGTTTGGTAAAGGCGCGTAACTTAGAGATACGCTGTTTTGCCAAGAAAATACTAGATTTTGAAGCACGTAACTCGAGTAACGCTGTTTTACCATATTAAAACGCTAAGAGTTGTAATATAAGGCTGAGATACGTTACTCTATCTTAAAAACGGTGCGTCGAGGGCTTTTGAGACTCTCACAGATGAAAAGAGCGCCCTCGATTTCCATAAAAATGCATGTACCTCAAAAAGTCAATATTTCGAGTTACGCTGTTTTGCTAAATCACGGCCGCCCTTTAACAGGGTGAAACACTTTTTTGACCCCCCACCCCACCCCCCCCCCCCCCCCCCCCCCCAACTGTCAGATGTAGATAGACATTTGACTCAAGTTCTATGACGCTTACAGTCAGAACTGTGTCATAGCTGGCAATCAATTTGCAACATTTCAAATTCAGTTCGGGGAAAACAGTAATTCATATACAAAATATACGTTTTCTACATATTTTGGCCCTTTGTAGTCAATGATATGAACATCCCTAACATATCTTTCAAGCCTCCGAATTGTATTTTTCAGTGATTTGTATTTATCATGTTATAGCCTTTAAAAACGGTTTCTTTTTTCCGATTGTAAAAAGTTACTCTTTCTATACAAGTCCTTCTATACAATACTTTCAGTTCACAAAGATTTGTGCGGAGAATGAAAAATGTGGTCAACTTGCTAGTACAAAATGTAAAAAATGAGTTCAAAATCACGCGTAGCATGCAAAAATGTGTATCTTGTTGTTGATCACCCTTACCAACAGTTCTGAAGTAAAAATTGTGGACACTGGTTAGTCACATTTTGAATAACAAATCCTGCTGTCTGCACGTTGTTTTCACAAAGACACGCGCGGAGCGCGCAGAAATTTGGTCAACTGCGTTCAAAAATCACGTGTAGCGCGCGGAAATGTGTATTTAACCCTGTTGACGATCACCCTAATCAACACTGGTTAGCCACATTTTGTATAACAAATTCTGCTGTCGGCACAATGTTTTTACAAAGATTTGCGCAGAGAGCGTGTGGAAATCTGTATAATTTGTTGTAGAAATGTTAATACTGCAGTATTATCTTGCGCGTAGCGCAGACAATTTTGGTATATTTCCCGGATCCCGTTAAGGACTACCTATTTGGCCTAACTTTTTTGACCCCCTCTTGAGTAGGTAACACTTTTTAGTCCCCCCTTTTTGAGACTTCAAACTTTTTAGACCCCCCCCCCCCACCAAAGTATTTCTGAACACTCCCTTAAACAGATACATCACAACAAGAAGAACACAGGAAATTTAAAAACATTCTAAACAGGCATCTTTCTTCTTTCCTAAAAAGACTTACTTTTGATATTTAACAAATGAGTGAGTAATTGGCGATGTTGTGTGTTCATGTCGCAGTTAAACACAAACCGAACACATTTGACAACATTTGTTTCTCAGCCTAATAATAAGGGGTGTTGTTTTTGTAGCAGAATCCTCATTTATAGCACAATTTAGCTTCAGAAGAAAAATATGCAATTAGGGGTGTCTGAAAACATGTCTCTGGTCATGCATGATATGTGACCGCCCCCCGCCCCACCCCCCTCCTCCCGCCCCACACATGATACCGGGATGTTTCTAACAGATCAATAAGGCCAACAACAAAAAAAGTTGACTTGCCCTTTCCGACCGACCCGAATTTTCGGAAATCTAGGGTCGCTATTTTTTTAAATTTTGTTTTTCCAAAACAAACAACAACAAAAAATGAAAGAAGCACATTACAATAAAGAAAGATGAAAACGTGTTTTTGAGTAGTATATCTGCTTGTTTAAAAATCAAAAAATCAAAACAAAAGTCTTTAAAACATGTTTTTGTATAGTATCTCCCTGTTAAAATTTTCAAAGATTAAAAAAAACAAAAAAACAAAAAAACTCCGACCGTCCGACCCACACTCTGGCCCTGAAAGGGCAAGTCAACTTTTTTTCTTTTTTTGGCCTAATGTTAACAAATATGATATTACACTGTAATATTTCAGCATTGTATAATTGTATAACAATACTGTCATATTTAGTACAATTCTTGAAAAAATTTGCTGCGGGTGAAGAAGAAAAGAATCTCCCATGGACAAAAGGTTAAAGATTCTATATCGGTAAAATGGTTCAAAATGGCTGAATTTTGTATTAAATGTGCCTTTTCCTCCTTCCCTCTACGCCATTTTTTCTTGGTACTGCTGATTTTTTACCAACAATTTCCTGACAAGTTCGCCATAGCGAGCAGGAGAGATAAGCACCAATTGAAAAAAACGAGATTTATAAACACCTTGCATGCAATATAAGATAAAATATTCATGAATTTCAAAATCATATTTTGCTGTAAATTAATTATCCCCATCGCCATAACCACTCACGCACGTACGACTTTTAACTGGCGTCTGGTTAAAAATCATAATGTCAAACTATAGGAAGTGTTCACATTGCATTAAAGGAACATTAAGTGGTGTTGAAAATTTTAAATGTTTAAAAATTTACTTCAGAATTCATGATGAACATTAAAAATTGCCATTATTGTTGTTTCTACTAACAAAAACACAGCAAAACTTGATTAAAACAATATCATCGCTATTTATTGAAAAACGCCCTCTATGCAAATATGGTTCGCGTTATGTATCACGCGTACTGCAGGGGAATACTGTCGGACGTAAAATGCTCGTCGCGGCTGTACGAGCATTTTTGAATCTACGTTTTCTTGTACAACGAGGGCTGATTTTTCTTAATCCTTATAGGTGTTCATAAGTTCATACATGTAATACAATTATAAAAATAAACTAATCCCAGTTTTTATCATAATTGAGGGCGCAGTCTCCAACACATCTCTTAGTGCCCCTTTAATGTTCAAGTTTTCAATGCACCATGACGATTGCGTGAAAGTCATAACTCGGAAGCATGCATGTAAGTCCAGTAGCGTAACTAGGGTTTTCAATTGGGGGAGAGGGAGCATCAGGGGCGCAAGCCTTCGGACAGGGGGGCATAACCGACTATTTTTTTTGTATATATACATAGAGTTCGTCATTTCATTTGGGGGTATCAGGGAGGGCAAGCCTTGTGGCAGGGGCCGAATGCCCCCTCTGGTTATGTCCCAGTAGTCTATGCTGGGAGTGTGGGCACTCAACACACAATAGGTAGGCCTATGTGGCTAAATATAGATGACAAAAAATCAGCTACATTATTCACTATTTCCATACCCTCTTTTCAATATAAAATTTGGTACTTACATAGGTTATCAACATTGGCCTCCATATTCCCCCAAAATGTCCATTAAATTGTCATCAATTTCAAAATTTACTATCTTTGATAATAATAAAAAAATTGGTAACATTTCAAAAATAGATTGTGTCAACTGGTATCGATCGATTGCTATGTGATTACCCTTTTATGAGAATCTGGTATTTTCTATAGACTATAGACACTATAATACTAATAGACACTGCAATTTTTCTGAAAATTTGTGAAATCCTATGAAATGTTGGACATTATTTTGTGAACATTTGTGGACACAAATAAATAAATTAAAGATTGTGAATATTTGATTAATTTTGTCATTTTTTGTTAATGCTGCTTTGAAAGGTCCATCCACTTGTGCAACAATTGATTCACTTTTGCCATGGCCTTATAAAAATGTCAAAGAAATGTATAACGAGGCAACCATTGAAAAAAGCACCTTCTGCATTAACACTTTCTATGCGGCTATTAGTTTTACCATGTATACAAAACAGATTCGTTTCAGAAATGTTTCCCATTCTCAAATTCTTATCTCAAAAATTACTGAAATAACACTAGGCATGTTTGTACTAAGTATTTTAATGCATTTCTCAATGTGACTCCAAATATGGTGAGGAAGAAATTCAATAATTTTGTCAATTTTGAAATTGTGTGACATTTTTGAACTGTCATCTGGAAAGTGTTAACACTTTCCATGCGGCTATTGGTTTTACCATATTCAAAACAGATTTTTTCAGAAAGCTTTTCCCAACTTTTAAGATCTACCTCAATGATTACAGAACCAATAGTAGACATGTTTGTACTTATTTCAATGCATTTCTGATGGTGATTCCAAATATGATAATGAAATTCAATAATTTTGACATTTTTGAAACATTTTGTGGAATTTTGGGATGACGTCTGCAGCCGCCTGCAGCATGGCAAGTGTTAAGCCCCAATTCATCATTTCCGTGGCAAATGGTCGAAAAAAAGAAAGATCAGCAGCCAGAGTTCAATTATGCATAAAGCTTCCTGTTACACAGGATAAGGAAAGGTGATAGCTCACAATTTATTCCTTTTGATCTTGTATTTTAACTGGCAAATCCTCATCTGAAATATTTAAAGGCCACCCCAAGGATGAGGACATCAGAGAGATAAAAAACGGAGGAAGCAAAATAAGGAAGAAAGAAATGGTGACTGTAATACAATATTTAGAATTCTATTGAGGATGTAAGGCAAAAAAAATAAAAGTTTGTCTCAAATAACCCGCGCGCATTCCCGAAACCGTCCGCGTTAGCTTTTTTTAGTGGGGGTTTTTTTCTTCAATTTTTCTTTTTTTCACTTTTTTCCCATTTTTTTCTTCTTTTTCAATTTTCTCAAAAAAATCTTGCAAAATCCAACTGTTTGGCCAAACAAATGACGATCAGGTCTAAATTGAAAAAAAATCCACAGACCGCATTATATTTTCAGTCTCTCAGGTCATTTGAGACAAACTTTTTTGGGGGGCCTAATGGCAAACTAGATGTTAAGATAACGGAGGATGATATTGGGAATGGTAGAAAAAAGAACCTGAAATATCAAATATTTAGCATTGAATCATCCAATTAAATGCAACACTGAATGTGTGGGCTTTTATGAAAGTTGCACATTTGTGTGCATGTTTCTTGAATTTTGTTGAAAATTTGCTCCCCTAAAAATGAAATTTTAAATATAATGAAAATTGTACAAATAGAATAATTGAAAATGTGCAAACAAAATTTAGTTATAATTAAGACAAAATTTGACCATTTTGTAATAAAATGGCAATTTATTTTGGCGCTTTGCGCACATTTTCTTACCAAATTAGGTCAAAATATACCAAATTTGGCCGTTTTAGCATAAATCAGCTAGATTTTGCACGCAAGCGTGCATTTTTATACAAAATTAGTTAGAATTATAGTCTATCCATCTGAGACCGATCTTCCAACCACGTGACCCAGCCGTTCCATTGACTGGGAGAGGAGGCGATTTTCTGACGAAAATATCGATGAAATCAGTAGAGTGAAAAACGGCCATAATAAAAGACAATTATGTTACCCTACTGTTACTACAGGCCTCTACGAACAGGTACATGTAGAGTGATAGACCCCGATGAAGACAACCTTTCATTTTATAAGTCAGAAAATAAACTTTATTTAGTTTGTTAACGTTCAAATTGTATAATATTTGTTTGAATATGGAAATCATACCTTTCAATATTGATACCATATCATTGTAAGCGTATTTGTTTCTTTCTATACTTAACAAGGAAATGTGATTGATTCGGACATGCAGACAGAACATAGGGATACGGAGATTCATATAATTTTACAACCATTTTATCTTATTAGCCCGGCCAATCCGAGTGAAAATATACATTATTTACTGTTGGAAACATTACAAGATAGCAAATAAAAATTAAATGTGGCCTCCTACAATATGCTAAATGTTAAAGGTCCATTACTTTCGATCTTTTTCAGCTTTGTGATTCTATTCATAGGCCGAAATCACAGGTGACGATTTCAAAGCCTTTTGATTTCAGATAATACGCAAATGGTTCGATATTTGTCTCTCTTTGAATGGTACACTAGACATAACTGCTATGTGCATGTGTGTGATGAGAATAATATGCATTGGAACAGTGTTGTGTGTGTTTGCATAAGGCAGCTTAGTTGTTTCAATTCACATTGTAGATGACTATGAGGTTCGACCGGAGGTTGGAATAAAATGGGATCCTTCGACAACTAGCAAATATACGCCAGAAGACAGCACATCTTATTTTTACTCATCTCCCCTGCCCATCCGAGCACCAAAGATCGCTCTCAGATGGATAGACTATAGTCCACATTTGACAATTTGAGCGTAAAATTGTAAAATAATTTGCGGGCTTCATCGTTTTTTCATGCCCCTAAAAATAAATGTTGCCCCCAAAAATAAATTATGATGCTTGTGCTGCCACTGGATGAAAAACGTGGGGAAAACATGAAGAAGGAACAAGAAAGAAATGATGACAGTAATCAAATATTTAGAATTCTACTGGGGATGTTATGGCAAACTGGACCCTAGATGTTAAAGATGAGGCCAAGAAAAACAATATGTTGTGTTGCCCTCAGCGACCACCCTAAAATCGTAAAAACTAGGGTCACATTCTTTTTTTTCATCTTTTTTTAAAGATTTAAATTGTATTAAAAGTGTCTAAATGTTACTATTTCTTGCTTGAAATGAATAAATGTTTTTTAGACTATTGTCACACTAAAAAAAGTAGTTTAATTGACATATGGGCCTATATCTATACAAAAAAAGGATTTCCGACCGACCGACCCAATTTTTATTTTTTTGCTGCTTGAGGGCAACACAACTCTTTATTTTTCTTGGCCTGATGGCGCGCAAAGACTGAAGGATGGAATTGGAAACTGTAGAAAAAGCAACCTGAAATATCAAATATTTAGCATTGAACAATCAAATAATCAAAATGAAACACTGACTGTGTAGAAATGTCTTGGATCTTGTTGAAAATGTGCAAAAACTTGAAAATTTACAAAATAATTGAAAAATTACAAAATAATTGAAAATTTACAAAAAAAATTGAAAATTTACAAAAAAATTGAAAATTTACAATATAATTGAAAATTAAGAAAGAAATTAGTGAAGATTTTTTTAAAATTTCAAATATTTGTTTAACCAATTTGTAAATTTTGTTTTAATGTTTTGTTGATTTTTTTGTAATGTTTTGAAAAATGTAAATTAAAACAAAACAAATTTAACCAACTACCTGCGTTAAAGGTAGATGACCCGATCACATTTTCATAACACAGATATTTCTCAAACATATGAAGATTTTCATATCATATGAAAGATCATATTTTTCTGATTAACATACTGAAATTTGACGGTCCAAATCAGTATGATTACGAAGAAATCGGTGAAATAACATCCCATCACCGCGAAAGGTGGTTAACCACCAATATAGTTTGGGTACAACTCAATGGGCACATTTCACGGCATCTTGTGCGTCTAAAATAAGAACCATTAGAGTTATGCAACTCAAACTTTGGAATATGACTTTTTTAAGGATGACCTTTCATGTAGAATAGAAAATTTCAAGTCGAAAATCGGAACATCTACCTTTAAAGGTCCCTCCACCTGTGGAACCTTTTGTCGTGGCTTTACAAAATAATGTAAATAAAGAAACGAGGCAGCCATTACAGTAAGCCCTTTCAGCATTAAACCTGAAATCATCATTTCTGTATCGAAGAATAGTCGAAAGAAGAAAGATCAGCAGCCAGAGTTCAATTATGCATAAAGCTTCCTGTTACACAGGATAAGGAAAGGTGATAGCTCACAATTTATTCCTTTTGATCTTGTATTTTAACTGGCAAATCCACGTCTAAAATATTTAAAGGGCACCCGAGGACGAGGACATCAGACAGATAAAAAAAACGGCGAAATGAAGAAGGAAGACGAAAGAATTACTGAATGTTATAAAATATATAGAATTCTACTGGGGACATGTAGCGGCAAACTGGACTAGATGTTAAGATGACAGAAAAAAAGTGACTTGAAATATCAAATATTTAGCATTGAACAATCCAATTAAATGATACATTGAATGTGTGGGCTTTTATGACAGGTGTTAGTGTGTTTTTTGCACATTTGTGTTGAATTATGTTGAACATTTGTGTGGAATTTTCTTGAATTTTGTTGTAAATGTGCGAACAAACTGAAAATTTACAAAATAATTGAAAATGTATTTTAAGGTATATTTATGTGATCTTTTCCATGGGACGCCCTCAATCCTCGAAAAAAAATTGAAAGCAGATTTTCTTGCAGATTTACTTTTCTGATCATAAATCATAAATATATTCCAAGTTATAGAGCGATACGATTCCTAATAACCTCAAAATCATGGTTTAAAGAGTGAATTTAGAGTAAAATTTGAAAAATAGATTGTACCACTCGGTACAATCGATTTTTCAAACCATGATTTTGAAGTAATTAGGAATCGTATCGATCTGTAACTTAGAAGATCTTTATGATTTATGATCAAAAATGCAAATCTGCAAGAAAATCTGCTTTCATAGTAAAAATCAATGATAGAGGGCGCTACTTGGAAAAGATCATATAAAATGCCTTTAATCTGTCCTCTTTTTTTTGACAAGCCAATTTCTTTTTGGTAGTTATTCATTTGCACATACAGGGTGGTCCAAAAAAAACTATACCCAACTTTGGAGGCCATTTTCTCCTAGATGATAAAATACTTTAGTAATTTGGTTTACATATTATTAAAGCATATATCGTTGAGCATTATTGGTGAAAATAGGCAAGATATTACATTAATATTTTTTGAGATATTGCTATTTTTAGCGAGTATGTGTAAAAATGGCTTTTCCACAGGAGCTGTCAATGCATCAACATGTTTGAATATGATATGACAATGACACACCTTTGTATTCATTGCACAGTTGACAATGACAAGCACACCTTAATCTTTAACTGCTTATAATGGGTCTTGGGTCATTACATTATTGTGTCATATCATATTGTCATAAAAGTGCATATCATGTTGATGCATTGACAGCTCCTGTGGAAAAGCCATTTTTACACATACTCACTAAAAATAGCAATATCTCAAAAAATATTAATGTAATATCTTCCCTATTTTCACCAATAATGCTCAACGATATATGGTTTAATAATATGCAAACCAAATTACTAAAATATTTTATCATCTAGGAGAAAATGGCCTCCAAAGTTGGGTATAGGTTTTTTTGGACCACCCTGTACATTTCCCCCACCAATTTCTTAAAAAATGGGTTGGTCGGGTAACCGCAGAACAGGTTTGTTTTTCTTAGTTGCCCAAAGCTTAGCTCTTTCCACATGGCAGTCGTCTGCAGACAACAGTTCCAAAATTGCACAAAATATTTCAAAAAATGTCACAAATTATTGAATTTCATAACCAAATTTGGAATCATCATGAGAAATGCATTGGTTTTAGTAATTCATGAGATAAGACATTTAAAGTTGGGAAAGGTTTCTGAAAAATATGTTTCGTATAATATGGTAAAACTAATTGCTGCGTGGAAAATGTTAAATATGACGTGTGAGCCAGCTTGTCCAGGTGGATAAAGATGACATTTCATATTTCGTTGTGTCCTTTTTATTCCGTGCAAAAACCCCCTCCAGATAGGAGTTGTCTAGGTAACAAGGCAGCTGAATATGTGATGTCATAAAAGTCCTAGGTAGATGCTGCATTTAGGCCAGCAACAAAAAAAGGTTTGTTTGCCCAAGCACGACCCATAAAATCAATTAAAAAAACCTGCCCTTTTTCCCCTTTTTTGTTTAAAGATACTTTTTTATGGTGATTTAAATTTATGTTTTCAATGATATTTTTATCTGAAGTTACCAAATAGATAAACAAACTGCCCTATACTTTATTTATACCTACCTATATCCTCTCTTATAAACACCAAGGAGGTGCAAATTCAAGATTTTAGCAAAAACAGGACATCAAACATGGTCTGAAGTTTGAACTACGGGCTGCAAGCCAGTCACCCTTGCATGCGACGCACATGCTTTTTCACTGAGATTTTAGACTTTTCAATTTTTTTTTGTATAGACGTGCTATTAAAACAAACGTGAGAGTAATTAAAAACAAAATTGTTTTGTGTTGTGAAGAAAAGGTTATTGACCGACCAACCCAATTTTTTCCCCTTGTTTGGACAAACAAAACCTTTTTTTTTGCCTTACTTGTGTGTATGTTTTAAAAGGCACATGGCACTTTCTCCTTAAAAATGCCTAAAATCTAGGGAGTTACCTACCTATAGGAGCTCCCTAGCTAGTTATTTCTCTGTTTTCTCGCATTATTCTCCCTTGTCATTGCCTGTTTCCCCACACCCAGATTGGTATATCTTGATTTAATCTTTACTTAATTTAGAGAATTGTCACTGTGTCAGAAACTTGTGACGTTGCTTCCTCCAAAACGGCACGGAAAAACGAGTTCGATAAACAGACAGTGCCAATCTCAACCGACATGACTCGAATATGGGGAGGGGGTCTCGCCCTCCCTCTGGCTACGCCACTGCCATTTATCATGCATGTCTGGATTTCAATTTCAATATAACACACAACTCCTATTGAAAATGTGTTTTGCTTCAGGTGTTTTTGAATAAATGATGATAACTTTGCATAAGAAATTTGCCCACTCACTGTAAGTTTCAAATGTTTAAAGGTAGGTGTTCCGATTGCGGGCCCGATTTTCAACTTCTATTCTACATCAAGAGTCATCTTTAAAATAGTTGTAATCCAAAGTTTGAGTTGCATAACTTCAATGGTTCTTATTTTTGAAGCACAAGATGACATGAAATTTGTCCATTGCATGTATAGTACACAGACTGGCCGGTTGGTTTACCACATTTGGCAGTAATTCCCTGCATTTTGGCCTGTAACGTCTAAATGGAACATATCTTGGCCAAACATTTTACAGAAATATTTTAATATTTAAATGAGAATGATCAATAATCAATATATAAATAAGCTAAAGTGATAGGATTTTTTTGGTGAGGTGTAGGGGAATATGGGGCAACTGGAACGTGGGGCAAGTGGTCCGAAATGAAGGATTTTGTAATTGTATGGGCATGCTGCTTTCTTTTGAACAATACGACTTTTGTTGATACTTGACATATATCTTTACCTTCTACAATCCAAAACATTTGGAACTTTAGGGCATTTACACATGTGATTTTTCTCCATATCTTTGAAGCTAACTCCTTGAGTGACTGATTGAAAATTCACAGATAGTATGGGCGATATATGAAGATGGGTTTAGATCATGTTTAATGTACTTTATATGATTGACAGATATGCAACAGTAAATATATACATGCAGTACAGTCGTCTTAAGATACTAGGTGCATGTTGCATTTGATGGGTGCTATATTGTAGTGTGCTTAGGGACTTTCCGAAATATGATTAAAACCATAGGTTGTGGTTGAAAGGACCGTAAAATGGCGCATATTGCTAATTTGGGACATTGGTGGTTTGGATTTCCGATCAATATTATCATTTAAAGAATGCTTCAACTTAAATCATTATCACGGGTATTCATTTGGTAGAGTTATTAGTTCATGAATTTGCAAATAACAAAGTACCCCATTTCTTACTTATCTTAAGACACTCGTCTACTTGTAGGACCCGAACGCCGTAACATTTGCGAATTCAAAGATACTCACTTGCTACAGAAATCTGTGTAATGGCTAAAAACAAAAATGCAGTTTTGCCTTTTTTCTGAAATGTATTGGAGTTATTGATTATTATGACAAATGGTGGTATGTTTTAAAACATTTTGGCGTAAAATGTATTACGTCACAGGCGTGTTTTAATAACGTTTCATCTCGACAAAGTGCTACGTCATTTGTTGGGGTAAGTGGTCCGAAGGGGTGTGGGGCAACTGGACCGCCTGCAAAAACTTAATCAAAATTGTAAAATTCATTTTGAAAATGAGTTGTTAGTGTCAATAAAACATGACTCGGTATTGAAATGTGAATAGAATATGAAATAATTCACATTATTTCAAGTTCTTAGACATTTTGGGGCATTTCGGGTCTAATACCACTATTTCTGATATTGAAGGATTACAATATGACATGAAATTGCTTTAGAATGGTTTAAAACCTCAGTATTATGAATTACATCTTTATTATATTTTGAATGGTGTCTGTAAAGGTATTTGCTATGACGAAATATCATGATTTATGTATTTTATCCACTGCTTTTACCGTTGGGTCATCATTGTCATATTGACAAACTTCCCCTGTAACATGAAAAGCTGGCTAAATATCAAGATGGTTTATTATAAGTACTAAATGATGATTATATGAAGTAAATAAAATCATTAAAGAAAGGGGTATATACAGACAAATGTATGGGGCGTCTGAATATCACAACCATGTAACCATTTAACTAGGTTCATACCATTTTATCTATAATAAACGTGCAGTCGAAAATTGCGCTTGCTTTGTATACTAATGTATTACTGCTTTTTACACGTTAACCACGAAAACTGTATAAAACATGGGTTTCATGAGTATCATTTTTACACGTTAAATAATATGGAAAAATGAGTTTGTAAAGAAAATACTGCTTAGTTACCGTGTTGTCAATCAATGATTTCTGTGTATTCTAACCGTTGGAACATATAGGACCAGTTGCCCCAACGATGGGGTAACTGGACCGTGCCAAGTAAAGTTTTTAGTTAGTGGTAATTGGCCTTTTGTTTGGATATTTTTTAACATTGATTATATGTTATATGTAAACAGTTACTAAGGTGATATTTTCATAGCAATTACATAAATATTTACACGAGCTTTAAGCTTTTATATCATGAAATATGCTTAACCGGTCCAGTTGCCCCATCCTCCCCTCCAGCCCTTTTATGGCAAAAGCATGTACCTTATATGTACTTTCCTAATGATATACTTCCTTTTAACATGGATTGTGTTGACTTGGTTCAATAACCCTCACTTAGGAAAAGGTTGCAACTTGTAAAGACAATAAAAGTAATATACTGCCTTTTACCACTACTTGATTTATGGAGAAAAAAGCTAACTTTGATCATGTTAAAAGGAAGTATACTGTTAGAAAACTACATATAAGATACATTCTTTTGCCATAAAAGGGCTGCCTAGGCCTATATAAAACCTGGCAGTTTATTTGAAGATAAGGCCTTATATTTCAATAAGGTGCAGGACTTAGTCATTGTTGAGTGTAAAAATCTGGTCGGATGCAGATATTTATTCTGTTGCAAGTCAATGATGAGCACCTCTTCACCACGCTATCGAAGGACAGTGGAGCGGAAAAACACAAAACCGCATCAGCTAACTCTTATATTTGCGACTACAGAGTGGTATATAAAAACCGAAAAACTGCAATTTTGCCTGTCTTCCTTTCTCCTTTATGTCCCTTTCCTTTCCCTTTTCCCTTTCCTTCCCTCTTTAAGAATATGTAAATATAATCATATATGAATATTTCAAAATCTGCTTCTGTAACGCCAAATAAAAAGAATTACCAGTTTCTTGTCCCCGTCCGCTTCCTTTTTGCCGGCCGCCTCCTTTTTGTATTTTTTTAAAATTATTTTTACACAAAAAAACCAAAACACTTTTTTAACCAAAAAAGGTATCGTTTTTTTTCAATGTCAAGTCAAATAAATTTATAAACATCTGTATTTTGTCTTTCTTTTTGTTTTCAACAAAGTTGTAGCCAATCAATACAAGTCTGAAAACGGTGTTAGCAAAGGTGGCTGTCATTTAAGAAACAGCAGCAACTGGAAAAAAGGTCGAAAGCGAAAGCTTTTTTTGTTGGAAAATCAGTCCGCCATTTTGGATCCGCCACTTTGAAGAAAGAAAAAGAAAAAAAAGGGGGCCTCCTTCCTTTTTTCAAAAAGCCCGGACGAGAAACTGTTTTATTTTTATTTGGCGTAACCTTTTTGGAACACTCTGTATGCTGCTCAATATTACACCCAGCTCACTCTGAATGCTCCATATCCAATCCATATACACTGCAAAGAAAAAAAGAAGAAAAAAGAAATTAGAAAAAGGTCGCTAACACAGCTTTTTTAGTAGTGGTGCAAATTTCTTTTAAATGTGAGAATATAATTCATTGCAAATAAAGGCAAACAGTTATATTCTGTTTTTGCTATTTTCGACTGCTGTGCTTTTCCCTAGTGTAAAAACTAAACTAAATGTGGTTGTATGTGAATGTATTTCTTAAATGTATACCATACAACTAGGACAATATCGGAACAGTTTTGCTTCACAGTATTTCAAACATAATTACAGGCAAACAAATATGTGTTGGGGTGATTTCGCACCACAACACCCCACACAACAAAATATTATACTGCTCTGACAAACCATTACTGTTTAGTTTCCAAGAAATAAAAAGGTCTTTAACAGTTTTAAAATAGAAATTCTAATAATTATTTTAGATTTTAAATCAACAATTACACTTTCCATGTGGCAGTCGTCTACAGACGACAGTTCCAAGATTTCACAAAATGTTTCAAAAATCTCAAAATTATTGTATTTCATCACCATTTTTGGAATCACCATGACAAATGCATTACAATAAGTACAAACATGCCTAGTATTGGTTCAGTCATCCTTGAAATAGACTTTGAAATTGGGAAAGGTTTCTGAAAATTCTGTTTTGTATGGTAAACTAATAGGGGTGTGGAAAGTGTTAACAAAGTGCTAACAGCTTTGGCCTAAAATAAATCTTAATCCATGAGTCAGAATTCAGAATGGGGGAGGTAAGTACATGCAGGGGACTCCCTTATACATGTTATATACTCGGTGGTGGCAGTATTTAGGGGGGGGGGGGGGTCGCGGACATATGTAATACACCTATTCTATATGGGAGACTTTAGGGGGATCACAGAGGGGGGTGATGACATAAAGGGGGGGGGGGGGGTTAGAACCCCATAACCCCCATATCCACCCCCTATCATATACTTATACTGTATAGTTTACATGTTTAAACACAAACATTTTCCAAACTGTAACCCAAAAAACTATTTTTAGGAACATTTTGACAAGTAAGTACCAAAAGATAATTTTCAGCATTTGTTCTGTTTAAAAAAATCACATGAACACCAGGGGGGGGGGGGGCTGATTTTCATCACCCAAAGCACTCTTTTAAGGAGGTGTGGACTCTCAGGTACAGCCTCCGTAAAACTGCGCCGTAACTTCTTCAATATTCATATCTTTATAAATGTATACAGTTTTTTGCAGAAAAGGGTTCAATGAATCCAACCATGATAATGAAATTGACCATTTTGGAAAAAATTATAAAAAAACATGTTTTTTGACCCATTTTAGGTTTGGAAAAGATAACTCAAAATATATTTTGTTAAATGTTGTCACGTACTAGTTTTATGATAATCCTGATAACATTCCCCAGGAGCGTTTTTTTTTTTAATATCTTATTTTTTATTTTTTGAGTTACAGGCCAAAATGTGCCAAAAAATAAATCACATTTTTTGGCACTTTTTGGTCTGTAACTCAAAAAATAAAAAATTAGATATTAAAAAAAAAATGCTCCTGGGGAATGTTATCAGGATTATCATAAAACTAGTATGACAAAATGTAACATAATATATTTTGAGTTATCTTTTCCAAATAAATAATTTATGTTTCATGATTTATGATCAGAAAAGTAAATCTGCAAGAAAATCTGCTTTCAATTTTGTTTCAAGGATTGAGGGTGTCCCCTGGAAAAGATCACATAATATACCTTTAATTTCTTTACCCTTTAAAGTGCTTAGGCTGGGTCTTCAAGGCCCCGCCTTTCCTGTGAAATTAGTGTCTTATGCTACACATCCTGTAACAATGGTTTCTTTGGGCAAAGTTCATCTTAGCCTATTTAACAAACAGTATTGAGATTATATGGAAACAAATTATGAAATGCAAACACTTGCAGTATAGGTAGAAAATGGGACAGATATACTATTAAAGTGGACATTTTCACACTACATTTATTTTCGCACTTTTCATGCTCGAATGAGCTACTGCGAAAATAATAACACGCAAATATATTTCTTTTGCATAAAGATCTATGTGATGAAGCTACAAATCGCAAAACAAAAACAAAAAAGTCAAAATCGGCAAAGCGCGAGAAAATAATCACACGAAAATTACAACTTTTACAGTTGACAATGTGAAATGAATCAGAATGACAGATGAGCTAAAACTTCATTCAAGTGCAGAAATTTGACACAACGGTAATAAAATCTGTTGAGAAATTTCATACATATTTTATATATGAAGTGTCTTCCCATATTCCATATAAATTGTTGTGATACTGTAAAAGCTGAAATATTCACGGTGGTTTTATTTTCGCGCAAAATCTTTTTCCGCGAAAATTATAACACGCGAAAATATTGTTTTACGCAAAACTTTTTCCGCGAAAATTATAACACGCGAAAATATTGTTTTACACATTCATGCAATGCTTTCAGACGGTCGCCCGCAAAAAAAACAATTTGTGAAATGTCTTTGATATCAAAATCCGCGAAAATATATGTACGCGAAAATATTGGCTTTTACAGTAAATGAGAACAAAATGTTAAATGCATAAATGACATTTTGAACGATGGTGTCAAATTGACTATGAAAATAAACCACATTTTTGCGAATATTTGCTAAAATTGGGTTTATTTTCCCGATAATTTGCGAAAATTAGGTCTATAAATGAAGCAAAATCCTTATAGATATGAAAATAAACCACATTTTTGCGAATATTTGCTAAAATTGGGTTTATTTTCCCGATAATTTGCAAACATTAGGTCTATAAATGAAGCAAAATCCTTATAGATGGGTACCGTTTTTTTCCAAAATTACCCTAAGGAATGGGTGGAGGTTTTGCATCTCCAGCCGCATACCCCCGACCAAACCAAAATTGTGGTTTTAGAGTAAATTTAGACTGTACAATTTGAAAAATAGATTGTACTGCTCGGTACAATCTATTTTCAAACCATGATTTTGAAGTAATTAGGAATCGTATCGATCTGTAACTTAGATGATCTTTATGATTTATGATCAAAAATGCAAATCTGCTAGAAAATCTGCTTTCATAGTAAAAATCAATGATAGAGGGCGCTACTTGGAAGAGATCACATAATATGCCTTTAAATGGTAACTACTCTCTAAATGTAAAACGAGTGGAAAGAGTGGAAATTCACTCGAAAAGGAGTGAAACGCAGGACATTTTAGAATTCCACTCTTGTGAAAGTTAATTTTTCACTCTCAATAGAGTGGAACATTGTCATATAAAATCCCCTTTCATTCCTTTTAGAGTGTTTTTCCTCTCAAAAGTGTGTTGTCCTGCGTTAACTCCTTGAAAGAGTGGAAAAACACTCTTACATTTAGAGAGTACATATGACAAGTTATGACAAGTTCAATTTCTTCAGCACAAATACAATTTATATATTTTTTCCTGCTCACCCCCATCTTACCTTTGATCTGACCTAAATAATTCCCTCTCTCTCTCCCCGCCAGTGGCGTAGCTAGGATTTTTTTCAGGGGGGGCAAGATTTCTAAAATTTTCGTAAAAGGTTGCCCCCAAAAAAATTCTAGTCACTTACCTCGTGAATTTCACGTAAGTGGGGGGGGGGGGGGGGGGGGGCTCAAAAATTTTTGCACAGTCCAAAAAAAATCGCACAGTCCAAAAATATCGCACAGTAAATGTACTACATTTACAATTTTGCCTTCTATTCGCCTAATAACCTCGGTCTTTTGTCTCAATTTTTTCCTATTTCCTTTTTTTCTCACCCCTTTTTTTTTTTTTTAGAGGGGTGGGGGGGCGGGGGCTCAAATTGGATTTTTTCGTCAGGGGGGGCATTTGCCCCCCCTGCCCCCCCCCCCCCTGAGCTACGCCACTGCTCCCCGCCACCCATCCTATGTAAAACATGTCATCCTCTCTGTAAGTACAACCGGGGGAGGGGGAACTCATATTATTTTTGACAGGGGTGTGCCACTGAAGGTTTGAAATCCTGACCTACTTTTTAGAGGTGTTATAATATGTTTTAATAGTTTTAATAATAAAATATGGAGGATTTGGCTGAGGTTTCTTTATTTCGGGGGGGGGGGGGGAGGGGGATTGGGACTCATTTTTTTTTTTCGCGATTTTGGGACCTATGTTTAGGGGTTTCGAACACAAATCATACCATGTTTAGGGCATTTTTAGCCCAAAAAGCGACCCATTAGGCCATTTTTTTTTCCTATTTTTTTTTTAAAAATCAGATTTTAGTTTGGGTTTTTTTCAGATTTGTTGTTGTTTTTTTCAGATTTTTTTCAGATTTTTTTTTCAGATTTTTTTAAACAGTTTAAATGGCATTGAATATTAAATTAAGTGTTTATAACATATATGTGCGACTCTCAGAGTTATTTCAACTTCTTGTTGGCTGAACTTTGAGCTTCCCCTGGTAAAAGAAAATTTAAAAAAAAATTAATTTAAAAAAAAAAATCCACCCGCCCGCCCCTCCTCTCTGAAAGCTGTGGAGGACAACATAACAACAACAAAAATTTGGCCTTAGAGCCGCACCATACATGAGTACCAACCCCTCCCCCCGGAAGTAAAACACATACAAATACTTTTATGAAACACCCAAAAAACAGGAAACTTCTGTATATATCGCTATGGGGCGGGACATTTCATATTAGCAGACACGATGCATTGATTTGCCGGAAGCCTGTCTGGGTGTAAATGGGACAAAATAAGTGCTCCTTATAACACTGCCAGTACGAATCAAGTGCCAAGACACACACGCATATAATATATACATTTGAAGAGCTGATATGCAAAGGGACTTACGTCCATTTTTTTCAAAAATGAGTTATAACTGGCAATATGTAGTACTAGTAGTTTCTAGCAATGTTGGCAATTTATTGCAAAAACCTTACATCCCATATAGTAATTCAATACAGAAGTCAGAGTTGTTATGCAAAAGGACTTACGTCCGTACAAAATGTTTTTCAAAAGGGCTTATACATCCATTTTTTTGAAAAATAAAGAATATGATAAGGCCCAAAACATTGAATTTCGCTTAAGCTTATTTGATTTAATAAAAGGTGAGCTCCCGGTAGACTAAAAGTAGCTCCCGGTTCTCGATAAGTCCCTCTGATCCGGGCGCTACTTTCGAGAAAAAAAGTAGCTCCTGGTAAAAAAACTGTTATCTTGAGCCTTGCCCTCAATCCTTGAAGAAGAAAAAATGGAAGCAGATTTTCTTGTAGATTTACATTTCTGATCATAAATCGTACGTACATTCCAAGTTACAGGGCGATACGATTCTTAATTACTTCAAAATCATGGTTTTAGAGTGAAAATAAACTGTCAGGTTAACGGACACTTTATTGGTTTACTCTAAATTCACTCTAAAACCATGATTTTGAGGTATTTAGGAATCGTATCGCTCTGTAACAATTGGATTGGAATATATCTATGATTTATGATCAGAAATGTAATACACAGCTCTCAAAAATAACATCTCGAAAAAGAGTCTGATGTCTTCTTTTTCCATCTTCCAATCAAGACACGAACGGGATTGGAACGTTACCAATTTTATATAGGTCCTCATGGCAGCAGGTCGTACCGGCTCACCTCCCTTTTTAAATGTGTTTTATATATTGATTGTTGTGCAATAGTGCTTTTTGTAACACCTTGCCTGGTGGTCAGTATAGGCCCCAGTTGTCTTGGTTTTTAATGTTCTCTTCTTTATTTTTTATGTGGTTATTTGACTGAATAAAGATGATTTAATAATGCAAGAAAATCTGCTTCCATTTTTTTTCTTCGAGGATTGAGGGCGTCCCCTGGAAAAGATTACAAAATATACCTTTAACTGATCTTGTATACATTAAGCTCTAAAATCTTGTCTCATTATTATTTCAACATGGCACATGCAGTTCTATCTAAATCTCACAAACATACTTGTCTATTGTAATGAGAATGAATTGGCACGTGATACTTCTTTCCATCCTGTTCCTTTTCAGGTACCCTGAATGGTTCATGGTTTCTTTCTATAATTTTTTTTATTTTAAATTCTGATTTAAACAGTCCAGTGTTAATATCACCAAACCTATCCCATCCATCGTATCCTTCATCTCTGTTCTAACTCCATCTATCCATGTTAACACTTTCCACGCAGCCATTAGTTTTACCATATACAAAACAGATTGTTTTTCTTCTTCTTCTCGAGACCATTCCCAATTTTCAAAGTCTTT
Organism: Ophiura sarsii; assembly: GCA_035610835.1. Taxonomy (NCBI): domain Eukaryota; kingdom Metazoa; phylum Echinodermata; class Ophiuroidea; order Amphilepidida; family Ophiuridae; genus Ophiura; species Ophiura sarsii. The sequence goes on from CM069455.1 coordinate 45,866,544, forward strand.
CTCAAGGATTACTGAACCAATACTAGGCATGTTTGTACTTATTTCAATGCATTTCTCATGGTGATTCCGAATATGGTATTGAAATTTAATAATTTAATAATTTTTGAAACATTTGGTGAATTTTTTTAGTGTTGTCTGCAGACGCCTGCCGCATGGAAAGTGTTAATATATATTGATTATAAGATGATAATGAATTGGCACGTGTTACTTCTTTCCATGGAAGGGCAAGGGGGTGATCCCCCCCCCCCCCAATATTGACTGTCGTGTCAGTTGAGATTGGCCCTGTCGGTTCAGTTGACAAGAGGAATCATGGATTTATGATGGTCGAAAGTACACAGATGGAAATTTTTCGCGCACTATGCGCGCATGTGTCCCCAAAATGCAATATTTTTGAGTAGGCCTACAAGCTTGTTTTGAGCCAAAATTTACCTCAATCATACATGTAGCAAAAATAAGTGTAAAGTCAAAAATCTTCGCACACTACAAGCATTTCTTTAGTCAGAACAATCTTGATGGTTCACTTTCATTTCTTGCCCCCCCCCCCCCCCCCCCCCCCCCATATGAAAAACCATGCTACGCCACTGTTCCATCCTGTAGTTTTCAACCCTGAATGGTCCATGGTTTATTTCTATTAAAAATAACATAACCGTGTCCGATCATTACCTCAACATGAAACAGTTCTTCTGTGTAACATCACACAAACCTATCCCATCCATTGTATCATTCATCTCCGCTCAAACTCTAGCTATCCATGATCCATTTCATGAGAATAAATTGGCATGTGACACTTTACATCCGGTACTTTTCAAGTACCATGTAAAAGTACCCTGAATGGTTCATGTCTGATCATTATCTCAACACGAAACAGTTCTTCTGTGTAATATCACACAAACCTATCCCATTCAAAATATCTTTCATCTCCGCTAAAACTCTAGCTAGCAATCCATGTTTCGGGGGGGGGGGGGGGGGGGGGAGCACTTAGTGGATATGAGGTCACGGGATGTGCGACAAAATAGGGTCCCCCATTTTCATAGCCATTTGTGGTACATTTATATGGGTCTAAAATCCTTAAATTTGCTGTTTTTTTCACAGATATGTTAGCAACATCTGTAGCAAAGGAAAATTATGGGTCTTTGGTAAACATATGGGTCCACCCCCCTCCCCCAGGTCTCTGGTTATCATATGGGTCCACCCCCTCCCCCGGGTCAATGATAAACATCATAGGATGAGCCTGAATTGGCACACAACACTTCTGTCCATCCGGTGCTTATGTCAAGTACCATAAATGGTTCACGGTTTCCTTCCAAAGATCTTGACTGATCATTAATCTTAAAACGGTACAGTTTTAACCCTGCACCGTCCATTGAATCTCTATCCATGCTCTAACTCTACCCATATGCAATCAATTCTATATGTTTAGCACAAGTATGAAGGGCAGCTCAGTCCATCAGGTTATAACCAATCAGTAACCCTAACACAAGAAGAACATTGAACTCTTACTATGGTGCTTTTGTTCCCCGGACCTCAATCCGATTGAATAATGGTGGGATGAGCTCGGGCGGACGTGTATCCACAAGGGACAATCCGCCTGTTAATGCACAAACACTCAAAGCAGCTCTACAGGAAGAGTGGAACAATCTCTCCAAGCCTGCATCAGAAACCTGTTGAACATGCACTGAATGCTTCCAAGCACATGGTGGAAACACACACCCCTGATGTCTGTGTTTGGTTAACTGCCATTACCTTCATTTTAATTTGTTTTGACACTTCACGTGCCTTAAACTCTATGTTTCCGAAATGTCCAGGCTGTGACATGTTATACAGCAAGCGGTGTCATGTCAGTGCATTTTTCAGCTATGTCAGTAAGGTAACCGTTTCGATATATAACATGCCATAGAGTAGAAGAGTATTGAAGCAATCCTGTGTGTCAATTTGGTTCATTTTGATGGACAGATTTTCCAGATATGACCATGTGAAAAATTATAAGTTTCTTTTTGAGCCCAGTTTATATTTAAGGTTTCTTGAAGACTCTCCAATTCCCGGTAATGTTAACCCTGTTTCCAAAAGCCCCTCAAAACTATCTTGTCTATTGTATCGTTCATTTCCACTCTAACTCTCGCTATACATATCTTAACACTTTCCACGCGGCTATTATTTTTACCATACACAAACACATTTTTCAGAAACCTTTCACAATTTTCAAAGCCTATCTCAAGGATTACTGACCCAATACTAGGCATGTTTGTACTTATGTCAATGCATTTCTCATGGTGATTCTAAATATGTTAATGAATTTCAATAATGTTGACATTTTTTAAACATTTTGTGAAATTTTGGAATGTCGTCTGCAGCCGCCTGCCGCGTGGAAAGCGTTAATGTCTATAACTGAATTTATTGAATGAGAATGAATTGGCAAGTGACACTTTGTTCCGTTCAGGTGCCTATGTCAATTACCGTGAATGTTTCACGCTTTCCTTCAAAGGGTCTTGAAAGCTAGGTCTATAGTATCCATGTAAAGACTAATCCTGTGGTCATTTCAACTTTGCTGGAGTGGATTTGAGTCATTGTCCCCTATGAAGTTTGATACATTTTTTTGTTTGTTAGACAATGTAGTTATATCCATTTTAAAGTCACTCAACCCTATACCCTCCTGGTTTTTTCTTTCCTTTTAAAGGTAGATGTTCCGATTTTCAACTTGGAAGTTTTCTATTCTACATGAAAGGTCATCCTTAAAAAAGTCGTGTTCCAAAGTTTGAGTTGCATAGCTCTAATGGTTCTTATTTTAGACGCACAAGATGCTGTGAACTGTACCCATTGAGTAGTACACAAACTATATATCGGTGGTTACCACCATTCGCGGTAATTCGACGTTATTTCATCGATTTCTCCGTAATTATACCGATTTAGGCCGTCAAATTTCAGTATGATGATGAGAAAAATACGAGCTTTCATATATGAAAATCTCCGTATGTTTGAAATAATTTTAATTCCCCCCGAATTTCTTCCCAAAAAAAATTGGGGAATAAATCTGAAGAAAGAAAATAGAAGAAGAAAAAGAAATAGGTCGGTCGTACCCATACACAGGTACTTTTTGTCCCCTAAGACAGATTGCTGATCTCTATTTTGTTATGCACTTGTTAATTGACTAGCAGGGTTTAGGCACCATTTTCTGAACGTCCCCGCTACAGAAATATTCAAGTCTCCCCCAATATTAGTATATTTATCAACCGTCTTAAACGAATGTGTCAGTTGTAATTATCGGTATCTTAAAATTCAATTTTGTAACCTTGTTTTATTATTATTACACTGTATAAGATTCAAGAAATATGTTATGTAATTTTAGAGTTATCACGGCCTCAGTGAAAAACAGCTGTTAAGTTGACCTATGTATCGTGGATAAATAAAGATTATGTATGTATGTATGTATGTCCCAGCCCTTTTATAGCCGGGACATTTTTTTCCCCAGATGTATACGTCCCGGCTACATGCCCTGGCTAGCGGGGCACACTTTCTACATTCCTGGTACACACCCCTGCATAGCCGGGCAACATTTTTTGTACGTTCCCACCCCACTACAGTCCCCGCCATGTCTCAGGGCCAGGGTTGCAATTGATCAATGCATTATGATAAAGAAGATATTATACTCGATCATGGTATCAATATGATATATCTCTATGTAAGTCATTCTATATTTGAAGAGGTATTTTGCAAAAGGGCCTACATCCACTTTGGCTCTTATTGAGAAAAAGTCAAAAGACTGTTTCTAAATATTCAAGTTGAGCAATTGAAAAACTGAATGGATTATGAAAGAGGTACACTACATACTAATTGAAATTGAAATAAATTTTAAATGTGCTAGTTTTATTTATTTTTTAAATCATGTTTACATTTTTTGAAAATTTGGATGTAGGCCCTTTTGCAACAAAACTCCATCTGTTTGTACATAAAGAAAAAATACCACACACAAAAAATCATTTATTTTAATCATTTAAAATAAATAAGTTTGATATTGAAATGTATAGGTCACAATCATATGTTTCAAGGAAATAAAGTCATTTTTTTCAAAAATACCTACATCTCATTGTAAACAGCCATTGAAGTTGTTGTTTTGTTGCAAAAGGGCCTGTATCCCGATTTAATTCTGGATACAGGCCCTTTTGCAACAAAACAACAATTTCAATGGCTGTTTACAATGAGATGTAGGTCTTTTTGAAAAAAATGACTTTGTTTCCTTGAAACATATGATTTTTCCCTATACATTTCTATATCAAACTCATTTTTTGAAAAAATGCACCATAGCCCTTTTGCAACAAAGCTCTTCATTTATGGTCAGTGAGAACACAATGGGTGATATGACATTTTGGTCCATCCTGTAGGCCTACTTAACTTATCTACATTTCAAGTACTTTCAATAGCTCCTTGTTCCCCTTCTAATATTGACCCGGTTTGAAAATGTCATGACCAACCTCATTCTACACGGGATATAATCCAGGGCTGTCAACTTTTGGGATTTGCTGGGAGGGAGAGATACAGACTCAAAAAAAAAATCGTTAAACATGCACAATTTTTTTCCAGCCATGCAGCTGAGATCTTGATAAGTGTGTGTGTGGGGGGGGGGGGGGGGGGGTGGGGTGGGGGGGGGGGGGTAGCGATGATGTTTTCCTCAAATCCGCACGAAAAATTGCATGGTCAAAATCGCAAATGTACCGACGGAAGCTAGTATAAAGGTGTTGATGAACATTTTAATTGAGGTAATTTTGTTGAGGCAGGAGATTTTATATGCTAGGCGGGAGTGCGGGAGAAAGAGTGTCTAGGCGGGAGACTCCCGCCTAATGCGGGAGAGTTGACAGCCCTGTATTATACTTACGTACACCCCGCCCAATCCATCCCATCCCATTACAGTCACTGTCTTTTATCTCTCCTCCTCGGCGCGGCGCTCCAACATCCATGTAACTCATTTATTTATATTAAAAACATGACAAATGAAAGGAAGGCACTGTGACAGTTCAGTCTATCCGGTGCTTACCATAATGTCAAGTACTTTCAATAGATCAATCCATGCAGCCACCGATTGTCGAGTGTTCTATGGACGGTAACCATGGCAACCAAATCCGCCAAGATACCGGACAGACATATTCTTCTCGGGGTTATTAGACTTAACCATCTAGGGTTTTATTAGAACATAGGGGTTTCCCCTTTTAGTTATCATAACCGTGACTTTGGTTAATCCCTGCCTCGGTCTGCTATGTAAACGTATACACCCATAGTCTAGACTCAAATCTTAAACATGCATAATGTCAGAAGTTCAGTCATCAGATGTTTAAGCACATTTTAAATGGCGTTAGGTTTATATGATTCAAGTTATATCTTGAAACAGCATTGTCATGACTCTGTATTACTAGCTTATGATTTGGCTTGAACTTTATCACCAGTTGATGACTTGACTCACGTGAGTCACAATTGTGATGACTTGACTTGATTCTGACTCAATTTTCAAAACTTGTCAAAATAAGTGACCAGAATTAGGTCAACCATAAGCAAGAACATGACCAAGCTTACAACTTTCAGCTCGAAATACTGGGTCGGCTCGAAATATTGTCCCTAAAAATAGTACATTGTTGACTTTTTATAGCACTTTGTAGGTTAAATGCTTAAAAAAAAGTGTGCGCTATGCTCACATTTTTATCGTACGTTTAATTAATCAGCAACTTTTCAGGCACTATAGGTCCCAGATTCTGGACTGTACTAGTATTGGCCGATACTGGAACACCCAGTATAGTTCGATACTTTTTATTTTATTTTTTTATTTTAGTATAGTTCAATCGATACTGGTACAAAGTCAGTATTTCAGTATCGGATGATACTGGGACAAATCACTACTTACTGGTAGCATATGTACTAGTTTCGCCCAATACTGCAACATAAAACGTTCCAGTATCGCTCAACAGTATTGATCAATTTTAACTGGAACAAGAAAATTGTACCAGTATCGAACGATACTGGCAACTTTCTTGTGACAGTATCGTGCGATACTGGTATACCAGTATCTGGGACCTAAAGTACACTTTTTCCACAAATTGTACCATTTTTAGTGACATAATCAAAACTCTTGATATGTCTTGACATCAGTCTAAAGAAGTTATCTTGCATGCCATATCTAGCAGACAAGATTCTAGCCTGTATCCAAAAGAATAATCCGATAAAATTCTAGAGTTTAATAGTATGTCTCTCTCCCTCTCTTATCTAGTTTCTGGCCTAAAATAGAATATTTGTTTTCGTATACTTTGAAACTTACTGGTTTCTCAGTGGAAAAATAAGTAAAATGTGAAAAAATTGCTTAAACAATTTGTATAATTTCATTCCATCTATTTAAACAACAATGAAAACAAAAATAAGACTGCTGCCTGGCATATTATTAACATAATTATGTGTGCAAACTTTGGTTTGTTTAGGCCGAGAAGAAAAAGTATATCCGCGTAAGTGTGGAGTCACTTTTGCCGCATAACCCTACGCGATGAGCCCAATTTTGGGCTTTTATGCATAGCTATTTTATGTATGTGAGACAGACGCTCCTTTTTTTGCCTTATACATATCCTAGGGGAGAGGCACTTGCAGTAAGACGTTGCCACCAAAAGACCAATATATTTAAAAGTCACGCGAATGCTCAGTTTCATCATCTATGGTTTCATAGACACTTCTGTGCACATTTGTGACTTGCAGACATCTTTTGGGCTTTAAGGGGGAGGGTGGGGCGCTAATTGGGCATTATTCCACCCAAAGACCCTGTTATTTTTGCATATTCTCTGACATCAAATTGAGTGTTTAGCAGTAGCGTAGCCAGTGGGGGCAGGGGGGGGGGCAGACTGCCCCCCGGACACCTAAAATGGGGACGGACAAGCGGGAAAATGGGGACGAGAAGAAGGGGAGAAGAGAGAGAAAGAAGGGGAAGGAGAGGGAGAAAGAGAAGAGAAAGGGGGAGGAGAGGTAGAAAGAGAAGGGAAAGGGAAGGAGAGGGGAAAGAGAAGAGAAATGGGGACGAGAAATTGTTCATGTACGGTAGTACATTTACTGTGCGATTTTTGTTTTTGACTGTGCGATTTTTTTTATGGACTGTGCGAAATTTTTTGACCTCCCCCCCCCACTTACGTGAAATTCACGAGGTATAAAGTGACTAGAAAAAAAATTGGGGCAACCTTTTACGAAAATGCTTAAAAATAGGGACGATATTGATGTTTGCCCCCCCGGAATGACAATGCTGGCTACGCACCTGGTGATTAGAGCCACACTGTCCTATCTCCAATAGCGGCCAAGTGTTTACATTCAAGGCAGCCCCTATGCTATACAATTGATACACACTAAATGTAACTCAGAGCAGCTATTACAGATGTATTCCTTTTGCACTATCTGTATTAATTTCCAGGCCTGACTTTAATACAGAATTGAGTGAAGACCCCAGGGGGGCGGGGGCACTCAACTTTTTTTTTTGGTAGGGGTGTGCCGCACAGGGTGGGTGTGCCTCACAGGGTCTCAAAAAGGGGGGCTACAGAACTGAACTGAGAGGATTTTATGACGAAAAGTAGGGTCTTAGGAACTGATTTTTTCAAAAAAGTAGGTCTTGAGAACTGGCCTATAGTTCAAATTTGATTAGCAAGAATGCAAATTTTCAATTAAATTTGGTTTTAGAACGCAACATTTTTGAAGAATTGGGGCTTTGGAACGCAAAATTTGCGATTATTGAATTTTCCATTAAATGGGGGTCTTAAGAACTGATGCAGCCTCAAAAGGGGGGTCATAAGAGCTAGCAGCAGAGGGTGAAAAAGGGGGTCTTCTGCGCGGCACATACCTATACCCTTTTCCAATGTCAGTGCCCCCCACCACCGGGGTGAAGACCCCATCCTGATATTAGAGCTATAACTTATAAGGTAATCAACCTTTATGTTTCCCTTTCATGTAGTAAGCTTTCATCAGTATCTTGTAAATGGATAACCAGTATATATTTTATCTTGCCTTATTCCGGTTCTCCAACCCATGCCAGAGAATAATAAGCCGGTTATCGTTATTTACTTACTTACCTACTAGAAATGTTCGCTATCTTGTCAAATTTTATCGTGAGGATATATCTATTATCTTGTCTTGACAGAATCCTGGCCACATGTAACAGTACACTGTAATAGATAGAAGTGACATAGTAAGAGATAGTGACCACAAACATTTTACCCACATGAAGGGGAGCTTGATGGACACTGCTGAACACTTTCCACGCGGCAGGCGTCAGCAGACGATATGCCAAAATTTCACAAAATGTTTCAAAAATATCAAAATTATTGAATTTCATTACCATGCATTGAAATAAGTACAAACATGCCTAGTATTGGTTCAGTAATCCTTGAGACTTTGATAATTAGGAAAGATTTCTGAAAAATCTGTTTTGTTTGTGGTTAAACCAATAGCCGATCATTGCTGTGCTTTTAGTAGTATGCGCTTCACTCTGCAAGTAAAACGCCCCCAAATGCACTCAAAGCGGGAACACTGACAGGCAATAATATAACACTTTACACAGCATGGCCTAAGGCAACACACACACAAAAACCATCATGTTCTACGGGCAAACGGACCTCTCAGGTTGGGTCTGCCTGTCTTTTTTGCATACAAAAATTTATAAAAAATGGGCCACAGGCGGACGGACGGACCTGTCTAGTAGGGTCGGTCGGTCATTTTTTTTTTTTTTTTTTTTTTTTTTAATTTTAAACCTAAAATGTCACAAAAATCTGCAAAAATCTGGAATTTGTTGCAAATTGCACCCTTATGGCCCAACTACAACCATGGAAACTCTTGACGCACGCAACTTTAATTACAACAATCTAGCAATTGAGATCTGACTTTGGGACAGAAAGCAGAAGTATCCCCCCCCCCCCCCCCCCACCTCAATCAATGTTGGGGGAACTGCCAAGGCTTCTGATCACATGGCTTGGATCAACATTGCCTCAGGGGAGAGGGGGCGCTTTTCCCCCTTAAATCGGACATACAGTGTATCAACCTTTTTTCCATAATTGTAGGTTGATTCTGACATTGGACCTGAGCCCCTATATGCCAACCTCTGGATAGACTGCATTCAATTTCTAATTAAAAGAGTAAATAGCCAAGCTATTAGGCCAAGTAACAAAAATAAGGTGTTTCTCGTCCGGACTTAAATCAGTGAGGGCGGCCCTTACTATTTGCTAATTTTGGATCTTTTGTTATTTTTAAGAAGCCAAATTACAAGCTTTTTGCAAGAATTGTTTTGATATTTGTATCACTATCTATGCCAATGAGTGTTTCTCACGTCTTCTTCATTGAAATATAGTTGAAAATGATGGACACACTCACACACAACAATGACAGGTATGGTTTTTGATTTTATTTATTTTTTCAACTTCTTTTTGGAATTTTGAAGGAATTTTTGAAAATAACAAATAACAAAAATATTGGAGCGGCGTCAAAAATCGATACGGGCGGGGACGTGAAACACATTATTTTTTATACTTGGCCTATATGGTTAGAAAACAGCTATTTACTTTACACGATGCCTTTCTATCTTGTTCATGTCTTTATAAAATACATGATTGCATATAAAAAATTGCACTTTTGTAATGAGACTAATAATTTCTTCTCCCTGATACGGTGTAAAAAGCCATCAGGTTGACTGATAGTATGATGGACAAATTGTGACTATTCAGAAAACAGCTAGTATGGAACATTTGTGGCCATAAAAAATAATATTTTCACAGAAGATGGAAATTTGTGGCCATAAAGTTAAAGGCATATTATGTGATCTTTTTCCAGGGTGCGCCCTCTATCCATGATTTTTTTTAGAAAGTAAAAAACATGATTTTGAAGTAATTAGGAACCGTATCGCTCTGTAACTCAGAATATATTCATGATTTATGATCAGAAATGTAAATCTGCAAGAAAATCTGTTTCCTATTTTTTTCCAAGAAATAAGGAATGAATGAAAATAGAACAGAAATTTTGCAGCGGGTCATAAAGTAATAAGGCGATGAAAAAACAACACCCTGTTTTACGGGTCCGACCGACCCAATTTTTGCGATTTTTTTTTTAAGATACATTTTTCGCCGAAAATCTGGCGACACTTTATGGCAGATTTTGGTGACATTTTAGGTCAAAAAATAATTAAAAAACCCCCCCAACCGACCATCCCTACTTGACAGGTCCGCCCGTAAAACTTTTTTTTTTGTCTCCTAAAGCAAAAATTCATAAATTCAAAAAATATGTATTAATCGGGTGCGTACTTCAGGTTGTGTTCCCCCATTTGCCCAAGGTAAAATTAACACATAACATGAATCTGTTGTGTCAATTTTCAAAGATTTTCAACAACAAAAATCCCGATTTAAGAAATAATAATAAGAAATTCTCAAATTCCACAAATTAATATATCCGGTGCATACAACAGGTTTTTCCTATTTGCCTAAAACTAGCACATAGTACGAAGATTTTAATACAGCACGTGTACGTAAATAAATAGAAATTGTATTAATATCAATCTCTTTGGACGTGAGTTATTAAGAACTTGAATATGAAATAGGAAATGAAATGTCATATATTATGTCCCTGTCTGTCAATGAGGAGAATGAAAAAGGTCTTTTATTGTGGGTTTAGCATCAAAAGCCCTTGTAAAAGCAGCAATGTGTTATATCTACAGAGTGGTCCAAAATAGTAAGACACTTTTTTCAGAGGCAGATGTCTCTTAACATTGGGGAGAATATTGACCCAACACATGTGAATGTCCCAAATATATTTTAGGGAAAGTAAATTAGGGTGAATGCTCGGGGTTCAAGATTCCCATTGATCCCTGCATAATTATACTCTTCCAAATTTTTCAACAAAATGTTAAACATTTTAAAAATGATTTTGTTTTAAAAAAAATGCCAATTCAGGCCCAGTAGAACCAATGAGATATTATTAGTATATGATAACTCCTTAGCAGAACAGGTTTTTTTTACAGTTGTCTTAACCATTAAAAAAAATCCTACAGGTGTGTGCTATTATTCACCCATCAACATCAGCGCGCTTGCATTGATTTGTGTAATTTCTCTCTAAAACAACACATATGCATTTATTGACCTATTAAGTAAAATTTGTTTGGTTTTGAAAAATGAAAATCTTTATCATTTGTTCTGTCAAACCTGACAGATATATTCAAAGAGGATATTATAGCCATAAAGTAAAAATAACACAAGTACGCAAATTAATGGAAATGGTATTAATGTCAATATCGTCGGAAGTGGGCTTAGACTTAGAGCCTGAATAAGGCCAATAAAATTGTGTTGCCCTGAAGTGCCTAACATCTTGAGGTCGGTTTGGATGGGTTTTTTTTATTGCTCAAAACGCTGTCGCTGTCGTGGTTTATGTCAAGACAAAATTGGTAAATGTCAATTTTACTGATGTTTCTAGTGTAATTATAGTTTGATAAACTATTTATTCAAGCAAACGGACTCATTTCAAGCATAATATAGTAATATTTTGACAATTATATGGGTAAAATTCAAATCTTGAAGAAGAAAAAAAATGTTACCTAATTTTTGAGATTTTACGATCAGTCCCTGAGGGCAACACAAGTGGTTTTTTTTGGCCTAAAGCACTCAAATTAAATGTCAAGACCCCGTCAATGAGGATGATGATAAGGCAAAAAAAAACCTTGTTTGGTTGTCCTCTACTGACCGATCGTGCATCCTGGACCCGACCCATTTTTAATTTTTAATTTTTCCTTTTTAAAAAAATCAATAAAAAATCAAACATTCTTGATTTTTTGGGGGAAAATCTATTGGGAACAGGACAATATTACATCTACCAGAGTGTACTTGCGAGTTAAATAGTCTGAGAGGATTTCAGTGTAAATATTGAACATTTGTTGTTGTTGTATATCGTTGTTATTGGTTTCAAAGTATTTTATAACATGTGCGACTCTTTGTGTGATTTGAACTTCGTGTTGGCTGAACGTAGAGCTTCCACTGGTAATCAAGAGGGGAAGAAAAGACAAAAAAATCCGCCCGCCCGCCCCTCCTCTCTGAGAGCTCTTGAGGACAACCAAACATTTTTTTGTTGTTGGCCTAATGGCCTTTGTTGGTTTAGTATCAAAAGGCCTTTTTATAAAAGCTGCATTGTGTATAGACTGGTCCAAAAATAGGAAGACACATTTTTCAGAGGCAGATCACTCAAAAGTTTGGAGACATTTTAAGATTATATTTAGGCCCCCAATGGTGGTCACGAATGGCTGTGAATTTTGAATTCCCATTGATTTCAATGTAAGAATGGATTTTGATTATGTGATTCCAGAAAATTAATCAGATGTTGGATCTTAATTGTTTCACCCTAAACCCGCTTCTTTTTTGAATTTATCCATCATTAAGGCCAACAAAAAAAAAGAGTTGACTTGCCCTTTCCGACCTACCCTAATTTTCGGAAATCTAGGGTCGCTATTTTTTATTTTTTCTCCAAAAAAACAACAAACAAAAAAATTGAAAAAAAATTGAAAAAAAATTGAAAGGAGCACATAACAATAAAGAAAGATGAAAACGTGTTTTGGAGTAGTATCTGCTTGTTTAAAAATAAAAAATTTAAAAAATTTAAAAAAAATCTTTAAAACGTGTTTTTGTGCAGTAAATTTTCAAAAATTTTCATACATTTAAAATAAAAAAATCAGACCGTCCGACCCTGACTTTGACCCTGAAAGGGCAAGTCAACTTTTTGTTTTTTGCCTAACCGTTCGTCACGTTCGCTTGATAACATAACCGTGTATATGTGAACGAATGCATGTTCGGCATCGTCTGGGCCTAAATATTCTTCAGAAATAACTTCTAGGTCATACATGGTGAAAAATGATGTTGAAATTGAACCTGAAAGTAAGAAATTATAATGTGTTTAAGAAAAGTACAGGGCGAATCAGAAGGAACAGGCACTTTTTCACAAGACCCCCGGCAAAACCACCACAAATGTCAGACCTACATATCGTCAGCCTGCTTTGATAATTGCCTAACTCACTTTTCAGCGAAATTGATTTTTTTGTGTGCATAAATCATGACTTAATTACATTATGCACATTCTGTAATAATACCAAAGTCATTGACAAATCAAAAGTGTTGATAAATGCACAATTGCAATTCTGCCTAAGTCAGCATTGTCAAATGCTTTAAAATGGCTTTCAAATGTTTAAAATGGGTCATATTAACTCATATTAGGCCTATAACACAGCAACATTTCAATAAAAGGTATATCCCCAACCTAATTCTATCCAAAAGGTACTGCTCCTGTTGGAATTAACCTGTACTATTCATGGTGCTATTCAACATATCATCAGCCTGCTTCGATAACTGCCTAAATAACTCACTTTTCCTATTTTTGTTGTTTTCTCAATACTACATGTAGAAAAAATTAGTTAGGCAATTATCGAAGCAGGCTGACGATATTCAAAACCATGGCATAGGGATGACAATATCACATAGTATTGTCATGGCTGGCTGATTTAGATATCAGTCAAGTGGTGAAAAATGCCAAGAGGTGCATGTGTATGAATTTTGGGTCCAAAAGTTTACAGAATATTGCAGTTTAAGAATATCTACAACAAAAATCAGAATTTTTCCAACACTTTTAAGAAATCTATCTCTGAAAACTGTCACCCTTTTGGACCCATCATTCTGAATATTGCTTTGCTTGCCATTGATAAAACTTCCAAATACTGTAAAAGTGGAAATGTTCGCGCGTGTAAATCTTCGCACATTGCACATTTTGAACAATTTTTGCTTGTTTTTATTTTCGCGATTTTGAGCTTCCATGCATAGACCTACATACAAAATGAATATATTCGCGCATTTTAATTTTGGCGCTTGCTGATTTGAGCACGAAAAGCGCGAAAATAAATGTAGCGCGAACATTTCCACTTTTACAGTAGCTCAGAGCAGCAGATGTCTATAATGTCTTACTGCTTCATAATCCCTGTTAGGTGAAAAGAACATATCTGTTTATCTGATATTTTTTTTATCAATATCAAATTTTTAAAGAAAACTGTTGAAATGTTTTGGACATTTTAAAAACTTCCGAATTTATTTTGATAATTCACCAACAAATTTAACGAAATATTTGAGAAAAAAATACACAAAAACACCCTACCGACTGACCCTACCTGACAGGTCCGTTCGCCCGTAGAACAGGGTGTGGTGTGTTTCTTGTCGCTTAACACTTTCCACGCGGCAGGCAGCTGCAGACGACATTTCAAAATGTCACAAAATGTTTAAAAAATGTCAACATTATTGAATTTCATTACCATATTTGGAATCACCATGAGAAATGCATTGACATAAGTACAAACATGCCTAGTATTGGGTCAGTAATCCTTGAGATAGACTTTGAAAATTGTGAAAGGTTTCTGAAAAATATGTTTTGTGTATGGTATAAATGATAGCTGCGTGGAAAGTGATAAGAGCTGCCTTGCTCTCCATTACTGCTACTCTATCATGCGCTCCTGGAAGAAAACCATTTGATAATAAGCATCCATTAACAGATAGTGCCAAGCAGCATTGACAATCCATATTATAATAATAATGTTGATTTTACTGATGGTAATGGTATTGATGTTTTTAAAAATAGCATATTTAAAAAGGCAATATATTTCAAGCAGATATAGGCATAGTGGCAGAGAATGTATTTCTGAAGTATGTTAGTCAAAATAAAAATTAAAAAGATGTTTTGGTGGGGTTTTTTCTTCAATTTTCTTTTTTTCTTCTTTATTTTATTCATAACTATTTGTTCATGTGTTTCAGACACTGAGATGTTTGTAACAGTTTTGTTTCTTTCTTATAAGCATTTTAAGCAAGTTTTGTGGTGATCAACCCCTCAGAATCATGAAATAAAATCAATTTAAAGAGGCCTCCTGGTTTTTAAGGTTCGCAACGTTTATCGCCAACATAATCGATTTTGCACTAAAAAGTAAGTTTTCAAAAAAAGGCCTGCTAAACTTTTTTTTTTACTTTGCCTTACAAATTAATAATGGCAAGGAACTTAAATATATGGTTAAGTACCCTGATATGCTGCACTAATATTGAATAGTAATTCTATATAAACACAGAAAAAAGGAAAGTCCACACTCATTCGTTCGAGAGGTTATAACTTTGTATCTGATCATTGTATGATAATGTTGATATAGACCAGGCTTTCTCAACTAGATTTTCTGATGCTTCACATTTTAGTAACCAACTTGTTGAAGCTCCACTTGGGGTCCAGGGGCAAAGCCCTGGCGGTGGTCCAGGGGGCAGCGCCCCCTGAAGCTTCTTGGTTTTTAGGTTTTTTAACTGACTTACACCGCCTCTCGTTGGTCATATTTTTTAGAATTTACAATTCAAGTTATTTTTCAGAGGAAAACAGTGCTCGGTGACGTGGCAAGTTTTTTCTCGCGGACGGTCCGTGGTTGATTTTAAGTAGACGGATGAAATCTGGCTATATCATGATATGATTTTTTATTTATTTTAACCACTCTCGCGCCACTTAGGATGCCTTGATGCGCCACAAGTGGCGCGCGCGCCGCCAACTGAGAAAGCCTGATATAGATCTTTGAGGAATTTATTAGCTTCAATTTGATACCTCATAATATGCTACCAATGACTATAAACTGATAATGACATTTTTTATGATTACATTCAATGCATTGCACGCACAAGTGTATGGATTGGCGCCTTGTTGACTATAAGCACAGGTGGTTTAAGGGGCTGTACACCTTCAGCATAGCCTCTGTAAAACTGCCGTAACTTCTTCATTATTCATTTAATCTATATAAAAGCATACATTCTTTTGCAGAAAAGGGTTCAATGAATCCAACCATGATAATGAAATTGCACATTTTGGAGAAAATTATAAAAAACACGTTTTTTTACCCATTTTAGGTTTTGCAAAGATAAAATATATTTTGTCAAATTTTGTCATACTAGTTTTATTATATTCCTAATACAATTCCCTAGGAATCCGGTTTTTGTTGTTGAAAATCTTTATTATTTTTTGAATTATTGAATTGAATGCACCCATTTCCTGTGTATTTTTGAGGAGTCCAAGCACAAACCACCATTGCTCCACGCCCCACATCTGGCACACTGGCGCGTGCGCCGCCAGTTGAGAAGCCATGATTTAGAGCTTGTAATTTGTCACATTTGAGACTGCATGTTTATTTATAAAATTTTGAAAATCTTTCACAATTAACATTCTTTGGTACGGTAGCAATTAATGGTATCCGTGTATATCATTGTATGTTTTCCTGGCACTTCAGCACAACAGTAAGACAGCCCAACGGTTATGAATAGGAAGTGTTGCTTTATAGATACATGTTCAAGGACAAGAGCACTTTTAAGGTTTTCATAGATGTTGATTAGATTTAAAGTAATGGCCTCCCTAACGAGTGTGGACTCTCTTTTTTTGCGGTGTTTATCTAAATTATATATGCGGATGTATAATAAATGGGTACGGTAATCAATATGGAGTGAAGTCCCTGGAAAATGCTATTTTTACGAGAACTATTATACAAATAAAGTGCATTGTTGTCCCAGGGGAAGGGGGTGGTACTCAAATTCAAAAATGGCGATGTGCGGCACTTAAGGGGAAGAGGTTAAATCCCCCCCCCCCCCCCCCCCCCCGAAATATGAAATTTAAATTTTAGCGCTCAGATATGCAGCATTATTATTATACAGACCACATCCGTGGGTTAACGTTTTTAAAAGTGCCTCGTTAAGACAAAGTTGGCTTTGGAAAGAAGAACAAAATCACCTATACGGATGTCGCCATATTGATTGAAGGTATGCCGAAACAGTTACAAGATTTCCACATCTCTGTTTCATGTATCAATGTTTTTGATTTATGCATTGAATTCCTGCGTGATTACATGCAGCGACCGTTTGCTGATGAGGCGGTTTAAGAAACGATGACGTCAATATTGGGTATGGCTATCCCATCAGCACAAAGCTTATTATTTTACCATTATTATATGACTGGATAACACAAATTCCTGTTAACATAAACTAAAATGCAAGGCCCTGGCAACTTTGTGTTAACGAGGTTCCACTGTAGTACTGTTCTCCTTTATTAAACAAGTGCTGTAACTTATGAATTATTAACCCTAACCTCCCAAGTCACATTTTGAAGAATTTTTTTTTCAACGACAATAACGCGGACAAAAAGAATGGTGCCGCCGCCGGGGCTCGAACCCACAACCTCTCGGTTGCGAGAGGAACGCTCTACCAGTGCGCCACGGGGCCAACCATACTCGGGCCAGTGTATTGGCCCGACTATGTAGCCTGGGGCCATTATTTCATTGAAAAAGTGCCACGCCAGCTGGCACAGACAGACTTTACCGTGGACATTTGCGGCATTGAGGATGGTTAGGGTTAATAAAATCATACATGGAAAATTTGAAGAAAAAGAAGAAAAAAAGTGGGAAAAAAAATCCGTTAACCCTAACCTCCTAAGTCACATTTTTAAGATTTTTTTTCAATGACAAAAATGCGGACAAAAAGAGTGGCGCCGCCACCGGGGCTCAAACCCACCTCTCGGTTGCGAGACGAACGCTCTACCAGTGCGCCACGGGGGCCAACCATACTCGGGCCAGTGTATTGGCCCGACTATGTAGCCTGGGGCAATTATTTCATCGAAAAAGTGCCACGCCAGCTGGCACAGACAGACTTTACCGTGGACATTTGCGGCATTGAGGATGGTTAGGGTAAATGGGATGTATATAAAAGTACACATTTTTGGAAAGTACATGAGTCAGCGAATTCATTTTATGGTATCACATTTCACTAAGAATGCTGATTTTTTTCGCATTTGACCCCCAAAAATCACTTTTTTTGCTCAACAATTTGTGGACAGCGTAGCAAAATCAGTTTTAGGGAAAAAATGTCAAAATTGCACCAAAATCATCTACTAAAGAAATTCTCTAGGAATGTTTCTTTTTGTTTTACAACATAATTTTGTTTTAGTTTAACGTGTGGTGAGCTTAAAACCGCATTAAAATACATACTTTTATTTTACATGATTAGTTTAAAGGTAGATGTTCCGATTTTCAACTTGATGTTTACATGAAAGGTCATCCTTAAAAAAGTTGTGTTCCAAAGTTTGAGTTGCATAGCTCTAATGGTTCTTATTTTAGACGCACAAGATGCTGTGAACTGTACCCATTGAGTAGTACACAAACTATATCGGTGGTTACCACCATTCGCGGTAATTCGACGTTATTTCATCGTTTTCTCCGTAATTATACCGATTTAGGCCGTCAAATTTCAGTATGATGATGAGAAAAATACGAGCTTTCATATGATATGAAAATCTCCGTAGGTTTGAAATAATTCTGTGTTACAAAAATGTGATCAGGTCATCTACCTTTAAATACCTTTTTCCAGCTATTGTTCTTTCGCTCCGTAGTTTTCAGAATCATCACGATCTCTTCATTCAGCGCAGAGTTTCTCTCCAATTTGTCACATGAACACCTTTTGGGCGATCACATGACAGCAGAGTATCATAGATGGCAGGTAGGATGTAGCTGGAGTCTCTTCTGCTGAGGGTGGCAGTATTTGTGTCCTTCTTCTGCTGAGGGTGGTAGTATTTGTGTCCTTCTTCTGCTGAGGGTGGCAGTATTTGTGTCCTTATTTCGATAATCTCTTGCGTTTCCAAAACTGATCCTCTCTGGCGATAACTTGGAAGTTATGTCACATTACGTTATGCCAAAACAGACAAAGACCAACTCATAGCTACTACATGATTGTATACAAATTGTAAATCCATGAAAACGGGAAATATTTTGACAACACACACAGATAGCTGATATTGTATGTTTGGTATCAAGATGCATCTACAGTCTTCTCTATTCAAATATGTTTTTAGGTGTTTTTTTATACTGCAAATTATATTACCTGAGATACATTATGAATCATTAAAAAGGTATCAACATTTTGGGACACCTGTATTACAAAAAACTTTGACACACAAATATTGGGTGGGACTTGATTTGATTTTACTCAAAACATATAAAGAAACGTCTAAAAATACAAACATGTAAAAGATTGCACATAGCCTACTTATTGAAAAACATACAGACATAATAAAATATGAGCAAAAGTACCAAGGATAGCCCAAAAAGCTTTGAGCACAAAGGTTATTTAAGTTAAGTTTAAGTATTTTTAAGTAAGGGACCCCTTACATTTCAAATTGATTCCCTTCATTCATGCAGTAAAAAGTTTCCAAATTTCTGCCTATTTGGTACTGGTCATACTATGCTGTAAAAGTGGAAATTTTTGCGCTACATTTATTTTCGCGCCAAGATCAGCAAGCGTGAAAATTAAAATGAGTGAATAAATTCCTTTTATGTGTAGGTCTATATCAGGAAGCTTAAAATCACGAAAATAAAAAAAATCAAACTTGTTTAAAATGTGAGAAATGCGATATTTACACACGTGGAAATATCCACTTTTACAGTAAGTTGTTGATTTGTGTGCACTTTTTATTTTGGGTCAAGATTATCTATGCACATAAATGTTGAATAGAATTTTCCATACAAATCGTGGCAAACCTCTTCTCTCAGCAATAGGCTTATTATTCTTCTGCCTATAAAAATAGCATATTTCATGTTTAGAGTGATAGCTATGTCAATCTGTCAGTTCATAACATGGTAGTGTTGCCAGTTAAAAGAAATATAGTGGGTGCAATTTACTCCAGGAGGATGGGATATGGGTCAATGTCAATGCTGTTACAAGTGCCATTAAATTGAAGCAATTTACAGAAAAACTTGCCTTTAATCTTTTTTTTGTATTTCTTGTAAATAAATGTCTTAGGCTATATTAAAAAAAATCTTTTGTCTCAAAGCTCTTCAGTTTTTCAAAACCTAATGCGGAATGCGGGGTTTTTTTTAATATAAAATATTGAAATCCTTGTAAAAGTGACCTTTTGTATTTAAAATGATTTTATCAATGAAAATCTGAAAAATCGGTGACATGGGATAATTTTTTGTTTTTTGAAGATTTTTATTTTATTTTTTAAATTAAGATTTTTGTCAATAAACTAACGCGCGCGGGAGCTTTGAGACAAATGTGTTTTTTTTTAAATTTAGCCTTATAGGAAAATGAATTGTGAACATTTTGCAAATCATTGCAATCGAGGGTGCATGCACAACACTAAATTATTTTGCCTTTGGCGTAATGTTTTAAAAAATAGCACCTAGCGAAAAGTATGATTGTCCCAATAGAGGCAAATTGAAGTGAATTGTGCACATTTTTTATTAAAATTATTGACTCGAGTATCCGATTGAAAATGTGCTAAAATGTGGTTCAAATCAAACGAAAAAACGGTTGGAATGATAACAAACCGGAAGTAGTAATGAACCGCAGATACTGGTATGGTGGAAAACCATGGTAATGCTGTTAGGCAGTCGTAGCACAAGAGTTTATCTAGGTTGGTTACAAAAAGGAAAGACAATTATTTAGCAAATCATAATTTTATTTATCTTTTGGTAGGGGTGTGCCGCCTTGGGTCTCAAAAAAGAGGGGCTTCGGAATTGAGCTGAGAGAATTTTTTTGACGAAAAATAGGGTCTTACCGGTAATATTATGAAATGATTTTCTCGAAAAAATAGGTCTTAACACTTTCCACGCGGCAGGCAGCTGCAGACGACATTCCAAAATTTCACAAAATGTTTAAAAAATGTCAAAATTATTGAATTTCATTACCATATTTGGAATCACCATGAGAAATGCATTGACATAAGTACAAACATGCCTAGTATTTGGTCAGTAATCCTTGAGATAGACATTGAAAATTGTGAAACGTTTCTGAAAAATCTGTATTGTGTATGTTAAAAATAATAGCCGCGTGGAAAGTGTTAAGAACTGGTTTGTTTTTGAAATTTAATATAGTAAGAAAGAATGAACATTTTTGAATTTTCAATAAAATGAGGGTCTCAAAGAGCTGATGCAGGCTCAAAAAGGGGGGAGCTAGCAGCTAGGAGGGTGTGCTCCTTTATGAACATAGAAATATATATAACAATATATATATAACAATAAATAACAATAAATAATATTCCAATTGTTAAAGTTTCGAGCACAAAATTTCTAGGTGTTATTCTTGACGAATCACTAAATTGGCAACGTCATAATACTCATATTACAAATATGGTCTCAAAATACTCGGGAATCCTTTTCCGCTTAAAACACACATTGTCACCTCACATCTTATTTTCGCTCTATACAAGCCTCGTCCTTCCTCACCTTCATTATTGCAACATCATATGGGCTTATTCTAACAACTGCAACCTTAATTCAATTCATGTGAAACAAAAGAAAATTATTTGTCTTTGTTCAAATTCACATTACTTAGCTCATTCTACCCCTTTGTTTGCAAAATTGAAAACCCTCACTATTTATGACATTCATAGGCTACAGAAGGCTATTTTTATGTATAAATTTGCAAATAACATGTTACCTGATTTATTTTCTCATTACTTTAATAAATCAGATGTCTTCCACTCCTATGGAACAAGGTTTTCACATCTTTATAGACCCCCACAATTTAGATCTGATCTTGCTAGACATACTATTAGAAGACAGGGACCATTGGAGTGGAATGACATTAATGATGATATTCGACACTGTAAATCAGTCAGAAGTTTTAACAATAGATATAAAAAATATTTACTATCGTTTTATTCATGAGGTCATAACTAAGGAACTTCATTCCTAATATAATGTATAATTATACCGGTACTTATATAAATCCGTATTCTATCGCCTTGATGTCTTACATAATCATTATTCACAGATGTACATTATAATCGTTACTGATCTGTTATTGTAATTTTGTTCATGCCGTTGCCAACATACACTCGAGTTCTTTGCATTATAGCTAATGATTTTATTTAGGTGGCCAGTACTTCCCGAGCTCTGCTCTGATTTGGTCAACCTACCATAGTATATAAATTGTATTGTTATTATTATGTATCTCATTTGTGGAAAATAAACTGAACTGAACTGAACTGAACTGAACTGAATATAAATGACAACAAGGCTGGGTTGGGTATCGGATAGACTTATTGAGCCCAATGGGTGTCATCTCCAGAACCTCGGCAACACTTCTTCAGCCATCATGCAGACAAGCAGGCAACTCTTCTCCTCCCAGGCCCATTCCTCTACAACACAACACAAGCATTCTCTATGCACTTTTGTAAGACAGTAACTATGATGACAACTTGTCTGTCAGTTTCAGGTCAATCTCGGGACCACACACTCTCCACCTCAGGGTAAGAAAGGTGGCAGGAGGGGTCGGTCCTGGGGAATTTCCGACCACAAAAAATGCTAACCTCTGACCTTTGCAAGATTTCGAGGAAAAATAACACCAACCTCCAGTTACTTTTCCATCCCATTACAAATATTGGATTGTTTCCACAGCTGAAATGTGACTTGGGGTGTATATTATAAATAATTTGTTTTTATTAACCAATTTCTAATAATCATGCCTGTCATACATAAACACCCCTATGCAGTGAGGAGTTTTGGTACAGTCCAATAGAGTTTTAGTTTTGAAAGAGGTTGATATTAGTGGCGTTGATAGACTGGGGGTAATGGGACTCCATTAGGCCATGTTCACACAAGCCCAACGGCTTGGGTTTTTTGATGTGTTTGATTTGATCTGCTGTCACACCAATACAAGTTGTGTCCACACTATAGTTTGATCAGTTCCAAATTGGCAAATCCTCATTACAGCAGCGAATGAAAACAGAAGGATGCAGGCGCACATGAGCGACAACAAGCGCACTGTGCATCATGCGTGCGTGGGGCCAAAACTGTGTGCGTGTGGCCATAATCATGCTAATTTCTTCTCAAGGAAATTTCTTCTCAAGGATCTATGCTTCATGTGATTAAAGGAGGGGTTCCCGCAAGCACAACATTGAGCATTATTTGTTAGAAAATAATTATTGAGCCGAAATTGTGTAACTATATAGAACAAAACATAATACTAGTCACAAAAACAAATAAATACTGCCATCTCTCAACAAGCAATTTTTAAAATTCGCGGCGATCGAAAGTCCCGGTTTCGATGAAGTCAAATTTGCTCATGTGCATTGTATAACTGTGATTTCAACGACACCGGGACTTTTGATAGCCGCAAATTTTAAAAATTGCATGTTGAGAGATGGCGGTTTTTATTCGTTTTTGTCATAAGTGGTGTTTTGTTCTAAAAGTTGAGCTCGATAGTTATTTTTCTAACATGTAATACACAATGATGTGCTCCTTGAAGGGCAAAATCAGCACGTTTCTATGACCAAAGGATGCTTTTCAAAAACACTGGAAATAGCTGAAAATATGTTATTTTGTAATGTGAACAGTATAAAACAGCCAAGAAAAGCTGAAAAGTCGAACAAAAAACACTGATATTGCGTTAAATACGCTGGAAAAGTCACAAAAAAATTGCATGGCAAAAATTTTTGCACGGACACAAAATTTCGCAGTCCAAAAAGCACTGTAGTCAATGTTTTATGAGTAGTTTTACTATCATTGAAATTTGAAACTAAGAAAAACACAATTTTGACCTTAGAAAAAAGAAAAAAAAGAGATTTTCCGCACCCAACGCACCCCCCTTCTGACGGCCCTGATCAGAGGCGAAGGCGCACAGCGCCAGCCCATCCAACTAAAATAACAGTTATTTTTCAAAGCCACAAGCAGTACTACCTATTCGTCTCAGGTAGTACAGCCCATGGGAGCAATATTTCTATGATCAATCACACCACGGTATCACCTCAAGTCAATCCAAAACTCAAGGTGTTGAGCCTCGTGTGAACTCAACCATTGATGCATGATGGAACCTGACCTTAAGCAGGACACGACCTTGGATGCTAGACACACTGTGTGGGAGTATTAGCCTTCAAAATAGTGAAACCATACAATCCCTATACATGCACATGTACACTACTGTAAAAGTGGAAATGTTCGCGCTACATTTATTTTCGCGCTCAAATCAGCAAGCGCGAAAATTAAAACGGGCGAATATATTCATTTTGTATGTAGGTCTATGCATGGAAGCTCAAAATCGCAAAAATAAAAACAAGCAAAATTGTTCAAAATGTGCAATGCGCGAAGATTTACACGCGCGAACATTTCCACTTTTACAGTATTTTTATAATCATGTAGTCATAGCATTTATTTCACAATATCAATGTAAAAAGTAACCATCATTTGATAATTTTCAGGCTTAGGGGAACCACAGATCTGTGGGGGAACACACTCATTATTTATCTTGATTTTTTTCAGTATGAAAGTGATTGGGTAACAAAGATTTAAAAAAATGGCTCTGCAAGATTTAATATCATCAACAAATCTATGATTTCAAGAGATCAAAATATACTCAAAAATGTTAAGATTTCCAAGATGTAGGGAGATTTCTATCCCATTTCTTGACATAAAAGCCCTTCCTCATTTTTATTTTTAGCCGCCCCACCCCCCCCCCCCCCCCTCCCAAAAAAAGTTTGTCTCAAAAGATCGCACACTTTTAAAAAAATTAAACTTAAATTCAATTTCACATTGTGAAGTACCATATCAGCTTCATTTTCTTCCTTTCAAGAGTAAAATGTCCACATACAAATAGAAGTTAAATATGATTTAACACAATGTGATTGTTTGTTATTTTCTGTTAATTTATATTTCTGTTTTGTATTTTGTTTTAAGCTGTTCCTCCATCATAGTTATATTGTCATGTCTATTTTGGTATGATGGAAAATAAATATTTAATTAAAATTTGTTTCTACTATGGTAGTGTTGAAAAATACATTTCATAGAATCTGTCTTGTGTAAAATAAAAGATCAGAAAGATTCAATCAAGCATAATCATTTGATCATTTCAGATGTCTTATTCAACCAATACAACCGAGAGTGTGTGTGTGTGGGGGGTGTGGGGGGGTACTCAAATTAAAACCTTTTAACAGGGTGTGCCCGACTGTGCCGCCGCTGGAGGTTTGAAATCATGACCCACTTTTTTTGGCCGATGTGACTGTGTTTTTTTGGGTTTGGGTGGGTTTTTAGCGATTTGGGACCCATGTTAAAGGGACACTAAGAGATGTGTTGGAGGCAGCGCCCTCAATTATGATAAAAACTGAGATTAGTTTATTTTTATAATTGTATTACATTTAGGATTAAGAAAAATCAGCTCTCTTTGTACAAGCAAACGTCGATTCAAAAAATGCTGGTCCCGCGGGACCAGCATTTTACAACCGACAGTATCCCCGTGCAGTACGCGTGATACATAACGCGAACCATATTTGCATAGAGGGCGTTTTTCAATAAATAGCGATGATATTGTTTTAATCTAGTTTTGCTGTGTTTTTTGTTAGTAGAAACAACAATAATGGCGATTTTTAATGTTCATCTTGAATTCTGAAGTAAATTTTTAAACATTTAAACTTTTCAACACCACTTAATGTCCCTTTAAGCGTTTTCCAGCAGAAATCATACCCGACGTTACGGTAACTTGTGCAAATAAGGGACCCATAGAGTGGCACATACCCCATATACATTAATATATTCATGACATGCCAACCCCCCTCCCCCGGGTAATAAATCCAATCCTGGAGAATCTAGGCAAGCAAATTTGTGACATCCGCCCCCTCAGGTTTATTATAACAAGTTAGCCCCTAGATCCGTATCCCTCATTGATCCACATATACATCTCGTTCAGCCATGCTAAATGAATAAATTCAATACTGAAACAAAATCCCCAGCAAGCAAATTAAATGCAGTGTGAAAACGATTACCCATCATGGATAAAAGTCAAGGTCTAATGTAGCAGCTATCATTTCAGGTGACACAAGATAGATGGATGTCCTCGCCAATCAATCACTAATGGCCTCATAGTTAGTGAGCCGATAAATGGCTGCCTTTAAACATAAACTATGTTGCCATAGAAAAGGGCATGGGCACCTTCCGTCTTGATTGTCTTGATTGTACGAGATGTTGTGTATTAAGCTTAACCCCCTGAGATCTACTGGCCGATTGGTCAGAAAGATAGATACATCATTTATTGCGCAAATCAGAGACATTGTTAGAATAATTGTATCCCTGATAAAGATTAGAGTGAAATATTTTACAAGCTGCATTTTAATTGGCTATTCAAATGAGTATATCTTTCAATACACCAATCAATACACCAATCATAACCACTGTAAGATAGGCTGGTAGTGCCCAGGGGCTTAATCTTCTTCTGTTCGGTTTTTAACCCTAACCCTACCAAATACCATGACCCAGCCTGTTTCTATAACCCTGCGTGGAAGCTTTTCAAAGAAATAATGGACCCAGCCTATAGTTGGCGCATTGGCACAATATAGTAGCCTTGACCTCATGACGTGTTGTGAAATTCTCTGACTCTGTAGCCGGAGGTCCGTGGTTCATCGGGGGGAGGTCGCGGCTATTATTTGGGTCCGTTTTCGCTCTGCCGAAGAAAAAAATCTGAAAAAAGGAGGGGTAGTGTTAGGGTAATTGCAGATATTGCCACCGTATGTGACTCAGTGCATGCTCAGTTCACCAATGGGTTCCCAGTGTACGGTCATGGTGCTTTCATGGATCATTCCAAATCACATGCTTGGCCATTGTACTCATTTATAGCAAAGAAACTCAATCACATTTTGGCATGGCAAAATCAAGCCAAGGGTCAAGTATTTGTCCTCGTAAAACATGGCAAATAGCAGCAAAATCTGATTTCTTTGTTTAACCCTAACCTTCCTTCCCCATCACTACAAAACAATATACACTACTGGATGCTGGTGAGCGCACACTTCCCCAGCGATCAGACAGGCTATCATATGCACGGCTGTTTGATCCCACATAATTTGTCCGTTTTATTCAGAGAACACCGTAACTTGCTGGCCCGGTTCTGGTTTTAACTGATTCAAGTACCTGAATATACTGGCCATCTTTTGAAGAAATTTCAGAACATTTGTTGGTGCCAGTTCTGAGAAATAGAGCTTTCAATATTATTATTTACTATAATAGCGCCCTCATCGGCCACATTTCCCATAGAGTTACATGTAAAATGTGTGTCAAGTAGAAAATGCTGATAATTTAAAAAGGGCTCGAACAATTTTCTTGACATTTTCACCGTATACTCGTATTCATTAGCGCTACCTAAATCAGGTCAAACCATAAATGGGCCACTATGTAATCTTTTTTTATCCCATAATTTTAATTATAAATCGGAGAGTCAAACAGCCGTGTTGTGAGGCGATCAGACAGGCTATCATATTCCGAGTAAAATCATAAGATTTGATCAGGTAGGGCCAGACTCCCACACTGGAAACTTGGGTTTGATTCCTGGCACCTGTACGGTCCAACTCCTCCCACCCCCCTTTTTAACCCATTTTTTTCCTGTGATAATTTTATTTCCCCAAAACATGCCTTAGGGGTTAGGGTGAACTACACACACCATTCATTCTATGGAGACGAAGAAGAATACATTCCAACTATGTACAGAGCAGCTATTCCTGCCCTGTCAGGTTTATGCCCTACAGCCATCAAAATTATGACCCAAGATTCCATGAAATAATTGACCCATAATTCAATGTACATTATAAATGAGACAAGGCAGTATTTCTCTACACACTCAACTAGCATTAGTTGTGATAGTCACACAGTACAGACTGAGAGCTGTTAGTAGTGATATACCATGGGAAACATTTTTTCAAAGCTAAAATCACTATAATTCAATCTGGTGAAATACCTTTCTTTCTGACGTTGGGGGTAGGGGTGATGGGTTTTAATAGTGACAAGTACCGGGGGAAGGGGTGGGCAGGCAGGTGTACTGTGGTAATCATGCGGGCCAAGGGTATCAAAATTGCCAGTTCAGGAGAATAAGGCCCCTGAAACTCGATGTTGAGTTTCCCGTCACATTTTTTTCAGCTTATAATGAGGCAACTATTTCATTATTCATTATTCATTATTTTCAAGATTTCATTATTTAACCTTTTTACGAACACTTAATTCAGTATCCAAGTTTATTTATTATGCATATCAAATACCAAAAGGACTCCACTTTGGTATGAATAGAGATATTTGACCATTCATATAAAATATTTATTAAAATTCAGTAAACGACATGGTCCATGTGGAGGAAGGTGCGATATTGGCTTATTAGCGCATTAACGCAATTTTGCAAATGTCGCTAATTGCACCAAGTTAGCGTGTAAGATCAATGTAAATTAGCGATAATTGCAGTGCTAGTACAAATGTGCGCTAATGCGCTAAAAACACATTAGTTTTTAGCACAATTAGCGCGATATCCCGTGTTCCTACCGTTGTACGCGCTAAAGTGCAATTTCTGATGATGAACCAAGTCTAGGAGTCGCGCAATTCGCTAATAGCGCTAATTGCACTTGATTAGCGTTGTAATCACTAAAGTGCAATTTCTGAGGATGAACCAAGTCTAGGAGTCGCGCAATTAGCGCTAATTGCACTTGATTAGCGGTCTTGCGCTAATAACGCTAATTGCACTTGGTTAGCACTCTGCCGCAATTAGCGCAATTAGCGCGATATCCCGTGTTCCTAGCGTTGTACGCGCTAAAGTGCAATTTCTGAAGATGAACCAAGTCTAGGAGTCGCGCAATTAGCGCTAATAGCGCTAATTGCACTTGATTAGCGTTGTAAGCCAAAGTGCAATTTCTGAGGATGAACCAAGTCTAGGAGTCGCGCAATTAGCGCTAATAGCGCTAATTGCACTTGATTAGCGGTCTTGCGCTAATAACGCTAATTGCACTTGGTTAGCACTCTGCCGCAATTAGCGCGATATCCCGTGTTCCTAGCGTTGTAATCGCTAAAGTGCAATTTCTGAAGATGAACCAAGTCTAGGAGTCGCGCAATTAGCGCTAATTGCACTTGATTAGCGTTGTAATCGCTAAAGTGCAATTTCTGAAGATGAAACAAGTCTAGAAGTCGCGCAATTAGCGCTAATTGCACTTGATTAGCGGTCTTGCGCTAATAACGCTAATTGTACTTGATTGGCACTTTGGTGTGATTCGTGTGTCCTCCGGAACCCTGCGGGGCTCTATATAAACATGCTCCGTTAACACAACCTTTTTAGAGACACCCTGTATAATTATGATTTGCTTTAGTGAAAAAATAATGCATAATAGCGTTTTTAGCACTTACTTGCAAAATTAGCGATAATAGCGTTTTTAGCACCACCGATGCTATTAGCGCTCATGATGCAATTAGCGCTATTAGCGCTAATTGCGCGATGGCATACCTCAATTTTTTTGAAAATTTATATGATATCGTATAATAGCGTTTTTAGCACTTACTTGCAAAAATAGCGATAATAGCGTTTTTAGCACCACCGATGCTAATTTCGCTAATTAACACAGATGCTAACTCCCCGCGCTAAAGCGCTAAAAAGCCAATCCCGCACCTTCTACTCCATGTGGTAGTTCTCTTTAAAGTACAGCTTTCAAAGAAAAAATGGACAGAGTTCCGACATCCGATTATCCCCACGGTAGCGCTATCGGTAAGGTTAAGTCTGCATAGCAAACTGGCTTTTATTTCAATTGCACATCAATTGAATTATTTAACATTTGAAAATTTACCTAAATTAGTTAATTATCATGAGAAGAGAAGTGTTGCCTGTTAAATGATATAACAATAAAATAATAAAGAAATATCTTTGCAAAGATAATTTTGTTGACTTGAAATTAAATTCAAAACAAAATCGAAATGTATACATACATGTACATATACAAACATTTATAAATCTTTGTATATGGTGCATCATGTTACAGGCAACACTTCTTTTGCCAATAATAATCAAAATATTTATAGTTTACTGAATTTAGCTAGATGTTGTTAGATTTAGATAAATGGTACTGAAAATGGTCCTCAAAAGTCATACTTTCAATCAGAATAAATGAAATACACAAAGTACAATCGCACTTAGTAATTTAGGATCTTAAGTTATAAATGACAGTTATAATTTTTGAATTTGAACTTCAAAATAATTGTTCAAAAATTGAAATATATCCCACAAACATTTACAAATCTTTCCAATGGTATAATTATACCATCAGGTCTAACAAAATGTACATAACTTACTTAATTTAGAATAGATGTTGTTACTTAAATGATATTTTGACACCGAGAACGGTCCTTCAAAGTAATACTTTCAATTTATGAATACAAATGTACATTTAAGGATCTTTATAATTTACCATTGTTTAGGTGTGGGTCAAGGGGTAACATATGGGTTGTTTCTGGTCTAATATGGGTATAATTGGTCATCAAATGTCATTGTTTTATACTTCCAGAAAAAATTGTTAAAAAATAAATAAATAATAATGAATTATGTTCAGATTTTTAGCCCCAAACGCGGCCCCAAAATCATAACGCGGGCGGGGGACGGGAAACTCAACATTGAGTTTCAGGGGCCTAAGGGGTATTTCTGAATGAATTTTGAATTTCTGAATCCGCACCAAGGGTAGTCTGGGCCAATAGTCGCAATGTCATCTTGTAAAAATAGCTAAAATGGTTAGGCCTTCATGTACCTACGAGACAAATTGACTAACAAAACTGAATCACACAATTACTTCACACATTTATTTCAGTCTAAACTCTGTGTTGAGGACCTATTTCCTTTGCTAAGAGTATGATTCGTTGAGCTAAATCCTTATTAATCCTAACGTGTTTTTGTGAATTAAACTTTGTGACTTACATTGGCTACCAATCAGATCTCGCATTATCTACAAGATTCTTCTAATAACATTTAAATGTACTCGTACTTTAGCTCCTATGTATCTACAAGATCTTATTCAACAATACGAGCCCACTCGCAATCTTCGTTCTGGCTCAAAATATATCTTCTTGCACATGTTTCTTCACCTTCTACTTCATATGGTCGCCGTTCTTTTCAAGATGCTTCTGCTGAACTTTGGAACAATTAACCATATCATGTTAAATCCGCCAAAACTCTTGAACAGTTCAAATCATTGCTAAAAATTTAATGTTAATGTTTAATTTCTTTTTGTTTCGTCTTTTGTTACTCATGTTACTGTGTGTTTTTGTTTTGTTTTTGTTTGTGATAGCGCATAGGGACTTAATTGTGTTATGCGCTCAATAAGTATGGTTTTATTATTATTATTATTATTAAACTATCAGGGGAGAAAAACGGGTCAATTTTGAGGGGAAAATCAGTCTCTGCACATACCGCGGTTCCAACCCAGGCCGCGTGCGTGCAAGTCTCATGCTCTACCGACTGAGCTACAGGGGTTCACAAGTTAAACCACACGATGAGCATGGCACGAGACGTGACGGGTCCATCGCGCGGTACAAAATTGTTGCACTGTCGGGTTTTGTGAGGTTCAGGAAGGTTTGGGTTAAGGGTTACGGTTGTTCTATATAATTATGCAATTTGGGCTTGATAATTATTTGTCTAACATAAAATGCAAAATGTTGTGCTTGTGGGACACCTCCTTTAAGTCCGTCCATCTTCCACACAACACAAGACTAAAATAATTATTGAACAGTAGTTCAATATATTTTATTCTTGTGTAAAAGTGGAAATTTACAAACATGCAGAACAGTTCAAAATAGGCAAAGCTCGAAAAATTGATTGCATGAAAATGACCACTTTCATAGTATCTCTTCAGTCCATCTCATTTACAAGACTCATTTAAAATGCATTGAACTGTGGAACTGAATTGTGATGTAATGGGATCAGATCTTTTCACTTGCGTTATTATGTTTGAGAACCTCTAAATGTTTTCTATCATATGTTTTCAATACATTGTCATTTTTTTTACCATGGATGTGGTATTTTGAAAAAGGTTTATGGATTTTGGAACATCCCACATAAAAAGTGAATGATTTAGGGATTTAATCATGTTTCAGCGTATGTGCATCACCAATCGACAACGGTGTTCGGGCGTCTGTGTGTGGTTAATAAACACGCAGCATGCGAGTTGTCGATTGGTGATGCACATATTATGCTGAAACATGATTTAATCACTTTCAAAAATGACCAGGAATTCTAAACACCATTCCATAAATTGACAATGCAAATAAGAAAATAGAGAGTAATTCTGTTATACCCTTCTCAGGGTATTTATAGTGCATGATTTTTAAGAACGACGCATACTAACTGATGTTAGTGTGAAGGGTATAACAGAATTATGCCGAAAAAAGTTTACTTGTAGTACTTCAGTATTAACAAATTCATTCAATTTTCAAAAAAAAAACATCAAACTTAAATGACCAAATTTAAATAATAATCGTGTTCCTTTAAAAGTTTCAAAAGTCGATGTAAACATTTCAAAAACAACACACACTGCGGCTGCACCATCGCTTAGCGCAGAAACACTCATGCGTGGTGTGGTTCAATCGGCGTGCTGGTTGCCCATAGCAGCTTTGTTTAACTCAAATTAACAACGCTTTGCTACTGTACTTAAGGTTTTGGGGAGTTGTTGAATTATCATTAAATACACTTAAAACAATACTCCTACATTTGAACTAGACTGGGTCCATATTCGCTCTTTGCACCGATCTGCCATTTGCAAGAAGAGCCTCGAACTGGAATCGGATTGAATGAAAGTGTTGCATCATTTCACAGTGTCTCACTGCATGACCAGTCATATTGTGCAGAGAGAGTCGAACTAGTTACATGTTATGGAATAGTCCAATTCAATGCGGTACCAGTTTGAGACTCTCCTCGCAAATGGCGGATTCATGCAAAGAGCGAATTGTCCTAGGTTATATGGCTGCTGCTTTGACATCGAACACTTGCGCAGGGGTGACATGAAGACCAGGTGGATGCAGTCTACAGTCCTCAAAATAAGTAACTGACCAGGTAATTAATATACTCTTAACTCCAAAACTATAGCTCCTACATAAAATATTAAATAATAAAGTTGTAAAGAAATTTCTCCTCTTTAACTTGATACATTATTCATTAAGATCGGTTAATAATTAAGAACGCGACATTGAAAAGGATAGAACAAAGTGCAGTTTACATTTTAACACTTGGGATTTGAACACGCGGGACAGTGTGACAGGTATGTGTATGGGTTGCATTGATCAATTGATGCATCCCCAATCCCCGTCTTACTATCGACCAGAGGTTTGTCGCTACCAGTTAATCAATAATCTGCCTGTTGCTAGTCCTAGGCTGCGTGTAGACGAACGAAATGTTAAAATGAAAAACGGACTTTGTTTTGGTTTAGGGCACATAACTGAGTAAATATTCATTCAATCTTTACGTGTAATATCTCAAATTGAAGACAAGAAATTTCCTTACAACTTTATTACCTAATATTTTTACATAGGAGTTATAGTTTTGGAGTTGAGAGCATATTTATTACCTGGTCAGTTACTTATTTTGAGGACTGACATGTAGTTCTAAAACAGGGACAAAGTGTACTTCAGGTCTCAGACAGATACTGGTTTACTAGTATCGTTCAATACTGGAACATAAAGATTGCCAGTATCGCTCGATACTGGTACGATGTTACTGTTCCAGTATCAGTTGGTTACTGTTCCAGTATCATTTGATACTGGAACACCAAATTGTGTTCCAGTATCGATCGATACTGGAATATTTTTATGTTCCAGTATCGGGCGATACTGGTACACATACATGTACTACCAGTGTGATTTGTCCCAGTATTGGACGATACTGGTGTATAATTGTGTTCTAGTATCGCCCAATACTGGAACACTTTATAATGTCCCAATCGTCCGATACTGGAACATTCACTTTGTACCAGTATCGAACGATACTGGGTGTTCCAGTATCGGACGATACTAGTACAGTCCAGAATTGGGACCTTAAGTACACCTTTTCCAAAAACAGGATAAAGTTGGAAAATAGAAAAAGGAATAATAATAATATGATGTCCTTCAAATGTTTTTTTCTTCTTTCATTTCTTTATTTATCAAGTGTTTTAGTTAGTTTGGAAACAGACATTATAACGATTTTACACTGACACAAATGCTTGCCAGAATGACGTCAGGCCGTTGTTGTTACACTGTTTTTTTTTAATAACGCCGCCCCCAACTTTAAATAAATGCAATAACGCAATACCGTCTTCGTCACACCACTTCACTAGACAGTTTACACACAAGGCCAAATTTCATATCGTCATTGTGCAGAAAACATCTTGTTGGCCCTCGAACATGCTTAGAATGGAACCTTCACAGAGATTACTAACAGGCAGGCAGTATTGCCATGTTCAGGGGCCAGTTACATATATCCTTTTTGGCCCTGGAACAGGTGTAAAAGAACTGTGCCATTAGGTTATTACTGAAGAGGTTTGTTTTAACATGTTTAGGGGCCAATTGTGTATCCTTTTCCCGCTCAAAGACGATATAATTCCAACTGGAATTCACAATAATAAAAACTTCTCTTTTTTGTTATAACTTTTTTTAAATGTTAAAAAAAAAACATGAAACATTTTAATATAGAAATTCTACTTACAGGAATGCGATAACATTACAATAAATGTTATACTTACTATACACTGACCTTATAATCGGAAGGATTCTGGTGTGATGAATAAAAAAATAGGTTTTTCTTTTTCTTTCTTTTCTAAACCAAGGTAAATGTATGCAGGTTTTTCAAGTCAAAATTCATGAGTAATGATGAACTACTATGTGGTAAAATGTTTAAAAAAATCTTGATAAAATGGATCCAAAACATAAAATTAAATATTTTTTTCAAACAAAAATACTATTGAATTTGTTTCGATATAATATATTCTTTCTCTATATTGTCATACACCATTTATGGTAACAGACAATGACTGAAATTGATGAAAAAGACCTGTTAACAATATTATATTTATTTATGTGTAAATACCTGAAGATTTTTTGAACATTTACAATTTGCAGGAAGACACAATGTTACACGATTACACGAGTGATACAACATGATCACAAGATACAACAAGACCACATGTGATCATATCACATAATATGACCACATGATACATTGTCATTACATGATACTATATGATCATATGTGATATAACATATTCACATGATGTAATAACATATTCACATGATGTAATAACATATTCACATGATGTAATAACATGCTCACATGATGTAATAACATGATCACATGATGTAATAACATGATCACATGATGTAATAACATGATCACATGTTATAACATGATTACATGTTATGTAATAACATGATCACATGTTATGTAATAACATGATCACATGTTATGTAATAATGATCATATGATATACTATGATCACATAATGCATTACGAC
This sequence comes from Ophiura sarsii, assembly GCA_035610835.1. NCBI lineage: Eukaryota > Metazoa > Echinodermata > Ophiuroidea > Amphilepidida > Ophiuridae > Ophiura > Ophiura sarsii. Next base: position 45,901,854 of record CM069455.1, read on the forward strand.
ATGGTATCATCATACAGCACGGTCACATGATACAACATGATCATATGTGATACAACATGATCACACAATGTAATCACAATATGACATAATATATGATCATACAGAATGATCACATGATGCAACATAATACCAGGCCTGCATAATACCATGATCACATGACACACAATGACTGAATACAGTCACTAAGTCATTTGAAACCAGTTACATAATCACATTATAATAAGACATGGACCCATGATCATCTGATAGAAGCCAATAATAATTGTGACCCGTCAGGCCGTCACATCAAAATGGACATGTTGGAGGCCTGAGTCAAATCAGAGTTAATGATATGGCTTGAAAGAACACATTTTTGTCTATTATTTTCTTTATAATTCACCATATATTTGCCTCTATCTCTATGTCCTTTTGGACGCGACTGGTCACAATTAACATGGACCCATGATCATCTGATACAAGCCGAATGAACATGGACCTATGATCATATGATACAGGCCAATTGAACATGGACCCATGATCATCTGATACAAGCCCACTCAACATGGACCCATGATCACCTGATACAAGCCCACTGAACATGGACCCATGATCACCTGTTACAAGCCGACTGAACATGGACCTATGATCATATGATACAAGCCAATTGAACATGGACCCATGATCACCTGACATAAGCCGACTGAACATGGACCCATGATCATCTGATACAAACAGACTGAACATGGACCAATGATCACCTGATACAAGCCGACTAAACATGGACCCTTGATCATCTGATACAAGCCAATTGAACATGGACCCATGATCACATGATACAAGCAGACTGAACATGGACCCATGATCATCTGATACAAGCAGACTTAACATAGACCCATGATCACCTGACATAAGCCGACTGAACATGGACCCATGCTCATCTGATACAAGCCAATTGAACATGGACCCATGATCACATGATACAAGCAGACTGAACATGGACCCATGATCATCTGATACAAGCAGACTGAACATAGACCCATGATCACCTGACATAAGCCGACTGAACATGGACCCATGCTCATCTGATACAAGCCAATTGAACATGGACCCATGATCTGATACAGGCAGACTGAACTTTGTTACTTTATACAACATGAAACATGTGATCATATGATACACCATAGTCACATGATATAACATGGTCACATGACACAGCATCTTCACATAATAGAACATAATTACATGATGCAACATGGTTACATGAAGCAGCATAGCATGACAGACAGCTCATTCTGATCCTGAATGACCAACACCTTCAGTTTATTTCATGCAGTAGTCACTGATAATCATAACCTCTACCTACATGTATTTTAAGATTTCAGTCCATCCTCATACATCAGAGGATTTCATCAGAATGGCACTGATCCACTTTTGGCGGGAAGAAACATCATCTTCAGAGTTAAGTAGTGGATCATAGGTTTTTGTGGCTGAGCAATTAAGACCCCTCTTCTCAGTTGAGTGTCTGGTCCCCTCTCTTTCTGATTTCCATCGCCGCGCGTATCTCTCTGGCATTTCTGTCGTGTTCTCGACCAAATATGGTGGTCTCATCCCAGTCTAATATATATAGTTTGCTCTAGCTGCATGGTCCGAAGATGATGTTTATTCCAGCCAAAGTGGATCATTGCCATTCTGATGAAATCCTCTAATGTATGACGATGAAAAATTAATATGTGAGTATTCATTTATTGATTACGACAAGCATATTGTTTACTTCTATGAAATTCAACAAGCCTGATGTATCTCTTCACCGATCAACATTACACCTTTACAACTCGCAAGATGTCACTTCTAGAAATGATGAAATTATAGGTGTAATTATAGGTGTGTGTATCTTTTTATCGATCCACATTACACCTTTTGAACTCGCAAGATGTCACTTCTAGAAATGATGCAATTATAGGTGTGTGTATCTTTTTACCGATCAACATTACACCTTTACAACTCGCAAGATGTCACTTCTAGAAATGATGAAATTATAGGTGTGTGTATCTTTTTACCGATCAACATTACACCTTTTGAACTCGCAAGATGTCACTTCTAGAAATGATGCAATTATAGGTATGTAGGATTGATTCAACAGTGACTACTGCATTAACATTGCAATATGACCTTTAACCTTTAACTGTTAATTAACCCCTCAAAAGAGTCATCCCCCATTATCTTGCGAACACATTTACAAACGAGTCTTTTTATAATACATTCCAAAAAAATAGCTCCATCCAGAAGTTACATCTCCGAGGGCTCAATCCACTAGCATCTATACAGTGATCCTAAATCCATGGAAGCCATCGAACTTGGTGTCCCGGAGATGAGATTAACGTTATAGGCCTTGTATAAAAACTTTGCAGTCTGTATATTAACAATACATACAATTATACACACACATAGACACAGGCACAGAAAAAATAGGGTCGCAAAACCTTTTTTTGTGTTATACAATAATACTACATTCTGCTTTTTAAGACGTTTTTAGCGTTGCACTACAGCTTGCCGCCCTCAACGTGTCGTACGATTAATATAATATAAATTATGCTTGCCGCCCTCAACGTGTTGTACGATTAATATAATATAAATTATGCTTACTGCAGCATAAAACAGATAGGCTATATGTATCATCGGTAATTAACAAAATAGAACTAACTTTACAACTCTGCAACATCTCTTCGTCATTTAGTGGCACGATAGCCTATAATACAATCAAGTGTTTCTATAACTATTTCATCCAGAGATTTTGATATAGGTGTGCGCATACAGGGTGTCCCAAAAAATCTCTACTTGAGAAAAAGGACATGCAACTTCTTTGAATAAATAGAGTGTTTTGTTGTCTTTTACTGTCAACATCCAATGATAATTTTTAAGACAAATATCATATGAAAGATTACCTAGAAAAAACTTAGCGAATTCCATGCCTTTTTGGAAAGTTATGCATTAAAATTGAATAACTTTTTTTCTGGGACACCCTGTAAGTCACACAATTAAGGTGTGTACATGCCTAAGGAGAGGTAGTAACATGTTAAAAGACACTACGAGAAAGCAGTCTCATTCCCTGTCATATTGTGTGCAATGTTCAATCTCACACACCAACATGTCTAGTTTGGTGAACTTTGCACACTTTGGATGATGTGATTAAGATTTTTTGTTTCGAAATGGCTCAAAATTGGTTCAAACTTTTACTTTTGTGGTGAACAAAATTCTGGTTTCTCAATCAAATTTGGTGATGAGTTCAATCTCCCATTCCACCACATGTGATATTGATTATACAAACTTGATCAAAGTTTAATTTCACATACCAACATTGGTTAATTTGGTGAACTTTGCACACTGTCAAATACCAAAAGAAAAGAAAGAAACTACTCTGATTGAACCTATTCATAGAGTGCAAAGTTCAACAAACCTATAACATACTGCGGGAAAGCACACACAAACCACATGAATGAGACTGCTTCATGTGATTCCCCCTTCTAATCCCCTGAAATAACAAATATCTGATGTTTCTTCTATTTTTTGCAGTTGTAAATCAATCTGGTTTTTTTTCTTAAAAAACAAACAAACGAACAAAACAATGTCTTATATATACTGCACCATGGCCCAGCCATGATAAATTTTGTACAATGTCTCTATGTTACAAGGTATTTTCTTCTCTTATGTAAATAAGGTGCTATATTATTGACTGCTACAATGTATCAGTCGATGAACTATACGGAAATGACAAACACAACATAATTTATTAAGAAATATTGGTACTTAAACTGTGTGTAAAAATATCCAAGTTAACGCTTGAAAAACGATTCTACAATTATTGACAAGTTGCTGGCGAACGCAGAAGTCCAGTTGTAATGTGGAGAATGCATACGGTAGCAGACAGACACCAGTACTTTGGGTTTTGCTCGTGGGAAATATTTAGGATGCGGTGATGGAAACGAAAAAGAAAAAGAAAATTTGGCAATTTTTAAAAGAGCAGAACAACTTAAAAATTTGTTTTACAATGTTTTTGTTTTGTTTGTTTCATTTCAAATTATATTTTCCTTTGAAATTTGAGATTGAAGCAGTTTTATGGAGAGAGAAAAATATCTGTCTGACAGAACCTACTTGGAACAATCTGCCTTCCTTGTCACTTCCAAGACAGAAAAAATGATTTTTACAAATAGTTAATTTCCTTTTTCAAGTGTTTGCAAATTTGAACAGGCAACACATGTACAAACTGCTCTTAATTTTCCACATTTCAAAAGATCTGCCATTACACCCCTAGTATATGTTCCTGTGGATGAAATCCAAAATGGCTGACAACATAATCGCAAAATAGCTGTACGCAGTACGGACTATTTCTGGTGTAAATTCTCTTTGATATAATTCTATGGTAGTAAAAAACACTAAAGAGACAACTTATTTATATAGATAAAAAATAACACAAGAATGACCATTGGTTTTTGACAAAATGCTCTCTGTACAGTGCCAGAACCACCGACAACAAAACATCAGCTAACTAATTAACCTATGATAGTTGTATTTTAAACAAACAGAGAGGCCTCATCCACCTACAATCAAGGAAAATAATAATAGTTGGCACACTTGACGCAACTTATTACAACTATCCCTATGCTCGCAATTGAGATCAGACTTGGGATATAGCACTGTTTAATACAAAGCAAAAGTCTCCCCCTTTCTTATATCCTTCCCCACCCCCCATCAATCGAAGTTGGGGGTTCTGCCAAGGCTTCTGATAATATGACTCTACATTGCCTCCGGGGAGAGGGGCAGGTTTTTTTCCGTAATTAGGACAAAGTGTGCCAACCTTATTTTCCTTGATTGTAGCTTCCCTCATGAATCGTTGCACCATGACATAAAGCTGTTAACTGCTTACAACGCTGTGGAATTCAGTAACCTTTTATGTGGATATTGCCTAATGGTTTGCGTAAAAAAAGTGTAGGATTCCATACAAAATAATAACCTTAGTATGTTTTCCCCTCAGGCAACGGGGAAAAAACACCTTGTTTTATGGGCGGACGGACCTGGTAAGTAGTAGGGCCGGGCGTTCTGCTTTTGTTTAGGTGGGGTTTTTTTAAACATAAAATGTCACCAAAATCTGCACAAATCAAAAATGTTGTAAACATGTGGAAAAGAAATTTCGACAGATTTTCGGCCAAAAGACTGCTGATTTTACATGATTTAAGACAAATTTATCTTAATTTTTTTTTTTTTAAATCTTGAAAAACGCAAAAAGTAGGTCGGTCGGTCGGGCCTGTAAAACAGGGTAGTTTTTATTCCTCGTCTTATATAAAAAGGTGTAGGATTACATGTTCTCCACTTATTTAAAGGTGTTTTAGGGGGAGGAAGCAATGGTTGGGTTACATAAGGAATAGGGAAGATGTGCTATAGTGAAAAAGCTAACACAAAAGCACTTTTCGCAACAACCAAAAAGTATTTTTTGAATCCCACAGCACATTTTTTTCACAAGTTGTCTAAATTTAGAAAACTATGTCCATTTATATCAAAAACCAACGAACTAAATTTCTGTTGAAGTGTTTATTCTAGAACTTGTTTAGTTTGAATTTAGTTTTTAATGAACAATTTATGGTTTTAATGTCAATTAATAAGAAATATGTAAACATCGAAAAGTGCAATATCGCTGCGCATTTCGGTTTGTTTTTGAACGCACATGGCATATTTTTCAATTAATAAGAAATGTGTAAACATTGAAAAGTGCAATATCGCTGCGCATTTCGGTTTGTTTTTGAACGCACATGGCATATTTTGTAATTAATAAGAAATGTGTAAATATCGAAAAGTGCAATATTGCTGCGCATTTTGGTTTATTTTTGAACGCACATGGTATATTTTTGTGTAAACAAAGCACCTTATGCTTCGAAAGCACCTTTTACCCCAAAAAGCCATTTTTCTAAAATCAGGCAACACATTTAGAAAGTGCATTATATTCCCTATCCCTCCCTAGATTACATTTGTCATGGCAAACTTATCGCAAACTTATCAAGTTTGGAAATCTTAACAGCAAAGGAACCTTTTCCATATTTACAATTCCTAGAAGTTGTACACAAAATATAAAAATGGTTCACGAATAGTATAAAAATCAATTGTTGTATTTATTTATTTAATATTTTAGTTTCAATAAATCAAAAAAGACCATGTAGCAAATAGAAAACATGATAGTTGAGTAGCGTGGGAGGACATTTACTGTATTGTTACTTTCAATTACAAATCATAATGCCCAATTGAATTCTATAAAAAAATGTAGTCCTATTTTGTTTAATCATTGGTTTAAAACAGTGATGAAGATATGCACATAAGTGACCCAATTGGGCTCAATCGCATGGATTTGGCAAAACTGAACAAAATTAATGTCCACAGTTTGATCAGTTCCAAATTGCCGAGCCTCCCTTAGGGACGCACCATTAGATTTTCGGGGGGGGGGGGGGGGGGGGGGTAGGAATAGGAAGTTTTAGGAAGAAGAAAAAATTCCCCCTCTATGCAGGCAAAAAAAAAATGATGAGTAAAAAAACAAAAACTCTTGGACATCGTATTGTGTGTGTGGCCTTTCCCTTGGATTACTTTTGTGGCGTCTAGATAGAAAACATGTTTCTCGCCAATTTGGAACTGATCGTACTATTAATATACCAATCGAGACACAATGATCGTATAGAAAACCTATACCACATAAGGCAGACAATTTTACTATGTGAACATATGTACACCGCACAGGGCTGACATCACTTTTAATGAATGGTCTCACCATTTGGGTGTACATCACATGGCAGAAAATGAGCTTGACCAAGTAACATCGATATGTTGGCACATTATAGTAATTAGGAAATAGCGTACTGCTAGGGCCCTGTCATGCATCAAGTTTTTGATGGAATTAAGGGGGTGTTAACCCTAATAATATGACATTTATTAAGCGCTGTAACTTTTGAACTATTAATGTGACGTATAGAAGAATAAATTTTTGGAAAGGAAATAAGTCAAGGATTTTTAAAATGTTGACCCAAAAAAAATCCACTTTTGATGAAATTGCACCAAAATCATCTTAAGACACTTCTCTAGGAACATAATGTTTTCATAAAAATGCTTAGTTTTTAAATTAATAATCAAATTTGATACCAAAAATGGATGCGCTGACTCCTTTCCTTTCCAAAAATGTATACTTTTATGTACATCACATTAAAAGTTCAAAAGTTACAGTGCTTGATAAATTTTACATCTTGATAAATTTTACATGATGGTTAACACCACCCGTAAGTGCATCATGCTTTTTCCCTATCATGTAATTGATGCATTTCAGGGCCCTGTAAGGGGTCGTCCAAAATTATCGCCATTTTCACTTACGTACAGAGCGTACGTAACTTTTTGTCCCCCTCCCCCCTTGAGTTACGTACGCAATAAATGGCGATTTTTGTTGTTGTAATTTTGTAATTTTAGCAAAAAAAATCCCGCCTCTCAAGATCGCCATTTAAGTTACGTACGGTTGGGGCATATGTTGACCCCCTCCCCCTGTTACGTACGCTTTGTACGTAACTGAAAATGGTGAAAATTATGGACGACCCCTAAGTGTACTTCATCCATTATATATACAAGTAATACTAAAAAATAGTGGGCATCCGTGTGATATGGCACATGCACCGTTTCACAATATACATTTTTTTACATTAATAACATCATATAATTACATTGTACTGCCGAGAGTAAGAATGTTGGTAACTGCATGGTAACTGTGACCCATTATGACATTCTTACGCTATAATACAGCAACAACTGCCGAGTGTAAGAATGTGGTAACTGCATGGTAACTGTGACACACATACGACCTTCTTACGCTATAAAACTTCGGCAACTATATGTGACCGAGTCACTCTCCGATCTTCTAAGTGCGGGATGATACCGCAGAGGATGCGGCTAAGATTTAGAATCCATTCTTATTCCTCACTGTGCACACTGTGCAAGTGTATTAAGTCATTCTAAAAAGGTCCCCAGTGGTAGGGTATACTAAATGAACTCCAGGGATGCTATCAAATCAGTCTTGAATAGGTAGAGAGGATGGTTAGGGGAATAATAGAGATCCTGGGGGAAATTCAGTCCCTTTGCATGAAATACAAAAAAGCAACCTCTTCAGAAAGTTTTGGTCATCATTGAACATGAACATCCAGTCAAATTGCACTGTAACTTTCGATATGCATCACAGGCCAGGAGGATCAGCTTTATGCAAAGGGTATGACTTACGCTCACCAAAAAATGTTTGTTTATCCATTTCTGACCTACCCTAATTTTGAAAACTGACAAAAGCGTTTTTACGGTACCAATGAATAGGACCCTAATTTTGGAAATTCCAGCAAAAGGTGTTTTTTCTTTCAGAATTTTGCTTTTCCGGACACACTGAAATATTTTTTTACTCAGTAAAAATAATAGCTCCCACAATTCTCACATTTTTAATCTTTGAGCAACACTGCAGGAATCTGAATAAATTATCCCATGCGTCTCACCCTGCCACTTGTCTTCAGTGTAACACAAAGGGTACCTGATCATCAGCTTTCAAGGTTCCCATGCCTCTTTATCTTGTGGGAAGCACCATAGGGACCTTAACAATTTCCACGCGGCAGGCGGCTGCAGACGACATTCCAAAATTTCACAAAATGTTTAAAAAATGTCAAGATTATTGAATTTCATTAACATATTTAGAATCACCATGAGAAATGCATTGACATAAGTACAAACATGCCTAGTATTGGGTCAGTAAGCCATGAGATAGGCTTTGAAAATTGTGAAAGGTTTCTGAAAAATCTGTTTTGTGTACGGTAAAAACAATAGCCGCGTGGAAAGCGTTAAGTAACATCGCTGACAATCCCACCCTCCCCTCTCTCTAGTAGTAACATCGTTGGCAACCACTCCACCTCCCGCATCTTATATTTTATACCACGCTTTCTGTAGCTTCACAATGAACACACATGCTTGCAACAACTTCGCACCTTTTTTGTTTAAAGGGGCATTGCCATCTTATCTTCATGCATGATGACAGCAGCCCAAGCTAGGCAGGTGAGGTAGGCATCTAGGCACCCCCTCCTTACCAGGGCCAGCCAGGTCCTTGTCCAATCATCGCACACAGGAAGTACACGCCACGTTGAGTCACACATTCTGGGGTCCTTCCAACAGTGCAAAGTAATCCATGTAGATCGAAGCCAAGACGGTGTCGTGTCTTCTTGGACTAGATCAAAGAGGATTTCAAAGAGCACCACCACAATGCATTGCGTTTTTGCATAATGCCCTAATTCTGGTCTCGGCTCCCATAGACATTGCACACAATCATGGCTTCATAGCGCATTCATCGTTGGAGCTCTTAGGTTCTAGTTTACATCAATGAATAAATTAGATATCAGTGTTCCTTTTTTTTATTTCTAAAACTTAAGAGCTCGACAAATGCATCGTGTGAAAAAAAGTTGGTTGGCGTTCGCGCAATGCATTGTGGGAAGACCGTTAAAAAAATCTTCTTTGGGACTAGATAATCACCTGTGCATGATCCTTTCCACGCTGCTTGCAACGTGTCATCGTCCTCACACCCCTGGGGGGTTTAAACATAAATCCAAAATGGCAGCCGCAGCGTTACGGCTAACCGGATTAATCCAGGGACCCTGATCTATGTATGCCTGACAAAGAATCACATTAATCTCTGCTGCTACTAGATAAATCCACTCCCTTTGCCCCGCTGCAAATTATGATTCAGCTCGTTATATAATCCAAAATCTCTTTCAATCTGCTTTCAAGGCTCGATCCATATCTTGCTTGCGGGGACATTACCCTGTCTGAGTCGAGCTGCAAGCACCTCGTCTACGTCTACAAACGCACCTGATATCACCAGGTCCGACAGCTGGTGCACGACGATCCATAAAATTTCCAAATTCTCACTTTTTTTCCCCTTTTGGTTTTTCCAGCAAGGTTTTATATTCCAAATCCGAATCAAGGGATTTCTTATCTCGGTATCTCTCCATTCCAGGCAATCCTAGCTCTCAGTTCCTGGGGACCCCGAAGCCATTAACCTCTGTATAATCTATGACTTATCGTCTCCATGACGCCATCCCATCACGTTACCATCCCATTGTATCAACTCGGCCTCTGCCCAGTCATATCTTGGTTTAGAAAATATATTCCAAATCTCTTGCTCGGTCCTGTATTAAAGACACAGAAAAGGAAAAATAACAAAATATTATTGTAAATTGTATAACATAGGCCTCGAACAGTTAACAGAACTTACTATCAAAATTACATGTACCGTATTATCCCTATTAAGCGCCCATGCCCTTATAAGAGCCCACCACTCTTTTTTCCAATGACTACCAAAAAGTAACACCTAATAAGCGGCCATCTTTTTAGCCGCTGCAGCTCAAAATAAAGCATGCAAGTAGCATCCGAAAGTCCCGGCATTAACAACATGTTGGCGATCAATGTGTTGGCGATCAATGTATCGGCGGGCTGTGCACATTTTCCACCAAAAATGTGCATCAAAATTCAGAAATAATTTGACAGTTTCCACGAAAAACAATTTAAAAATAAAAGTAACTTAATAAGCGCCCACCCAAAATGACTTTGCTAAGAGCCCTGGGCGCTTAATAGGGATAATACGGTACTAGTGTCAATTTTGTAGAGTGTACTTTAGACAAGAAACACCTTGCGGCTACATCTGAACAACTTCCATGATTTGAACGTCTATTCTTTGAATACGATTCTCAGTGTCATTCTCTTGCTTGCACTGTGTGATTTTATATGCTTTTATACGTATTAGCACCTGCCACCTACTCTGATAGGAAACCAAAGCTTCAACAGATAAAAGGTTAACACTTCCCATGCGGCTATTAGTTTGACCATTTCAAAACTGCCCCGTAGACAGTCTTAAGATATACAGGGTGGTCCAAAACAAACTATACCCAACTTTGGAGGCCATTTTCTCCTAGATGATAAAATATTTTAGTAATTTGGTTTGCATATTATTAAAGCATATATCGTTGAACATTAATATTTTGTGAGATATTGCTATTTTTAGCGAGTATGTGTAAAAATGGCTTTTCCACGGGAGCTGTCAATGCATCAACGTGATATGCACTTTTATGACAATATGATATGACACAATAATGTAATGACCCAAGACCCATTATAAGCAGTTAAGGATTAAGTTTAATAATAAGGTGTGCTTGTCATTGTCAACTGTGCAATGAATACAAAGGTGTGTCATTGTCATATCATATTCAAACATGTTGATGCATTGACAGCTCCCGTGGAAAAGCCATTTTTACACATACTCGCTAAAAATAGCAATATCTCAAAAAATATTAATGTAATATCTTCCATATTTTCACCAATATTGCTCAATGATATATGCTTTAATAATATGCAAACCAAATTACTAAAATACTTCATCATCTAGGAGAAAATGGCCTCCAAAGTTGGGTATAGTTTTTTTTGGACCACCCTGTATGTGACCCAACACAAGTAAATGAGCACAACGAGGGAAAATTGAATATTGAGTTATCTATATCATGTGTAAGTCAAGGGACATTTTGTCATGTTATATACCATTCCTAACCAAAGTTACGGATTTTTGAAAATCATTTTGTCTCAAAACATCAAATACGAATTGTCAAGTTACGGACATCTCTAGAGTGTTGGTTTTGTTAACAAATCAATGGAGTAAGTAATGAAGATTAAATGCTTCTAAATATAGTTTATCTCTTTATTTTCATAAACGTGAGTCTTTTGTTGGATACAAGTTGTATGCACGATCAGAAATAAGACTTTTTATGAATCTGATATACTGTGACCATGTCCCACATTTTTGCTAAGTGAATTTGCTAAAAAATACAGGATGAGCGTTTTTTACACACAAGCGAATACAAAATGCCTCAGATTTTTGAAATTCCGTCAATCAAATTGACCATAACATCAGAACTGAATATCCGATTTGACTCAAATAAAAAGCATTTTAAAGCTAAGACTTTGCAGTTTTCCACTGTGCTTTTATCTCATTTTTTGTAAAGTAACTAAATTTTGAAATCCGGCCATCCTATACCCCCCCCCCCCTTAAATCAAATTAGCTACTGCCGCATTGTGCCTATTTTACTCATGTTGGGTCACATGACATATCTTTTAGATTCAAAAATGATCCTCACGAATTTGAGCACATGAATTCGCATAAATTCTAGAAACATTTTCATAATTCTATACATCAATATCTTCTTTTAACATTTCACTAGTAATATTTAACTCATCTCAACGCATTGCCAACATTTGGCTAATTTAAAACAAAACATATCACAAGTTATCATTCAAATCAAATCCATGCAACGATATCACACTGTGGAGACAGAACGATTTAGTTGTTCATCCCTTGCATATGCAAGGCCATTTTTTTATTTTATGTTGTCCTCCACAGCTTTCAGAGAGAAGGGGTGGGCGGGCGGATTTTTTTAAATTTAAATTTTCTTTTACCAGCGGAAGCTCAAAGTTCAGCCAACAAGAAGTTGAAATCACTTTAAGAGTCGCACACATATATGTTATAAACAATGCCATTTAAACTGTTAAAAAAAAAGAATCTGAAAAAAAAAGCTGAACAAATCCGGAAAAAAAACCTGATTTTTTTTTTCAAATCTGAAGAAGAAAAAAAGAAAAAATCGGAGTAGCCTCAAATCTTACGAGCGGGAGGTCGAGGACAACATAACAATTTTTTGTTGTTGCTTAACCTACGAAAAGGTTGCAGCGCACCCCAGGCCAAAAAAGAAAGACAAAATGTTGTCTCTGTAGACATGAGAGCCTGGCACGACACGGTGAAAGTGTTAAAAAGGAGGCAGGTACGGACTGGCTGCAAAGTGTGATAATCAAATGGACGACTCCAATATGGGCTTGAAATAAAATTACAGAGCAGACATTTGAAATAAGCTGACCATCTGTTGAGGCCAAACCAAACATCGGTGATATTTTCCCAAAATTAAGGGGAGGGGTAGCGCTATGGGAAGAAAGTAAATTCTATAAATTGCAAATATATAACTTTGTGCGCACGAGAGGCTGATGAGATGGCAAACAAACTTCACAGCACAAAAACCAAAACCAAAATATAATTTAAAAACATGTCATGGAGTCTGCCTTGAGGTACAATATTATTTGCAGTGAAATGTCTACTTGTAATGTGAAGAGGGTTTGGAACAATCTTACATAATACTATAGCACAGTGCAATGCCGTACCATACCTCGTAGATCTTGGCAGGGGGGACTAAGCAAACATTACTTATGGGAGGATGTTATATTTAGGTTTGAAAGTGGAGGTTTGATAAATCATCTTAGTGAAATACTGATAAACACTATAATTTCACGATGTTAAAATTACTGCTATTTTAGCGGGCTTTAATTTCGCGAATTTGGACATTTTACTGTTACTTTCAATAAAAAAATTGTCAGTTTCACAGGTATTTGGGGGGGGGGTTCAAATCGAATAGAGTGTTACAGAATCTCTTAAAACTTTCCATGCCGCCATTGGTTTTACCATATCAAAAACAGGTTTTTTAAGAAACCTTCCCAATTTTTTAAAGAGTATCTCAAGGATTACTGAACCAATACCTGGCATGTTTGTACTTGTTTCAATGCATTTCTCATGGCGATTCCAGATATGATAATTAATAATTTCAATAATTTTGACGTTTCTGAAACATTTTGTGAACTTTTGGAATGATTTCTGCAGACACCTGCTGTGCGGAAAGTGTTAACATCTATACCTCTCAATGCTGATGCTACTTGTGATACAAGCACCAAGAGGCACCAATTGTACATTATGCAATGTGTAGTACGTCTTCCCCGATCACAAGCAAGTTTAGTATTCATACTAGCAGCTATAAGGCCAAATAAAGAATAAAAACTAGTTATTCGTCCTAACTTCAGGGGGAAAAGGAGGATGAGGTTACCTTTTATACAATAAATAATAAACAATGCAAAATTACCGTTATTAGCGTGGTTACTGCCTGATTGGTTGCGTAAATTGAGGAAGATAAAGCCTTGGTAAACCTTTTCATTTCATGGTTCTTAGGGGGTTTGTTTAAACAAAACCTGCTTTAAAATGTGGACTATTAAAGTAAATCTATTACCAAGATGTCAGGTTTTTAATTATTTTATCAAAACAGTTTATGGAAGAAATAAAGCCCCCAAAAAAGAACATTACAGAATTCCTGAAAAAAGGATGCGCGAGGGGACGAGAAGCAAGTTTTTTTTTTTGAGTTGGCCTAATAGGATACGATGTATGGTTTATTCATAGAGGATAAATTTAAAATGGCATTAAATTTGGATCAGTTTTGTTGGCGCTGAATACTGCACTGCTACAGAGAGACATGGTGACATTTACATGGTAAAATATGATGTCAATTTTTCCAGTGTGCATATGGCATTTCCGCTGATTTGGGCTGCTTTTTGGATTCTTATTGGGCCTTGCATCACATTAACTTTAAATCGGGACAGTCCACTGTAAATCCTTCACTTGGGAAGTGTCTCGTATGGCGCGTTTATACACCTGTCGTTGGGTATCAGCCCACAATGTCAACTTTTATTCTTTCGACGTCGGCTGATTCGCAACGACGGGACAGGAGTATGAACGGGCCTTTAGTGTCAATATTTTTAAATAAATTAAAGCGATAGGAGCAGTTAACATATTGCAGCCCTATCTCCAGGCTGTTTAGAGGCTCTTGTAGTAGTCCTATGCCAGGAAATTCTGATGAATTTCCTTCGGCAGCATCAGCACCTACACCTAACACAAAGTCTCTGACCAGGTGCTTATCGTACTATGTACATGTATCACATATTTTTTGGTATTCTTCATTGATTTTGAATTAGCACTTGGTCAGGAACTTTTTATGTTGGGTGTATTTCAAATAAACCCCACTTCTCTCATCTCTTGAGAACAATTCATGATGACACAATTGACAAATGACTGAATAGCCAATGGACTAACTAGGAACTTTTTGTGTTGGGGGTATAACCCCCCCCCCCCCCCCCCCCCCCCCCCCTCTCATCTCTTGAGAACAATTCATGATGACACAATTGACAAATGACTGAATAGCCAATGGACTAACTAGGAACTTTTTGTGTTGGATGTATTTCAACCCCCCCCCCCCCCCCCCCCAACTCCTCTCATCTCTTGAGAACAATTCATGATGACACAATTGACAAATGACTGAATAGCCAATGGACTTACTAGGAACTTTTTGTGTTGGGTGTATTTCAACCACCCCCCCCCCCCCCCCCCCCAACTCCTCTCATCTCTTGAGA
This sequence comes from Ophiura sarsii, assembly GCA_035610835.1. Taxonomy (NCBI): domain Eukaryota; kingdom Metazoa; phylum Echinodermata; class Ophiuroidea; order Amphilepidida; family Ophiuridae; genus Ophiura; species Ophiura sarsii. The sequence goes on from CM069455.1 coordinate 45,917,190, forward strand.
ACAATTCATGATGACACAATTGACAAATGACTGAATAGCCAATGGACTAACTAGGAACTTTTTGTGTTGGGTGTATTTCAACCCCCCCCCCCCCCCCCCCCCAACTCCTCTCATCTCTTGAGAACAATTCATGATGACACAATTGACAAATGACTGAATAGCTAATGGACTGCTACAAACTTTTTGTGTTGGGTGTATTTCAAAACGAACTTTTTGTGTTGGGTGTATTTCAAATACCCCCCCCCCCCCCCCTCCCCCTCCTCTCTTGAGAACAATTCATGATGACACAATTGACAAATGACTGAATAGCCAATGGACTAACTAGGAACTTTTTGTGTTGGGTGTATTTCAACCCCCCCCCCCCCCCCCCCACCCCCCCCCCTCTCTCTCATCTCTTGAGAACAATTTATGATGACACAATTGACAAATGACTGAATAGCCAATGGACTAACTAGGAACTTTTTGTGTTGGGTGTATTTCAACCTCCCCCCCCCCCCCCCCCCCCCCCCTCTCCTCTCTTGAGAACAATTCATGATGACACAATTGACAAATGACTGAATAGCCAATGGACTACTTGAAATTGATGACAGCTAATGCAGCTATGTATTTAATGAAGTCCCCGTGGAACCCTTCAGCACTTGGATGCTCTTAAATTATGGTCAATTAAGGGAGTCCTTAATGCATTCCAGCATTCAAGGTCATTACCAGTGTCAAGCCAAGGGTGTATAAGGCCAACTGCTTAAAGAGGTGTTGTTGTTGTTTTGGTTGCGAAGTGATGAATTATGGAATTTTGAATGTATTATAGAATTCAACTCCAAAGACATACCTATTCCGTCAGCTCATAAATATGTTGATCAATACGCTCAATGGCACTGCATCTTATAAAGGAAGGGTCCCGCAAGCACTACATTGACCATTTAATATTTGTTAGAAAAATAATTATCGAGCCGAAATTACGTAATTAATACATAGAACAAAACATCATACTTGTCACAAAAACGAATAAAACTGCCATCACTCAACATGCAATTTTTAAAATTCGCGGCGATTGATCGAAAGTCCCGGTGTCGATGACGTCATGGGTATCGGTGCTGAAATTTGCGCATGTGCATTGTATAACTATGACTTCATCGACACCGGGACTTTCGATCGATCGCCGCGTATTTTAAAAAGTGCATGTTGAGAGATTGTGGGTTTTTTTATTGTTTTTTGTCATAAGTGTGGTGTTTTGTTCTATATAATTACAAAAGTTGGGCTCGATAGTTATTTTTCTAACATATAATGCACACTTTTATGCTTGCGGGACACCTCCTTTAATAATAGTATTTCCAACCAGATTAATTTTACAGCCCGAAAAGGTAGCATCTTGTTAACAGTGATCATTTCTTTATTTCAGCCAGGCCTATAAATGTAAATACACCACCAATGCCTTATGGAAGGCCTAAGACGGAGCTTTGTTCTTTAGTGTTCAATGCACCACATTATTCAGTCTGCTCCGGAACTGGAGCGCGTTCAACTTGAGGGCTTGCTATTTAGTGACGCACTCCCGTCAACTTTTACACATGTGATGCATCAAGTGATTCCGCTTGGTGACAAATAAGTTTGATATTTCAATAGAGGGCGGGCTTGAGAACGGGACTGCTTTACCAAGGGAGCGACCTCCCATCACAGATTGATAATAAATCCTATTTTGCCGATTTTCAATCATAAAATAATTCTCTTATCTCTGAGATAATGATACAAAATGTCATCAGCATATAATACTACAAGGATTACACATGTGATATATGTGATACATGTCACTATATTTAATGTAAGAATTATCACACTTTCCCTAAAATTTCATTAAAATGGTATAAACTCGACTATAAGTCTCATCGCTGTAAAAAGGTGTATTTCGACCTGTATTGTGAGATACTGGGGTCAAAGAAGAGATACAATCAGGAGCTGCTGTGAGGAATTCTGGTAGCTAGGCTGCACTCAATTTGTTAAGATGTTAATTTGTATGCAAATGTTTAGGATTGAAAAGTGAAAATGCAATGATTGCACAAATTGACGGGTACATGATACCACGGTGATGCACACCAGTCAGTTTGTAGCGCCCTCAAGTGAAACAGGCTCTCGTTCCGGAGCTGACTGTTGTTGAGATTGCGTGATGCCTCAAACTGAATCTGAATCTTATCTTTGGAGATGTATAAATTCCCTCACCGCTATACATAAATCCTATAGCTGTCTCTGATTGGCCCCATAAATTATAAAAGATATAAAGCTCTTTTAACGACCAATCAGAACAGTTGTTAGAGGCCAACTTGAGCTCAAGAGTCAAGAGGTTACTAAAAATGTGGGCTTCATTTGAACCCTTAAGTGCATTTTGATGTTAAGAGCTGTCATCTTAATGGATGCCTCAGAACTGGTATAAATAAACACACCACATTATACCTTGTTCAGCACAAGTTGAGCCCTGGTATTGCAACATGTGTGTTCAACATTTGTAAGTAAAATTATATGCAGTGGCGTAGCCAGAGGGGGATATGCAGTGGCGTAGCCAGAAGGGGGGTTGGCATTGTCGGTTATCCAGAGCTCAATTTTAGGAAAAGCACGCCGGTTTGGGGAAACTATGTCACCCCCCCCCCCCCCTCCCTTTTGACTTTCTGGTAAAGTCCTTGTCGGTTCCCTTTCATTTTTCGCCCCCCCCCCCCCCAATATGAGAAACCTAGCTACGCCATTTGATTATATGCACAGAATCTGCCCATCACATTCACAAGAGTTTCTCTCTCACATGATATGCCAAATAAATTCAATCAATTATAATCAAATTCCCTAGTCATAAATTCCATTTATTTCCTGAAGAGTAAAATAACAATGTGTTCTTTTCAACAGAATTCCAGCCCCATCCTACCCCTCCCCTCACTTTGGGGAACACGAATAGTGCACTACTAGTACCCTGGCAACAAAAAAAGGCGAGTGCCCCCTCCCCTCAACTTCTCAGACTACAGTTTTAATCAGTTCCAAATTGGCGAGAAATATGCGTTTTGGCTCTCTCCGCGAGCAAAGTAATCCAAGCGTACATGCATTAGTGTGGCATACGCACACAATTCACAATGCACAATTTCGCACCACAAAAGTTTCACAAATTTGTAACTGACTGAACTATATAGTTTGATCAGTTCCAAATTGGCGAAGCCCCCTAACAGCAGCGTATGAATACAGAAGGACGTGGGCACGCGCGAAGAAAACAAGCAGACTGTGCATCGTGAGTATGCAACCAAAACTGTGTGTGTGCGACCAAAACCGTGTGCATGTGACCATAATCGCGCGCATACACTTGAATTACTTCCAACACACGGAGAGATAAAAAACCAAAATATTTCTCGCCAATTTAGAACTGACCAAACTATAGCAACATATCAGGTGAGTGTCCCTCCCTCCTCCCCTCAACCTCCCATAGGGAAGACAGGTTGATTCCTCAAACCAGTGTGCCTGCCTGCCTCATCTACTCCATCTTCATTTCATGTGTTCGAAATTCTCATGGAGAATGTCTGGCATAGGGAGTATACTATTGCCTGCCATAGATCCTAAGTCTCTCAAGACTATAGCTGCCGTCTGCAATACATATCTGTTGATCTATTTCTAACCTTAATAACACTTTCCACACTGTTTATAAGTTTTACCATTATACAAAACAGATTTTTTCATAAATCTTTCCCATATCTCAAAGTCCATCTCAAGGATTACTAAACCAATACAAGGCATGTTTGTACTTATTTTAGTGTATTTCTCATTGTGATTCCAAATATGGTAATGAAATTCAAAAAAAATTGACATTTTTGAAACATTTTGTGAAATGTTGGAATGTTATCTGCAGACGCCTGCCGCATGGAAATCGTTAAGATATACTAAAACTTAACACAGGGCAGCCACTATGGATGGCATCTATTTCTGACACCTATACTCAACAACCTCTGACACTCACCAGTGAAGATGGAAGCCATTTTCAGAACAAGAGGCAACCTTTTCTGAACTTTGGGCAAATTTACAGAAAATTACGTTTGTCTCTGTGAAAAATGTGGCTAAAGCAAAAGGTCTTTTGACATTCATCTAAAAATCAAAATTAATGCTCCAAACCACACTTTCGGATTTTGACCCATTTAACAAATTCTAAAATATCTTCATTTTGAAACAATTCTTGACCTGTATGAGAAAGGACCTAAAAACATTGATTCCGAATTATAAGGTACATTTTACCGTCTGCAAATAAACACAAAACAAAAATAAAGTGCTAGGGAACTACACACACAATACTTTTTTTACTTGGCTGTTGGCCACAGGGCATAGATCCTTTTACAGATTTGTTAACCGATAGTCTCCCACGCAGCCCCATACAGACGTGCATTTTGAAGCACTAGCTAGTACTTGAAAATCGTTTGTAACACGAGGTTTCCGAGGGAGACCATGGCAATTTACAGGCTTGACCACTCTCCAAATATCATATTTTCTCATGCTGTTCCCTGTTCACCTCCGGCACTGTTGCTAACCACCTCTTTATGGTATTCTATCAATCAACCTTACTCCCTCTTAACCCCCTCAACGACACTACATTACGAAACCTACCCTTTTTCACAGCATGCAGGATATCATTAACACAAATTTTAAATGCTAATGACAGGTTTGGGGAAAAACCTGTGATGTTCAGGGATTGCAGCAACAGTTTGCTTTCAAAAAACAGTAGAATTTAGCTTCAAATTTTAATCGGTAATTCCTTCAGATCAAAAACTCCCAACTTTGTAATCCATAAAACCCAGGTACATATATATTTGCTTCGTCTTTATTTTTCCTATGTGTCCGATGCCTGATATGATATGTAAAATATGTATCATTAATATGTTGTTATATTATGGGCCAATGGCCTAATTGTATTGTGAAATAAAACTTGAACTTGAACTTGCTGCAATACAGTGCCCATAACAAGACCACTTTTTGAGAAAAATTCAAATCATGCAGCTCTAAATGCAAAAGAACTCTTTTGACTGACCTTGCGTCGTAGTCTTTAAAGTACAACTGGACACATCATAAGGGGCTTTTGTGGACTGTGTGCAATTTTAATTGAGCGTGAAAAAGTAAAAATTAAATTAAAAAAATTTGTACCTAATATTTCACATACAATTTGAATACATTGACCATTGTATCAAGCAAGGTGTCATTGTGAACCGAAGCTTACAAAATACAAGTTTACAAGAAAAGAAAATCTTGATTTTCATTTTGAATGACAAAAGCCATCTTATTCATTACCTCAAATTCTCCCCCACTCCCTTAAAAATTAAGTAATGTCAACCAGTGTCTGCACAATGCTCTCACTTAGCCTATATATATTGGACAACGGACCTATGACATTGGATACACGCTTGGATCTAAAAATATCGCCAATTTGACTGCTGCGACCAACAGTTCACCTTCTTAAATGTGAATATTGAATTTCTAAAGTCTCTGATGGTTTGCTTTATACCTGAAACACACCTAGCCTATTATATGCATGGGACTTGCATTATTGAACCTATCTAGAGATCAGAGAAACCCCAGGCATTAAGCCTGGGATATGAGGATACGGAGATGTTCCGCCAAATAGGGTCCCATTTTTCACCCTCTGATAAATGGATAACCCCTTTTCAAAGTCAATTTTTGGTAAATATATGGGTCTAAAATCCGTAATTTTGCTGTTTTAAGCAAAATCTGTCAAATAATAGGAAAATTATGGGTTTCTGATAATCATATGGGTCGGGTTTTCTCCCCAGAAAAATTGGTAAATGTTTGGGTCAATTTTCATTCTGGCTGGCAGCACATCCCTACCTACAAAATATTTTAGTATATTTGAGACACCAAATAATCTATTCACACACCCCAACCCGCACCCCAACCCTTCTACAACTAGAAGAGGTACTATTGCATTAATGTTGCGGTCCTGATTGTCCAAGTTGTCTACAAGGGTGTATGCATCCAAAATAGAATTTCCCAATTCAAAATGTCATTTTAGAATTTTAAGCCACCTTCCACTGATTGTCACATCTCTCATGTTTCAACTTGACTATTGGGCAAGTTGGAAAAGTATTGCCATGATTCACTATTTAGTAGCCTAATTGTGCTCCTTTTAAGAACAAAAGTGCTCTGAAAGTGCCATTTTTGTGTGATTTGGGCTACATATTACCAGGCAGTGAAACCAAAAGATTACAATTGGGCTACTTTTTGCCAAACATTGGGCTATTTTTTGGGGTATGATTGGTTATCAAGTGTCTAAATTTGCTGTAATATTTGACGGGGAAAATTCTTGGTCAGAAATTACAAGGCTTAAAAAGATTAACGCTAGTAATTGAGGATGAAAGACACAAAATCTAAGATTAATTTAGTCTGTTCCAAATGGCGAGAAATATTTGGTTTTTATCTCTCCACGGGCAAAAGTAATCCAAGCGTATGCGCGCAATTATAGCCACATGCATGCGGTTTTGGGCACACGCAAATGATGCACAGTGCGCTTGTTGCCTTCAGCGCGCCCGCATCCTTCTGTATTCATTCGCTACTGTAAGAAGGCTTCGCCAATTTTGAACTGATCAAACTATACATTTAATACACAAACATTTGTCAGGTGCCAATTACATATGAAGGAGATTTAGTTGGAAAATTGGTTTTCCTCTTACAAATCCACGCCTGTACATATAAATAGAATTATCGAAACTATGGTAATATAATAATATCATAAGTATTGAGATTTGTATTATCTGATAGATGCGATGGGGACTAATGCATAATGATAAGCAGTTAGTTACCGCTCGCTACAGAAAAGGTTGTTTGACCCAAAACTACAGTTCTCTTACATATCATAATAGTGCCAATCACATAGTGCCATCAGAACCTATATGTTATGGCTGCCATTTGTAAGACTTGATCGATAAGAAAAAGATAAAGTCACCCACCTTTATTTAAAATGATCAAACAGAGCAGCTATTGTGCGCATCCTTTAAACATTTACAATAAGGTGTCTTTGCAAAGACAATATACAATAGCTGCTTTGAGGGCTTTATGGGAGTGATCTGACACAAGACAAGTAACTTCTCACACTTTCCACGCGGCTGTAAGTTTTACCATATACAAAACAGAATTTTCAGAAACCTTTCCCAACTTTCAAGGTCTACCTCAACGATTACTGAACAAATACTAGGCATGTTTGTACTTATTACAATGCATTTCTCATGGCGATTCCAAATATGGTAATGAAATTAAATAATGTTGACATTTTTGAAACATTTTGTCAACATTTGGAATGTCGTCTGCAGCCGCCTGCCGCATGGAAAGCGTAAAAAGACAACCTTATTTTCAAATGATCCTTTTTGTTGAATGTTGCGCTACTGTGCATCTTTGTCCCATGTGAAACTGTTTCATCACCAAACTACTGCTACTTACACAATTTCAATTAAAAGCATATTATGTGATCTTTTCCTGGGAGCGCCCTCTATTCATGATTTTTTTTAAGAAAGAAGATTTTCTTGCAGCTTTACATTTCGGATCATAAATCATGAATATATTCCAAGTTACAGAGCGATACGATTCCCAATTACCTCAAAATCATGGTTTTAGAGTGAATTTAGAGTAATAAGTTGTTGGCACAGACTCTGACAGTTTATTTTCACTCTAAAACCATAATTGTGAAGTAATTAAGAATCGTATCGCCCTGTAACTTGGATTGTATGTACGATTTATGATCAGAAATGTAAATCTGCAAGAAAATCTGTTAACAATTTTTTGTCGAGGATTGAGGGCGTTCCCTGGAAAAGATCACTTAATATACCTTTAAACAAAAGACCAGGAATAAAATATAAATTCCCCTTCACATATCCCTCCAATGAGCTTCCTAAATTGCCTATGACCTGCATAAGGCAGCTTTAGCCTCATACAGCCTTTTAGCATGCACTACTCCGCACACAAACCCTAATCACACCTTAAGCCCTATCATAGTCTATAATAGTCACACTCGGGTAGGAAATGACAGAGTAGGATTTACAGCACAGATCGTAACCATGGCAACCTGGTACTTAGAAGTCAAGTTCAGCTTTTCAGATCAACTGTGGAGAGATAATTTTGCATTACTATGTTAAAACCCATAGAGTGATTATTCACCACAGACTTTGTGTGCATGAGAATTTAGTTTAGACTGAACTTTTACAATTTTATACCATGTTTATTTTACTACAATATTGTTTAAGATTTCTGAAGTTTTCTAGTGTATGGCTTCATAATATTAATATGACATCAATTTCCTTGTATATTATATTTTATATGTTAGAAATAAATTAAATGAGAAAAAACACCCAAAAAACCATACAAATTAACCCAATAATTTCACAAAAAAACAATTATTTAGCGACAATCCATTCGGAAACATTTTGAAATGCCAAAACATAAAATACAATTTTGTTATGTTAAGATGGTAAACTTCCGTTAATTATTATTTTAATAAAAACATTTCAATAGGCATAGGGTCTTTATATTACTTCTTCACCCATGAGCACTACCTGCCTATTCAACAATGTTTATAATTGGTTAATTTCAAGATAGTTCTCATTTGAATAATTAAGGCCTAAAAAATTCTTATTTTTCTTTTCTTTTTTGTTGATTTTTTGTTGTTGATTTTTTTTAAATAAGTTTAAAAAAGTTCTCTGAAGCTTGGATTAGCAAAAAAAAAAAAAAAAGTTTCTGAAACAGACTAGCTTCTTTGTTTGGCCTAAGCAAACTATCACAAATTAGCCTATACTTAGAAACTTTGCTCCCATTTTGAGACAAATGAATTGAAAGCAAAGGTTTTACATACAAATCTGACAATATTGGGATTCGAACCCAGGACCTTCCCGTCCCAAAGCGAATGTCATACAACACAGCTAGGCAGTCAATGCTGTAGCTATTTTAACCCTACAAATTAGGTCGGGTAAAGCCCATGATAGTCTGTCTATGTGTATTATGGAATAAATCTGTATTATAACCTCATACAATACAAGTCTTTGCACTATACTTATTTGTGATAGCTTACTCACAGGTACTGTATAACCAAAATTGTATTATGGTTAACCATATAGAAAATCTGTGATAGGACACATATGTGACGTGATCAAGAGGAATGAGTCGGATGTCGGGGAATCCCAAATTGAGATATGGCCAATTCAAAATGGCGGATTACATAAGTTTTGACGGAAATTCATGTATACAATTTGACATAACTTTGGAACAAAACGTCGTATCGACATGGGGTTTTCAGTTTCTGAAAGCTCTAGGTGTTTTCTTTAAAACTGTATTAACAACTCATTTTCGACCAGGATCGACATCCGACTCATTCCTCTTGATCGCGTCACATATTTGTATGGGAAATTATATTATGGTTAAGCTCAGGTTCCACCACCCTATTTCCACCTACTGTCAAATCATTATCATTTACTAACTAACCAGATTTACAAACTTTACCAAGTTCACTGTAAAAGTAGAATTTCTTGCGGGTGTAATTTTGTTTGCAACTTTGCACAATTTTGATTGTTTTTATTTTCCCCGATTTTGAGCTTCCTTACATTGACCTACATACAAAATAAAAACATTCGCTCGTTTTTATTTTTCGCACTTGCTCAATTTATCGCGAAAAGCGCAAAAATAGCACTTATACAGTATCAGCCAGCCAACAGCCAAATTAATTTCAACTGTCTGAAAGAAAACCTCCTGTATTTTATTTCCCAACAATATCGCAACTCCACGGTACAAATCCAATGACCCCGACTATTTCTGAAGTAATAAAAGATGTTGACAAGTTGGTGGAAACCACAAGATCATTGTGTGCAAATTGTGGCCTAGACTGACAATAGCAGTTTCTTACTAAACGTTCAAGCTTAGCTAATACCCATGCTAGAATGAACACATGGAAATTCCCGTGGAATGACGCAAATAATTTTTAGTCAGTTTACCGTTATTTTGTTTGTTCTCCCTTGGCTCTTGCAAGACTCTGAGAATCATTCTCAGACAAACATTCTATCAGCTTAAACCCCCTGAGAACTACCAGCCAATTGGTCAGAAAGATGGATACATCTTTTATTGCACCAATGAGAGACATTGTTAGAATAATTGAATCCCTGATAAAGATTGGAGTGACAATTTTAAGAAGCAGTATTTTAATTGGTTATTCATATCAGTGTATCTTGTAATCAACCAATCATAAACATTGTTAAATAGGCAGTAGTCTAGGAGTAGAATATCTTCAATCAAGTCAATGTCGCTTACCCGCCGCAATTATAATCTCAAATAAGACATTGAGAGGGCTATGGTAACTGAAATGCATCAAATTTGTATTTCCCAACTAGCAAACCACCACAAAACTGACAGGCCTATAATACCCTTTGGGCCGTGTTCTCATACTAAATACGGTTTTCTAATCTAACTAACCTTATCGAGCACTCGTGGAACAACTATTACTTGTGTCTAAATCAAACGCGAGATTATCTTTTAAACAACATGTTCAACAAAATCCGGTTTTAAACTCTGCCAATCTTGTCCCAAGAGTGATCATGCGTTCACTGTAAACAGATATTCAATTTATTATGGCCCAAATGGTTTAGAAACTTAGATATCGATAGAATTCCTCAAATGCATGTGTATTTTCAAGACCATAAGATCTTCAGCTTGCACCGGGCACCGTTGAGTTATCATTCAAGGCATACAATTGGTGCACAAGTTAATAGTTAAACACGCCTTAAACTACTGTACCCATATCTAGAGTTGGACACTTCTCAGTGAGTTAGATGTGTGTTTTAGTTAAACACTTTTTAAAACGATGTGTTTAAAGTCAAAGTTAAACATGTGTTTAGCTTAAAACCGTGTTTAAACACCTACAAGAATACAGCATGATCTCTTTCACTTAATATACTGTAAAAGCCAATATTTTCGCGTACAGATATTTTCGCGGATTTTGATATCAAAGACATTTTGCGAATTGTTTTTTTCGCGGGCGACCGTCTGAAAGCATTGCATGAATGTGTAAAGCAATATTTTCGCGTGTTATAATTTTTGCGGAAAAAGATTTTGCGCGAAAAGCGCGAAAATAAAACCACCGCGAATATTTCAGCTTCTACAGTACTAGTACACCTACCATGAAACTGGTTTGTAGCTACTGGTATTTCCTGATTGGGGTCAACTTTGATTCATTTTTGGAAACGGCATTAATATTTGACACACCTACGCAAACCACAGATGGTAACATGTTTCTATCCATATACTATATAAAAGTGTACATTTTCATGCTTCACACATTTTGAAACAATTTTGCTATAGTTTTTATTTTCGCGATTTTGAGCTTCCTTACATAGACCTACATACAAAATGAATATATTTGTGCATTTTTATTTTCGCGCGAAAATAAATGTAGTGCGAACATTTCCACTTATACAGTATATAAAAGATATTATCTATAAATAGAAGAGACCTTTAGTAGAGGGTTTTGTCCAAGTTATAGTCACATGTGTTTCGTGTCATACAGAAACCAAACAAATTATTCTCATTTTAATAGCGTCATAATTACACCACATAATAACTGTCCCTGAGTGTGATTTCTGACAATTGATCCATCACCTTTTTTAATTCATAATGAAAAGTGTGGGGTGACTAGAGAGTTTTAAAAGTAGACTAAAAGAATAGGTATGACCCATTTGTTCATTACTTACTGAGCATAATAATCATACCTTGTTCTTTTGGTTAGTCATCAAGGGTATCACACTTTTTGTACCTGTTTACAGTCAATTCACAAAGATAGAAATAATAGGCCACATTCCCGACAGGTATCAAACAAATATTATACATATTTAAACAGGTATGCCATTGTAAATAGGAAGGTGACAATATGAGAAAAAGATCTTGCCCGGGAATCGAACCCATGACCTCTTGCTAACAGGATAAATTAACGCTTGCTGTAAAACCACTTAATTTCGCGAAGGGTGTGGATTTGCAAAATGAAATACCCTCGAAAACGACAATTTTGCATTGAATTGAAAGTAACATTGACATTTCCAGTTTCACATAGTTCCATGCCAGCAAATATAGCAGTAATTTCAAATTCGCGAAATAAAGTATCCACAAAATTATAGTGTTTTACAGCATTTTGAAATGGTTTTGTTTTATGGATGTGCACAGACAGAGTTTGTGATGTGCCCTAACACTGCAAATTATGAGCGTTTACTTTTGGACAAAATAAAAGTAAACTCAAAAGTAAATGCAATACTAAACACTTATGTGAGCCCAACAACAAGATGTTTTCCACCCAGCCTCTAATCAATAACTGTCCCATTATATCATAGATGGTGGAAACATCTGTGATAATATTCACTCACTTGGAGTGTGCGTTGAGGTCAATTGGGTGCAAAATGCAAGAAACGTTTAGTTTTGGGTTTACTTTTACGTTTACTTTTGTGTTTAGAATTGCGTTTACTTTTGAGTTTACTTTCAGTTTATCAAAAGTAAACGCTCATAATTTGCAGTGTAATGTAGAAAAATAGCACTACCAAGTAAAAATACAGTACAGATACCTTTGCAATCCTGATGTATCATGGTAATGAATACCACTGTTACACATACCCATGCACTCAAACTTCTAATGAATAATTTGGCAAGAAATTTCATTTTGTAAATCTGAGGTCCTTGCAAAAATTCAGTATACCACGTTACCAAACCAACACTTTTGGATGAATATCATGTTAAATGAACACACATACCCAATACCATTAAACTTCTAATGAATAACTTGGCAAGAAATTTCATTTTGTAAATCTGAGGTCCTTGCAAAAATTTAGATGGGAGTTGAAAAGTATACCACGTTACCAAAACCAACACTTTTGGATGAATACAATGTGCCACAATTAGAAAGTATAAGACCGGAAACCAATCTGTTCAGCAATATCGTCAACACAATACCGAGCGACCGAGTGTTACAGTTCAAAAGAAAATGCAGTAAACAAGACCTATTCATAGTTGGAGCGATCATGTACAGCAATTGTGTGTCGAGGACCTGTCTTTTTTATTCCCCTAAACTTGTTATTGAGCTGCCGTCAATTAGAGTTCAACAATAGCGATTATGCGCAGTTCCCAGGCATGCGTAACCTCCCCCTGACTGAGTAGTAACAATGGCTGTTATCTGATGCGCGCCCACCGTACGTTTGAATGCATTTGTGGACCGATATGGGTCAGATTTATCACGCAAGGGCATCTTGTTTTCTGTTATTCTCAGTTAACCCTAACGAATAATAAACTGTAAAGGAATTTAAGGTTTTGATCATTATTTCACATGTAATGGCAAGGCTTACGCCATAGCAATACCCCTTTGAAGGAAACAAGGAAATTGTAAGGGTCTTTGGTCTTTCATTTATTTGTATGAAGGGTTAATGCAATTATCATTGTATTGTAGGACCACTTTGAGGGAACTTGGGCAGAAATTTGAAAGGTTTTATAGTTTTTATTTTACAAGTAAGGTAAGGTTAAGGTTTACTGTTTGAATTGGGATTTAGACTATCAGAGAAGCCATTTGCTGGGGAATAACCCGGGGGGAGGGTGGGCAGTCAACTTTTTTTGGTAGGGGTGTGCCGCCCAGGGTCTCAAAAAGGGGGGCTACAGAACTGAACCGAGTCGATTTTATGACGAAAAATAGGGTTTAGGAACTGATTTTTTAAAAACGTAGGTCTTGAGAACTGGCCTAAATTTCAATTTTGATAAACAAAAACGCAAATTTTGGTGTTTGAACGCAAAATTTTCGAAGAATTGGGGCTTTGGAACGCAAAATTTCGCGATTTTTGAATTTTCAATAAAATTGGGGGTCTTAAGAACTGATGCAGGCTCAAAAGGGGGGGGGGTCATAAGAGCTAGCAGCAGAGGGTGAAAAGGGGGGGTCTTCAGCGCGGCACATACCTATACCCTTTTCCAATGTCAGTGCCCCCCCCCCCCCGGGAAATAACATTAGTAATCATCATTCAAGCAACTAATTATTCAGGGATGTAAATGGGTGTTTGATCCATTACCTAAACTTTTGACGCGAGCTTGTCCAAACGGCGTCAGGGCTTGCGCTTGGCATCAAACTTTTGACGCGAGCTTGTCCAAACGGCGTCAGGGCTTGCGCTTGGCATCAAACATTTATGGGGGCTTGTCCATAGAAAAGGCTACAAGGTATCACACCCCCCCCTTGTTTTTTTTAAAATAATTCCATGTTTTTTATAGCCTCATTTCTGGAATTCTGTGAATTTTGGAAGATTTACATCCTTGTTTCTTGAGATAAGGAACATGGCCCATATCCTCCAGGAATTACCAAAACAAGATCGCACATGTAGGCCAGTGTATTTTATAGAGTGTCTGACAAGAAAAGACGTATTCAGACATTGAAACACACAGTATGCACAATACTAGGTCAAAAGGTAAGGGCAGTCACAACAACGACCTACATTCAAAAACAAAAGAGCGCTCTCCTTTTTACAAATCGGATACTGTTTGACCACTTGAATACAAAGGCTGCAGATAGGTATCTATATTTATAATCTAATTATAATCAAGTGTGGACTTTCGTAATTAGTATTCTTTTTGCGACCTACTTACAGATCATTAACAAGAACTTACATATTGATATTTTGTTCCTTCTGTTTGCCTACAATTTATCTAGTGTTTCACAGTTTTATGCTTGAAACGAATACCGTCACCACCTTTTTCTAAACCCCCATGAAATCCCATTTGAAAAAAACTATGCTGGCAGCAAGTGCGGGCATGCAAGGTGATAAATGAGGACAGAATTGTATGGTCAAGTGTGGACTAAAACACTGTATTCCATGCTGGTGGACCTGGGTTCTACGACTGTCACCGGCAAGTCCAGTCCCCACCCCCCACTAAATCTTGCCCACCCCCCCCCCCCCCCCCCCCCCCCCCCGACAGTTTTGGTTTTTTCAACAATTCCACCTGCGTTAATGAATGGGTAGTCATTTTATACCTGAATGATTGTGAATACTGTAAAACAAGTTAAGTTCGCGGGAACTTTTTTCGTGAATTGCTAATCATCGCTAGTTTCGCGTAAACTTAATTTCGCGAACTTAAAATTTCTACCACTACTGTCATCTTCAAACACATCGATACGCGGCAATATAATTTCGCAAATTTGAGCTTCTCGCGAAATTCGCGAAATTAAATTGCTCGCGAAATTAACTTGTTTAACAGTATACCAATGACAAGGCCAAAGAAATTGAGTGGGCACAATCTCAATGACTAGGCAAGATCAGAGCTCATAGTAATAGTAGCATCTTTTATTATTCATTTATTCATTCTTATTCATTTTATGAATTCTTTTCATACATTCAATTATGTTGTTCCTGTTTTTGTGTGCATAAGAGTAATAAAAGTTGTACTACACCCACCTATCTCAAGTATAAACAAAACTAGGAAATTGTGGGGTGATTTTTTTTAAATGTTAATGGTCCACAAAATATTGATTCGTCTTCAAATTGTCAACATTCGATTTATTAATATTTACCAGACTGTAACAACAATGATTGACTTTTATTACACACACTTTCTTAATATTCACAAACTTTTTTATTTTGAACATAAATCAATTAGTCAAGCCCTTAAATAATTAGCTTGGTCTGTACATGAGAGTAAAAACAAATTCCGAATATTTTTGATTGCACTACTAATTGTGACAATTATTTCAAAAATCAAAATCAAAATAAGCCTCGTCTTGTAAGTCGCTGACAGGCAGGCCTAAGGTGAGGTATAAATCATGCATATTTTCCTTACGGGAAACCAGATTATTTTAAATGTGGCCATTCTACACAGTCAATATTAGCTCTACAAATAATGAAATAAGAAAGGTGATACTAACGGCTAAAATATTCATATCAGCAGCACTTTTCTAGTATCACTTCTACCAGAACGGAAACAGAGTGTACTACCATATTGTGATCAAAAGTGAAACTTAATCTTATAAATGTAAAGGAATGTTTCACTCTGATGGATACCTGTGATTTAGTAACCTTAGTAATTAGGCCAAGAAAAAAACATTTTTGATTGTTCTCGTCCGAACAACCCTTATTTTGTAAACTTGGGGAAAAAGAGTTGTTTTTTAAATTTTTAGTGTAGGCCTACAAATGAATACCGACTCTTACTTTGGAAAATTCAAGAAAAAGGTTTTTTCTCTCCAGAATCTTGCTTTCTGCATGGAATTTCATGAAAATATTATAAAAACAGTTTCTTTACTCCTCTAAACTGTTTTAAAACATGAATGAAGTAAAAGTGAAATATCCTAATTCACATCTTATTTAGCAACTATTTTAAAAGTTAAATACACCTTTTGAATATGACTTATAAAAAAATAAAAAATCTGACCGCCCTACCCTTCTCTTAGGAGGGAATCTATGGACAATCAACAACAATTTTTTTTTTTTTTGGCCTTGGTGGCTATTGGGCTACTGAGCAAAATTGAGGCAAAGGTTTAAGATACAGTGTTCACTTTTTGCAAGTTGGGCTACTTTCTGGAACCTACGATTCACTACGGCAAAAAACAATGTCCACACACGCATGCTACAGCATACAATTCGATGACGTCATCAACCGAGCTGATATGCGTGTACGACATCGTTGCCCGAGCGAGCGTTGGACGTGACGCTGACGCGACGCTGTGATCGGAAGGTCCGGGGGTTATTTCTATTATATTATATTCGCTGCGATTATTTGGGTAAAAAAATCATACTTTTCCACACAAAAACATAGCCTGGCTGGTTAGGATTAATACACCTGATGTGCTGGACCGTGGAAGCCTTTGATATCAATCATAAAGGGGTAAAAAAAAAAGAAGTCCCCCCTCTAAAATAAGATTACTTTTATTTACATGTAAGTCCCCCCCCCCCCCCCCCCCCAACATTAGATTACTTTCACTTACATAACTCTACACACAATTAGAAAAACAGTCACATTTCCCCAAAATGATGTTTTCAGAAAAAGTGGTACCAGTCAATTTAAAAACTCTTCTCTCATGATTTTTTTAAACGCAAATTAGACCAAGTTTGTTTGCATAACTCCGCACATGATTAATCATTTTGAGAAATTTAAAGACTTGTGAAAAGAGAAAGTGCTTGGCTTCTCACAAAAACTTTCTCCGGTTCAATATCATGTTCACTATTCCCAAAAGTGTCTTACTTACCCTTTATATCGCTCAATTGTATTCCACTTTTATCAGTGACAGTTCTTTTATGCTGGAAATTTGTTTCAGTTCATTGAACAAAGCAGTTAAATCAATAAAATAAAATAATGATCAAAATTATCTATTTACGAGCCTTCCATCCACGTATTAATAGCATAATGTAATTAAACCTGAATTAATCCAGCAATATACAGTCCACGACTAGACAGATACAATAACAATAACGTTCCAATAAAATCAGGTGGTCAATAACCCTAATGCTATTGAGCGCTAGTAACGAAGCCATCAACCTTTTTCAAGCATGACCTGAAAAATGCTGCACAAGAGTGTTTGTAAACAGGATTTGTACCAGGGATGTACGTAGCTAGAAAATGTTGAGTGCCGGCGAACAGAGTAGGTGTAGCGAACGAAGTGCAGTGGATCACGGCATGAGGGCCCGAGGACTGCTCAATGATTTTGAGGGTTTTTTAATGCACTTTGTGGGTTCCTGCCACCTAATTCCTTGTTTCGAGAGCCAGTATAATGATTCTATCCAACAACAACAACAAGTGCCGGTCGGCCAGCGTGAATGTCGGGCCGGCTTCACCCAACCGGCGCGGCGACATCAATCCACCATCATTCAAGGGATTCATGTCCTGATAATTTGAATACATTCTCTTGTACCACAAGATGGCTGGTATGACAATTAACACTTTCCACGCGGCTATTAGTTTTACCATATATGGGAGGGAAAAGATAAATAATTAATTTCAAAAACATTTTATATGAGGCCTATTCTCTGAATACAAAGGCAGCATTTGTTTCAGTTCAGTTCATTTCACAACATATAAAAAATGTATGGAGAGAATTTACCAGAGAATTTCTTATTACTTATTAATAACTAAGAACTGCTCTTTGAATACAAGCACTACACATAATTTAAGCTCACCAAACAAATTAAACAATCAATAATAACAATAATGGTTTTTAAAGTAAAACCGATAAATACTTAATGTATGTATTATAAACCGCCCTTCCCATTCCCATCCGCAACACAAGCGTGTTAATATCCCAATCTAATCAAGATGGAAAATAAGTGCCAGCCATTCCACCCGCTTTCATCAATTGACTTGAAACAAACCGCAACAACCATCACAATTTAATCAGGCGGGTGGTTAAGGAGGCAATTCCATAATGGAAATGACTTTTTAAAGTGGCGATCGATCTCCCCATAATCGGCCAATCAATAACCACGCTAATATAATTAAGTCTAAGGACAATTCTAGCTCACTTGGTTGTCAATTATATACACAATGATTTCATCAAGATCTAGGGTCTGCCAAAAATGTGGATTTTCAGAAAAGAAACAGCAACAATATCACCTCCAATGGGAGAACACCCCCCCCCCCCCCTCCCCCACCCCACCGAAAGTGTTGAGTATTTCTTTACTTTCAGAACAAAAATAATCTCTCAAAATGAATTGATTTTGGGACGTTTGTTTCAAGCTGTTTCAAATTGGAGCAGGTATACTGATGATATTGACTGCCTCTGGCTTCTTGACCTTTTCCCCCTTTAATGCCAGTTCACCACAATCAGGTATTATTACTATGATGGCATTCGGTCAAAAAGATCCATTTCCCAGGGAATACGCCTTGGCAAACGGTCAAGTGTTCCCTACCGTATTCACAAGACACCTCAAGTTACAGGTTGATAATGACCGCTTCTCAATCACCTGGAATTCTGTGAAAATGTCATAAAAATGTCACTGTCGGTACAATTAAATTCCAGAATTTCCTGCTATGTCTCAGCCTCATTTTCAGAGGAGAAACATCTCACAAGATTTTTTGCCTGATTGTTAATTTTTAAATAAAGTATAATTCTGGCAAGTGCTTTCAGTGGTAGAAAGCAAATCTTTAGTTCCAGGCGAGTCTACACTACACACACACCCCCCCCCCCCCCCCCCCCCCTCCACCCCCCAATACGCCAAATCATGCCATTTCCATGTTTCGGGAATTATCAAGCTGAACGAATCTGTAAATCTTCTGAATGTAATCAGTGCTGCCTCCATCCAATCCAATCACTCACACAGCGTTCAAACCTTATTAAAAAGCACAAACTTTCCCTATTAAAATCCACACTACACACATCAAACAAATGACGTAGATGGCTGAATGGGACACGCGCTTAATTTCCCACTGATTTGCCTCTCAGACCATGCTCCACTCGTCCGTTTCATTCAATATCGATGCTATTTTTACACTACGCAATCGAAATCGATGACGTCACCGTCATCCCCCTAGTCGTCTACAGAGTATCTCTGTCTTAATCAAACACGGGAAATGGATGGACTTTAATCACGCATCACTCCCTTTTCTTTGAAGCGTTACCACCCATCCAAACTAGTCTGCCAAATTGGGCCCAATTGGGCTACTTCTGAAGATGAAATAGATCTCTACAGACTACATACAGTTTGGCAATTTGGGCTACTATTTCTCCCATTGAAACCAATGGTCATGAAATAACTATACTCTATTTGGCTTCCTCTGGACGGTGACATAACTTATCAGGCGCATCTTTTATGCACACATATGTATCTTCAGTCTTTCAACGCTCGTGTGTTTACGCCAGTAGGCGTGGGCGTTATATGCTGCAATTAGTAGAATACGCAGTTACGTCACTGTCTCGTGATGGCCAAATAGACTATTACAGGCTACGTTTCAACGTAAATCTAGCTCTGGTAACGAGCTGCAAGCATAGCAAGATGCGACCAACTATAGAGCTGGGTCTTTGCTACCAAGATTTAGAGGGGCACATTTGTTTCAATTTGATTTCAATTGACATGCGAATTGCGGCGATTCCCATACAACCTCGTCCCATGCCTCCTTCAGACCGTACAGATTGAAGTAGGCGTTGTCAGAGCACCGTGGTTCGGAAGTCACATAGAAATGGTTGTCCCGTGCATCGGAAGAGCAATCCCCGAGCATGTTAAACGTCACAGACTCCTTCGTAAAGAGTAGGGGATCATCCCGGGTCTGTATTTGTAGGCCATATATATACATGTATTCCTACTATGCTAGGGATACGCAGTGCGCCTTTGCTCACATGTGAGTTTGCACTTCATAGGGAGAAGAGAAACATTTTGGGCTATTGACGAGGCATGTGTCTAGTGCTACTTAGATCGAGCTACTTGGGCCAATGTTCTGTGGCAACACTGCTCTATTCCCCTTTAACCGATCCTCAGCAGACACACAGTGTAATAACCAATTAAATCTGCGGACCCGTGTTCCCAAACTCTCCATCTAGTAGCCCAGTAGAACGAATAGCACCACTTTTTAGCCAAGTTACGATGCATAGAAACCAGTGGTAAGGACAATGTTTGGGCTGCTTTTCTAAACGACTTGGAGCATCTTTGTGTGCACATTATTAAGCAACACTGTCTTTGATAGACGAACACAGACTTTCTTATATTGCGTCCTTACACGTGCTATAAATACTGCACATTGGGGATATATTTAGAATGATTAAGGCATTTTTACAAATGATGAAAGCCCATGTTGAAGTAAAATGATTCCCGGGCATTAAATTGTGATATAATATTGCTAGGACAAGATAGTTGTATTATATCACTAAGGCCAAATTAAATTAATTGTTTGTCTCAAAGCTCCTCTCCTGTTGTAAAACTAATGCGGAATGCGGGATTTTTCAACAATTTTTTTTAAAAAAAATTTAAATATAAAATATTGAAATCCTTGTAAAAGTGAACTTTTGTATTTAAGATGTGATCAATGAAAATCTGAAAAATCTGTGAAATTTTGTGATTTTTTTTTTGTTGAAAAAAAGAAGAAAAAAAAGAAGTTTTTTTTTCAGATTTTTGTTTTTCTAATGCGCATCAATAAACTAACGCGCGCGGGAGCTTTGAGACAAACAATTAATTTAATTTGGCCTAATAAGACAGGTTTATATACTGTACCTTAAGATTCACAAGTCTTGGCTTTGGTTGGATGGATCTGAAAAAATACAAAAACAGAAAACATTAAATTATATTTTAAACATATAGATTTGTAATTCAAGTCTAAGAGATAAAGCGTGTGGTGGTCAATGATATGTTCAACGGAGAACACTGGGCTCATTCAGTGCGATGTAATTTAACTGTGCGATGAAACTATAGACGATATAGGACATTCTAAACCACAAGACGGCACATCCCGCTTCTATACACCTGAGACCACTACGGCTTATAGCTCTTTACACACGTATCACGAACCAATGGCTGACCTGGCAAATCTCCCTTCTAATTCATCTTTGAATAATTTCTTAACATGACCTAAAAAAACCTGCCCTAAGCTAGAAGTAGAAGGGAAAAGCTAACTATATAGCATACGACGCTCTGCCACTAATAGGATTGATGTGGAGTGAATACACTTACAAATAAATGCATCAAACTTAAGGTGGGTAAATGGGCCAACGAGATTGCATTTATATTGTAAAACCAAAATTGTTCGAGTGCATTTAAATTTCGCTAATTTTGAGAGGGTCACTTAGTCTTAAAAATGCCATGAATATTTCCAATTTACCTTGTAGCTGTGCATTGCAACGTTACACAATGTAACTCTGAAGTTGACATGCACAAAATTGTCAGGCAGTGAATTAGGCCAGTAAAAAGGGGCACTTGGCGCTGAACAGTAAACTGTGCTATGGCTGGTCAAAGTTGAGTATCGAGAAAAATGGTCTGGAAGTAGATTTTTGTTTTTTTCATCAGATTACCTTTCCTTAACCCTAACTCTACTACACCACACGGCAACTGGGCGGAAAAAAATGTTTTTATAACCCGGCGTGCAGGTTTTTGTGCTACAAAATGGACCCAGGCTATATAACGAGGCGAATATACTTTGCCGAGTGTGACTGACAGCCATGGTGTAGTGGCTAGGATCTGGGCCTTCGTGCTGGAGGTCCGTGGTACAAATCCCAGGGGGGGGGGGTCGGGGTGACCTTTTTGGTGAATTTTGGGGGTCGGAAAACAAATCTGTTGCCGTGTGGTGTACTAGAGTTAGGGTTAAGGCTTAATGTCTTTAAAAGTCATCATAATTTATTTTAATATCTACTTAACTGACTAGAAAAGTATTAATGTTATTAAGTTTTTCTAACACCTTCCATATTAAATCTTCTTAAAAGTTACCCCAACTTTAAAAAACGTTTTCTCTTTAATTGTATTATTTCCAAAGCTATTAGTATTAGATGAGCCGATACTAAGAGAGCCATAACTATCGAACGGAATGTCCAATTTGGATAAATAATGCATTCAAATAAATGTTAGATAACTGGCTTTAATAATACATAAACATCTCAATTTTGATTTATGGAGATAAGTGCCCGCTCACTTTTGATATGCTGCACCACAAATACATTTTTTCCATGTGGAAAATTCAAGTACAAATCTGGGCCATCAACTGCCCACACTGCTAAGGGACGCACCATTTGATTTTCGGGGGTGAATTATTTTTTTTGGCCGCCATAACCCTAACCGCACTGAATCTCACTAAATCTCACTGCCAGAAACTATCTCCAGGCACGTACGTGCTGCTGCATTGCCGCGATGACGTCACCTACCGCAGGCATATGTGGCCACGGAGTTTGTGGCCGCATATGACCTAGGGAGTTAGCTCAGTTGGTAGAGGGACAGACTTGGGTGCGGATGGTCCGGCGATCGAATCCCGGGGGGTGCTGGGTGATTTTTCGGGTAAAAAAAATAGCACTTTTTCCCCCCTCCCCCCGATAGGCACAAAAAACTAGCTTTACTGGTTAGGGTTTTAAGGGGTGAATTGGGTGGGGTAGAATTTTTTTAATTTTTTTCAACTCATCAGGGGGTGAATTTTTTTTTTTGCCCGCACAGAGGGTGAATTTTTTTTCTCCAAAAACTTCCTACCCCCCCTGAAAATCTAATGGTGCGTCCCTTTAAAGCTGAATATGAATAATCCCATACCAAGAAAATGCTGACCTGTGATTACTGACATTTACAACAGCCCAGATTTCCTCAAACTCAAAATCTCCCCATTTCACAGGGAAGCCCCCTCCTACATAATTATTGACAAGATAGCATCTAACCACACACAAAGCCAAGCTAGGGGCAAGATTTGTCTACACTCTCATATATACCCTTTCACTAAAAAGTGTTTTAATTTGACAAGGACCTTCAAAATTTAGCCAAAAGTATTTAGTAATACTGTAAAGCAACAACATTTCGCTAGCATTTTAAATTTCGCTAATTTCTCTAGATTAAAATACCCCAATTAAGATTTTATACATAGGTTAACATAGCAAAATGATTCAAATAAGTGAAATTAAAATGCCACAGAAAAGGTGGTATTTTTGCAAATTTACTACATTTTCAGGCCGTGACATTTTAGTGTTTTACAGTGACTGAATTTATTAATGCATAGAATGTAGCATAAAAATCAGAAATTGTATTAAACCCCTGTCAAAATAGCCCCTTTTGAACCCCAAAACAGCAATGCTGACGACTGCTACGATTGACTCCTGTGGGCAGTCACCCCCTGTTCAGTTACTTATCCTTTAGCCAGGATGCATTGGTTGCCATGGTAACCACTGCAAATTCAAACCGGTAATGTACGAGGAGATTTTCAATGGATTTGTGATGTAGATTACTGTACAAGACTTCAGTGATCAGTTTCACCATGAATGGAACATCCTTCCATCTCAGCCAAGAAACTGTATAATCCAATATTTTCACTTACAGATAGATATTTCTGCACTTTTTAATATCACTCGCACTTTAAGGCCAGGGGTGTGTGTGCTATAATTCACAGTTGCTGCTATTCATTATATTTAGAAGTAATGAGAATTGTCTACACTTTCACACATATTTGTGGGACATTAATTTCACATGTTCTTATCATTCTGCAAAATATGCGACCACAAAACCATACCAAAATATCATCTCTTACAGTTAGCAAAACGCTAATAAAGAGAAGAGGCACAATTTTTTTTCTATTGTACAGAAAATTACCCTCCAAAATCATCCTATGGGGTAGTTGCAGGTTATGTGGCTCACATTTAGCAAATTGTCTTCACATGAATGCATTTGCTATATCACTGTTCATACAAAACCCAATTTTTGACAATTTCAGGGTGCCACTAAACACCAAAAAGAGGCATGATACATCCAAATGTGTTACCGTCTACCTAAGTTGCTGAAGTTGAGCAAAAGGTCAGTGCGGGGCGACTTAAGCTTTGCTCCCTGAGCCAGTTTTTGCTTTGTCCCTGTGGAAATATATTTATTGCAAATTCGCTCCGCTCCGCAAATGGACAAGTTCAATAAATTAATACATTCGAGTTTTTTAAAGATGAGAGCTTACGAAAGCTTGAAATTTAAATTTGATCTTACGCACCACCTTACCACCCCCACAATAAGCCTGCCTTCCCTGTTTATGCAGTGTAAAAACACAAGAACAACCAACCAACAATCATCATGTACAGGGTGAGTCAAAAAAGAGTTAACCCTAATTGGAAAAAATAAAATAAAATCTGGAACCATCTGGAAAAAATCACGTTATATGATGATACCGTTAAGTAAATATGACTATTTCTGTACAGGAGCTGTTTTTTTTACCAAAAACATGGTTTTCAAGCTTAACGAGCTTAATAATGTTTACTAGGATTATGATGTAAAGCATTACAAATCTTGTTTATTAAAAGAATTAAGTAAACAATAGACCTGTTCAAAATTGTCTCCTAATAGATTAAAACATGAAATATGGAATAATATGACAAAATTACCACACTTTAATCATTTCATAACAAAGGAATTGATCCTTTCGCTGTCGGTATTGTAATTTTTTATTGGTCATGGTCGTATCTTATGAAATATATTGGTCAAGATCTGGAAGCGTGTTCGGACGTTAAATTGGTCACTTTTATTCAAAACAGCGTAAAATAAGTTTCCCTCAACCAATCTAAACCAGATAAAATTCATATTAAAGCTAATTGATTTATCTTTATACCGTAGTAAATTGTTTTGAAAACAAACAAATACTTTTTTCTAAAAAAATCTCTGAAGTTGAGCAAACTTTTTTTGACTCACCCTGTATTGAAGTAGGAAGTAACTTAATAAGACGGAGCAAAATTACCTGGAAAAACCATATTCTTTTATTCTATCTAATGTACAAAATGACAAAAGTCCTAGATGACTTCCTTTATGACTTATTCAACAGGGAATGAAATAAATGATGGAAAGGGAGATTACAAAACAAGATTTCGCTTTTGTCTAGGTTCACACAACCTTTTCCCTTTTGATGCTCACAAAAACTTCTATCGCCCAGGTAGCAAATGCCAGATTTAAATTTATATCTGCTTCAAAATCGCACCTTTTCCAGCTGGCACTACAGATCTTGAGCACTACAGGTTCTATTTTGCTGGGTTAAAGTTAACCCTTTGAGAACTACCTGCTGATTGGTCAGAAAAATGGATATATTGTTTGTTGCACCAATCAGAGACATTGTTAGAATTATTGTATCCCTGGTAAAGGTCGGAGTGAAATATTTTAGAAGCAGTATTTTGATAAGCAACCATGCCCACGATTTGGTATTATTATTTATATGGGCCTTTCAAATGGTACAATAAAAGTGCGTATTGAATATTGTGCACCAAGTTCCCTGATGTGCGTCCAATATTCAAAAAATATTGCCGTCCAATTTTTTGTTTGCGGCGCAGAAGATTTGCGCGTGAGTATGTATGCGCAGACAAGGTCAGTTCGGGCTAACTTATTTTATTTTTTTAGAAAACAGTCTTGTTATATAAATAATAATAATAATAATAATATTAAATGTCTTATTTTCGGGTGATACAAGAATATATTGCACTCGCTATATAAATAATTTATTGCACTTGTCGCTGACTCGTACAATATTTTTATAGCTTGTGCAATATATTCTTGTATCACCCGCAGAGCCATCCAATATTAGATAATTGTTTACTGTAACTAACCATTCATTCTGGGGGGGGGTGAAATTTAATCCCATATAAGGACAGGACAACTAACACTACTCCTATCTTCCTAAGCGTTTCACAAGAAATACTTCCTGTATTGGCATTGCATCATCTAAAGTACCTGTCATAGGAACAACTTCCTGTCTCATAGTTGACTCACATCAACAAGATCCGGGAACAGCCTGGGTTTACTAGCAAACATTACCACGGAAACCGTAAATGCTAAGCTATATCCTTCCTATTACTAGCGGAAGAAAAATAATAACTCCTCCATGTCAAGACATGTCTCGTCCATTTAATCAGACATATCATCAAAAATGTACGCAATTGTTCCCCTGCCAAAGTGATGTGCGACAAACCAGTATAAACAACCACAAAAAGGCGGGCTAAATTTAGTAACATAACAAGACAGACTTCCCAGCCTCCCACCGCTGCCACCATTGTGAATCCCACGGCTGACACCAATGGGGGAAAGCCAATGCTATCTCCACACTGGAAACAAGCGCTGTTCCTCCTGCTGCTGCTGCCTCATGGCTTGATGCGATCATCACCGTCATCATCCGCGGGACACGCATTCATTCACTACTAGTGGCGATATTACTCTGGTATTACAAATATTTCATCTATTCCCATTCACAAATTACCAAGAGATCCTAAAGACATCCTCATCAACCTATAATGCCACCAACATAGTTTACCACCGTCAGAGTCTGTTTCCTGCGCTGGGATGACAGATAAAACCTGCCTTAGCTAGTTAGTGATCGTCCCCAAGAAATACATCAGATCGTGCTATGGCGGGTCTATATGGTGAACTAATCTGTTTAACAGCGAGACTAGACAATCGTATTTCCAGATCAATGGTTATTACATCTGCATACACCAAGACTTTACATCAGAATATAGAGTTTTTGAGCAATTAATCATAATATATACCAATTGACCTGATTTCCCCGTAAGATTTTAGTATAAACGAGACCCATGCTGACAGATATTTTGCCATGAAAGCTACCTCTGAAGCGCTACAAATTCCTGTATACCTACTTAGTAGTGAGAGTAAAAAACATCCCCTGTCCATTTCTTGATCGTAAATTTAACTCACAAAAGAGATAAGTACATCAGCACTACAGAAGTGTATGATCAACCATCTTTGAATTGTGCTACAACTTCCCACCTTCCTAGAACCTAACACTTTCTACGCGGAAGTCATCTTTAGACGACAGTTTCAGAATTTCAAAAACAGTTTTCAAAGATGTCAAAATTAATGCATCTCATCACCATATTTAGAATCACCATGAGAAACTAATTAAAATAAGTACAAACATGCCTAGTATTGGTTCAGGAATTCTTGAGATAAGACTTTGAAAGTTGGGAAAGGTTTCTGAAAATCTGTTTCGTATGGTAAAACTAATAGTCGCGTTGAAAGTGTTAAAGGTATATTATGTGATCTTTCCAGGGAACGCCCTCAACATCGAAAAAAAAATAGAAAGCAGATTTTCTTGCAGATTTACATTTCTGATCATAAATCATGCATACATTCCAAGTTACAGGGCGATACGATTCTTAATTACTTCAAAATCATGGTTTTAGAGTGAAAATAAACTGTCGGAATCCCGACAGTTTATATTTTTCACTCTAAATTCACTCTAAAACCATGATTTTGAGGTAATTAGGAATCGTATCGCTCTGTAACTTGGAATGTATGTATGATTTATGATCGGAAATGTAAATCTGCAAGAAAATCTACTTTCAAAAAAAAATCATGAATAGAGGGCACTCTCTGGAAAAGATCACATAATATGCCTTTAACCATATTATCACACTACTGAATCAGTAAATATAGAATAAATTGCTCTAAATTAAACACTTCCCATTGCAGCTTTCCAAGACAGAACGAGGCCAAAAAAAGAGAAAAGATTAAGACTACGTTATAAATATATTCCTATTAACCCCCTGAGAACTACTGGCCGATTGGTTAAAAAGATGGATACATCATTTATTGCACCAATGAGAGACATTGTTACAATAATTGTATCCCTGATAAAGATGGGAGTGAAATATTTCACAAGCTGTATTTTAATTGGCTATTCAAATGAGTATATATTGCAATAAACCAATCAGAACCACTGTAAGATAGGCCGGTAGTGCCCAGGGGGTTAAGCCTCTGTATAAAGCACTGTCGATCGATTTGGAATTTGATGAAAATTAAACACTACCTCGGGCAGTTTTTCATGAGAGATGGAGGAAATAGACAGAGACCTATTAGGCCAAACAAAATAAAAGGTTCGTCTCAAAGCTTGCGCGCGCATTGGTTTTGAAATGCCAAAATACCGCGTCTGAAATGCAGAAAATTGTCAAATCAATTTTTTTTTTCCCTACAAATTTTTATTTCGAGTTTTTATTAAAAATATCGGCAGATTTTCCTTTTCTCAAACTTTTACATGACTCAGGTCTTCAAAAAACGCTGCTCAATTGTTCTTATACACAACTACATCACAATATTCATTTCAAATAGAAAAAACAAATATCAGAAAGTGTCAACGGTTGCAAATAGTAAGAGTAAAAATTGCCACACAAATAAAAAAATGTAAAAAATAAAAAAAAAAGGAAGACAAAAAACAGCGCGCGTCGCCCGATTTTGAAGCCTTCGCAAGCTTTGAGACAAACTTTTATTTTTGTTTGGCCTTACGCTATAGATATTCCATTTGAATAACGCAAGCTTAACCATCACAACGTCTTCTCAACAAATATTCAATACTGAATCAGAAAAAAAGGTTTTTACTCAAATCGACGCTTACATTTGTATGTTCGAAGTGATATGTTTGTGAGACACCCTTCATCTATCCTATAAATAACATCCTCTTCTATATCATACAAAAAACAAAAAAAATCCAATACTGAATCATGAAGAAGAAAAATATTTGCACAGAATTAAACACAACCCTCAAGCCAGAGAAGAAAAATAGAAAGAATCCTATATCTATAAATATGTGATTCAGCACATCAAAAGGGGGACTTTGCGGCTGTGTGTGTGTTTCAAGGGGATAGATGAAAACAGACGACAAATAATAAGAATTTAGGAATCATTTTCACTTGTAAAATCTGAATGCCTCCATCAATTTTGATAAATTTGGTGCCATTTTAGAAAATGCTCTGAGAGCACATATGTGACCAGTCCCGTCAAAAAGGACATAATGTCGGCAAATCTAGTTTTGAGATAGAGGCCAGTATATTTGGTGAAATATAAAGAAAATAATAGAACATTTTTGGCTTCTTAAAATCATATCTCTTGATTACAAAGTCCGTTTACCTTCAACATGGTATCATTTCAAAGCTTAAATTGTGCTCTTTCAAGTGATACCAGTAACTCAGATTTGACTCGGGCCACCAACATGTCCATTTTGACATGACGGGTCACATATAATATATATACTTAAAATTGACTTCACCTGCAAAGTCCCCCACCCCCACCCCACCCCCTCTTTTGATGTGCTGCATCACATACTCCTACTTGAATAATGCAAAATATGAATTCCAGAATCCGACAATTTTGATTATTTTTTTGTTGCTCAAAATAAAACACTTCCTGAAAACAATTGTTCATGATTGCTGCTGGGATTCAGTGAGGTAAATCCAACAGCCAATAATACCATAATATAACCTCATCTTTAGCTAAGATTAGACTAGTGTCCAGCCCTATTACGGATTAAAAGCTGTATAATCCTTTATTCCCTCAATAGAGGATTTGGTGCTAGGTTAGTTTCGTGCTGTCTTACACCAAGGATAAACTAATACACAGGCACTGATGTAGCAATGCGCTTTCAAATTCAAATTAAAAGCTTCCCATACCACAGCAGACTTGAGACAACAAAAATCTTTTCAAAAAGTTATGAATATATTTTCCTAACATCTCATCTGGTGGGTTATCCCCACAGCCATCCATCGCATCCTCCAGCTCATCTTACACATGCTAACTTTATTTAAGTGGAAATATTTGCGCTACATTTATTTGTTGCCCTTTTTCGCTCTTTTAAACCAGCTACCGCAAAAATAATAACACACATATTTTGTTTGAGTATAGGTCTGTATGATAAAACTACACATCACGAATTTAAAAAACACGCAAAACAGTTCAGTAAAGCGCAAAAAATTAATTGCGCGAAAAATTAATCGCGCAAAAATTGTCACTTTTACAGTATCTCCAGCTGTAGCAGGAATGTCATCCGAGAAGTGACCTCCGACCCCAGCCAACCTGAATGCGCTGGGGCAAATTAAATCATAGGGCTATGGTAATAGGCCGCTGACGTACATGCACAGTTCGGTCCTGGCAAGGGCTCACTGTGTGCGAGTTTGTGTTTCTTACAGTGTTGCCAGTCGTATTATTTAAAATCTAAAAATAGGGCTACTTTTGAGGCGTATTAGTAGAAATTAAAACCCTGACAAATTGGGCTGATTTAGGGAGACAAAATGTAAATTGGGCTGCTTTTGACCTTGCACTTCCACATTATTTTATCCCAAAATGTCTTGTTTTATTAAGAATTGTGTTACTTTTCAGCCCAGATTCAGCTACTTTTTATCTTGAATCGGGCAAAATGTGATCACAAATTCTGTATTTTATACTATAAATTAGCATGAATTTAATATAGGAGTAACTTTCATCGTGAGTTTATACTAACTTAAATCCTTACCTGATATCATAAATTGGGCTATTTCGAATTAGGCCCTATTACTTAATAGGTTAATATAACAATCACAAATTGGGCTATAATATGAGCCTTTTCAGGCAACACTGGACCCCAACAATACAAGAAACGAGGGAACCAAGCAGAGTTAAGATCCTCTCTCCCTGTGTGTAGACCAACTCATCACAAACAACAAACACAGCCAGTGCACATTCACAATCATGCGATTCTTACTTAACGGCAGATTATTTTTAGAACTAATTTGCGTCCCAATTTGTGAATGGAATTTTATTTCGTCAACGGATGTGGAGAAAATGAATCCTAAATAATCGATAGCGCACACATTTCAGCCCTTTTATGGCAAAAGGATGTATCTTATATGTGCTTTCCTAATGAAATACTTCCTTTTAACATGGATTGTGTTAACTTGGTTCAATAATCCTCACTTAGGAAAAGGTTGCAACTTGTAAAGACAATAAAAGTAATATACTGCCTTTTACCACTACATGAATTTTGAAGAAAAAAAACCAACTTTGATCATGTTAAAAGGAAGTATATTGTTAGGAAACTACATATAAGATACATTCTTTTGCCATAAAAGGGCTGATTGTGGCTGGGTAGGTATGAGACTGTTTGTGGAGATTGCCTACACTGATAGACAAATTCAATGCAATTAAAGTGAGGAAAATGCCAAAATTATATAACGAAAAAATACGCAAAACATGGCGCGAGTGGGCGGGCTAATTATATGCGGATGAAAATCTGAAGAATTCCCAAGTCGAGTAGTCGACTCTTTGGCTCGCTTAGATAGGGGCGGGACTGCCATACATGCAACTCAGGTTATATTCCATGCACATGCTGAAAAAGTAGGCAATAGGGAAAGCTCCTTGCCGGGAAATTTGAGCATTTGGAGGGAAAATTTGGCATTTGGAGGGAAATGTTACTCTTTCATTAATAAATGCATTCCATTTTGGAGGGAAATTTGGAATCGCTTGCCGGGAAAAAACCATTTTTTCAGGCCATGATTCCATGCCCCAGGTTTTCCCACCTCTCTTTTGACCAGTTTTTCTCCCCTGATAAGAGTTAAACTTGGTCAAACCCCCAAAGTTCATATATAAACTGGGTTACAGATCCTATGAGCACCCAAACCGGCGTTAATCCGAGTTTACCAGATGACAAGGTCAGTGAACCAATTTACTTCATCAGTCACATGAATAATCAATACCCCCCAAAGTTTACTTATAAACATGGCTTCAGATCTTTTATCTTGACAGACACAGATTTAGATCTGGAAAAAATGTGCAATTTAAAAGGGGCACCGAGATATACGTATGGGAGTGCGCCCTCAATTTTCCTGGAAATCTATGTTTTTTTGCACCGTAATACTTTGGCATAATACTAACTATATACCATCTGAAACCATTTACCTTAATTCGTTGTGTATCGTGTACAATTTCACGATTTGGTCATTTCGATGTAGATTGCATCGAAATTATGAGCACCACTTGCCACATAAATTTCTTCAATTAAGATGTCTACTTAGGCGCTATCATTCAACCCATAAATCATAACACTTCTATTGAAACAAAAACAAAATTCCAAAATTTGTTTTTCTCGACAATCTCTGAATGCACATTTAATAAGCCCCATATGTAAGCAAGTTTGGCATTTATCTGGGCATTTTAGTTCCGAAAATAACGAAATACATAACAAGTTGGAGAGAAATTCTCTATTTTCTAAGGGAAATCATGCATTTTTTCAGAACCCTGAGAACTAGTTCTACCATAGGACAACCTATCTGACCCTAGGAACTGCTCCCAATCCGAGAACCAATATCACCCGAGAACCGCTACTATTTTAGCGCAGCTAGGATGGCCGACTCAGTGTTTCTATATTCAATCGTAGTAATTTCCCTGAATAGGCTGTGGCGACAGAGTTCAAATTAAGACAAAAATATCAAATTTTCCAGCGGATAACCATGTTATGAAATCAAGTTATATCCGCCAGTGTTTTTGGTTGTTTGCCAAAGTAACTACAGAACAAATATTTAAAAAGTATGTCCATCCAAACAGATAACCCGGATTGCAATTTACGTTATCAGCCAGCATTTTTGGCCTTCGGGAAGCCTGGATCACCACTTAATTTGAACACTGGCTGTGGCCCTACGAGGAGGGTTACCTGAGAACCATAAACTAAGGCTGTGACTTATACCCGGGAATCCGGGTACCCGCCCGCTATTCCGGGTACCCGGGTACCAAATTGGGTACCCGAATACCCGAAATGTAAAAAAAAAAAAAAAAGTTTTTTACAATTTTTTTTCCCCCATTTTTTTTTAATAGTACAAATGTGTCCCCAAATGACCTCTTTGACCCTACCATGTGTCATTTTGGGGGACAAATTTGTACTTATAACAAAAAAAAATCTAAAAAAAATTAAATTTTTTTTATTTTTTTATTTTTTATTTCTATAGTTTCTATTTTCGGGTACCCGGGTACCCGCCCGAAAAACGGGTCGGGTACCCGGGTACGAAACTACCCGTGCATTCACAGCCTTACCATAAACTAATTAAACAGTATAACTACTTCATTTTTCTTCACTAATCAGTACACCTTGATTGAAACCTCAATGGTGAGGTGAGGGCGTGTGGACATGTCCATTGCTAATTGACCGACACTGTGGTCAGTAGTCGGCATGCATAGCCAATGACTGACCAGCGAGCGCCACCCAGCCAGCCATGTCCGTTGATTGTCCGCTGTCAGCAAGTCACGACATGTATAGTAGAATACATAAGAATAGATAGATAGGAAGCAAAGAAGATACTAAAGACACCACCACAATGCATTGCCTTTTTATTAAAAGCCCTTAATCTGGTCTCTAATTTGTCTCGGTTCCCATAGACATATGCACCCCGGGGGGGGGGGGGGGGGGGGGCACTAAACTTTTTTTGGGTAGGGGTGTGCCGCCAAGGGTCTCAAAAAGGGGGCCTACAGAACTGAACTGAGTCGATTTTATGACGAAAAATAGGGTCTTAGGAACTGATTTTTTCAAAAAAGTAGGTCTTGAGAACTGGCCTAAATTTCAATTTTGATAAACAAGAACGCCAATTTTGTTGTTAGAACGCAAAATTTTCAAAGAATTGGGGCTTTGGAACGCAAAATTTCGCGATTTTTGAATTTTCAATAAAATTGGGGGTCTTTAGAACTGATGCAGGCTCAAAAGGGGGGTCATAAGAGCTAGCAGCAGAGGGTGAAAAAGGTCTTCAGCGCGGCACATACCTATACCCTTTTCCAATGTCAGTGCCCCCCCCCCCCCCCCCCCGGGATATGCACACACACAATCATGGTTTCATAGCGGTTTCATAGCGCATTCATCGTTGGAGCTCTTACGGTTCTAGTTTACATTGATCAATGAATAAATTAGTTATCAGTGTTCTTTTTTCTTATTTCTAAAACTTATGAGCTCGAAAAATGCATCGTGTGAAAAAAAGCTTTTAGTTGGCTGGCGTTTGCGCAATGCATTGTGGGAAGACCTTAAAATCTTCTTTGGATAGGAAGGGTGGCTCATCATGTCTTCCTCTATTATCGAGATTGTAATTAAATATGATTGGATAGTGCACTAGCAAAAGATAGCATCAGGGCAATTAGATACCACTGACTTGAGTGCAACGTTACCCGCAAGGCCTTGGTTACCGCAGGAACAAAAATAATACCGAGTATACAAATGAATGGTTTTGATACATAATGTAATATTGCCTTTATGGTTTTCAGCAATTAACTACGGTATATTTCCCCCCTAATTTAACATTAAATAAATACCACGAGAAAAAGAAAATACATGCCATAATGCTTAATAATTTTGTGTTTGATGTATATTATGTTACTATACGGCGTTCAGAAGTTTCAGCGAAAACCACACTATATTCCCCCCATAATTTAACAAATTTATCTCAAAGAGCAAATATACAACACTTTATATTTCCCCAATGATTTAACAATATGTATCGCGAAGAGCAAATATACTACACTTTATCTGTGTTTGATATTGTCGCTCACATCACATATTGCGCTTTTCAATGTAACACTTTATTTTGAGGAAAAATATTTTAACATAAAGATCTATAAGGCCAAATTAAATTAATTGTTTGTCTCAAAGCTCCCGCGCGCGTTAGTTTATTGATGCGCATTAGAAAAACAAAAATCTGAAAAAAACTTCTTCTTTTTTTCTTTCTTTTTTTTCAAAAAAAAAAAAAAATCCCAACATTTTACCGATTTTTCAGATTTTCATTGATTACATCATCTTAAATACAAAAGTTCACTTTTACAAGGATTTCAATATTTTATATTTAAAAAAAACTTGAAAAAAACTTGAAAAAAACCCGCATTCCGCATTAGTTTTACAACAGGAGAGCTTTGAGACAAACAATTAATTTAATTTGGCCTAAGTTGAATAGCATATTAATCAAGGTTATTCAGCATTATAGATTTCATCAAATTAACAAGTGTTTCCTTGACAGAGAAGAAACTTTTTAGGAAACATGATTGAGATTTTTTTTAAATTCAAGGCAAATCCGAGCTGTGCCGCGAATAGACCTTTTTGTGATATAGTTTTGATGGTGCATTGTTATTATACAGAATGTGTTTCGACTAACATTTGAAACATTTCAGCTTTTAAGTGGATTTCAGCTTTTTTTTGTTGTTCTTGTTTAAATTGACACATTTTCTTTAGTTTTCAGTCCAATTAAGCTATTTTACCACAATTCTACACCGTTTTCACATTTCAGTTTCAAGCCGATTTCAGCTTTTTGTAGTTGTTTAAATTGACACATTTTCTTTAGTTTTCAGTCCAATTCGGCTATTTTACCACAATTTTACACCGTTTTCATATTTCAGTTTTAAGCCGATTTCAGCTTTTTTGTAGTTGTTTATATTGACACATTTTCTTAAGTTTTTAGTCCAATTAAGCTATTTTACTACAATTTCACATCATTTTCCAGCTTTTTTTACACAGTTTTGATTTCCACACTGTAAAATTGAATAATCTCTGGTCACGGGTCATGTAAAGGTAAAATATACGGTACACAGACTATGTATCACTACCATACAAAATTGCACACACATGCTTAGCCCCTGTATCATTTTACCCAGTAAGAAGAAGAAAAAAAGCATAGAGACGAAAATCAATAAACCGCTGTATTCAATACGACAATGCGCTATTATGCACCGTCTGGAACCCTGCGTATCTCGTGTCGTGTATTGCGTCACGTGCTAGCTGAGTATAAGTGGAAATAAAACGAAGTGGGGGAGGGGAGTTATAGTCGTTCTTGGGGGACAAATAGGAAGATTTGGAGGAAATTGGAACCCAGATCTTGGTACCTATACCCGATATCCACATTGGGCTCTCAAGTTTGAAAAAAAAATGACAAATTTCTCAGCAAGATAGAAACGTTTTCCCTTCAAAGAGAGAGTGATTTCCTTCCAATTGTTTTGTATTTCAAGAAATAAGAAATTCCTCTCAAATACAAAAAAAATCCCTGCAAGGAGCTTTCTCACTTTGGCTAATATTTAGAATACCCTACCATTTTTACTGTAAAAGTAGTCATTTTCACGCTTTGCTTATTTTCAAAATTCACGATTTGTAGTTTCATGACATAAATCCATAGGCAAAAGAAATATATTTTTTGGGTATTTGGTTCGAGCTTGAGAAGCACGAAAATAAATGTTGCGCGAAAATTTCTCTGCAAGATCTGCAAAACACAAAAAAGAATTAACCCCCCTGGGCACAAACAGCCTATTTTACAGTGGTTCTGATTGATTTATTACAAGATATACACATTTGAATAGCCAATTAAAATGCAGCTTGTAAAATATTTCACTCCAATCTTTATCAGGGATACAACTATTGTAAAAATGTCTCTGATTGGTGCAATAAATGATGTATCTATCTTTCTGACCAATCGGCCGGTAGTTCTCAGGGGGTTAAGATGCATTCATCTTTAATGAACCGGAAAGAATCTTCTATTCTATCCTTCACCCTTTTAATGCATTTACAAAAATGCAAATCTGCTTTGCCTTGATAAAGCATTAATATCCTCTTGTAAAGTCTCCAACAAAAGGGATTAAAAAGATTTCTGATAGTAGGACATTGGCCTTTGTAAAGATTAGCTAACACTGACATGAAAATCTGAGGGAGTGGACCCGGGGACGGGGGTACTCAACTTTTATTTGGAGAGGGTGTGCCATCCAGCTTTCTAAAACGATGGCTTTGGAGCAGAGCGGATTTTTGACAAAAAACAGGGTCTTAAGAACTGATTTTCTACAAAATGTAGTGTCTTAAGAACTGACTTTCCCCCAAATTTGTTTAGTTAGAACGCCACATTTCATGATATTTGAATTTTCAATCAAATGGGGGTCTTAAAGCTGATGCAGGCTCAAGGGGGGGGGGGGGGTCTTAAGAGCGAGCAGAAGAGGGTAAAAAAGGGGCCTTCTTGGGGGCCTCCATGTTATGTTCCTTTATCTTTGACGACGGATTCTTAAGTTTTGAAAAAAATGAAACAAACCTATAAGGAAATAAGATTCATTATTTTCCAAAAATAGCTATGAAAGATTTGTGTACAGGTAAGGTGAAAACGGAACCATATTTGGTGGTACATCCAATTGCAACTGTTATCCACCCCCCCCCCCCCTTTCCCAGATATTCTTACTGTTTAAGGTTAAGTATTTGATTATTTGCAGATATGTCTACTATAAGCTCTTCAATAAAATCTCTTTTACTTCAGTAATATTGCTTGAACTCAAATGGTAAAACCAATTGGGTATGCTATCAAAACCACTTTGCTGTAAGTAGACACATTATGCGCAGAACGATTATTTGCAATGCAATATCCAATGCATAAATAATAGAGCAGATAAACTTCTTCAAAATTACAATTGTTATTCTGGGGAAGATATCAACTAATCAAGTTTGAAGCGGTTATTAAATGTATAACTGAATATTGGGGGAAAGGCGAATCGTCCAACCTGCATATATGCAGTGTTCCTTTTTTCAATTTTAACCAGATTATACAAATCATGAATCCTCTTCAGGAAATGGCGAGAAATACTGTACACGTTGAAATGTTCAGGTACCTTTCATCTTCATGCTTTTTGTGCACCTCTGAGCTAGCACGGATGCAATAAGTCTTCAATTGTGGTATGTAGGTCTTTATTGGAAATATGAAAATAGCAAATTTGAAAACAAGCGAAAAACGTTAAAAATTGTTGTAGCTCGAATAACTTATTGTTCGAAAATTACCACTTTTACATCCCATGTTTAAAGGAAATCCTTGCCATGGAACTTTAGCGCTCAGATATGTAGCAATATTATTATACAGACCACATCCGTGGGTTAAAATTCTTAAAAGGCCCGCGATAAGACAAAATCGGCTTTAGAAAGCAAAAAAAATCACCAGTATGGATGTCACCATATTGATCGAAGCTATGACAAAACAGTTACGAGATTTCCACATCTCTGTTCCATGTATTGATATTTTCGATTTATGCATTGAATTCCTGCGTGATTATGTGCAGTGACCTGTTGCTCTGAGGCGGTTTTAGTAACGATGACATCACTATATTGGGTACGATGATGGCTATCCCATCAGCACTTTTGACAGATACAACCGGGCACAAATTTTAAATAACCACAGGTTGGGGATGTGCAGTTTAAATTCGTTATATTGAACATTATAATTCTGTGTTCAATTAAACTGGTCAATATAAACTGCTCACAAAAAGTATCGAAACACTTAGAAATGATCCAATATATAACGGCTCGAAAAGGTATGCATTAATCGAAGCAAATTACCAAGTGTATAATTTTGTTCTGCGTATTTTGACACCTCGATCGTTGAGATACGATGTTGCGGAGCGGAGTTATTGTCATTTCAATGATCGTGGGTCCAGTTTCAAAAGTGACACTCATCCCTATTGAAAATCACGATTCTGATCATTCTAAACAGTAATGCAAACTTTTTTCTAGAGGATGATTGTCACTTTTGAAACTGGACCCACGACCATTGAAATGACAATAACTCCGCTCCGCAACATCGTATCTCATCGATCGAGGTGTCAAAATACGCAGAACAAAATTATGCACTTGGTAATTTGCTTCGATTAATGCATACCCTTTCGAGCCGTTATATATTGGATCATTTCTAAGTGTTTCGATACTTTTTGTGAGCAGTTTACATTAGATAATTATTTTCCTACCATGTAATGCTTGGTTTCATGAATGGTACTGTTCTCCTTTAACTTGAACTACAAAGTGTTCAAGTAACCATGAGATATAGTTTCACCATTTTGACAACAAATGACCATACAATATTACTTTTACATTCCCCCGTTCATTTATCCCATGACGACAGAAATCACCATACTATCTAGTGCAAAATTTGGAACCTTGTGAACATACATCTGCTTGCACTCTGAATAAGAATCACTTGTTTTCTTTCAAAATTCAACCCCAAAAAAAATTCAGAACTGCATAACTTAAAGCTAGACAATTATATGCATTGTTTCTTTTGTCATCATTTCTAGCAAAATCTGCATAATACTCCCAAATCTAAACAATTTGCACCAAACTTCATCACAATCCAGTCTACAAACGCGAGGTGAGCCAGACTTAACAATGCAAGATGCACTGTGTCTTGAGTCACACATATCTCTGAGTTGGAGTCTAAACTCCCAGGCCAGCCTCGGCTTTGAAGTTCTACTAACAGCATTGTCTTGACTCACCATCATGGCCTTACTGTTGCCAGATTTTGCATTTATCAAATATAGTAGCCCAATTCACAATTTTGCAGCCCAAAGTGGTCTCTTTAGATGACTAACAAATCAGAGATGCCAGTCAGTACAACTCAAAAAAACGTCAGTTGTAAAAACCTGAAAAATAACGTAATGATATGAGGCTAAAATGCCCCAAAAACGGGCTGAAAACAAATAAGAGCGGAAATTGGGAGTGACAAAAAACTGAAAGACTGGCATCTCTGCAAGTGCTCTGGAAATGTCATTTTTAACATACAGAATTGTATAACAATGACATTTCTAGAGCACTTGTTACTTTCACCACTAACTGACTGTAAAAGTGGACATATTTGCGCTACATTTATTTTTGTGATTTTCACGCTAAAATCAGCATGCACAAAACTAAAATCGCAAAAATATTAATTTAGTATGTCAATGTAAGGGAGCTCAAATTTGCAGCGACAAAAAAACAAGCACACTTGTTGCAGAGCGAGAAAAATAACATGCAAGAACAAGGCGGTTCTCGAACGGCGCGTCTCGCCTGTTCATCAAAAGTGACTTGAAAGAAATGATGATGAAACATATGATACAATGTAGCACTGTCACAGAGGTATGCATTGTAGTTAATTTAATCAACAAAAAGAACACACCAACCCCCTTCCCTACACCAAATCACATCAAGATAGGCCTTACAGATCTTATTTAACCCCAGATGACCTCTGATGACCTTGAAAATTTAATCAGCAAAAAGAACACACCAACCCCCTTCCCTCCACCAAATCACATCAAGATAGGCCTTACGGATCTTATTTGACCCCAGATGACGACCTCTGATGACCTCGACAAATTAATCAACAAAAAGAACACACCATCCCTCTTCCGTCCACCAAATCCCATCAAGATAGGCCTTACGGATC
The DNA here is from genome assembly GCA_035610835.1 of Ophiura sarsii. NCBI lineage: Eukaryota > Metazoa > Echinodermata > Ophiuroidea > Amphilepidida > Ophiuridae > Ophiura > Ophiura sarsii. Next base: position 45,957,781 of record CM069455.1, read on the forward strand.
TTATTTGACCCCAGATGACCTTGAATGACCTCCGATGACCTTGAAAATTTAATCAGCAAAAAGAATACACCACCCCCCTTCCCTCCACCAAATCCAATCAAGATAGGCCTTACTGATCTATTTGACCCCATATTTGACCCCCGATGACCCCGAAAAATTAATCAACAAAAAGAACACACCACCCCCCTTCCCTCCACCAAATCCCATCAAGATAGGCCTTACTGATCATTTGACCCTATATTTGACCCCTGATGACCCCGAAAAAGTAATCAACCAAAAGAACACACCACCCCCCTTCCCTCCACCAAATCCCATCAAGATAGGCCTTACTGATCTATTTGACCCCCGATGACCCCGAAAAATTAATCAACAAAAAGAACACACCATCCCTCTTCCGTCCACCAAATCCCATCAAGATAGGCCTTACTGATCTATTTGACCCCATATTTGACCCCCGATGACCCCGAAAAATTAATCAACAAAAAGAACACACCACCCCCCTTCCCTCCACCAAATCCCATCAAGATAGGCCTTACTGATCTATTTGACCCCATATTTGACCCCGAAAAATTAATCAACAAAAAGAACACACCATCCCTCTTCCGTCCACCAAATCCCATCAAGATAGGCCTTACTGATCTATTTGACCCCATATTTGACCCCAGATGACCCCGAAAAATTAATCAACAAAAAGAACACACCATCCCTCTTCCGTCCACCAAATCCCATCAAGATAGGCCTTACTGATCTATTTGACCCCATATTTGACCCCCAATGACCCAGAAAAATTAATCAACAAAAAGAACACACAAGATAGGCCTTACTGATCTATTTGACCCCATATTTGACCCCAGATGACCCCGAAAAATTAATCAACAAAAAGAACACACCATCCCTCTTCCGTCCACCAAATCCCATCAAGATAGGCCTTACTGATCTATTTGACCCCATATTTGACCCCCAATGACCCAGAAAAATTAATCAACAAAAAGAACACACCATCCCTCTTCCGTCCACCAAATCCCATCAATATAGGCCTTACTGATCTATTTGACCCCATATTTGACCCCCGATGACCCCGAAAAATTAATCAACAAAAAGAACACACCACCCCCCTTCCCTCCACCAAATCCCATCAAGATAGGCCTTACTGATCTATTTGACCCCATATTTGACCCCCGATGACCCAGAAAAATTAATCAACAAAAAGAACACACCACCCCTCTTCCGTCCACCAAATCCCATCAAGATAGGCCTTACTGATCTATTTGACCCCATATTTGACCCCCGATGACCCCGAAAAAATAATCAACAAAAAGAACACCCCATCCCTCTTCCGTCCACCAAATCCCATCAAGATAGGCCTTACTGATCTATTTGACCCCATATTTGACCCCGATGACCCCGAAAAATAAATCAACAAAAAGAACACACCATCCCTCTTACGTCCCCCAAATCCCATCAAGATAGGCCTTACTGATCTATTTGACCCCATATTTGACCCCCGATGACCCCGAAAAATGAATCAACAAAAAGAACACACCATCCCTCTTCCGTCCACCAAATCCCATCAAGATAGGCCTTACTGATCTATTTGACCCCATATTTGACCCCGATGACCCCGAAAAATTAATCAACAAAAAGAACACACCATCCCTCTTCCGTCCACCAAATCCCATCAAGATAATAGGCCTTACTGATCTATTTGACCCCCGATGACCCCGAAAAATTAATCAACAAAAAGAACACACCACCCCCCTTCCCTCCACCAAATCCAGGCCTTACTGATCTATTTGACCCCATATTTGACCCCCAATGACCCCGAAAAATAATCAACAAAAAGAACACACCACCCCCCTTTCCTCCACCAAATCCCATCAAGATAGGCCTTACTGATCTATTTGACCCCATATTTGACCCCCAATGACCCCGAAAAATTAATCAACAAAAAGAACACACCATCCCTCTTCCGTCCACCAAATCCCATCAAGATAGGCCTTACTGATCTATTTGACCCCATATATGACCCCCGATGACCCCGAAAAATTAAGAACAAAAAGAACACACCATCCCCCTTCCTTCCACCAAATCCAATCAAGATAGGCCTTATGGATCTTATTTGACCCCCGATGACCTTGAATGACCTCTGATGACCTTGAAAATTTATTCAGCAAAAAGAACACACCACTCCCCTTCCCTCCACCAAATCTCATCAATATAGGCCTTACTGATCTATTTGACCCCATATTTGACCCCGATGACCTCTGGTGACCTTGAAAATTTAATCAACAAAAAGAACACACCATCCCTCTTCCCTCCACCAAATCCCATCAAGATAGGCCTTACTGATCTATTTGACCCCATATTTGACCCCCGATGACCTTGAATGACCTCTGATGACCTTGAAAATTTAATCAGCAAAAAGAACACACCACCCCCTTCCCTCCACCAAATCCCATCAAGATCGGCCTTACGGATCTTATTTGACCGCATATTTGACCCCGATGACCTTGAATGACCTCCAATGACCTTGAAAATCTAATCAGCAAAAGAACACCCCACCCCCTTCCCTGACATCAAGTCCCATCAAGATAGGCCTTACGGATCTCTAGATATCGCGTCACAACGCGTCTCAAAAGTTTTAAGCATATTTGACCCCGATGACCTTGTATGACCCCCGATGACCTTGAAAAATCAATCAGCAACAGAACGCACCACCCCCCTTCCCTCCACCAAGTCCCATCACGATAGGCCTTACGGATCTCCAGATATCGCGTCACAAAGGTATTTCTTAGCACACGGCGGACGGCATACGGCGGACGGCATACGGCGGACGGCATACGGCGGACGCCGGACAGAAATAGTGATAACATAGTCTCTTTCTGATTACATCAGGCGAGACAAAAATTACACTTATACAGTATGTTGAAGAATACAACCCCATGGGCTGCTTTCCATCCAAATAGAGCTTACTTGGGCCAAAATATTGGCAACACCGCAGACAGATAGAGAACAAGGCTAATTTGGCAGCTATCACTGAGGCGTATCTCGATAAGCGCTTACATCATACATGATTTTGTAGAGATAATGTCATACCTTAGCTTTTCGCCTTGGCACAGTGATGACATAGCACAAGGCACTATCTCTGACAGCATCAGGAAGTTGCCTGAAATTATGGATTTTTAAAGTTCACCTTTAAAGGAAATCAGACTTTCCAATATAACACTGGTTCCCAGAGAAAAAATTAAAAAGTCATTCAAGATAAAATGCATGATTAGAATACAATATGGATGGATTCATAAGAAGGAACAACTAGGGGGAAAACTGTAGATATGGCGATGACAAATTTTATACAAAGTTGTTTGATACCAATATGTTTTTATTTTATTTCATTAATAAACTTGAATTTCCCTCCCTGATTTACAGATGATTTATAGTTATTGACTTGAGAAAAATCGAGAAAAATCGAGAAAAATCGAGAAAATTGACTTATTTGAGGAAGACCTGTCTGTTAGGCCAATAAGAATTATCGCCAATCAGAAAAAGTCCATTGATTATCCTTTTCTGATGCTTACGAAACTCAATTCAGTGTTTCCCATCTCATTTTGTCAGCTCATAACGAAGCAATTATTTCATTATTCATTATTTGATCATTATTAGTTATCATTGTACATTTTTTTACATATTATACATACAGTGCCAAATCATGGGTTCATAGTTTGACCATCTTTAGAGATGTTTTACAACAGATTGAGAAAATAATACAATTTGTTTAATATTAAACAAATGGAAATGTTAAATTTCTACACTTTACCAGGATTTGATGATCAGGAACTAAATGTTCATTATTTGCATGATGCTCTCTCTCTCTCTACCCCTACTGCTAAGATAGGGACAGATATTTTGACTATTGACAATATTGATAAGTCGAGGTTTAAGTGTAAATAATTTGAATTCAAATGAAAATAATGATAGTTTTGGTCATTTCTAAAACATAACGAGGGCAGGTGACAGGAAACTCATCATTGAGATATAAGGAAGGGCCTTATATAGTTGGGGTTATAAAAGATTTCCATCATCAATTCAAAACAACACACTTAATTTTCCAAAGAAATGACCACCAAGTCTTAATCTGAATAAGCTTCCTTTTCAAAGTGCTAATCCCCTGACATAGCCATTTGGATTACAACCAATTGACAATTAATCTGTTTAAAAATACTGTTTTTTGTTGTTGTGATAATTGTGTTAATCTAACAGATATCCTTAATTTTCCAGAGAAATTACTACCAAGTATTAATCTGAATAAGCTTGCTTTTCAAAGTGCTAATCCCCCGACTTAACCACTTGGATTAAAACCAATTGACAATTAATCTGTTTAAAAATACTGTTTTTGTTCTTGTGATAATTGTGTTAATCTAACAGATATCCTTAATTTTCCAGAGAAATTACTACCAAGTATTAATCTGAATAAGCTTGCTTGTCACAGTGCTAATCCCCCGACTTAACCATTTGGATTAAAACCAATTGACAATTAATCTGTTTAAAAATACTGCGTTTTTTGTGATAATTGTGTTAATCTAACAGATATCCTGCTTTGGTGCAAGGCAACTAAACTGTAAATTGCTTATAGAAAGAAATGAATCATTACATTTTTATATGACAGTTAGAATAGAAACCACCTACCAGTACTTTGAACAATATCGGTAGCATAGCTTTAACTACATGTCAATTCAATAAAGGTGCATGATGCCAATTTTACTGTGTTTTCTATACTAAATGAACGGACATCACCAGAAAATAATCTTATGATTTACTCATGTGGTTCTCATGATAGAAGCAAAATTCCACTTACAATTTGCCTGTTGAACAATGTATATATACATGTATATTTTGGGTGGTTAACCACTTTTGGGGAAAGCTCAGTATGGAATCATCTCTCAGGGCCAGCGTAACATTTTGTAGTGACATAAAATGGAAATTTTTGGTAAAATGGTAAATAAATGTGCGCACAAAATGCGCATCTTCTTTTCTTCATGCCCCCACCCCAAATTATGATGCTGGTGCTGCCACTGATCTTGAGCTATTTCTTCCTGAAGGAAGGTGAATACAGGTGAAAGCTTGAGGAGGGTAGGTTCAATATTCAAATTGACACCTGTATTGGGAGTACCTTTAGATTTCTTCCTGAAGGAAGGTGAATACAGGTGAAGGCTTGAGGAGAGTAAGGTTCAATATTCAAATTGACGCCTGCTTAAGGAGTACCTTTATATTTCTTCCTGAAGGAATGTGAATACAGGTGAAGGCTTGAGGAGAGTAAGGTTCAAGATTCAAATTGACGCCTGCATTAGGAGTACCTTTATATTTCTTCCTGAAGGAAGGTGAATACAGGTGAAGGCTTGAGGAGTGTAAGGTTCAAGATTCAAATTGACGCCTGCATAAGGAGTACCTTTATATTTCTTCCTGAAGGAATGTGAATACAGGTGAAGGCTTGAGGAGAGTAAGGTTCAAGATTCAAATTGACGCCTGCATTAGGAGTACCTTTATATTTCTTCCTGAAGGAAGGTGAATACAGGTGAAGGCTTGAGGAGAGTAAGGTTCAATATTCAAATTGACGCCTGCTTAAGGAGTACCTTTATATTTCTTCCTGAAGGAAGGTGAATACAGGTGAAGGCTTGAGGAGAGTAAGGTTCAATATTCAAATTGACGCCTGCTTAAGGAGTACCTTTATATTTCTTCCTGAAGGAAGGTGAATACAGGTGAAGGCTTGAGGAGAGAGAGTAAGGTTCAAGATTCAAACTGACGCCTGCTTAAGGAGTACCTTTATATTTCTTCCTGAAGGAAGGTGAATACAGGTGAAGGCTTGAGGAGAGTAAGGTTCAAGATTCAAATTGACGCCTGCTTAAGGAGTACCTTTATATTTCTTCCTGAAGGAAGGTGAATACAGGTGAAGGCTTGAGGAGAGTAAGGTTCAATATTCAAATTGACGCCTGCTTAAGGAGTACCTTTATATTTCTTCCTGAAGGAAGGTGAATACAGGTGAAGGCTTGAGGAGAGTAAGGTTCAATATTCAAATTGACGCCTGCTTAAGGAGTACCTTTATATTTCTTCCTGAAGGAAGGTGAATACAGGTGAAGGCTTGAGGAGAGTAAGGTTCAATATTCAAATTGACGCCTGCATAAGGAGTACCTTTAGATTTCTTCCTGAAGGAAGGTGAATACAGATGAAGGCTTGAGGAGAGTAAGGTTCAAGATTCAAATTGACGCCTGCTTAAGGAGTACCTTTATATTTCTTCCTGAAGGAAGGTGAATACAGGTGAAGGCTTGAGGAGAGTAAGGTTCAATATTCAAATTGACGCCTGCATAAGGAGTACCTTTAGATTTCTTCCTGAAGGAAGGTGAATACAGATGAAGGCTTGAGGAGAGTAAGGTTCAAGATTCAAATTGACGCCTGCTTAAGGAGTACCTTTATATTTCTTCCTGAAGGAAGGTGAATACAGATGAAGGCTTGAGGAGAGTAAGGTTCAAGATTCAAATTGACGCCTGCTTAAGGAGTACCTTTAGATTTCTTCCTGAAGGAAGGTGAATACAGGTGAAGGCTTGAGGAGAGTAAGGTTCAAGATTCAAATTGATACCTGCATATAGGAGTACCTTTATATTTCTTCCTGAAGGAAGGTGAATACAAGTGAAGGCTTGAGGAGAGTAAGGTTCAAGATTCAAACTGACGCCTGCTTAAGGAGTACCTTTATATTTCTTCCTGAAGGAAGGTGAATACAGGTGAAGGCTTGAGGAGAGTAAGGTTCAAGATTCAAATTGACGCCTGCTTAAGGAGTACCTTTATATTTCTTCCTGAAGGAAGGTGAATACAGGTGAAGGCTTGAGGAGAGTAAGGTTCAAGATTCAAATTGACGCCTGCTTAAGGAGTACCTTTATATTTCTTCCTGAAGGAAGGTGAATACAGGTGAAGGCTTGAGGAGAGTAAGGTTCAAGATTCAAATTGATGCCTGCATAAGGAGTACCTTTATATTTCTTCCTGAAGGAAGGTGAATACAGGTGAAGGCTTGAGGAGAGTAAGATTCAAGATTCAAATTGATGCCTGCATAAGGAGTACCTTTATATTTCTTCCTGAAGGAAGGTGAATACAGGTGAAGGCTTGAGGAGAGTAAGATTCAAGATTCAAATTGACGCCTGCTTAAGGAGTACCTTTATATTTCTTCCTGAAGGAAGGTGAATACAGGTGAAGGCTTGAGGAGAGTAAGATTCAAGATTCAAATTGATGCCTGCTTAAGGAGTACCTTTATATTTCTTCCTGAAGGAAGGTGAATACAGGTGAAGGCTTGAGGAGAGTAAGATTCAAGATTCAAATTGACGCCTGCTTAAGGAGTACCTTTATATTTCTTCCTGAAGGAAGGTGAATACAGGTGAAGGCTTGAGGAGAGTAAGGTTCAAGATTCAAATTGATGCCTACATATAGGAGTACCTTTAGAACACAACCGGGACAATATTATCAGCTGCATCTTGTAATACAAGGAAATGCATCAATATTTATTTCACCACATTTCCTACGTCTCTTTAATCCACACTATATAAAGGTAAATGCCGCCTGCTGCATCATGCATGCGATATGACATTTAAAACCACATTGTCTACAGTCTATTTCATTTCCACGTGACAGCGTTGTCAATGTGCAGTGTTCAAATCAAGTGGTAATCTGGGCTTCCTGAAACCTAAAAATGCTGGCAGACAGCCTCAATTCCAATGCAGGTTATCCGTCAGAAGACACTACTTTTTGAATATTTGTATTGTATTTAAAAGATTGTCTGCAATTCCTCATTAAAATGTCTTTGAAAACCATTAAATCTTAGAAACTAAAACTGAGGACTAGTTTTTAAGCATACAGAAAATGTCATCATCTAGAGCTCCTTTCAAAATCATTTAATTAGTGGAGGTTTTTCAGTCCAAAACCCTACTGTGTCTTCATATACACACACAGTGTATCATCTTCTCTATTTTAACCACACCCAATGAACATAAATAACAATGGAAGTTTTGTGATTTATTTTTCTGAAATTCTGAGAAATCGTGACTTTGGCAGACAACCAAATAGATTGGCTGACAACCTGATGTAATAATATGGTTATTCGCTGCACAACCTAATATTAATTTCATTCACACGCGTGCCTGCCCATACCAACTCAAGGTGCAGGCACATATACACACACATAGAAAAACTAGAGATATTAACATACGTGAATGTTGCATCGGTAAAGTTACGAACATCACTTTGACCACATCGGTATACTGAAAGGCCCATTTTTTATTGGGGTGTAACAACCTACTCTTGAAGGCCTTATCCCCTTATAGAAAGGTATATGTTGTGATTTAAACACTTTCCACGAGGCTATTTTAGTTAGAATAACAGATTTTTCAAAACATTTCCCATTTTTCAAAGTCTATCTCAAGGATTACTGAACCAATACTAGGCATGTTTGTACTTGTTTCAATGCATGGTGATTCCAAATATGATAATGAAATTAAATAATTGTGAAATGTTTGAAACATTTTGTAACATTTTGAAATGTTGTCTGCAGAGATGCCTGTCATGTGCAAAGTGTTTTATTTACATCTGAGTAAGGGGATCCATCACAGCGCACATCAATGGATACAATACAATACAATACAATTACAAATGAGCATTTATAAAGCGTCTTTTCATCAAGATCAAAGCGCGTGAGAAAAGCAAACCCAATGGAACAAAAGGATAATGAACAAACAAACATCATATAAAGTACAATATGATACATGTTACACAACATTTGGATACAAATATGTTTTGGATCTTACAAATGCCATTTTAGTACAAAACACACTATATATATATAGAACCGAAATGATTCCATCAGCAGGCATCACAATGACGACTGCGATATAATACAATTAATGGGCATGACCTTATCTTCACGAAGCGCTTATCTCCTATGGATCAAATCCTACAAATTCAAACCCGAAACACGGATGATTAAAAATGATCTTGTGCCGGTTACTCGATACCGGCTCTATGTTGCATACAGAGATTATAGTGAGATTTTTTAATCATGGAAAATCCGATTCATGAAAAGGGAGGAGGGACAAAAAAGGCCAGTAAGGCCACAGAAAGAAAAGAAAAACTGTTCTACGGGACTGACCAACCTCGTTTTTTCTTTTCTTTGTCAATTTCTTTTTAAGGGAATTTTTTTTATAAAAAAAAATGACAATTTTTTGATTTTTAAAAAAAAAAATGTTTTGAAAATTTCAAAAATTCACCAAAATTCCTGAAATGTTGGTTTAAAAAAAATAACGAAAACAAAACAAATTTTGGTTTAAAAAAAATAACGAAAACAAAACAAAATGCCTGACTAACTAACCCTTCCTACCTGAGACAGGTTCATTTGCCCGTAGAACATGGTGGATTTTTTTGTGGCCTGTAACTCGTACAATGGCTTTTTTTATGACGTTATCTGATTGGGAGTGTATTGCTCTACCGTGGAATATTAATACCATCATAATTCATAAAGCGTTAATAATATAGATTGATTCGGTCGGGGACGATATTACAGACCTGTGTATCCATTTACATGTATAAGATGGATTTCTTTTCTATAGAATTTTTATAACGGTATTCATAGCGAGTTAATATAGTGTATAATAGAGGTATCATATTAATATTAACTGTAATGACATCCTTGCTGTGAATGTGACAAATAAGGTTAGAGATAGTACTAGCTCAAGGAAGTCCGCTAGCCCCCAGGTCCCTGTAATATTTGTCACATCAATATTCAGTATCAGAGAAAGACCATACTTTCCCTTATTACCCCTTCAAAAAGTTACACCTGCCAGATATTCCCTGTAAGATGCTTGAAAATGAGTGAAAATTTGTAAATTTTCCTTGAATATAGATAAAGGGACACAATGTCATGTTGAATTTTTTTAATTTTAATTAATTTACTTCAGAATTCAAGATGAACATTAAAAACTACCATTAGTGTTGTTTCTACTATAAAAAAACCCCAGCAAAACTTGACTAAAACACTGTTTTAAATATGTTGGAATACCACCCTTAACCATGTAAAATGCTGGTTGCGGCTCTACCAGCATTTTTGAATCAACATTTTGTTGTACAAAGAGGGCTGATTTTTCTTAATCCTTATAGGTGTAAGTTCATACATGTAATACAATTGTAAAAATATACAAATCCCAGTTTTTATCATATATTTTTGTAATTGAGGGCGCTGCCTCCACCACATCTCTTAATGCCCCTTTAACTACATTGAAGGTTTATTAACTGTTTTATTGAATGGACACGTTTCAAATGACTTAGAGCCGATTGGAACCATGGCTGGACAAATTCGGGAACCTAGTTCCAGAGAAATTTTGACTATGGAGGAAAATTTCAGATATAAAAATAATGAAATACTGAAAATTGAAGAGAATAATTCTTCACAAAGGGACATTTTTAAAGATACGTTCCTGAAAAATTTGCATTTGTCTGGCTCTTATTGAACGAACTATATATTATTTGGTTTTTATCTCTCCGCGTGCAAAAGTAATCTGAGTGTACGCCTGTGGTTATGGCCACACGCACACGGTATTGGTCGCACTTATGCACCTCACTTTTAAGGCCAAGGTACGTGCAATCCTCCCGATTTTAGGTGAATCACGATAGCAACTTAATTTAGGGTTGCAAAAACTTATATCGACATTTTGCAGGTCTGCATGTAGCCTCTAAAAAAACATGGTTTGATTTCCCTTACGTTTCCAACCAACTCAAAAATTAGAGCATCAAAAGAGTAATGGGTGGTAGTTTGTTTTCTTCAAAAATGGTTTTACAATGTTCAAAATTTCAAAATCATATACAGTATAATATTGTGTCAATGCGAAACAAGTAGTAATTTCTGTTTGTTGATACCTTTTAATTTTCTGGCCTATACTGTTCCTTCTAAGCATATTACTGAAGAAAAATCAAATTATAAAGTTCGCACACTTTCCAAATGCGCCAATGTTCGTCACGCCTACTTCCAGCAGGCAGGCGTATGTCTGCTTGATCATGTTTCGGATACACAAACTTTATTTCCTTGGCCTAATGAATCACACACACACACACATCAATGAATGAGGCGGGTTGTAACACTCTGTCACGGTAATTAGGTCATCAGAATCATTAGTGTAGTCTCTCAGTAAGCTCTATTCTAAACAATATGTACCAGCACAAAATCAATAGCCAGTACAAATGAACAAAACACAGGATGACTGTTTAAAGGAAATCCTTGCCATGGAATGTAAGCGCTCAGATATGTAGCAATATTATTATACAGATCACCTCCATGGGTTAACGTTTTTAAAAGTGCCGCTTTAAAGACAAAATCAGCTTTTGAATGAGAAAAAAACCCACTTGTAAAATGGATGTCGCCATATTGATCAAAGCTATGACGAAACAGTTACAAGATTTCCACATCTGTTTCATATATTAATATTTTCGATTTATGCATTGAATTCCTGCGTGATTACGTGCAGCGACCAGTTGCTGATGAGGCGGTTTTAGTAACGATGATGTCACAATATTGTGTTCAATTAAACTGGTCAATATACATTAGATTTTTACTATTTTCCAACCATGAAATGCTTGGTTTCATGAATGTTACTGTTCTCCTTAAATGCCTATTGAAATTAATGCGCATCCTTGGAGATGATGTAAAGTTCGAGTAGCTCCAAATTTGCGAAGCCTCTTTATAGCAGGGAATGAATACAGACAGAGGTGTGGGCCTACATGAAGGAAATAGCACCCTGTGCAGGGGTAGAATTTCGCCGCGAATCCACGAATCGATTCGCGTCAAATCACTACCGCGCGAATCCAGTTGGATTCCCGCAACAACAAAAAACAGGACATTAGATGACTGGTAGTTGACCCTTAGTCAACAAACATGCCGAATTTGGAAGTTGTGCAAGCTTACAGCCTTATTCTGGATATTATTTTAATTAATTTCGCAATAATCCATGGATTCTCAAAATTGGTGAGAATCTGGATTCTCGCAAAATCCTTCCGCGAGAATCTGTTGTTGGTTACAAAATTCTACCCCATGCTGTGCATCATATGCATGATGTGTGCATGTGGCTGAAACCTTGTATGTGTGGCCATACTCGCGCACCTACGCTTCAATTACTTTCAGGCCTGGAAATAGCACCCGCCCAACACTGGTGACTTTTGCATTGGGCTGGTGAAGATGCAAAAGTACCCGACCAGCTGGCAGGTAAAATTGTTCAAACACACAGTATATTAGCGAGTTACACTGTCTGGTGGAATTTCTTTCTGTCGTGCATGTATTTTTGAGAGTTACCTGCCCGACTGGCTGGATGAAACAAATCTGAAGTTCCAGCCCTGATTAATTTTGGGCGTGGAGAGACAAAAACCAAATGTTTCTCGCCAATTTGGAACTGATTCAACTACAGATTTTTAACAATCACAAGGGAATAAAATAAAGTGTTACACAACTAACTTTAGCAAGATACATGTATTTGCCCCATTGCATGCATCTCTGAAAACAGACCTTTTTAAACGCTGAACACTATTCATTAATTAAGCCCCGAGTAATATCAAACTAGATTCTTAGTAGTGTCGCTGAAAAGGTTGTACAAATCAGAGCAAATCATATATTTCATCATCTCTTCTAGTTTGGGAGTATCAATTTTGAAAGATGATAAAATCTTTTCTTCCGGCTGTTTCTTCAATTTCATCGGATCCTCTCCAAGAGATATATCTTTGCAATCAGTTCTATAGTTCAGTCAGTTCCAAATTGGCGACACCTGTTAACAGCAGCGAATGAATTCAGAAGAGCGTCGCGCACAAAACTGGCATGGCGCAATATTGAGCAGTGTCATTGTATGCGTAACGCTTGCCAATTCCAAAGTTGCTTTTGATTACTTTTGCGCGAGGATAGATAAAAACCGGAACATTTCCCAACTTTCAAATTCTATCTCTAGAATTACTGAACCAATACTAGGCATGTTTGTACTTATTTTAATGCATTTCTCATGGTGATTCCAAATATAGTGATGCAATTTCATCATTTTGACATTTTGAGAAATTTTGGAACTGTCATCTGCATACGCCTGCCATGTGGAAAGTGTTCGAGAAATACCCAATCTTTCGTACATTTTAGGATAATAAGATGCTTAAAGCTGAATCTAGCGAGCAAGCAGCGTTGATGTATTCGTAGGGAATAAGCATGGGCTATTCCAATAGAAATCCATACACCCCCTGTGGAAGACACGCCATTAATCTTCCACACAGGGAGTGTAGATTTCAAATAGAGTCATCAATGCAGCAGGCAGGTAGGTAACCCCATTTGAAATTCACACTCCTTGTGGGAAAGATTAAGGTAATGTCTTCCATAGGGGAGTATGGATTTCAAATGGAATTGCCCAATAAGCCATGCATGTCTCTTGTGAGGAGAGGAAGAGGGGGAAAGTTTCATTTTTTTTATTCAACTTCAATCATGTGTATGTAATCTGACAATATTTATGCACACAATTGCAACAAAAAAAGATTATTTGAATTGTGCATCCAGAGTAGTGGGGATCTGCAATTCAGGAAAATTGGTGTTGGACCACATAGTCCATTTCTTTGCTAATATCCCACTTTAAGGGACTATTTTCAAGCGCTGATTTTGCAACAAACTTGTGTGGGGAGCTTGAGCTATCTACTAAGTGATATCCCTCCCCCGCCCCCACCAATCAATGTTGAGGGTCCCAACGACCGTGGTGATGAAACGGTTCCGAACAACATTGAATGGGGGGACTGGGGGGTTGATTTCAACGAAGTCCTCAAAGTGGTTCAACAGTTATTTCCGGAATTGTCTGAGGCTATTGGTAAATGCTCAATATGACGACAGTCTATAGGAAATAACTCGTGTTCTATACATTGCATAATCTTCTAATTTGGAGAGTGACAAGATATGTATATAATTGTTATATACGGTAAAGATAAAGTAAATACGACATTTACATTTTTAGGGACTGGTCATTTTATGCGTGATTATGGCCCGTTTGTATGGTAAATCACTCAATATGACAACTGTCTATAGGGAATAACTCGTCTTCTATACATTGCATAATCTTCTAATTTGGAGAGTCGCAAGATATGTATATACTTATTATATATGGTAAAGATAAAGTAAATACGACATGTACATTGTTAGGGACTGGTCATTTCATGCGTGATTATGGCCCATGTATATGGAATGCGGGAGTGTCACATGTAGTCTTACATAGGGTGCAACGGGTGAAATTCATTATTTAAACTAATTATATGACAGTAGTTTATTATGCAACAATCAATTAAAATCCTTTTCGTTATCGCAATGCGTTTCTTTTTTGATAAGGGACCGGTCACAACCGCATTATAGACGCTATGAAGTAATAACTATTGTGTCAATTATTGTAGCGTTGTATTTGCCATTGAAGTCATGGAATGATTGTATTTTCTTTGCATTTACTTAACTTGACGGTTATAATTTATCTTCCGTGTTTAATAAATGCATTAAAAGTACGAAATGCATTGTGACGGACTGGTCATTTTACATGTGGTAGACAGAGAGAAAGAAAGACAAACAACAACCACCGAAAAAAGTTCAAAAATAAAGAAGAACAAAAACCAAAAGAGAGGAAAAACAAAAACAATATGTGACAAACAGATGAATAAAATAAACCAGTTAATGAGCCACACGAATAACGAAAATGTTATATTAATACATTATTAAAAACACCAATGGCTCACGCCATGAGGATTTGAACCCGTGTCTCTGCCCTTAAGTATGAATCGGCCAACGCGCTAACCAATTGAGCTAATCGCCCATCTATGCAATATCAAGCCAAATCAAGTGTCATATTATCTTCGGCTTTAGAAATTAGCACTGATTCACAATACACCTTTCATAGTAACGCCTTATAGCGTCTTTTTATTCAGAACCATGCCCTCGTACTATCAGAGTATGGTCAACCGTTGCGTTTGTCCATCCATTGAAAAGCATGCACATCGGTCGATTGTCCCCGATAAATAATAGAACTAACTCCTATTATCTATTTAATTTAGACGGACAATCGTGTACACGCGTGCAATTCAATACGGTCAACCGTGTAATGGTTGTCCATCACCGCGTCATTAGAATTCCAAAGACAGGGTTCGGCGAATTACCTACAATGTAATGTTTATACCACTGTGGACGATGCTATTTAATATAATTCTCTTTATTTAGCTTTGGCCTTGTTATTATAATGTTATAAATGTAATAATTCTGTAATAAATGATTGCCGCGGTATGCTACGCGAGCAATGTCGTGCGCCATGTCCGAGCCGCTTGGAGCGATATGCGCGAGGCGTGACAATCGATGTGCACGAAGCGCTGCGCGCGAGACGTATAGATAGATTGTTAATCATGATCTGTACACGAACAATGAATGTAATGACTGAACCTATTCATATCTTGCCTGTATTGATATGTAATGAATCTCATTGTTCATGTTATTTCTTGGTAACAAAGTCGAGTGCTATGCTCGAAGTTTATACAAACGCGTAGCGCAAGCTGTAACCAAGGGATACGCATGGGATTGGGTCGAGCGCCACGCACGAACCGTCAAAGTTGTATTTAAATCATATTTTATAATGTTCTCGTGTTTATCGGGGTATCAGATGCTTTTTTTAAATAAATAAGTCAGGCTTCCTTGAATAATAGGAGCAAATTATGCAGGTTTAGGTATTTAATATGACCAGTCCCTAATTCAGTACTGTAGACACCTCTTGATGATGGTATATCAGGAGATTCATAGCATCTCTATTTACTGAAAATTTGATCAAAAAAGACTTACAAATAAAAAAGTTGTGGCTAAAAATGTAAAATCAGATGATTTTTTTTGGACTTCATTCAGACAATTCAGGAAAATTGGTGTTGGACCACATAGTCCATTTCTTTGCTAATATCCCACTTTAAGGGACTATTTTCAAGCGCTGATTTTGCAACAAACTTGTGTGGGGAGCTTGAGCTATCTACTAAGTGATATCCCTCCCCCGCCCCCACCAATCAATGTTGAGGGTCCCAACGACCGTGGTGATGAAACGGTTCCGAACAACATTGAATGGGGGGACTGGGGGGTTGATTTCAACGAAGTCCTCAAAGTGGTTCAACAGTTATTTCCGGAATTGTGGTTACCTCACTGTCATTATTGGCCAAAATAAAAGAAAATAAATATTGTGTTAAATGAGCTTGTGGTGGATTTTTGTTGTTGGCCCCAGACCACCCAAAATATTTGTGTGTAAAAGCAAAAATGGACATTTGCTGCTGGCTATTTTACAACTTGTAATTAGTAATGTGACATTTGACCCCATAAACATACTTGTAAAGGTCTTCATGTTACATCTACTACTCAAATTTGTTTGCAATTATGTTTTTCTATTTAACAAAAAAATAGACAAGACAAAATTGGTTTACTGTATATTTGAGAACAAGACACCTGTACCCGACCAATGAACTGAGAACTGATGCAGCAATAAGGCCTTGCCTTTTGAACAACCATATAAAAGGTCTGACAGTATAAAAACTTGAAGCAGGTATATAAAGCTTACTGAAAACAACAACGTTCTATCATTGGTATATAATAATAATAATAATAATAAACACAATAATAAAATTAGCATTTATAATGCTCCATTTATCTAGAAACAAGTTCTAATCCAAGGCGCAAAAGAATGCAGATGGCTCAAAACAAAAACAGAAGTGGAGAAGTTGACTTGGCAGGGATACCATCACTCCTTTTTATATACATAGGGTTGGGTTGGAAGGAAATATTTTAAATTCCTGTTATTTTGTCTTAAAATATAACACCAGAAACAAAGAATTATTTAATTCTGGCCCTCTCTATAATACTGCAAGGGAAAAATGTTATTTGTACTCATCCTCATGTTGCATACGACAAAGGTTTATTTGTAATTGTGCTTTTTACCAAATGCAGTTATAATGAACCCCATCAACCTACACTGAGCCAAAAAAGAAACTTATACAATTTTAACAGATCACCATAGGGTCAGTGCACATTTCTCATGTGTCATTGAAGCAAACAATTGGTTATTGACTGCCATTTGAAGCGATACATTGCAGTAATATTGTATCCAAATTTGGTACATTTTCATGCACAGAATTTTATTTGGTGATCTGTTAAAATTTTATACGTTTCTTTTTTTTTATAAGTTTCTTTTTCTGGCTCGGTGTATTCTATGGCAGCTTCATATCGAATCAGAAACATGCCTGAACTAATTCATATTTTCATAAATGCGCTGTTTGCTCAGGAGTACATTGCCTCTTCGAATGCAGTTATGTCAGTCTTAAAACTGCCCCTGGAGAAATTTTAATTTTCATCACGTTCAGGAAATATCTTTTACATAATTTTGAAACTCACTTTTCTAAATGGATTTTGTAACCCAGAAATCTTGATGGCAGGCTATATTCAATTTGCTCTTAGTATATTTAACACACTACAAATGCATTAGCAAAACAAAAACAAAACCCACAATATTCTGCTATCTCCAGTAGACAGCATTATTGATGCATGCCTTGAGTTTGAAGTACAAATGTCAAGAAGAGACAGATGATGCTGCTATCATAACATTGATAAAAGCTGTGTATTTATTTAAGTTCATATTATTTTTTATCAAGAATCATGGAATGGTACCGTTTGACGGATAAAATACATGATTTGAAATGACGGATAAAATACATGATTTGAAAATACTTATAAGTGTAGTTAAAATTATTGGAACTGGTATCTTCGGTAGTTAGCATTATCGGTTAAACCATCAGTTTGATGTCAACTTATTTCAGTGGTTAATCTGCTATCTTCAGTAGATAGCATCATTGATTAAAACATGATTTCAAAGTTTATTTCAGGGGAAAATATGCTTTCTTCAGTAGATAGCATCATTGATTAAAAAATGATTTTCAAGTTTATTTCAGGGAAAAATATGCTATCTTCAGTAGATAGCATCATTGATTAAAAAATGATTTCAAAGTTTATTTCAGGGGGAAATATGCTATCTACTGAAGATAGCATATTTCAGGGGGAAATATGCTATCTACTGACGATAGCATCATTGATTAAAAAATGATTTAAAAGTTTATTTCAGGGGAAAATATGCTATCTTCAGTAGATAGCATCATTGATTAAAAAATGATTTAAAAGTTTATTTCAGGGGGAAATATGCTATCTTCAGTAGATAACATGCATCATTGACTAAAACATGATTTCAAAGTTTTTTTCAGGAGGAAATACACATTTTCTAGTAGATATAATAGCATCATTGATTAAAAACAAAATTTCAGAGTTTATTTTTTCCATTTATAAACTATCATTTTTCTATCTTAAGTAGAAAGCATCCTTGATTAAAACATGATTTTTATTACCACTTATTTTTAGAAAAAAATCTGCTATCTTCAGTAGACAGCATCATAGATTCAACATGATATGAAGTCCACACACATCAGAATAGACACAAACTCTGCTGCTGTTAAACTTTAAGCCTGCTATCTTCAGGAGATCGAATCATTGATAAGTAAGAAACAAACATATTCTTGATGTTCACTTATTGTAAGAATCCCAATACATTCTGTTATCTTCAGTAGATGGTAAAAGTGAAAACATGATTTTGAAGTAAAATTTGCACGGTCATGAATGGTCGGTCCATGCAGCAGATACTTTTCATAAGAAATAAGAAACGAAAAAACAATTCTATACCAATAATGGTAGTTACTTTTAAAATCCATGCATACAAAACTTGCATGACAACCTTTTAACCCCCTTGTATTTTCCCTTGGCAGAACAATCGAATAAAAAAAAATCTGTTTGGAAAACACAAAGTGTTCTTTATCATACCACTCACCTGTTGTTGGATATCATGATTTGAATAGGCAACACATCCAGACCAGGCATGGGGAAAAGACAGAGAGAGAGAGAAAAAGAAAACATACATTAGAAATATAATTTTAGACTATGTATGCCCTTTTTAATAAGTTTTAGTTAAGCCATATCTATATTTCGTGAATTAGGATTAAAGCTAACAATCTCTAGAAATTGCTGTTGCTCAAAATACAAGGGGTTGAATGGCCACATACTCCCATCCCAAGTTCATGGCCTTACACTCGCATCCAGACCATGCCGGTATCGTAGAATGGGGATTCTGTGATTCTTTGACCCACTTTTCGTACATTTTCATTGTTATCATTGCATGGAAGATACTTTTTGTTGGTAAACTTGAACTAGCTGATAGCATCTAGCTTAGACTCTCACATACTTTTCTTTTGATTTAGTAACCTATATTGATTCGGTGACTCTATCAGTTTTGTGGGGGAGCCTTTATCATATTATCTTATCAGCGATATGTGTGCGCTAACTGCTTGTGAGGCTTAACTACGAGTATAAATCTGATAAAAAATTGACAGATAAAACACCTGACAGATAATATAAGTATTAGGAGTCCAAAGAACAAAATCTATATTAAGGGTAGAACTAATTAAATGTGGAGAGGTGTGGACATTTCGCTAATTATTGAGTAGTAGCCCAGTTTCGTGAAAATATACCTCTTGATTGGTTTAACTACAAGAATGAATCAGATAAGAGAAAATTGACAGATAGAAATTCAACAGATAATACTAATTATGAGTCAAAACAAAGGTAATGTCTTTGGCCTAAAATAAAGAACAAATCATATCTACGAAATGTAGGGCCTATAATAGTGCTGATATACTTTGTGTGTGGCATATAAAACTGTGCCAATTTTGCAAAAGTAGCCTTTTGGATTCGCACAAAAGTAAATACCTCAAATCATTTGTAGAGGTATGTTTTCCAGTTTGATGTTTTATGAATGTCCAACAGACAAAGTTTGTTTTGAAGAAGGTTAACAACCCCCCACCCCTCCCATTATCTTTGTCCAATTAAGTATTTGTTCAACCTCATCTATAACCCCTTACCTGACCCCTATGTCCCTAATTTGTTCAATTAAGTATTGTTCAACAAAGAAACAAAACAATAAATACTGTACCTCAACACATTTGCCAACACATTTGCCATAAATGCACTGAAATGAAACTAATGAAATTAACGATAGACATAACGTCCCATTAGAGTAAGGTCACGAAGGTTAAACGCGGAAAACAACATTTTCATGAAAAGAAGAGAAAAAAATGCCCAAAAAACATCCAAAACACAAAATTTATAAATAGTCTTGAATAAAACAATACAAATATTAAAAAACGATATGTAATAAAACAAAACAAATAATATTTGAATATAAACATCCGCGATATAGAGGGTCGGCTACCGCTACAGTAATAATAAGGTAAGCCTAAAAATCTAAAATCTGTAAAGTGTGTTTATTTTGGTTTTATAGATCGTAAATTTTAAGCTTTCTTGGGGAAAATTACATCACAGAAAAATGTAAAATTTACAAAGCGGAAAAACGCGGAATTCGACAGTTACAAAGCAGAAAATTTGTGACCTTACATTAGAGGTTCTTGGTTATTAATTAAAAGGAATGTCAATGCTAAAATAACTCGGTGCAAACCAATACTCTATTGTACAGATACAAAAACCCAAAATGTCAAACTGTCATTGAATGTCACTTAATACAAAATGTCATTCAGTCATTTGCAGGGCTGACAAGAATGGTATTTCCCAGGAAGCCAAGAAATTTCATACAAAAAGGGCTAGATTTCTCTACATTTCATCCTTTATTTTGAAGGGCATTTCGGTATATCCTTGGGGCAAGACATTCATTTATAAGTTAGTCTATGGTGTCAAAACCTCGTTACAGAACTAAGTTGTATAATCCTTTAATCCGTCAATTAAAGGATTGTACTAGGTAGGTTAATTCCATGCTGTCATACACCAAGGATAAACCAACATTTCTCTCCAAAATCCAACATTTCAAAGGAATAATATTCCTCAAATTCCCCATTATTTTTCCAACCATGGTTAAAGTTTCCTTTTGTGTCACTTTATACATGATCCCTAACATGTCTGGCCACATATCTCATGTTATTGTGCTTTGTGTATTGATTGTAAAACCTTATAGCCTATAGATGAGGTGACCGTTGTTTACATTTAGGACGCCCTCTGTTGATTTGAGACAAAACACACCGGGCAAGAGTTCCTATAGTTTACATAGGCCAGATCAGGTTTTCTAACTAGATTGTGGTGTCACAGCAAATTGTTATCAAAACTGTCTTTAAACTTGCTTAGGAATGCTATAAGCTATCGCATTTCACAAAGAAAATTAAAAATAAATGAATTTTACAATTCATTAGAAAGAAATGTCATGTTGTCTTCATTAACTTTACTGTATATTCTGCCTGGAGGGAAACAACAGAGGGTGTCCCATTTGTAAATACATGACATCATAGGTCACCTCATCTATACACTTACACTTTTCAAATTGCAGTGTTAAATACAAAATTTCAAATTGAAGTGTTGAAAACAAAAATGTGAAAATGAAAAACATACTTGACCTTACATTGGGATTGCAACTTCCTCAATAATCAACCATTCTTAACGTGCAATATCTCAAATTAAACAGGAGAAATTTCTCAACAACTTTATAATCAAATAAGTTTATGTAGGAGTTATACTTTGAGAGTTGTCAGCACATTTTGTTACCTGGTCAGTTACTTTTTTGTTGACTGTATATGGTGATACAGTTTAATGTACCCATTTTTAAATTTGATAAATTGCTTATAAATGTTTTATACCGATGTGAAACTAAGTATTATCAATTATCGGGAGATGACCAAAAACAAAAACCCTGGGATCAAGGAAACAACCAAATCACCAACATAAAAGAAACCAGGATATAATTCTATTTATTTATTTATCGTCATCATTTTATTTTTATCTTATTTTTAATAGTACTATACTTTAGGTCCCGTCCAAGATGCCAATATCCATTATATATCCTTAGATTAGGCCAAATTAAATGAATTGTTCGTCTCAAAGCTCCTCTCCTGTTGTAAAACTAATGCGGAATGCGGGGGTTTTTTCAATTTTATTTTTTATTTTTTTAAATATAAAATATTGAAATCCTTGTAAAAGTGACCTTTTGTATTTAAGATGATGTGATCAATGAAAATCTGAAAAATCGGTGAAATTTTGGATTTTTTTTTTTTTGAAGATGAAGAAGAAGAAAAGAAAAAATGAAAAGAAAAAACAAAATCTAATGCACACCAATAAACTAACGCGCGCGGGAGCTTTGAGACAAACAATTAATTTAATTTGGCCTTACTAGCAATAACAAATTCAACAACGCTCTTTATTTTTTTTAAATAAAATCAACCAGGGCAGTCTTATGAACTAGCAATTTGTCTGTGTTTTCTCATAATACCCCACACAAATAATTAAGCAAAATCGCTTTGGAAATCACCGAAAAACACCATCAATATTAATTCAGAGAAGAAGAAAATAATTAAACAATAGCAAGTATTTCACGGAAACATCTATATTTAAATAGGAAGCCTTGGTTTTTATTATATAAAAAAATTGCAGTGTGACATAATAAGGCCAAAAATAAAAAAGGAAAACAAAATGTTTAGCAACCCCTCCCGCTTCCTTTTTGGGTCCACTTTAACTTTCATTCTTTTTTCCAATCATAAACTTTTTGTTAAGGTGTTTCAGAGTTTGAAATATTTGTGAGAGCTTTGAGTCTTTCTTTAACCCTAACACTCTTGAGTACTACGAATTACTACGATGCGGTGTGCTTGTGTCACCCGGCTCGGCAGTTTTTCGATGAAATAATGGCCCCAGGGTATGTACAGGGTGGAACATACTCTGCCATGGTTCAAGCCCCGGGGGAGTGGGGGGGGGGAGTGGGGGGGGGGGGGGGGAGTGGGGGGGGGGCACTAAATTTCCCCCCTCGCTATTTGGCCGCGAAAACAATTTGTTTGGAAAAGGTGCCTCGGGGGTTAGGGTTAATGCATTTTAAACAAGTTTAAAAAAGAGGTCGCATCCTCTTTAGGGTTCAAAGTTTATCACTTAGGGTGATTTTGCGCTAAAAAGTGTGTGGTGGTTTTTTTAAAGGGCCTCCTTCCTTTTGAAAAAGTCTGGATGCTAACCATGTTATTTGGGGGTTTTTGCCTAATTTCACAATTTGGCAAGGTATAATCTACAAGGTCATCGGCAGATCATGAGTTTCGCCTGTATCGTGGACACTTAGTTAGGGTTAACCCTAACTCCCCAGGCTTTGTTTTCGTGAGGATCGGGCAAGGAGGACAACATATGAATTTGTTACCCAAAAGACTATCGCAAACCCACCCTGATTTGACCCACAAGGAAGCCCTTCCTACCCACATAAGCTTGGACAATGACGCCATTGATTGTCATCGAATCAATGGCGTAGCATGGTGTGGTGATTGTCACTGGCTGTCATAAATCATATTACCATAAATACTGATATTACTTAGGAGAGTTAGGGTTTTAAAGGTAGATGACCCGATCACATTTTCGTAACACAGAATTATTTCAAACATACGGAGATTTTCATATCATATGAAAGCTCGTATTTTTCTCATCATCATACTGAAATTTGACGGCCTAAATCGGTATAATTACGGAGAAATCGATGAAATAACGTCGAATTACCGCGAATGGTGGTAACCACCGATATAGTTTGTGTACTACTCAATGGGTACAGTTCACAGCATCTTGTGCGTCTAAAATAAGAACCATTAGAGCTATGCAACTCAAACTTTGGAACACGACTTTTTTAAGGATGACCTTTCATGTAGAATAGAAAACTTCAAGTTGAAAATCGGAACATCTACCTTTAATGTCTGACCAAACTTCCAAAAGTTGAAATTACATGTATGCATTATCGGCTCTGCATTCCTAACAAACAGATGACTCTCATTGGAATGTCACTGCGCAGAAACTAAGAAGAATTTAAGGTCTACCCACAATGCATTGCACGAGCCAACTAATGCTTTTTCACACGATGCATTAGTCAAGCTCGTAAGTTTTAGAAATAAGAAAAAGGAACACTGATAACTAATTTATCCATTGATGTAAACTAGAACCTAAGAGCTCCAACGATGAACGCGCTATGAAGCCATGTTTGTGTGCGTATGTCTATGGGAACCGAGACAAATTGGAGACCAGAGTTAGGGCATTTTTCTAAAACGCAATGCATTGTGGTGGTGTCTTTAAAATCTTCTTTGGCGCAGGAAGAAGTACCATGACACAAACAATTTGACAATATAATTTCCGATCAGATATTTAAGCAGTAAATCTTACTGTTTACACAATTACTACTGGCTAGTCAAACAAGCAAACAAGTAGGAGTGATGTGAAAATATTGTCCCAATTAATCATAATTGTAAGCGTATTTACGTATTTAAAGAGTAGCCACAGACTGATTTTAAGTAGTGGATTTGATTTAATTGTGAGGGGTGTTTGTCCAGTGACAGTTAGGCCAAATAAAAATAAAATAGTTTCTCGTCCTTACTTTTTGAAAAAAGGAGGATGATGGCAGTTTTTATTGTTTTTTTCTAGGGATCAACCAGTTATCGGATCGAATATCGGATCGGCCCGATATTTAGACATATCGGACAAATATCGGAATCGGTAGAAATTGCTCCTTGCCACCCATATTGCTTGCCAATGAAAAACAACAACAATGGGTTTTATGTCAAAACGTGTCTGTTAAATATGCATTTTTCAGTTCCTTTGAATACAATTTTTCCCCATTATTCCATTATTTACTAATTTGCTAATATACATTATGTAATCCGTGTTTTTTTCTATCATTATAACCTTTTTTGAGTCGATCCCCCACAATAATTTTAAGTGATTGCCTATTTTATAAGGATTCAATAAAAGTATCGGATCGGATCAGATATCGGCTGACATTATAAATTAATTATCGGTTATCGTATCGATAGGGAAATGTAACATCGGTTGATCCCTAGTTTTTTTCCCAAAATGGCAGATCCAAGATGGTGGAAATGTTTTTGTTTCAAAATGGCCGCCAATTTTCTAAGACTAGCTATATAACCTTAATTTAAATGAGTACATTTCGCCTGTTGTGTTGTTCTTTGACTTTAACACAGTTTTTTTTTTAAATATTGACACATTCTCCATTAACAACATTAGTCTGAACTTGAGAATATTTAAAAACAAACACTTTTTTTTAAATTAAAAAAAAACAAAAAAAAACATTATTATTATTTTTATTGATGCGGCAGCCAAAATGGATGCATGCGGGGCTAGAAACTACTATATGTTTTTATTTTGTAATTGTTGTGTTGCCCTCAGCAATATTTTTTTAATTCAAATTTTAACCAAATTGTCAATATTTTCTGCTTGAAATTAATGAGTTTGCTGGAACACACATTTTTATTGGCCCAATTTATAAATTCTTCACTGGTTAATGAAGCACACTGACAGTACAATGCAGCGTTGCCAATACCATGGCTACATGTAGGACGCAGAACCAGGGTACTTTTATTACCCCTGCGCTGCAGGTGTGGGGTGGGGGGTAGGAGGAACGGGTGCATGTAGGTTTTTTTTAGCCCTTCTTTAGGAAGAAAACTCATAGATTTTATTTTCTAAATCAACCCCTGGCCGCAGCATGTAAAAAGTTTGGGTACCAATGTATTTTCTATGAGTCCAGCGAAATTTGGGCTACTTTTTGTCGTCGGTCGCGTCTAGAGGGCGCTTGCGCTGCGGTTTAAGACAACTTTCAGTTGGCAACACTGCCCCTATGTAATGTTTGGTCTCACTCCTCCATAACATCCAAACTAAAATCCTATTTTTAAATATTATTTATGACTTATCTCATATTTACTCAGCCTATTTGTCATATTATTTTCCCTTGTCTGAGCCCAATGGGTAAGCCCTGATGACTCATAGTCTACATCTCCCCCATTGCCCAATAAATGTTTGAATAGAAAAATGATCCTGGATCAATCATTAATAATAGATCAATCCATATTATTCACTATTAGCAATCAATATTTTATAGTTTCGCTAGTCAAGCATTTTGTTTTTAGCAGGGGTGATTTGTTTGAATGCCATATAAATATTTGCTCATGTTACATATAAGTTTAGTCTTAGATTTGTAAAAACAGCCTAAAATAATAATATTTATCGCAATCACAAAAATGTGACGTGATCTAGGAAGTAGCTTGATGTGAATCAGGATTATGGATTCAATACAAAGTAAACAATATTTGTCTTCTTCTTTCGGTGGCAATCAAGCATGTATCCTAATCTAGCATTTCTTCTAGCAAATCACTCTAGTTTGTATCCCAAATCTGTCAAAATGGCACCTGGTACTGGGTATAATAAAACTTAGTGATATTTCACACTAAATTTGGTTATCTGTAATCATGGCTCAATATCTATCAAATGGTTTTTAAAAAAACACTTAACCCGCACTGATGGCTGTTGTCACGGGAAGCCGTACATTTTGAATTCCTCTCATATTTTGAATTTATGTTTACAAAAGATTCATCAAATGTCGGAACTAAATTGTTTCATTCTAGAATCAGTAGAGTCGGAAAATCAACTTTGTTGTGGAATTTTCTTTTTGTTGTTGAAATTTTATCCATCAACATCATTAATCGTTTGTCGCAGCTTTGTGACTGATGTAACCTCTGGCGCATATTTCAAACTCAAACATTCATGAACGTGACTACGTCCACCATCGTCTGAACCAGCCACCCCCCCCCCCCTCTTCATTGGTATATCAGTAATAATTACTGTAACCTTTAACTAGATCATTAAATAGATGATTACTAACTACTAACCCATTATGGTAGAATAGAAGGATGAGTCTTGAGCACTTAACTGTTCGTCCTGCACTATAGTCGTCGCCAGAATACTTCAGCACTTTTTAAAACCGCCAATGCGCGCGTCTAGTTAATGAGCGAGTGGGCGGGGACATTCATGACCCATAGATACGATCGCGGCTAATCGGATTACAGGGGCCGCGACGCGGCGAACTGCTCAAAGATAACTCTGTTGTGACGCTGTTCTACAACGCACTTCCGTGTTTACGCTGTACGCAGTTGTCACAGAAAAAAGTGCCGAAGTATTCTGACCACGACTATACATGTAGAAGCCAATATTTTTGCGTAAAGAATTTTTACAAGTTTATTAACCTATGAGAAATGTCACACTACCCGCCCACGACACAAGGAAGTATGGGACACTTTGATGTTTTGAGGTATGGTAAAATTTGAAGATATTTCCATTTTTATTCAAGCAAGTACTGATCTGATTTAAATATTAACGTTATTTAATGTCTTTCTATTGCAGAAAATGTGAAAAAGAAAAATGATATGTTTATGTTATTAAATCGTTTAAATTACCCACAACTATGTGTCCATACTGCCTTTTGAGGTGGGTTTTCGTTAATTGCCCTATCTCTTTACTGTACAAAATCAAAGGAAGCAAGTCAGCTTTAAATGAATCTGGGGCTCTCCAAGGTTACGGCAAAAATGTGTCAATGCACTGCTTAAAATGTCTTTGTAATTTCATTTTGATTTTTCTCAGAATTCTGAAGGGTAATTTCTCACCATGATAGACAAATACTTGAGTGAGTGCCAATTCATTTAACATATCATAAAAAATCTGATAAATAAATACCACGAGTCTTAACTTCAGGCCCACATTTCTCCATCAACAGTCACATTACCTACTACTACTAGTATTATATGTATGATATAGGTCACTCACTCGCTCACTCTATAGAGCTGGGATATTACTATTAGGCCTCAATTTGAGACTAAAGTTCATTCTAGATAAACTGAATCTCTAACCCCCTATGTCTTAAACATGAGCTACTGAAGCGTAAACCAGACATTTTGTTGTTGTTGCTCAACATTAATGTTTTCACTTTTCGTGGTTCCAGTTAGCTCCATTAGGCCTCAATTTGAGACTAAAGTTCATTCTAGATAAACTGAATCTCTAACCCCCTATGTCTTAAACATGAGCTACTGAAGCGTAAACCAGACATTTTGTTGTTGCTCAACATTAATGTTCTCACTTTTCGTGGTTCCAGTTAGCTCCCATTTGCACATAAGTCTGCATGGACCGGTCGTAGCATTAACCTTGCATGAGTCTATGTTACCATGTAAATATTTGTACATCATATTTCCTTTTTTGTATTTTAAAACATTGCGTAATGTTTATGGACGCATTAGTCGAGAAGACTTTTGCCACTGTTCCAAAAGTGTATGTCCCAATAAATAAATAAAAATAAATTACTTTTGTTAATGTATGTACTGTAATAAAACTAAAAAATTAAAAGTTTAAAACGAGCAGAACATTTTCGCAATATCTGCAAAGCGTAAATTAATCATGCTCATTCACAAATGTCAACTTTGACAGTATGTTTCTTACGCTGCCTTTTCCATTTCATTTGGAATGGGTTTATTTGGTCAAATCTGAGCATTCTTGTTACTCTTAACCCTAACCAGTAAAGCTATGTTTTTCGTGCGTATCGGGGGGAGGGGGGAAAAGTACTATCTTTTTGACCCGAAAAATCACCCAGCACCCCCTGTCCCTGAGATTCGATCGCGGGACCATCCGCACCCCAGTCTGTCCCCCTACCAACTGAGCTAAACTCCCAGCGCATATGCCGGCTAAGAATTCCCGCCGACATATGCCTGGGGTAGGTGACGTCATCGAGGCAATGCCAGCACCCAGCACCACGTGCGCGGAGATAGTTTCTGGCAGTGAGATTTAGTGAGATTCAGTGCGGTAAGGGTTAATGCTTGCTAAAATGTGATTTTCGTCAAGGATTTTCATTTCCGCGTTTGCCGTTCGCCATCTTGAAACACTTGGACACAATTATGTCGATTATTTTCTATTAAAAAATATTACAGCTTCAAAATTAAATGCATGCGCTACTGGAAACCAACTTTGTTTTTGTTTTTGGCCTAGTCAAGATGAAGTTTACGGAGTTCCTTCAGTATACCCTACCACTGCATGTTTTCAATGGGGGCTTTTAAAGAACGACCCATACACTTACACAGTGAGGTCTACAAATGGTAGGGTATTCTAAAGCTTACCCGTTTTGAGTCTTTGGAATCGAGTGATATATAAGTCTTATGATAAACAAGATGTACAATTCCAGTTGTCCTGAATGAAGTATAGAATGGGCCTTGAACTGTGGCTAAGATTAGTTACCCACAAGTAGTAGAATACAATGGGTGTTTGGCTGCATCATTCAGTATTATAGCCATTGAATCACTCACTAGGAGCGTTCAGACGAGGGGCGCTAACCCAGAGATTAAAATCTTGGTTAACTGTGTGTCATGATTGACTAACCTAGAGTCTAATGCTGGAATGTTAACCCTAAAGTATCTAGTGGTTAACTACATGTAGTTCTGAAGCACTAAGGCCAAACAAAGAAGAAGAAAAATTGCATACCTCATAGCCTATTTTCTAATAAAAAATAAATTAAAAAAATCGCACAGCACTTAGCTTATTTGCAAAATGTTTCTGAGACAGACTATGCTATGCGATTTTTAAAAAAAAAATTATTAGAAAATAGGCTATGAGGTATGCGATTTTTTGTTTGATTTTTTTGGCTAATCCAAGCTTCAGAGACCTTTTTTTAAACTTTTTTTCGAAAAATCAAAAAATCAAAAATCAAAAATTTAAAAAAAAATCAAAAAAAAAAGAAGTTTTTTAGGCGTCAGCGAATAGACCTACGCCGTAGCTCATTTCACATACCAATGCGGGCGGGCTTTGGTGGGCTTCTAAGATAGACTTTCTTCTTTATTTGGCCTAACCAAGAGTTAGCCCAGAACGTGTCTGCCGTGTGAATCCTTTAACTATGTTATTATCGTGAGTGAAATTACCAAAGGGTCAACGCATTACTTCCGGCAAACGGAGAATCGCGCCACCTTGAGTTGCTCGAAGGTACCACACCGCGTTGGTATCGCTAGACTCAAAGCTAACACTGTCAGTTGGACAGGCACTCTTGATTAGCGATATCATTTGTTTAAGCTCGAGACTTACTAGTCTCCTCGAGACTAGTGGCCATCTGAACATGCCTATAGAGGAAAGTACATACAAACATCTATTCATGGGAATGGGAGGTAAATTCAGATTTCTATGCATGAATTGAAGGTAGAGAAGGGATGCAGACTCTACACAGTGTAGATTGGGGATTTTTGCTGTTGGTTGTTTATTATCAAATGTTATGAAATTGTTAAATAATAATAACTCATCTAAAATGTATTTGCGAAACAATTTGATATCCATTTATTTGTTAGTCATTGTCAAAAATGGGACATTTCAAGAAAATGATATGTCGAGAGAAAAATCCACTATTCCATGAGTGACATTTTTTTCTTATTTTTTTCTTTTCCCAGACAAATGAGCATATGAAAGAAAACAATGATTACATTTTAAGCAGTGTATGTATGTATGTGTAGAAAGCTCAGATATTCTCTGAAAGCATGAGATTAAAAATATTGACAAACTCTATTATTATCTACAGCTAAGTCCAACACTATCTCAAAGTACCAAACTGCCGACTTTATAGTAGGGGAGAGTGGGGTATGTTGGAACGCGAGGTTAGTTGAAACATTGAGATTTTCCTAAAAACCAACAATTAATTTCTAGAAACACTGCCATCAGGTGGTGTGCAAAAGCAACCCCCACATACCACATTGCCTACAGCACATGGGTGTCAGTCTTCTTGGAGTTAGAAAAGAAAATTCAATTTTTCAACTTTTTTTAAATTTTTTGACATTAAGAAATTTGGTATTGTATTATCTCTATGATGTTTGTAGATTCATGTGGCTATATTTTTAGTATGTTAGGCTCTTAAGTTATACTAAGCTACAAAATAAGGCTAAATAGGTGTGCAGTTGTATGCCATGTTTTGCACAATAAGCTTAAACATCTGCCATGTTCCAACCAACCCCATGCATGGGGTTAGTTGAAACAGCTGAAATAATTTTTTCAAAGTGGATTATTTTAATAAACATAAACAAGTCTTAGAATGTTATATGCTGTATTTGTAACACACATATGTATGCTTGAACTGATATAGTTATTGAATCCTGAATCAATTTTAATTGCGTTATAGAGTCATTTTTCTGAAAAATGTTCCAACCAACCCCACTCTCCCCTACTATCAATGGGGAAAAACACTATTCTGAAAACAAAACCAAATAAAAAACACCATTAAATCTAGGGTATAGGGGACCTGCTACATAAATGCATTCAGCATAAAACCTATTTTATTAAATACTTGCTCAATAACTATATTACAACAAGCCCAAACTATTACAAGAAGTCTGAGTGGACCCCATTATATTTTCGCGCACAAATATCTTCACAATATTGTGCAACATTGACAGAATGGGATTTAAGTGAAATACACTCTTGTTGTATTTTTTCATAATCAACTTGTTAACTGTGATGAGAAAAAAAATTCTCAAAAATAAAACCACCGCGAAAAATAGAAACCCACACAATTACTAACTAACAGAAATGAGTCACTGATGAAGGGTTTGTATGGCAGGCAGTAGGGTATTTGGTCATTCGGTCAGTGTTTTCATGGTCAGTGAAAGTGTTCGGACAAGTGGAATGAACACAATGGTCACCTTCTTGGAAGTGGCCAGAAATGTTTGCATGATCTTTTGGCTGAAGTTGTTTGCGACCCAAATGGCCGCTCACTTGGTCAACTTGTTGAACATATTGGACAAACTGTTGGCCTGTACTGGGACTGGATGAAGTACTAAAATGTCAACAAATATACACCCACTTGATAGGAAGGAATTGAGCAATAAATTGCTTTCAAAATATTATGTCCGTCAGTTTTAAAACCACTTTTATAAATATAGATTATGTGGTGTTAGAAAAGCGTGGGTGACAGCAAAGAGCAATTAGTGGTTGTACAAACTTCTGGTTTTGTTTTTTCATATTGTGCATTCGCCACTGTTCTGAAAGTGTATATGAAAGTGTATATCTGAATAAATAAATAAATTGTAGTTTAAATTTGTGTAGCCTACTTCTGAAAGTGTAGGTCCGAATAAATGAATAAATAAATTGTAGTTTAAATTTGTAATTTGTGTAGCCTACTCAGTGTTAGAAGCAGTTCATAAAAGGTTGCGAGAGACCGTTTAGATGAGGGGTGGGCAACCTTTTTGAATGAATGGGCCAGATATAAGGAGTGAAAAATTGACTGGGCCGCACCTAACAAAATTTTCTAGCAATGACCTGCTGTTAATTTCTAATATTTGATTCCGAAGACTTTCAAGCAATAGGTGTGTGTGTGTGTGATTAATAATCGATTTTCACAAAAACGTAATCTAAATACAGTACAGATGACAATAAATGGGGACAATAGACCTAATGTACGCACATTGAGGAACATCTTTTGTGCAGATAAATGCTAAGCAGCTAGCTTGCTTTTTTGTGATGATGTAAAATAGATTGATATTTTTCTTCTTTTTCTTGACACATCTTGCGGGTCACAAAAAACCACTGGCAGTTGCAAAGAATCACTGGCGGTTGCAAAGAATTTTGGGCAAATTCGCGGATTCTCCGTTTTTGGCAATTTCTCTTTCAAGATCAACCCACATACATTTTCCTCGCAACGCAACTCTATTGGTAAGCTGGCGAGAATCTTTGCGAGAATGAATTCTCGTACAATTTCTAACACTGCTAATTAAGTATAAATTTGAGGGCTTAAATTAAAACCAGACCCCACACGTCGCCTTATTGCACTTCATGATATTGTGATTTTAACGATTCATTGGCCTACTACTAGACCAGGCATTCTCAAATGGTGGCGCGCGCCACTTGTGGCGCATCAAGGCATCCTAAGTGGCGCGAGAGTGCTTAAAATTTGTTTTAGAAATAAATCATTTCATGAAATAGCCAGATTTCATAGGCCTATATATACGGGTCCGATGTATAAATACAGCAATTTTTCGTGCACTGCAAGCGCATGTGCCCTCAAAAGAAGAGTAATATTAGTCATTATGTTGCCTACATATATATGTTAAAATATTTTGTGAAGGGAATTTTGCCATTGTCAATTCTAAAAAAATATGACTAGTGGAGCTTAAACAATTTGGTTACTAAAATGTGGCGCATCAGTACATGTAAGCCCCGGAAAAAAACGCAATTGATTTTGGTAAAAAACGCACACACTTTTAAGCAAAAGCGAGATAAACCGAGATTTTATCAGATCACGCAAATCCCAAGAAAAACGCACTCAAAACTGTTGATAGCGAGAGAATACCGCAAAATTATTTCTGGGAGCATTTGGTTTATTAAAAACCTCCCGCGTTTTCACGGAATCGCACGTTTTTCGTAAGAAAATTGCAATTTTTAATTATGGCGAATGAAATTATTTCTGGGAGCATTTGGTTTATTAAAAACCTCCTGCGTTTTCACGGAATCGCACGTTTTTCGTAAGAAAATTGCAATTTTTAATCATGGCGAACGACACGGAGCAGTCATATTTTTAGGCATTAGAAAAAGCTACCGTAACAATGTACCAATTTCCGGCGGCTTAGCCGGCCTTTCTGCATTGTTTTTCCTTGCGAGGTCATGACCTGAACACATGTAAACATTCGTCGCACGCACGTACCAGGAGTACAAACCAAATCTCAACCAATCGCACCACCCCGATCTATTTACAGCATTATTATTGTAATTTATTCATCATCACATGATTTATTTATCAATGAATTTTGTTTGTTGTTGTCGTGCGTTGAAAAAAGGTTTCCCGCGGTCGGTCTTTCTAGTTTCTTTACCATGTTTACGTAATGGCGTCCATCGTCCACGTGTATTTGCAATACGATTTATCGACCAGGCGAGGCACATTTTGTTGGTATGAATCATGCTATGATCTAATTGTATGCTGCCGCAATCGATTGTAAATATCGAGGATGGAAAGTTATCTTCATTTTAGTCGATCGGTCGGCATGCTAATTAGTATAAAAGCCCTTCTAATCACGCTATGATGTAATTGTATTCACCGCGGCATTGATTCGGAAATCGAAGCTACTTCCTGGGCATTTGACATTTAATCTCATTCCCGGACGACTGTTAAAATGCTTGATACACGGGTCGATTTGATCTCTATCTATAATGTTTCAGATTAAGAAATAAAAGATTGACATTTTTCTTTGAAAAACCCGCGATTTCAGAATTTTTCTTTGATAAAACCCATGATGCCGAGAATTCGCGGGCGATTTTCAATAAACCGAGAAATGTTCCTAAAAGCGAGAATCACGGGCTAAATAACGCAATCGCGTCAAATTCCGGGGCTTAAGTACATGTACATCTAGTTGAGAAAGCCTGTACTAGACTATATCATGTTCAATATCCCTACTACTACAGTACCAAGAAGCCATAAGGGCCGACTGTAAATGACCAAATACAGGAAAACAGGTCACACTTGAGGAAGGAAACGGAGAGACAAGTGCGCGTTCACCTACGACATCAAAGTAATCTGTGTGTGTGGCACTATATTTAGTCGTCACAGTTATGGGAAAGAAGTAATGTGTGCTGAACACTGGCACACAGGCAGTAGCAGGGGGAAAGGGATCAGGGCTGGAAAAAATGGGGGAATTTTGACTTTGGAGGAAAAAAATTGGCTTTGGAGGAAAATTTATGGTATAAAAATAAAGAAATACATAACATTTTGAAGGGGAATTTTCTCCATGAAGGGACATTTTTGACTTTGTGGTAGTTCGGTTCCCCGGAAATTTGCATTTTTGCAAAAAAAATGGTATTCATATGATAACCCCAAACGGCGGCGTGTTTTGGGGAATAAAAGTATCAGGAGAGAAATTTGGGTGGAAAAACAGGCAACAATGGCATCAGGGCTTAATGATTTTTTAGGTTTTGAAGTTTTCAGGTTTGGGTGTATTGGGGGGGGGGGGGGACACCCTGAATGTCAATGTCCTTCTCTTCACGACTATAGTCATCGTTCTCACACCTACACCTATATTGCCTTTTGTGTTAATAGTGACATGGAACCGGCAAAAAATATTATATCGACATACAGGGTCGAGGGAAAGATAGGTAACAAGTCCACAATGACTGGACAGATTTAACACTTTAGGTAAAGTACATGGGGATTTCCCTAAGCTAAAAAAATCACTATTTTTAAACTCTCGATAATAAAACATGTTTAGCATTCCCTAACGCTTCTTGATGAGGATGCATCAATCTTATTTTTTAAATTATTTTTTCTTCTAGGAAGTCAAGATACTTCCAATAGCATTTTAGACTCCGACTGCTGCAGCCTGGGTTCGAGTCCAAGGGGTGTGGCATACCCGATTTTTCTGTCATTATTTTTCCCCAGCCCAAAATTAGCTTTAGTTAGTCTCACAGTCTACCTGTCAGGTCAAACAAACCCAACCATAACTATAATTCTTCCCATCTCCCAGTACAATGTCTGCATCAGGATTATCCACATGACAATATATTGATGCTGTTCTCCCACATATACTTGTATCAAGTTGAAGCTGTTCTGTTAAAACCGTATATGTTTTTCTGGCCCTTCAGCATGTACATAAAGTAAATTACCCAATGGATACATTAGGAAGTGTTGCCTTAGACATGTTCAGGGGCAAGAGGACTTACGAGGTTTTGACATGTATTTTTGGCCCTTTTTCAGCAGACTGACAAAAGGTTATACATAGAAAGTATCAATTTATACATGCTGAAGGGCCCAAACAGGCCTCGAAATAAGGAGGGCCCTCGGGTCAAAAGCCCTAAAAAAATAGTGAGGACCCTTGACTCTTCTATCATGGGGGTCCTCAGGACCCACAAAAATAAAATACATACAGAAAATTGTGTGCATTTTTTTAACAAAAGATGTTGCTGATGACATATCCTATGATGTAGTACTTTAACATTAACAGCAGGGTTTAAAATATGGGGAATCCACATTATGTTATGATATATACATAAATCCAGACATCTTGAATCCAAAAGTAGCCCCACTAATGTCGAATTTCAAATGTTTTGGACCCTTGAAAATAAGTGAGGACCCTTGGAATTTCAGAGGCAAGGGTCCAGAGGACCCTTTGATTTTTATTCTTATTTCGAGGCCTGGGCCGCCCAAAGGAGATACAAGGCTCTGCCAGAACATGATATTACATTCAAATCCAAGTAAATATT
Organism: Ophiura sarsii; assembly: GCA_035610835.1. Classification (NCBI taxonomy): domain Eukaryota; kingdom Metazoa; phylum Echinodermata; class Ophiuroidea; order Amphilepidida; family Ophiuridae; genus Ophiura; species Ophiura sarsii. The sequence continues at coordinate 45,994,007 of CM069455.1, forward strand.
ACATTTTTTTAAATGGGTATTTCTTTTGCTGCTGTGGCTGTTGTATGTAGTTTAGGTCAAGGGGGAAAAATCTGTCTTGCAAGTTACATACCACGTGCGTGCGTGCGACCGTGCGTAGTGGACTTGTGGAGTCACTTTTGCTGCATAACCCTGCCCTGGCTCCGAAAGAAAGAAAACAGTGGGCCAAAAACACAATAACATATTTTAAAAACCTGTCAAGTAGTCAGACTTTTTTCTTTCTTTTTTTTAAAACCTAAAATGTCACAAAAATCTGCAAACATCTTTTCTTTTTCTTTCTTTTTTTGATAGATATTCGGCCAATTTTTTTAAACAAATTGGTGGAAAAACATTTTCGACAGATTTTCGGCCAAAAAAACGCCTGATTTTACATGATTTGAGAAAAAAATTAAGAGAAAAAAAACCCCACAAAAAGTGGGTCGGTCAGGCCCGTAAAACAGGGGTGGTTTTTTTTTCGTCACCTTAGCATAGCCATTTTTACTTATTAAAAAAACATTGCATATCGCATAGCTATTTACCAAAATGTATGTGAGACAGACCTTTATTTTGGGCCTTACAGTCAGTCTAACTGATCAAATATATTCAAGACGCTCTACAGTGGAATCCAAACAAATATAAAAAATATAAATTTCTGACGAGCGAGCGATGACTACAAGTAGTGACGCTCTATCTTTAATCCCTTATGATTCCGCTCTACTCCGTGCCAGTATCGGATAGAAAACACACAGAAAGCCAAGTGAATTTGCCTTTTAAATGGATTTGCTCTATCAACTTCGAAGAGTCTTCATCGCTATGGCAACCACTTCAGGCGAATGGAGATAGCAGGTCTTAGGCGATTGGGCGAACCCCTTAAGGCATCAGCGATTGCCGTCATTATTTCTAGACTGATTTTGTGACAAATATGAGGTAGAGGAGAGGGGATTTAGCCATGTACCGAATATCATTTAATCTCTTGTACTTCCAAATCATTTCTATGGTGCCAATCTTTTTGAAAACGTCTCGGGCTACATGGATGCAGAATTGCTTCATTAAATACAATCATTACAAATAGGTTGGGAGAACAAAGCTAAAACTGTCGCCAATTCCAAAAGAAAAATCAAATTGAAATATCCAAATTGGAAAACTGATTTGAATTACAAGCCAACAAAAAGCCTAGATCACCATTATCAAAAATAAGATCACCAGAAATACCAGAAACATATAGGGCTGAAGTATTTATAGATAAAAACACCCTTTACATTTAAGAGACTAGTACCATGTAGTACATAGCACTCAGCCAGCCAGTCAGAGAATCACACAACCTCTATATGACTCCCGGTTGTGTCCCAGGTGTATTTCCCCATGATAGGACGAGCACTTGAGCCTGACCCAGAAGTTAATGGAAATCCCCTCACCCCTGATATGACACGACATATAACTGGGTTCAAATCGGGGACATAATGATGGTGTTGCCTGCCAATTTTCTGGCCTACCTTCGATAGCTATAAAGGAATACATTATTATTTAAGGCACAGTAGCATTTTTGTTCTTCTTCGTTCTAACCAAGGGAGGTGCTAGCTACTATTTGTTCTTGTTTATTTATCTATTTTTATTTTATTTTATTTTATTTTATTGGGGGGGGGGGTCTCTGATCCAGTAAATGTTGAATCAAACTCATCAATTTTGTGTTGGCTTTTATAGCAATCAGTGTTACTGTTACTGCGTCTGACAGTGCTCTAAAAATAATTGGAATGGAACGTGATCAAACAAGGCAGATAATGCAAATTGAAATGTACTGTGGAACTATCAAGGGGCGGGGGACAACTTATTTAAAGTGTTTCAAAAATAAATATATTTAAAGGTAGATGTTCCGATTTTCAACTTGACGTTTTCTATTCTACATGAAAGGTCATCCTTAAAAAAGTCGTGTTCCAAAGTTTGAGTTGCATAGCTCTAATGGTTCTTATTTTAGACGCACAAGATGCTGTGAACTGTACCCATTGAGTAGTACACAAACTATATCGGTGGTAACCACCATTCGCGGTAATTCGACGTTATTTCATCGATTTCTCCGTAATTATACCGATTTAGGCCGTCAAATTTCAGTATGATGATGAGAAAAATACGAGCTTTGATATGATATGAAAATCTCCGTATGTTTGAAATAATTCTGTGTTACGAAAATGTGATCGGGTCATCTACCTTTAAACACTCCTAACGCGAATCCATGGGCTAGGTCTTGACACAGTCACCAAACTGTTGCACTGTCTCCCCCTTTACAACACTGGAATCGCCTCCCTTCCCCCAATGCAAACCCCCATCCCTTCCCATAATGCACCTCTCATTCCCATACTGCACCCCTCCCTTCCCACACTGCACCCAGTGTCCGAATTAGAAAATAAAAGTTACCTGCACAACAGCAATATTTTCTAGAAAAATGGATTTTTTTTCCCCCTTAAATATGGCTGAATATCACAATTTTACATGCACACAGGCAAATGTTTACATGCACAGAGCCAAAGTTACATGCATTTGTGCATGTAAAACCCCTCTATTTCGAACACTGACTGCACCCTTTCCACATTGCACCCCTCTCTCCCTTCCCACACTGCAACCCCTCCCTTCCCATACTGCAACCCCCTCCATTCCCACACTGCAACCCCCTCCATTCCCACACTGCAACCCCTCCATTCCCACACTGCAACTCCCTCCATTTCCATACTGCAACCCCCTGCCTTCCCACACTGCACCTCCCTTTCAAGTTTCATCAACCACTACCCTCGGTTGTATACATAAATTTCTAATTTGAAAGAGATCTGCACAAACCGAACCATCTAATCTACTGATAGATCATTGATCTGGGAAATTTCATCAGTGAAAGCAATTAATTCTACAACTTCATGAAATAAATTTGACTCGTGTTAGAGAGCTTTTTCAGTAACAACCACATACAATCAGATCAGAGACAGGAGGTGTATTACGCACTTCCTCTTCTATGAACTCACCATTCTCTTAGTTTATTAGATAGCCGTACTTTAATCAAAATGCTATCAGAGAAATCGGCTACAGTACTAGTTCATTGCACCCAGTAGGTCCATCAATGCATTCAATTCATGGCAAAAGAATGTATCTTATATGTAGTTTTCTAATAGTATACTTCCTTTTAACATGATCAAAGTTAGCTTTTTTCTCTATAAATCATGTAGTGGTAAAAGGCAGTATATTACTTTTATTGTCTTTACAAGTTGCAACCTTTTCCTAAGTGAGGATTATTGAACCAAGTTTACACAATCCATGTTAAAAGGAAGTATATCATTAGGAAAGTACATAAAAGATACATCCTTTTGCCATAAAAGAGCTGAGTTCAGCTCTCCATCCCTGTGGAAATCCCCTTTACATTGCACTGGATTTATTATTGTACAGCAATTCCAGGCAATCTCTTAATTGAAAAACCAATTCCTCCCAGGCCTGGAAAAAAATGGGCAAATTGGGAGGCTCCATGCCAGGAAATGTGGGCATTTGGAGGGAAATTTGGCTCTTCCTAGAAAGAATTTATACATTTATAGACATAGTGGAACACTTTCCATTTTAGAGGGAAATTTGGGTTAGATTGCTGGGAAATCAAAATTGTTGCCATGCCTGCTTGCTCGTCAAGCTACAAATCATCATGCGTACTGAAATCTTGAGATTGTTCAAGCTGACTATGTAGTTCAATTAGATAATTACTTAACCACTTAATTTTGTGAGGAATTTAATTTCGAGGATTTTGCGAGGGAAGTGGTTCGCGAAATTAAATACCGGCGAAATTGTCAATTTTGCATTGAAAGTAACAGTAGTATTTTTGAATTCGCGAAATTTTAGTGTTTTACAGTAGGTCCCCGGGCAGCCACGCAGGCAACCCGGGTTTGATTGGTTCGTCACATTACGCTGACCTGAACCCTTGACGAACAGCGCCCTCATGCAGTTTTCCAAGCCCTTATAATTTGATGCGCCAACTGTGCAAGATCTCATTCAATTAACGAGTTCCTATGAAAGAACTCAAACAAAGCCTTTATAAACACATTCATAAGTAAAATTGTTGGGACTTCATTTTTACGGAACACGATTGAAATATGCACACTTATTATAACCATGAAAAATCTTGATTTTCAGATATAGGTCTACAATCAAGTGGTCAAATCAAGTGGTAATCCGGGCTTCCTGAAGCCCAAAAATGCTGGCGGATAACCTAATAAATTTCAATGCACGGACCATACTTTTTGAATATTTGTACTGTAGTTACTTTGACGGACAACAAAAAACTTTAACGGATAACCTGATTTTATAACATAGTTATCCGCTGGAAAACCTGTATGTTTTCTTAATTTGAACACTGTCTACAATTGTATGAAATCGGAATTGCAAACTCTTGTCAACGAATTTGACCGAGCGCGAAACATTCTGCAAGTGAAAATACACACTTTTTTTACAGTAAATGGACACCGCTCTTTCATTACAAAAACTCTAGTTACCATGGCGACAATGATGCAGGCACTGATATCCTCTATGACGGCAGCAGCAGCAGCGAGCAAAGCCACAATACAGTTTGACAATGTGTGCTAGGCACCGGGCATAACATACAGTGTGGGGGTGAGTGTGCATGTGTGCGATTGACGCAATTTATCCAGCGCATAACACTACCAGGAAAGGTCATGTTTTGTCAGGCTTATGGATGTGCCACCGTTTTTTTGAGTTGCATACGACAGGAATTGATTTGCGTTATTTTTTCTGATCCAAAACACTACAAAACGTGTATATTGTACCGTCAACAGGTGCTCGCGTGTTTTGATACGCCGATAATCTGACAAAATCTGATACGTTTGGACGATGTCAAAGACAACATCGGCGAGTTTATTATTGTGCTGTTCTTTCAAACGGAAAAAAAGTTCTTGACGTTATTTACCTGTGCCCAAATAGCACAGGAAACTGTTTTGCATTGTGATCTAAATATTGTATACAAAGTCAATGACTTGGTCCAAGCCTGAATCTATTTGAGAGGGGGGGGGGGAGGTCACAGAAAAATGATGAAATTAGTGATTTGCAGTGACTTCAATTGGAATTGGCAATGGGAGGGGGTGACTAGGTATAGTGTGAACAACTTGACGCGAGTCACCTTTTGCAGGTGATGAGACTTTGAATTGTGATTGAAATTAAGTGATATTTTCACAATTGGTAAACAAGAATAGTAGGTTACCAATAGCAATAACTACTTGTCACCCAAATGACAAAATCAGCGATGCAATTTCACTTTAATATGGGGGGATTGAACTATTAAAAAAAATTAGCGACAAAACCTAAATATAGATTTGATTCCACTCCTTTTGACTAATCTCTGTCACTAATAAAATTAACAGTTTAAGTCAAAGCGATTTTCTCTAGATCGGATGTGAATCTTATCGTTTCGTCAATTGAGCTTGAAACTGTGCATTGTACCCAATTGTAATTCTAATTGACTTGTAATCAATGGCAGTATCTTTAACAATTTCCATGCGGTAATTAGTTTTACCATACAAAACAGATTTGTCAGAAACTTTCCCCAATTTTGTGTATCTCAAGAATTACTGAACCAATACTAGGTTAATAAAATAACCTAGTATTGGTTCAGTAATTCTTGAGATAAGGTATTATTTGTACAAATATTCCAATGCATAAATATTGTTTCTAAATAATTTTGACATTTGAACATTTTGTGAAATTTTTGCACTGTCGTCTGCAGACGCCTGCTGCATGGAAAGTGTCAAATGGGTTGTGCATCGAAATGCTTTTGTTGTATTTAGATTGACTCAACCTATGTATCGTGGCCCATGAACATATTTAAACACAGAACCTCAAATTTTAACTTCATAAAAGTTTTGTATTAACTATCAGGTGTAGAATTTCGGCGCGAATCAATTCGCGTAAACTCACTACAGCGTGAATCCAGGTGGATTCGTGCAAAAAAACAACAACAACAAAAAACCTTTTTTTTAAAATCCAAAACAGGACCTTAGATGACTGGTATTTGACCCTTAGTCAACAAAAATGCTGAATTTGGAAGTTGTGCAAGCTTATAGCCTGATTCTTGGTATTATTTTCATTAATTTCACAATAATCCATGTATTCTCAAATTGGCGAGAATCCAGGATTCTCACAAAATCCTTCCGCACCTTACGAATTTCTACCCCTGACTATTAAGCATGGTTAAGGACCAAACATTGAGATGCTACTTTAATCATTTAACCCCCTGGGGTCTACCTGTCTATCTTACAGTGGTTCTGATTGGTTTATTACAAGATGTGCTCATATGAATAGCCAATTCAAATGCAGCTTGTAAAATGTTTCACTCCCATCTTTATCAGGGATACAATTATTCTAACAATGTCTCTCATTGGTGCAATAAATGATGTATCCATCTTTTTAACTAATCGGCCGGTAGTTCTCAGGGGGTTAATATACCAATCTTACCTGGTTCTTAATGGACCCAACTGGGTGCTACGTTCGCCTTGGAGTTCACCGATGGGTTATCAAAGTTGAAATCCAGATTTCCATCGCCCATATCTAGCTCATTCTTTATAATGGTCTCCATGTCGCAATCTATACCCGTGAACATGTCCAGATCCAGATTGTCCAGATCGCTCGGGAATTTCTCGGGCACCCCAATCGTGTGGTGACCGTTATTGTGTGGCATGTGGTTCGGCGACGAGTGCATTTGTTGCGACTGGAAATTTGGCGGTTGGTGGGGCGAGGGGTTACGGTTGCTCTGCGTGGTCGACGTCATCGGGTTATTGAGCAACGTGGAGAGCGTGGTGGGGATATGTACCTGGTAGGCGGGCGACCTCGGATGTCCGTTGGGGGACATGTTGAGCTTATCGGCACGACAGTTTGGCATGATCTGAGGACTGTGCTGTTGTCGCATGATGAGCCCTTGTTGATCCTGCTGCATGGGGGAATGTGCCAGCATTGGATCGGCTTGTTGGTTCAGAATAACATTAGACTGTGTGTACGAAACATCGGGCGAACTAAGTAGTCCGGTAAACGTGCCCTGTTGTTGTTGTGGGTGACTCGGCTGCTGGGGTTGCATGCCTATATTATACGAGGACATGTCCGTTACCGTCATACCGGGGGAACACCGCTGTTGACTTATGGGGCTCATACTCTGATTGTGTCCGTACGGGTTGTATGGGCTTTGTACGCCACTGTGTGCTGGTGATAGATCGCTGCTACAATTACTATAATTACTTGGTGGCGGGGTAAACATATAACCATTACTTGTAGTGTTATTTGTCTGGTTCTGGAAAAGTGTACTTGGGGGCTGGTGGCCCTGTCTGTGTGGAGTCGGCACACGCAGCTGCTCCACGGGACTGTTCATTTGTTCAGTTTTCACCACCACTCCTCCGTTCATCGAAGTGTTCAAAGTCATAGCTTGCGCTAATGTCGTCAACTGATCGGTCTGTACATGGTCCGGGCTATCATAAGCCTGACCGGACGGCATATCGGCGTACGGAATCGGTGACATAGGGGGCACTTCATTGTCGTGCATGTCATTGATCTCCGCGTGTGGATTGGCCAAAATCGGGGAAAGGCGACCGCAGCTGCTGGCGTTGGAGCTGGCGCGGGATCGGAACTCTAGCGCCGCAAACGCCAGCGGGGACTGGTCCACGTCGCCGGGCTCCAGCTTGATCGGTGTGGGACTCCGGCTCCATTTCTGCTGTTCCTCCAGCACCTTCTTCTTGGCACGGCCCCGTTTCTTCTCCCATTTGGGGTTCGTTGTGTCCATACTGGAGGCACGTCGCCGTGATGATTTCCCTGGTTTGGCGTCGGGATTAAGCATCCACCAGGAACTCTTGCCGGTGCCCTCATTTTGCACTCTCATGAAACGACTGTGTAACGACAGGTTATGACGGATGGAATTCTGAAATGAACACAAAGAAATCAACAATGTTAATGAGTTTTATGTTTAATTGTGATTTCATTATTAGATGTGTTTTGAGATGGTCTCGCAGCTTGAGTGTATTTAATTGCAGTAATGGTGACATCATTTTCCCATTTATACTACAGGCTAAGGCGATGGACAAAATAACCCTGCTCTATGGGCAAACGGACCTCTCAGGTAGCGTCGGTCAGTCAGGGTATTGAGGGTAAAAAATTGTGTGAACATTTTGATGAATTGCAAAAAAAATTCAAAAAATTTCAAAATTGTGCAAAAAATGTCAATTTTTTTTAAATTTGGTCAAAAATGCCTAAATGCCAGAATTCTTCTTTGACTGTGTGAGAACAGCACCAGACATTAGATACCACGATGCAAGCCATAATAAGGTACACTCGAAATGATAAACTCTTAATTCATGTTCGTTCTTAAAATGAGATACGGTATAGCCGTTTCATTTATGCAATATCAACTCATAAAACATGCACAGCATTTGCCATATTATTTGAGTTGTGAATAGTCTCGGCAGGGCCTGCAGCAAGCTATTCACCATGATTAACCCTGAGAGCACTACCTGCTTTCTTACAGTGTCTCTGATTGGCTCATTACAGGATATAATGTGATGTACCCCTGTGAGAAACCAATCAAGACATCTCTATCAACCACACTACCAGTCTTACAGTATCTCTGATTGGCTAAATGTATGGTATAACACTCTTTGTAACCAATCAAAATTGTACTTAGATGCAGATATAAAGGCAGGTAGTGCTCAAGGGGTTAAAGAAAGATGCAGATATAAAGGCAGGTAGTGCTCAAGGGGTTAAAGAAAGATGCAGAAAATAACTGATGAATTATAAATTGGTATTATTTTAGGCGTGATATTGATCGTAAAAGAACAATCTATTAAAGTGAACATTGTAGACTATTTGGATAAAGTCAAAATTACAACTGAATATACACACATTTTGTCCAAAGAAATCATACAATTTGGGCTTGGGTCAAATATTTATTTCCAATTTGATTCAGTGACCGCTTGTAATTTGCATGATTGGTCACTAGTCCGGTCCGAGATGAGTGTTTCGGGGGGCCAATATAGACCCCACAAGACAGGACCAAATATAGAAGGGTTGGGTCAGGATTTGTAATGTGAAATTGTGAACAAATGGGCTGGTCAGACCTGATGGAACAGTTCTGGGGTTTTTCATCGCCAGAGTCTTCAAATCAACTACTTAAAAAATTGAAAAATCACACCATCTGGGATATAAGAGAATGCATCGTGTGCATCGAGCCAAATCACACGTTCATTATTGGTACATCATAAGCATTTACAGGGACAGTTAAATTGAACGCATATCAACACAGCCGTTTCTAGATTTGATTTCTGTGATCACAACTAGCTATGTCCAACCATGGATGGAGTCAAATTTGCAGTTTGCGGTTTACCAAAATAGCAATCGTTTGCTTGAGTTTGAAAATGTGAAAAAAAGCCGAATGCCAAAATCAACCCCTCTGTATTAAATTCAATGTTAATGCATGCAGTATCAGTGATGGGTTGCTCGGGGCATGATTGCATGGCGCCGGATCGCAGCCATCTCCTCTGCAGACTTGACGAAACCTCACTCCACAAGACCCGTGTCACACTGTTAGTGTTAGCATCCTACTTTACACTGGTCTTAGGAACTTAACACCCTGCTAAATGGGGTAATTAGGATAGGATCCCACAGAGGTGACAGTTCAATTTAAATAGATTACGATAAGGAGAGTAAGGGAACTCTGCCATATGATGAGAGTAGGATCCCAGCGGATCATTCATATCAGCCATGTATCTGCAACGCATTGAATCTTGGGGTCACTGTCAGTGACTCCGAGTGTCAACTTAAGTCGTCTCTGGTTGAAATTGCTGCCTCTGGCAGTTTCACATCAGAGAATATATTCTTACAACGTGTCCCATAATCCCATTCTTTCATTTCAATGGGCCCACGTCACATGAGGTTGAGCTCGCGTAAAGTACGCCTGGTCAACCTCACCCCAAAATGGTCCCCTGGATCTCTGTTGTGCGCACTACGTCATCTCGACCTCAAGGCTCTGATTGGTTGGTGCTCAAACGTGAGAACTGAAAAACTCATGAGCTTTTCCACGCACCATCATGCCCCACTGCGTCGGTGGTTAGTGGCGCAGCGGGAGCACTGCGTTGGTGGATACGGCGCAGCGTGACGATCGTTAAAAAGGCTTCAGTTTAAATTTGACCAATCAGGTGCTTTGGTGTTGTTGGTTGGCAGTATTTTGTGAGTTCAAGCATGCGTGCGCAGCCTGATCGAAGTGCGCCCACGTATGCCGAACTGTGGCCAGGAGATTATGTGCCGTAGGTCCATTCCTCTTCTGAAGTTTCTTTCCCGTACAACATGAGTTGGTGGTGATTAACACTTTCCACGCAGGCAGGTGTCTGCAGACCAGTTTGTGTACTACTCAATGGGCAACATTCTTGTGACCTTGTGCTTCTAAAATTAGAATATAGAACCATTAAAGTTATGCAACTCAAACTTTGGAATGTGACAATTTTAAGGATTACCTTCAGGTAAATACAAAACATTCAAGTTGAAAATCGGGCCAGCAGGGGATCATCCCGGTCTGTATCTATTCACACACCTTAATACAAACCCCAATGGAAATAAGCTTCAATCAAGGCTTTCTTGGGCTAGGCCCAACTAAATAACACAAAATCAGAACATCTTCCTTTAATATTAAAGCGAGGTGAGTAATCTGATTTTATCATGTTGCAATGCATTATGGGAATGTTACGATGTTCTTTCTCTCTGGTTTCAGTTGTAAACTTCCAAGCTGCTGATAGTTGGTAACTGTAAATGTGTAAATTTTTGCGTTTTAAATTTTCGCGCTTAACACATTTTAAACAAGTTTGCTTGTTTTTATTTTCGCGATTTTGACATAGACCTACCTACATACAAAAGGAATCTATTTGATTATTCGCGCATTTTTATTTTCGCGCTTGCTGATGTTAGCTGGAGAAGCGCGAAAATAAATGTAGCGCGAAAATTTCCACTTTTCCAGTTACAGCATCAATGGCACTGTCAGAGGCACGGTTCAACAGGTATGGAAAAATATGGACAATTCAAGAAGCTCCCTGAAGGTCAACTTAGCAAATGGAGGGATATTTTTGTTTGTGAAAATTATATGTAAGAATTCGGAAGCAGTGGCGTAGCTAGGTCTTTCATACTGGAGGGGCGAGAAATAGCAGTGAATCGACAAGACTGGATACCGACTTAAGAAAATGTGCGCGTATCGCAAACATTTGTGTTTTTATTCTTATTTTGCCATGATAACGTACACCTTGGCTCTAAATGAGCTCCTAAATATCTCACTTGTAGTAATTTGGGGGAAAATGTGTGCAAAGAAATTGCTATTTTTGTTCTAACTCAACTGACGACAGACTCAAATATTAGTGGGGCATCATTGCCAGGTAAAATGTGCCATTCTACTTCACCAGTGTGGCATATGTGAACCAGGGGGCTAGAGAATTTGAGCATCTCTAGTTGAAGTCAGTTGACACTTGACAGCTAGGGTCCCCCCTTTTTGGTTTAGAACCCCAACCTTTACAGATAAAACAGCACGGCTGATCTCTTCCCTTTAACATTTGCCATGAATAGTGAACTACTTAAAGTATCCTACATTGGTATGCACGGCAGTTATGCCCAGGTACTGTGATAGCATACCTGTCCTGCCCAGGTAAACTTTGATACCAGTAATAGTAGATAGACAAGAGGGCAGAGTTGTGAATCAAAGGCAAATTGCCATGGTCACTTCCCATTAATATCTTGCTATATGGACAGTACAATTTCTGTGTGCAAGTGTTCACCGTATGGTTCGCCAAGTGGTTATGCGGAAGTAAAATGATCTGAACTGAACCTATTATTACCAGTGTCCGAATTAGAAAATAAAAGTTACCTGCACAACAGCAATATTTTCTAGAAAAATTGATTTTTCCCCTTAAAAATGGCTGAATATCACAATTTTACATGCACACAGGCAAATGTTTACATGCACAGAGCCAAAGTTACATGCATTTGTGCATGTAAAACCCTCTATTTCGAACACTGATTATTACATGTACATCCAGGGGTTCAAATACTTTTTGGGCTATGAGGTCTATTTTGAGCAAAATCTGCCAAAAATTGCCCCTTTAGTACATTTTACCATAAGCCACCATTTCTCAGGGGGCTATTTTGTGAAAACCAGGGCTAATCGGCCTCCCCCCACCGTGTATTTTGAGCCCTGTACATAACTACATAGAAAGACTGACATGCATACCATATGTACAGGTCATCAGTTCTGTTTAACATTTTCTATAGATTTTTTTGATGTCCAGGTAATGTGATGACAAACAATGTTTAGATACATTGAAGCCTACATATATCAGCTTCAGAGAACCGTGGAATTCTGATTTTCGCGCTACATTTATATTCACGAACAAACCAGCTACCGCGAAAATAACAACATGCGAAAACAGCAAATATATTTCTTTCGCGTATAAGGTCTATGTGATGAAACTACAAATCGCGCATTAAACAAATACACAGTTATTAAGTCGAAAATAAAGCGTGAACATTACCGCTTTAACGATACCTGTTTTACTTCCCTTTAATATTGCTATGCATGGATAGCACACTAACTTCTTGTGTGTAAAGTGGTATAGTATTATCTATTGGTATGCAAGGCAGTTAGGCTGAAACCGGTATAACATTACAGGCTCAATTTACAGGTCAGTTTAGAAGACACTTTCAAATTACTTCAAGGAAACTAGAACGAGGCACTATGCTTATTATTATAGATACTTCAGAGATATGTACTCTACTCTGCTGGCCATCTATACAGGTCAAGAGCAACTCAAACCTTGCTAGAGACCTGCCATTTTATTTGAATGCTATAGAACCAAAAGGTAGTTTGAAATATGTTGCTCAAATTCCTATGCTTTATTTAAGGGGAAGGGGTGGTGGGGTGGCCCATACTTTGGCCAATTTCAAGTATTTTTGTGCATTTCTAAAGATTTGCATTTGTATTTCACAGCCACATAAGTTTTTTACACTAACGTTATTCACACACATGACTGCTGAATTTTACGCCCTCATAAAAATGCAATCACTTCCCATTCAATCAATCTACCCCAACGACTTTGCTCCTCATATTAACCCCCTGAGAACTACCAGCCGATTGGTCAGAAAGATAGATACATGATTTATTGCACCAATCAGAGACATTTTTACAATAATTGTTTCCCTGATAAAGATTGGAGTGAAATATTTTACAAGCTGCATTTTAATTGGCTATTCAAATGAGTATATCTTGCAATAAACCAATCAGAACCACTGTAAGATAGGCCGGTAGTGCCCAGGGGGTTAACATGCGCTGCATGCGCATGAAGCGCACCAAATTTCTTGACTATTTATATGAATTTTGGTTTTAAACTGGCTTCTAAAATTATATTCCTGGATTAATGGCTGATGTGTAATCTGTAGTGAATTTTCTACATACATGTGTACAATACATGTAGTAAAGTGGTGGTTTGTTTGTGTACCCGTCTGCACGTTTACGCCCACGGTCACAAACAGCACTAGCTAGTTTTTCGCCAAACACATAACATTTGATATAAATTTCATTTATACCCTGGAAAAAGTGCTATAGGTTTCAAAAACGAGGTCTTTTTATAATCTCATACAATTTTGAAGAAAAAAATGAATATTTCAATTTTCAACCATTTAATGCACACAAAATAACATGTGCTACATTATAATATATACATGTATGCAAGTTCTCTCCTTTGCCAAATGTCTATTTTTATTTAGAAATCTGCACAAATATTGTTTTGAAAAGTAAAGTGACCCACCCTAATTGCCTGTGCCTGAGCCATTAATATATATTAAAGATAACCATTTATTCCTATAAAAGTGCACTAACGTCAGACTTAAGTACAGCGTAAGATTTTTAATGATAAAATTTAATATAGTCATAGTCTATTATTATTATTAGTCTATTAGTATGGTAATAGTAGTGGGTCAAGGATATTACTTTAATTAATAGCAAAGAAAATACAATTAAATTTGTATCATATGTACATTGTCACAACCATAAGGTCTCTTTCCACGAATTGAACCAGCTAAATAAAAAAATGCAATCAATATTTTAATTTGAAAGTTAACTAGGGTGGGCGTTCATGGAAGGGCGATATTTGCATGGATTGCTTCGAGTGTCAAAAACAAACAAAAAACAAAAAGGGGGAAATGAAATAGTATGTTTGGAGCATCAAGGTGACGCTTTCGGAAATATTTGTTGAGGGTACTGAATGTAGGAAGGAACAAGACAGAATTATGGGTATCTATCTATTGACTAATTTAAAAATAGACCAAACAAATTTGACCCGGGGGACCTGGGGATAGCGGGGATTAGGGCCTGGACGTACAAATTTCTGATGTGACCCCGAGTACAGTCGTGTATGATCCCCGAGTACAGTCGTGTATGATCCCCGCATGTGTTATTAGGCTTATTCCGTCCAGCGCATCACATCTCTAGCTTTAATATGTATAGCTACATTTGTGTACCTTTGCGTACGTCCCGGCTAGTGGGGGCACAGTTTGTACGTCCCTGTACACTCCCCCGCATAGCCTGGCACTTTTTTTTGTACATTTGTGTAGTCCCCCGCATGGTCCCCGCCATGCCCCGGGTCTCGGGCTTGCAATTGATAAGTGCATAATTTGGACCTGAGTGTAAATCGAGCCCTGGTTGTAAGACTCTATTGTATTGATGTAAAAATAAGTTGTACCGTATTAGTCAGTATTTGTCGCTTTGACCACTTTTGATTAGGTGCTTTTAGAAATGTCGCTTTATTATTATTTATTATTATTATTATTAAATTCAAGATAATTGTTCAACCCAGTTGGCATTCAATGTGTCTTAGCATGAAATGAAAGTATACTTTCAATGGTCTTAGTGAACCACTACCACTACATGTACCACCCACCCACTCCATACCCTAAAATACCATGGAAACCCTAACGATATCATAAGCTTGGAATTATTACGTTCATGTATGGACAGGAGCTCGCCACACTAATTCATTACGGACTTTGCCCGTTTTTGACACCTGTAATCTCCCTAATCATCGCTTAATTACGCAACATTATCTAAAACAAACAGCCGTGAGTAAATTGGGCTGACAGTTTGGTGACATGATTACACTGGCTCTCGACTCATTAAAATGTACCCATTCAACATGTAGTAGGCCTACACTTTTTCAATTTTGCTCTTTGTTAAAGATATTGCAACCTGAAGGATAGGTGACTAACCAAACCGTAGTTCCTGTACTCTAACCCATGCAACAGGCCTATAATTAATAGATCATCGGGGGGCTTTCTCAGTCAAGATTAACGAACTTGTAACAATAGTGTTATTGTAGTAACACGATTCAAACACGGGGAAAACCCGAATTCACATTCAAGGCTCTGATTCAAGCTATTAGTTGACTGACACTAGCAGTAGCATACTGGTGATGAATTCAGTTGTGTAGATCATATATATCACAAAAATTTGAAACGGAGTTCACTAGATATTTAATACCCTAAAGATGGCTGCCGTGTGAGTGACATCAGCCCTGATGTGATGATGTGACTATAGTTTGATCAGTTCAAAATTGGCGAAGCCTTCTTACAGCAGCAAATGAATACAGAAAGATGCGGGCATATGAAGACAACAAGCGTACTGTTCATTACATTGTGACACATGCTTGCGGCCAAAACGGTGTGCGTATGGCCATAATCGTGCGCATACGCTTGGATTACTTTTGTGTGCGGCGAGATAAAACATATATTTCTTGCCAATTTGGAACTGATCAAACTACAATGTATAGAACTACATACAGATTGTGGTCTGTATATATTTTCTCCCTGACATTCATATCATACAGATAATACTTTGGCAACCATTCTTACTCGACCTCTTGAATAACGGAGCGACAGCCGCTCACATGGCAATCTGGCTACACCATATCAACATGGACATTTGTGCGCAACATTAAATTTCACACTTTTCACGCTCCAAGCACATTGCAATCTAGAATCATGGAAATATCAATAGGGCATGTAATTGTAGGCTGTTGTGTTGGCCTATTGAACCAGAGAGATGATCGAAAGTTCAAACTGCAAGGTGGTTTTTTTTAAATGAGCAAAATGGTCCAAAATTGACAAAGTGCGAAAATATAATTGAGTGAAAAATAGCTCTTTTACAGGGCATTCTTCCTATCCTGTGACCTGGTTTAGTATGGCACCCATAGGCCTAAAAAGAATCTATGCTTTGTTTGCCATATTATTTGACCAATAAAAGTGTAGCCTGGAGTGAAATGAAGAAGTTCACACATAACGTAAAAAGACGGGTCGGCGTTCGACAGTTAATGATCCAATCTTTGGCAAAGACTACATTTCTTGTTGTGTTTATTTTTTATAAGTTTCCGTGAGTTTTGTTAGAAAAATAATTTTAAAATTTCAGAAAATACCCATATCCTTGCCCTATTTATATATTATGACAAGCCAAAAAGTACTGTAATGCATGAAACTTTTGTGTGCATTTTAATTTTGCGAATTTTGCAAGGGCATCAAATTAGCGAAAATGTTCCTGTAATAATGCACACAAAAATGTATTCCATGACTACAAGCCAGCCAGTCAAGAACTTTGCAGTTGCGAAATTTTCATGCCAGGAAAATGACCACTATTGGTAAATTGTAATTCACGAAAATTTCATGTTGTCATATTAAGTAATTTAGGCGTATCTATAACTAAATAATTTCCTATCTCTTACATAGTCTTATGTAAGACAGTTTCTTACAAAGTCTTATGTAAGACAGTTTGAAGTGACCAGGCTACAATTAAAGATCTCTAATGATTCTGCTAATGGAAACTAATTTCTGATTCCTGTCAAAGATTAGCAAATCATTATTTCATATCAAACCTTATTTTGACCAATTGTCCAGTTAACGAGTTGAATATGTCCGATGCCCACATGAACAATTTTCAAATAATGATAATCTATTTGTACAGTGTACACCATAGCCTGACATACATTATGTAGGTCCTAAAAACGGATGCCCAGAATGTAGACACAAGTTCAGCATGAGCAAGTTCAGTAGGTACATGTAGGAAGCATAACCGGGTAATGTCGACTTTGACGCAGTGTCGCAGTTCATGTTTGTAGTCCCTAGTTGCCAGCCCTTTGTCCTGGAAGTAGGCCTACATGCACACTTTGCACCCCCCCCCCCCCCCCCCCAATTGTAAGGAGAGCCTCAAACTGGTACCGCATTGAATGGGTCTATTCCATAACTTTATGTAACTAGTTCGACTCTCTCTGCACAATATGACTAGTCATGCACCCATTGCCTATTCCGCCCATTGTGAGGAGAGCATCAAACTGGTACCACATTGAATGGGTCTATTCCATAACTTTATTTAACTAGTTCGACTCTCTCTGCACAATATGACTAGGCATGCACCCATTGCCTATTCCGCCCATTGTGAGGAGAGCCTCAAACTGGTACCACATCGAATGGGTCTATTCCATAACTTTATGTAACTAGTTCGACTCTCTCTGCACAATATGACTACATGTACATGTAGGCATGCACCCATTGCCCATTCCGCCCATTGTGAGGAGAGCCTCAAACTGGTACCACATTGAATGGGTCTATTCCATAACTTTATGGCCTCAAACTGGTACCACATCGAATGGGTCTATTCCATAACTTTATGTAACTAGTTCGACTCTCTCTGCACAATATGACTACATGTAGGCATGCACCCATTGCCCATTCTGCCCATTGTGAGGAGAGCCTCAAACTGGTACCACATTGAATGGGTCTATTCCATAACTTTATGTAACTGGTTCGACTCTCTCTGCACAATATGACTGGTTAGCAGTGAGACATTGTGATGCAACACTTTTATTCATTTTGATTCCAGTTTGAGGTTCCCCTCGCAAATAGCAGATCTGCGCAAAGAGCGGATAGTTTCATGTGATGGGTAGTAGCCAGGGGTCGCATTCTGACGCGTCTGCTAGTCTCGCTTTCTTGTTTGACGCGTCAATTTTCAAATTGGAAAGACTTGCGGGTCCCGATCAAAATTGAAGGGACCCCTTAAATTGATGATGTATGAAAATGGAAGCCTTCAGAAATTCTGTAAACATATCCATCCTTTGCTCACAATATAAATTCATTAAAACTGTTTGTAAAAAAGTAAAACTTTGGAAGTCCTACGGGGTCCTGAAAAATGTCATGGGACCTCTCACATTTTTGATCCAGTGCTATCCCTGGTAGTAGCCCTGATGATCATGATACAGATACATGATCCCTGTTATTATTCATAGCTGAAAAGTGAAAGGTCTGTGGTACAATACTGTAAAATAGCCATTTTTGCGCCTGTAATTTTTCGCGCTTTGCACATTTTGAACAACTATGCTTTTTTTATTTTCGCGATTTTGAGCTTCCAAACATACAAAATGAATATATTCGCACATTTTTATTTTCACGCTTGCTGATTTTAGCGCGATAAGCGCAAACATAAATGTAGCGCTAAAAGTATATTGCAGCAAGGGATGATGGAAACTGGAGTTCTGTCAAGTGTTTTGTCGCTGTTCTGTCAAAACTTTGTATGTTTTTCGGGCGGAGTGAGATAAAAACTGAATATTTCTTGGCAATTTGGATCCCGATTAAACAATCAGGGGTAGAATTTCGCTGCGAATCCGCGAATCGATTCGCGTCAAATCACTACCGCACGAATCCAGTTGGATTCCCGCAAAAAAAAATTTAAAAAAATACTTTTCTTATTTTGTAAGTCCAAAACAGGACATTAGATGACTGGTAGTTGACCCTTAGTCAACAAACATGCCGAATTTGGAAGTTTTGCAAGCTTATAGCCTTATTCTGGATATTATTTTCATTAATTTCGCAATAATCCATGGTTTCTCAAAATTGGCGAGAATCTGGATTCTCGCAAAATCCTTCCGCGAGAATCTTAACAGATTCTCGGCGGTTGGTTACGAAATTCTACCCCTGAACAATCGCACTGAACTTGTTTGAGGAAACGATGCCCATCGGAATATATGACCGACATGTAGCAACCTATATAAATTTCAAGGAATAGAACTTGGAAGGAAACCTTTTCCTCCCCAGGTTCAATGATATTGATTTGGCTACCATCCAATGTATCAATGTAGTACCTTCCTACATAGGCCAAACGACTATCTGTGGCCAAACCCAGTGCTAACCACAAAACAATGCAACGCAAGGCATGTTCCTGATATCAGGGGTTAAAAGTTGAACCAAATTCCCATACCCTTACTCATGAATGGAACTTGGTGCAAACTCTAGCAGTGCGAAGAGGAACAATGTTAAACCATTTTCAATTGTAAAATAATTGGACCTATTCTAGGCCTACATGTAGTAGGCCTAAATTGATTATCAAATAAGATCATGTTCAATTCTTTTCTTCTGATAATGAATCTTCATAACCAATGTTTCGGTCAAAATTGGCCATTCATATTTCCCCTTCTATTTGTTATGTTTTAAAAATGATTTTGCAAAACTAATTCCTCTATTATCATCATTTTTTTGCATGTCATACCTCTCTGACCATGAAGCTACATTAGTTTCATGCTCTGACAGGGCATATTATCTCCAATTTATTTGTGGTTACCTAGCAACACATCCTGTCAAATTAATTTGGAATACTTTTCTTTAAAGCCCATATTTTGCGTACAATTTTTTAGGGGAAAATGCAAAATAAAGCCGAGTGAATATTGCACCCCATAGGCCTATAATTTGTGTTCTGTGTTCCTCATTTACCAAGGCAGATGCAGCTTGTAGTACTGAAGCAAGTCAAAGCCAAATCTGCCAGAATCCTCGGATTCATGGCCTTGAAATAGCACCCGTCCGCCGCCGCGCCTGGCCATAGCCGGCAACTTTTGCGTCGGGTGGGTGAAGATACAAAAGTACCCGCCAGACTGACAGGTAAAATGTTTTGAACTTGCAGTTTAAGTGTGTTACACTGGCTGGTGGAATTTGTTGGTTGGAGGCAGGTATTTTTTGTGTGTTACCTGCCCGACTGGCTGGTTGAGAAAAAATCTTAAGTTCCAGCCCTGCTCACGAGTCACAATCTTCAGGGCCCTCAACCCCCTTAATTAAAATTGGGTATCAGTATCACGATGCAAACTGTGTAATAATATTCATGAGTCTCTTTTGATAATCTACAGACTGTACAGTTAAAGCCCTAGCAGAATACAAAATTGCCAACATGGTACGGTATACCGTATTATCCTTATTAAGCGCCCAAGGGCCGTTAGCAAAGTCATTTTGGGTGGGCGCTTATTAACTGTCGAATTCGGCAAGGTTGCACAAGTTAACGGTTTAAAATTTGGGGGGGAAACCAACATTGCGGCGTCGCAGTGGTCTCACTGTGGCCACATTCAAGGGCTTAGGCAGCCAGCCGTGTAGGGAGTGTTTTACACTCCCACTTTTGTAAATTCACAGTTTTTACACTCCCAGTTTTTGTCCACATGGCCTATACTTTGTACACAAATTATTAAATTTACACTCCCAGTTTTTTGAATTTATACACATTTACACTCCCACATCTTCAAATCCTGCCTAAGACCTTGGCACATTACATGACGTCAATGTTCCGACAAGCTTCAAGTGCCCTTCCGAAAACTTCGTTTATTCTAGGTAGTTTTGAGCATGCGCGTTGTTGTATTTATGTAAGCCGTGAATAAAAACAAAGATGGTGGCTCGCATTAGACAGAGTGGGAGCGGCGGCGGCGATCGAACCAGGCTTACTGGTACTGCTTTACTGAAGGACGCCATGGTTGAAAAATGTTGTTGTACAGTGCTACGGTAATTGAAAAGGTGGGCACTTATATATAAGGGATTGTTTGTTGGTAGTCATTGAGAAAAAAGGGCATGGGCGCTTAATAGGGATAATACCGTATTTATTTATATCTGCTTTATTTATTGAGGATAAAATACTTTCCGAGTAGGCCCTCATTTTATGCATACAATAATACACACGTTGTTTGAAATATATAAACATGTGATAATTGTGATATAATTATATAATCATATAAAAATAAATATTAATTCAGTGTGAAGTTATACATGATTTAAATTGCCCAGTGACACATCCGGTACCCGGGTACCTTATATCGGGCGGGTACCCGTTTGCCCGCCCGAAATTCCCAGCCTTTAGTTGTATGACTATAATTTTGTACAAAGTCAAATTGACATGATAAATAATTTGGACTGATAATATACAGACACATACATCACGCTACTAAGTCGTGTTACTCGAATAAATCGTTGACAAATGTTGTTAATTTACGAGTGCATCTTTTAATGGGTCAACGAGGTGTGAAACGTACAAGCCCTAATTGAGCACGTAATTCACGCAAGACAAGTAGGCAATGCTCATCAATCATCATCACTCACCATAGTGGGTGTAATCATAGGCCTAGGCTATTTATTACCATACATACATACATACATGTACAATAACCTTTTATATACCGCCATTTCATTTAGATCACAGAGGTTTGTGATGATACAAAGAACATAATATACAACCTAGCAAAGTAAACAACATGATAAAAACAAAACACTTTATATACAAAGAGCAATATCAATAAGGAAATAGGTGAGTTTTCACTTGTTTTTTGAAAACATTAACAGAGAGTAGAGACCGCAGAACGAAGAGTACGTGGGACATTGTTCCATAGTGTAGGTGCAGAAAAAGAGAATGAACTGTCAGCAGCAGATTTAAGGTCATGTTTTTTATACTGGGTACCCATAAAAGGTGGATCTGTTACATTTGCACTACATATTATTACTTTGCATGCATATATTTTGGCTATTCTTTATCACACATACTCAAATTTGGTCTTATTTTGATGAGAAAGTATTTGGCCTTTATTTTAAAAAGAAAAATATAAACTACCATGGTTCTGTTAATTACAATAGTTCGTTAAACCTAATTAGTCAGGGGTGGAAGAGTATGTGGAGGAGGAGTATGTGGAGGAGGAGGAGTGCATAGTTGAACAAGTATGGTGCAATATACATTGGGCAAACATAAAATGCACTGTTTTCACTCTTGGTACAATTCTATATTGAAACCATAACATTATTGAAGCATATTTGAATTAAAAATATAATTAGTTAATTAAGGAATCATTAATTAGTTAATTAAGGAATAATTAATTAGCATTAAGAAGCTCAAAAAATTGTTAAGAAACGTAAGTTGGTCGCCGTTTGCGAATGTATGCAAACATTTGCCTGCACCAAACTGTCCATTTTAAAAGTATAGAAAGGTTGAGGTACCCTTTTGAATAAATAAATTTAAAAATTAAACGAAGATAGGTAATTAACCTCATGTATTCTGTATTGTCTGGATGTTAATTAGCACATTTTGTTAAATGCGTTTGTGTGGTGTTATTACTTGTTTTTAACTGTGTTACCAAATAAGTAAAAAACTGCTGGTTTTCATCAAGCTTGTAAACTCAGGAGAATTGTTAAATTCTTAGGAATGCAACTAACCTGACCTAGTATAGGATGACCAGCATAAGCTGCTTGATTAGTTCGCCAATCAACATTGGATCACCCTATATGTTGAATACAACTTAAAACGATAACATTTTATAATTCAATCTTAAATCAGACTCTTGAAATTTGAATACTGGGTTCAAACATTATGGAAACTAACCTAGTTTGTTCATTTGAATGTGCTTTGCACATCATGAAGGTGCAAGAAGGATGAACGCAATTAATTGTATGCCACTAAACATGTGCCATTGGGAAAATTTGAGTCACCCTGTAGTTAAAGGACCCATTTTTATTGAACATTATTTGAATATCATACCACTTTAAGCATTTGCCACTTCAAATTGGAATGTAAAATCATGTTTCAGATGCAAATTTAAATTCATTCAATTTAATGATTTATGGATAATCACGTATACCTAAATTAATGTTTTAAACACCCTATATGTTTAAAATTAACACCTTTACATAAGAAAAGGGTGACTTTTAAAATCAATCAATGTTCATGTACATGTAATTGATGCATTTTTTTTGAAATCTACTTGAATTTGGTTAAAATAGCATTTTTCCGGAACTAAATAAACACATTTTTAGACACCCTGTATGTAGAATTTCAGATTCATAATGAAATTTAATTTGCATATGTCTGGATGGGTATTTTATTAAACTACTTTAAATCTGTACTGAACTTTTCTCTCATCACTTCATATACATAGTGGAAGTAATTATTGAAACCCTTCTTTTTTAGAACATTTTGCTTGTTACACCCTGTACAATTTCGGGCCACCCTGTATAATCAACTTGATTGTATGCTATTTGCATCCGTTACAGTATATGCTTTCAGAATCTGTCTACTTTTACCAACTTAAAATGTAAACTTTTTCAGATATAATGCATTAACTGAAAAAGGAACCTAATTTATGGAAAAAGGGACATGTAACACAAATTGTACCCAGTATAAAAAACATGACCTTAAGGTTTCTGGCAAAAATTCTGTGCTGCTGTAGTCTGTTGAAGAGCGAAGGCCAGCACGTGCAGGAGCATACAGAGACAGCGCAGTGTCCGAATTAGAAAATAAAAGTTACCTGCACAACAGCAATATTTTCTAGAAAAATTGATTTTTCCCCTTTAAAATGGCTGAATATCACAATTTTACATGCACAAAGGCAAATGTTTACATGCACAGAGCCAAAGTTACATGCATTTGTGCATGTAAAACCCCTCTATTTCGAACACTGAGACAGCGTTGAAGCAAGATATGATGGAGCAATGTCATTAATACACTTAAACATGATGAGAAGTATTTTGAAATGAATCCAGTTGAAAATTATAAGCCTTTTTTTGAGACAGGCCTGGATCTAGATTAGAAACTGGTGGAACTCTACAGACAGTTGAGTGATAGAAATGAGGAAAATATCAAAAAATAAACTGGAGATTTATTTTGGTTATCCGTCACTATTTTTAGTTGTCTTGTCTGTCTGCAGACTTCTATTTGATGACGTTAAAATCCTGGTTATCTACATGTATCGGATAATTGGCAAGGAAAAAATGGTTATCTGCCAGTAAATTTGGTCATTTCGGGTGCACAGATTAGACCTACTACTTTTTCGAATGCTAATGTTGTCTATTACAGACCTTATTGTGGAGATGACGAAATTGTGAGCTGGCTGCATGGTGGGTAGGGGGGGGGGGGGGGGGGTTGCCATTTTTTTTTGTACTTGAAGGGGGAATTATAGTTGGGGACATTTTGAAATTTGTCAGGGAGCTGCACCTTTTTGTAGATGAAAATTGTGTGGGAAATTAGGGTTCCTTCCGGAGAAGAAAAAATAAATTCCAGCCCTGAGGAGACTGGAAGTTTAATTCACAATGTTCAGTAATTCTTAAACATTTTTGCAGAAACCCAAAGACTACGGTACACGGTGGTTTAAAATTTAACAACAAAGCACTCCAAAAAGTTGTCAGCTGAGTTCTCAAAGGAGCGTCAGAAATCTGAAAATCCAAGTCAATTTTCCAACAAAACACACAGGTGGCTTCTTAGCGATTAAAATCAGGGAAAAAAATAGACGGGGGCTACGGGGTGATTCACCCCCAGAATGTGTAAAATCACCCCCCTGAAGGCAATGGCGAGGGTGAAAAAAAAATGATAAAAAATCCATGAAATCGCCCCCGTGAATTCTTCAGCAGAGGATTCCCTTTATTGGATAAATATCCCTTGTCGTCCCTTGTTTTAAGCCATTGCCATTTGAATCTGTTCTTTATGCCAGCATCCATCTTTTTAACATCAGCATTCCTTTGAACTTCCATTATTACTTCACGATTACTTCACAATATTACGCATTAAACGCAATGACCGAGTAACTCGCGACAAATTCGAGCATAGTCTTAAAGGGTCAATGATTAGACGCTTATTCCAGTCGTTTTACAATTTATTTACTTTAAGGTAATGTAGGCTATAATAAAGCTGGTATAGGCCTACCTACCAATACATTTAAAACATGTTTATTGATACGAAAAATTAGAAAATATCATAGTTTGTAAGTAGCCCTCGAGGGTCTTGCTGAAAGTAGCCCCCCTAAACGCCATCACGAGGGCTTTTTTTTCTTGAGAAAATCCACAATTTAGAGCCCCCCTGAATTTTTTTTAAATTTTTACCCCTGATTAAAATGCCTGTGCAAATGATGCAACATTTAGAATATTCACTACTTTTGGAATTTGTTAGTTGAGGCCTCCTCAAATTGATAATAATAATAATTAATAGAAAATGATGACAGCCTTTTGATGAATGATGACATTGTGGCTTCCGCTTGAATTGACGAACAAAATGACAATGATTACCTAACGGTGATGAATATGAACCCTAAATGATCAAACACATGCATTTATATATAAATTTAATGCCTTTATCAGAAACATTGTCTGTCATAAAGTTTATAGGCCTATGCATTTTTATAGGATGAATATATTATTACAATGTCTAGATACATACTACTGCATTACAATGCAAGCCTATTTTTAGATTTTTATAGGATCATGAAATACTTACTGATGCCCAACATTTCCAATGACAGCTTCTGCACCTGATGCGCAGTCAAGAACCTGAAAGCCCTAGAATGTAGACCGTATTATCCGTAATAAGCGCCCAGGGCAGTTAGCAAATTCGTTTTAGGTGGACGGTTATTTGTTATACAATTCCTGTCCTAAAATTTGCTTCAGTTGTAGAATTACGATCTTATCATCTTTAGTGGTATGTTTAAATATATACAGAAAAACAAAGTACATTTTGGGATTAAGTGTTTCAAACGTTTTAAATTGCAATTATGTGAATCGTACTCTCCCAAATTCATTGTTATTTTTGTTACAATTAGTATCACATGCAGAGAGCTGATTCAGAACTACAATTTATAGTGGTCTTTATTTCATACATTTATATACTTAACTTTTCAACTTTTAAGGTGGACGGGTTAATACGTTAATAGTTTTTAAAATACTTTTCAAAGTCAATTAAAAATGTAGGGGTGGGCACTTATTAGGGCATGGGCGCTTATAGGGTAAATATGGTAGTCATATAAAATATATGTCAAGTTCAAATGACACGATACCAAGCATGCATGAAGATCATTAACCAATATTAATTTGTTAGGGAAGTTACCTTGGAATGCAAGTTCAAGGTCTCAATACATAAGTAAAATTACACAAGCACAAGGGTCAAAAAAGCACTTGGGCACCAGAGCGCGCATTCTCTCCATATTTATAGCCAACATGAACAATTTATTGGCAATGGCAATTGCGTATATGAAGTCAAACCACCACACATTGAACAATTTTAGCGTAGCCCTATTTTTGTTTAAATATAAGCGGACAGTTAAAGGTGTATGTTCCGATCACTTTTTTGGGGCTATGATTTTTTTCTTCACATCATGACATTTTGATATCAGAAGAATCCCCATATTTTTCTCATTAATGTCAAATCTAAGGGGCCAGAAATGTTCCATTTAAAAATCATAGGCTAAAATGTGGTGAATTACTGCCAAAGGTGGTTAACCACCATACATGAACTACTCAATGGGCAAAATTCTTGTGACCTTGTGCTTATAAAAGTAGAACCATTGGAGTTATGCAACTCAAACTTTGGAATGTGACAATTTGTAAGGATGACCTTTCATGTAAAATAGAAAACATCAAGTTGAAAACTGAATTAATGTTGAGCACTCAAATACTGAAATAGAGTTCCGTCATTGGACTGCAAACTGCATCCTTCAGCCATACGCCTGCATCGCTGCGCTCCACTGTTTTTGATTCAGTTTTTATCTTAACCGTATACTCGTATAGAGGGCGTCCAATTTCATATGATCGTACGTAACATGTTGTATAAATGACCAAAAATTGACCCAGTGTGACCTCTCGGATGAATTATTTCGGTTTCCATTTTTACCGGAGTTTGTAGAACCAATTTCAAATTGTTAATAATATTTCTTTTTTCAATGGAACTTTATGGAGCTGATATTTTTCCAACAAATGTTTATATAATATTGAATGGCTTTGATGGCGATACAAGAATATTTTTATAGCGAGTGCAATATATTCTTGTATCACCCGAAAATAAAACATTCAATATTATTATTTATAATTAACAGACTGTTTTGATAAAAACTAAATAAGTTAGCCCGAACTGACTTTTTCTGCGCATATATAGGCCTACTCATGCGCACATCTTCTGCGCCGCACAAAATATTGGACGGCAATATTTGTTGAATATTGGACGGCACATCCAGGAACTTGGTGCACAATATTCAATACGCACTTTTAATAAGTTTTATTGTACCGTTTGAAAGGCCCATATAAATAATAATAATAATTGTTATGGCCTACATCTGCATGACCAAACTATATATTAATTATTTAATATCTTATAATTATAGAAATAGCCGAACCAAAAATGACACTGACTCAGATGCTTTCATTTCATAGCTCTCACTCAGTCAGACAGAGTGCTATGATTAACAGGACTCACGGAGAGCTACGCTAGTCTTAGTCTCGTCTCATGAATGAAGAAAAAACCTGTTTAAAACTGACAAAAAGTATTTTGACCCCTGCAAATGCCTGAGTGACAGACAGACAGCTATTCCCGTAATAGATGGAATAATTGGCAATCCTGTATTTTAGGAGGTTAAATAAATTGATTGATGGAATAAACCGTATACTTCATGAATTGACTGTAGCCTACATTGGATTGCCGAATATTTTACCAAATAGCAAAGGTTATGTCGAAGATAAAGGTGTAGCATGTGACATCTTACCACTACCAGCCCTCCCCACTTAATCCCATGGCTCATGGGTCTAAATTTATGAACTACTACTAAAATGCCATTGACTTGGAGTCCTAGTGACTGGAGGAGTGAGCTAGCTGAAGGCCTGCAGTGCATAGAGCGTGACCAAAACTCTGAATGGCTGTCTTTTGAGGAATGTTGTTTTGAACATAGAGCACACAGGGAACTGCAGAATATTATTCTTCAGTTCAGGTCGCTTTTTTGAATACAACGAGTGGCTCTGTTCGTTCAACATGAAAAATGCCATGGCCTGGTCTGGCCTCCCAAGGTTCACACACACTAATAATACTACACACACAATATGCATGACACACGGGCCTAATCTCTGCAATTCACACTCTCCCTTCTGTGCTGTGTGCACTTGACATATAATTTCAATATGTGTGTACCGTACTTCCTGCATTCGCCATGGCATGCATGCATACATGTGCACTGTCAAAAATATTATATCGTGTGGAAAACAATAACACTGAAAAGGAATGGTTTCAAGTGTCATGTCAATGGGTTTTGAACCGATTATCTAAATCTTGAATGACCAATGGACTATTGTAATGCATACAGGTACTTGAAGATTGAATAATAGGTACTAAAAAGCGTGAAAAATGAAAGGCTTACTTTCCAACCGGCTGACGAATTTGAGTCGCCCTTATCTTTGAAGAAAGGGACGTTCTTCACCATCCAATCGTATATTTGTGATAATGTCAGCCGTTGATCCGGGGCACTAGAAATGGCTTTCGTGATTAAATCCGCATATGACAGGTTACCCCATGCATTTCTACGGGAACAATTTTTCCTAGTCCCTGCCGCACTTAATTCTTGTTTTACATCTGCTGTAGTTTCAGGTACTTGAG